>CM065591.1:280300243-280900243 GCA_033119425.1 Bufotes viridis | reverse complement strand
TGTATTACTGCAAATAATATTCCAGAATCGTGGTGACAGATTCCCTTTAAAGGTCTGATCACTCTGACTGCCCTCGATCTATAGAATAAATTGCCAAAGGCACCAGGGAAGGTTCCTGTACTTTTGGGACTTGTCTGCTCCGCATGGCCTCTTTTAGAGGACACATCGTTTCCCTTTAAAGTCAAAGGCTGTCCATAAACTTCCACTACTGCATAATTTTTGGAATAAGCAAGGGTTACATTGGTCAGATTTCTACCGATCCCCATATGCCATCAACGTGTTCTCTTTGGCTTTACACAAATGCATGTAGAACATATCTACAATATTAGACAGGTGTCATTGGAACACAGATGAATTAACAAGCATCTATTACATCGCTGTGAACAGCAGCTAAACCAAGCTATAATTCATGTTTACTTAGATAGGATAGCTTAATAGCCAAGCCAAACAAGGGGGGAAGGGATGTTCTAGTGACAGCCATGGGTGAGATCATGTGGCTCTGCTGAAATACAGAACAAATTAAATTGATCACAGACAATGTGAGCTTTGTACAGTCAGCAGGATTCAGGCATCATTGACTCCAGCACACCTTAGTCTTCACTGACCCGGGAACAAAAGCCGCCAATATTGCATTGCACTTGTGGTTCCATCTGCTTTAAATGAACACAAACGTTGTATGTATGCCACATTGTACACATTTATTCTTTAGAGCCAGCACTCCGGATTGTACTCTCATGCACATAACACCTGCCAGCAAGGTAGATATGTTAATCTTTTAAGCGGAGTCTTTTAGAACATGATATATTCCACCAGCTTCCAAGATGTGCTATATGAGAACCCTGTTCTTAAAGCGGTTGTGTCATATTAGCAAATGGCATTAATCATGTACAGAAAGTTAATACAAGGCACTTACTAATGCATTGTGATTGTCCATATAGCCTCCTTTGGTGGCTGGATTCATTTTTCCATCCCATTATACACTGCTCGTTTCCATGGTTTCGACCACCTTGGCAATCCTTCAGCGGTGGTCGTGCTTGCACACTGTAGAAAAAAGCACCAGCCTATGTGAGCTCCCATGGTTCCAGCTACCAAAGAGGCCGGCACTTTTTCCTATACTGTGCAAACATGGTTACAGCTGGTGGAGTGAAGGGTGGGTATAACCATGGAAACTTAAAGTTCCCAGTCCGCCCATGTCCTGTAGTTTTCCAGCAGAACATTGTCTACGGCATCACACTGCCTGCTTCTCATCGAGCATCCCAGTGCCATGTGTTCATAAGGTAATCAACTCACATGCACCTGGCCGTCCACACTAACGGGTCATTTACTAATCTGAAATACACCTAAATTAGGTGTTTTTCAGGCGCAGATGGCGGCACAGCGGTTAGTTGTGCCACTATCTGCGACTTCGACTTGCTCACACCAGGTCTAAAAAAGAGGTTGTGGCGTGGGCGGGGAAGGGCCTTCAGGTCCATCTCATTCATCATTTTCTACACCTGATTAGAAAATGGTCTAAATGTAAGACAGCGAGGAAGCTGTCTTGCATTTAGAAGTGATGCTGGATGCGCCGAAGTTATGTAGAGGCCCTCGGCTGATCCACCACCAGCTATGGGGCTTTAATAAGACCGGAATCTAAAATGGCCATCTTAATAAATGTGCCCCTAAATGTATATCTCCTCCACAGTATGCGGGGAGCAATTACTAGTACCATTGCTCGCCCCTATACAGAATCATTGTTTGCCCACAGAAGAGGTTGTTTAGACGGCGTGATCTGCTTTCAGCAAACGGCGATTTAGGTGACTGCTCAAACTATCCTATTACCCAACAAGCAGCACCTTTACACAGGCAGATTATTGCTAACAAATGTCCATACGAACGGTTGTTAGTGATAGTCTGCTCGAACATCGGGCAGTGTAAAGGGGCATTTAGCCATGCAGCGCAGGTGTGGCTGATTTATGATGTATGCCAGTCCCGTGGCTGGAGTAGGAGGTGCGGTAACACCACATGCCTGAGATCCACTGAAACAAGCCAACAACAAAATCTATGTTTTTCATCTGTTAATGCATCCGTGTTGCCATCACAAATTCTCAGATTGAACACAGATACATTTAAAGTTGTGTTTCTGTCAGTTGGCCTGCCTGCAAGGTCAGCAAGGGGCCCTTGACTTCTTGGGGCCCCATGCAATTGCGTGATTTGGTGATAGTAAAAACATCCCTGATTCTACCCAAGGAGTTTAGTGTCAAAATTAAATTAGTTTACGAAAGCTACTGCCGTCATGGAAATATTTTCCACAAAATAGTGTATTAATAGACTGGAGGTACCATTGTTTTCAAATGTGATCTATGGAGAGTTCAGGCTGTCAGACAGGTATTTTGTGCAGGTAATATTTCTTAGACTAATACTTGGAAAATGAAGCTGAATATAATCTCAGTTTATTCTTAAAGGGTTTTAGTTGATATAAAGTAACCTTCTAAATTAATACAAAGTAATCTTAAAGAGGTTTTCCGGTACTTCTATGGTTTTTCAACAGATATGCTGTGGTTTGTTTCCATTCTGTATGTAGAACTTTCCTGTTGCTGTAGCCAACCAAACCCATGATGCACTTCTAGAACCGGTCCTAAAAATGGCAGCTACTTTATAGCTTCCACCACCCAGTTACATAGACGCTCCCCTATCACTGTCACTAACAACACCCAGCTAGTTTATAGCTCCTCCTTCCCAGTTACATAGACACTGCCCCTAGCAACACCCAGCTAGTTTATAGCTCCTCCTTCCCAGTTACATAGACACTCACCTATCACTCCCTCTAGCAACGCCCAGCTACTTTATAGCTCCTCCTTCCCAGTTACATAGACACTCACCTATCACTCCCTCTAGCAACGCCCAGCTACTTTATAGCTCCTCCTTCCCAGTTACATAGACACTCACCTATCACTCCCTCTAGCAACGCCCAGCTACTTTATAGCTCCTCCTTCCCAGTTACATAGACACTCACCTATCACTGTCACTAACAACACCCAGCTAGTTTATAGCTCCTCCAGCTCAGCTAGTTACATAGACACTCCACTATCAATACTCCTAGCCATGCCCAGCTAGTTTATTGCTCCTCCCATCTGGCTAGTTACATAGACACTGCCCCATCACTGCCTCTAGCAACGCCCAACTAGTTTATAGCTCCTCCCACCCAGACAGTTACATAGACACTCCTCTATCGCTGCCCCTAACAACGCCCAGCTAGTTTATAGTTCCTCCCACCCAGCTACTTACATAGACACTCCCTAAAGCTTAACTAGATAAGGCTGGGCCCCATAGTAAATTTTTTAATGGGCCCCCCCAGCAACCCTCCCTCCCACAACTAATCAAAATCACCCCTTCCCTCTGTCTAACCACTCAGATGCAGTGATTGCTATTGACCGCTGCATCTAGGGGTTTAAATGGTCAGGATTGCATTGCAACTATCTTTAGAACGGAGCCTGTAAAGTGAAGGAGAGCAGACGGCACATGCATGGCTTCCCTCCTTTTATTTCTTTTTCGCTGCTGAAAATTGCTGAGGCTTGGTTCTTTTTGGAAGACCCAAAAAAATAAATGGGAAGCACACAGGTGATTTACATATATATATAGCATTCGTAAGTTACATACTGGTATTTTCTGACACGCTTTAGGAGACCTCCAATTATATGTAATCAGGTCGATATGCATAATCTTGATGGCAGAATCCCTTTAAAGGATGTTGATTCAAAGCAGAAAACCCCTTTAAACTTTCTAATACCAGCTACCAGTGACTAAAGAGTTGCTTAAAAGGTCATCCACTGTCTAAAGAGAACCTGTCACATTGAGCATGGTGTGAAGAAGGCAACCAATTATTATCTTCAGTAGTAGGGCACATGGCCCGAATAAAGGGCCAGCTGCTCTTGCAGGCACGGCCAGTCCATCGTCTGTATTAAATGGACAGCCATTTATCTGAAAGGCTGGCATTAAATACTTTATTGTAGTGGCTGCAAGGGAAATGCATGGTCAGCCGGAGGGTCAAAGGGGATGCGGCTCTTTCTTTTTTCCTGTGATGTAATGTCCATGGGCTGATTGCCAGGGGGTTTTTGAAGGCAGCTGATCGCTGGGCCAGCTTCAATATAAAAAGCAGTCACCATGATGAAATGAAAGATAAGAGAATGAGTAAAACAGACATTTGCTACAGAAGTGTTCACTCCATTAGTGTTGACCCTTGTCCATCACAGCCGCTGAAGAAACTGGAGTAATGCCTTTAGTTTTTATTTTTATAGGTCTATTCTGAAGCAATGCACATGACACCTATAGCAGATAATTTTGTAAATGTTATACTTTAATTTAAACATTACATTTTTTTCATATGCCAGATATATATATTGAGATCTGGAATTTGTGTCGCTTATATACTGTATATGAACATTGGTTTGTATGATGAAAAATATATTATTTTATGGTAAACTTCATTCAAAAATGGTGAAACATTCAACACTTTTTCATGAATAGCATGAGTTTACATATATAAATGTAGAGGTTTCACAAGAGTAGCCCTTCAGCATAACATTACAGTAGAGAATCCTTAAAGGGTAATTCCATTTTCAAAAAATCATTTGACACATCATTGAGTCAGCATAGAAGGTAATGTTTTTAAGGAACTGGTACTGACAGTCAGTGTCGGACTGGGGTGCCTAGGGCCCACCAGTGAAATTTCTTTTTGGGGCCCACCGTACGGATACATTCAAATATGACCAGCTCACACAGCAGCAAGATGCCACCAGATGATTGAATATGGGGGCCCTGCAGCATCTTTGAGAAGGTGGGTCCTGGGGAGAAGAGGACACTGGCAGCTTTTCTCTATATCTAAAAGTCATCTCAGCCCTGATTGTGTCTATAATAATAAACTGGGGAGTTTCTTTAACAATATATCAGGTTTTTTATATGAACATTGGCTGGTTGAGGAGCTGTACATTGAATATATGTATGTAGTGCAGTAGATCTACTGAGTTATGTGCCACTTGTGCAGGGGGTGGGAGACTAGAGGCCCACCGGGGGATTCACCTGTACCCCTGTGGGCCAGTCCAAGCCTGCTGACAGTGTTTGGACAGAGGGTTTAATTCCGAAGTACAAGACCTATGCTCCAAGTCATAAAATCGGTCTATTTTAATGGTGTTGTGATCTGAATAATATGCGAGTCGATTTTTTTTTAAGTGGAACATTCCTTTAAATTCAGGTGGTGCCCAGTAGAAGTGTTTCTGCTTGTCTGTACCTCCATAGGGTACCTGCTGCATATTAACCCACTCCCACCATAGCCAGTCTTGGAAGGAATGTTTTTGTTTTTTTAACCACACCTTCCAAGAACCACAACATTATTTTTATCTTTTGATCAATTTTCCATTTTTTTCATGACATTCATTGTGCAGCATAAATAAAATGCTATTTTAATAGTTCTGACTTTTATAGATGTAGAGATATCAATTATGTTTGTTTTGTTATTGTTTATATTTTTATGTGATAAATTGTACACATTTTCTTTTTAGCTTTTAATATATTTTATTTTAATATTTCGATGTGACAAATAAGAAAGGCGGTTATTTGAGCTTTTCATACTTGATTTCTTTATAGTTTTATGAAACTTTTTTTATTCATTTTAGCCCCTTCTTTCAGTGTAACTGTTCCACTGCAACTTATACTTTACAAATTGAGCAGATGTCAGGAAGGGGTTAATAAAATATCCACCAATAACATTTCTCAGGCAAATTTGCAGAAAGTTGAAATACAAAACAAAAAACAAAAAAAAAGGAACTCAGCTTAGGCGCCATTCACATCACCGTTTCTCTATTCCGTTCTCCTGCTCCGTTGAGAAGCAGGAGAACGGAAGCACAGATTCTGCAGATACAGTGGATATAAAAAGTCTACACCCTCCTGTTAAAATGTCAGGTTTCTGTGCTGTAAAAAAAATGAGACAAAGATAAATGATTTCAGAACTTTTTTCACCTTTAATGTGACCTATAAACTGTACCACTCAATTGAAAACAAAATAAAATCTTTTAGGTGGAGGGAAGAAAACAAAAAAAAAAACTAAAATAATGTGGTTGCATAAGTGTGGGTTATAACTGGGGATGTAGCTGTGTTGAGAATTAAGCAATCACATTCAAAATCATATTAAATAGGAGTCAGCATACACATTCCATCATCTACAGTGCCTATGATTAACCCCAAATAAAATTCAGCTGCTCTAGTTGGTCTTTCCTGAAGGTTTCTTAGTCGCATCCCACAGCAAAAGCCATGGTCCACAGAAAGCTTCCAAAGCATCAGAGGGATCTCATTGTTAAAAGGTATCAGTCAGGAGAAGGGTACAAAAGAATTTACAAGGCATTAGATATACCATGGAACACAGTGAAGACAGTCATCATCAAGTGGAGAAAATATGGCACAACAGTGACATTACGAAGAACTGGACTTCCCTCCAAAATTGATGAAAAGACGAGAAGAAAACTGGTCTGGGAGGCTACCAAGAGGCCTACAACAACATTAAAGGAGCTGCAGGAATATCTGGAAAGTACTGGCTGTGTGGTACATGTGACAACAATCTCCCGTATTCTTTATATGTCTGGGCTATGGGGTAGAGTGGCAAGATGAAAGCCTTTTCTTACGAAGTAAAACATCCAAGCCAGGCTACAGTTTGTAAAAACACATCTGAAGTCTTCCAAAAGCATGTGGGAAAAGGTGTTATGGTCTAATGAAACCAAGGTTGAACTTTTAGGCCATAATTCCAAAAGATATGTTTGGAGCAAAAACAACACTGCACATCACCAAAAGAACACCATCCCCACAGTGAAGCATGGTGGTGGCAGCATCATGCTTTGGGGCTATTCTTCTTCAGCTGGAACTGGGGCCTTAGTTAAGATAGAGGGAATTGTGAACAGTTCCAAATACCAGTCAATATTGGCACAAAACCTTCAGGCTTCTGCTAGAAAGCTGAACATGAAGAGGACTTTATCTTTCAGCATGACAACGACCCAAAGCATACATTCAAATCAACAAAGAAATGGCTTCACCAAAAGGAGATTAAAATTTAGGAACCCAGACCTGAATCCGATTGAAAATCTGTGGGGTGATCTGAAGAGAGCTGTGCACAGGAGATGTCCTCCCAATCTGGAGTGTTTTTGCAAAGAAGAGTGGACAAATCTTGCCAAGTCAAAATGTGCCATGCTGATAGACTCATACCCAAAAAAACTGAGTGCTGTAATAAAATCAAAAGGTGCTTCAACAAAGTATTAGTATAAGGGTGTGCACACTTATGCAACCATATTATTTTATTTTTATATTTTTTCTTCCCTCTACCTAAAAGATTTCAGTTTGTTTTTCAATTGAGTTGTACAGTTTATAGGTCACATTAAAGGTAGAAAAAGTTCTGAAATTATTTATCTTTGTCTTATTTGTTTTACAGCACAGAAACCTGACATTTTAACAGGGGTGTGTAGACTTTTTATATCCACTGTAACTGAGACCTAACTGAGCGTAACGGAGCCTAAGGACCCCATAGACTATAATGGGGTCCGTTAGGTGTCCGCTCAGAACATGATTTTTGAGCAGGACTTTCGTCTCTGCTCAAAAATCATGTTCTGAGTGGACACCGAATGGACCCCATTATAGTCTATGGGGTCTTTAGGCTCCGTTCGGGCTCAGTTAGGTCTGTTATCTGCAGAATCTGTCCTCTCCGTTCTCCTGCTCCTTAATGGAGCTGGAGAATGGAAAGGGGAAACGGTAATGTGAACGAAGGCTTATTTATGATAGTACATGAGCGGAAAAAAATCTCATGCTAACTATTAATGTGTTATTCAAAGGAGTATAAGCCTATGGCAAAAGCATAATATAAAAAATTGCCAGACCGCTTTGAATTAATACTAATTTTATTGATAAATAAATAAATTCATAAGTTAAAAACAAGTGTAGGTGCAGGGTAAAGGCGACATCAACCAGAGGAGAACACAATAGAAACAGTTCATATCTGTCCACAGAAAATAGGAAACATTTCACTTAATTATGTTCTGAATTGATTTGTGATTCAGCATTTTTAATTATCTTTTTAATCATGTTATTTTATTTTATTTTTGGTATTCACCTTTTCTGTTCCTTAATTCACATTATGCGGTATGTGCAGCAATTAAAAATTAGTGTGTACATATAATTAAGCAATTTTTACTGTTTTATATAATCATGATTCATTATTTAGTATTTTTAATCATTATTTTAGTTTTTGGTTCTCACCTTTTTTCTTTCCTTCTTTCCTTAATTCACATTATGCGGTTTGCGCTGCAACTAATAATCAGCGTGTTCATGTACTTGTAACTGTTTTATATAATCATGTAATTTTTTAATTATTTTTTCTATATGGTCCTTTGTAATAAATATTATTATTGTAAATAATTATGCTTAATTGATTATAACCTAAGAAGGGCAATGTCAGGCCTGCGCATGCACATGTATTCATCTAATGCCGCCAGCATGGATCTTGCGATGACAACATCGCGAGTTCTGCCTGCGTCATCATGTGACACGATATGTGATGATCACTTGACTGTTAGGTCACGTGACGTCTCTCGTCACATTTGTGCGGCCTGTCTCCTGTGAGACTTCAAATTCAGGTGCATCTAATAATCTAGGTGCTATCTGGTTGGAGAGCTATGATTGGTGTTTGTGAGTATATAGTGTGTGTCCTGCAGTGATGACGCTACCCCCAGACGAAGGTTTGTTGAAACGCGCGTTGGGGTTGGCGCCAACCCGGAGGTGACACATTATGGATAACTGATTCCTGTCCTGCATATATTTTGTCATTGTCACCTATTGCCCTTTATCTTTGTTACCTATTTTCTGTGGACAGATATGAACTGTTTCCATTGTGTTCTCCTCTGGTTGATGTCGCCTTTTCCCTGAACCTATGCTTGTTTTTAACTTATGAATTTATTTATTTATCAATGAAATTAATATTGATTCTAAACGGTCTGGCAATTTTTTATAGGTACTTACATTTGTAGAAAGGTTTGGTCAATAATACTCTATTCACACCATGTTTATTGACTATGTTACAAATTTGGATAGCAAAAAAAGTATAAAGCTTACGTAAAACTAAGGCTACTTTCACACTAGCTTTTTTGCTAGATCCGGTTGTATTATCTGTAATATAGCGAAGACGGATCTGTCAGGAACTCCATTAAAAGTAAATGGAGGACTGATCTGTTTCTTATTGTGTCAGAAAAAACGGATCCATCCCCATTGACTTGCATTTTGGGTCATGACGGATCTGTTTTGCTTTGCATTCCAGGACAAAAAGCAAACCGCAACTGCATGCTGCGGTTTGCTCTCCGGTATGAGAACGGAATGGACTGCATTTTGGAGCATTTTGTTCTGTTCAGTTTCGTTTTGTCCGCATTGACAATGAATGGGGACAAAACAGAAGCGTTTTTTTTCCGGTATTGACCCTATAACGGGTGTCAATACCGGAAAATATTAACACTAGTGTGAAAGTAGCCTTAGACTTATCCATAGGTTTCTATGGGCCATACATATGCCAAAAGTACACTCATATTTAGCAGACTGGATATTGAGTTTTGACAGTATTAAAAAAACATACATTGCTACTTTATTCAATATTGCCCAAAAAAATTATGGTATACGTTTAGAATCAAATTTAAAAGCAGGTGTATGCAACCATATTGTCATAAATTTTTACATACAGTGAAATATGCATTTTTCCAGGTAGGAAAGTAAAGTATGCTTCAATCTTAGTTTTATACTAGCTTTAGGTGGTAACACAATTGATGGCAGTGGTAAAAGGTATGTACAAGTGACGAGCCTTTACGATGGAGATCCCTCATCTACAGAGCAGTGAACAGCCATAAATTTACTTTGACTATAAATTGATTTACCTTGGCTTACTCTGTCACACGTTTATCTGAACTGCAAATATAGCTGCATATGTAACATAAAAACAGACACAATTTCATCCAATTTTAAAATTTAAAAGAAGGCAGTTAACTCGAAGTGATCCAAAAGCTCCAAAAGCTAAATTTTTATGTAATGTTCGTCTTACATTCATTGAGTTTCCCACACACCTAGGAACAAAAATGGACGCGCTTCACAGGAACTTTGGTGTCTTAATAGATGTCCATCAACCTTCATAAACCCAGGCTCTGTGGTCCTTGTGCACTCTTACAACTTAAGATGTAAATAAGTTGAAGTACATCTACAGGGATAACGGACTTCAAAATATACTTTGCATTCTTTCTTTTTTTTTGCAAACCATGTAAATGGCTTCAGCACCATGGATATAACAACAAGAATTACAACCAGGCTACCAAATGCGTGCACAGTAGAATCTCCTTGTACAAAGCGTATTGCGGTCACACTGTCCAAAGGTCATAACACAGTAACAGGACGGAGCTGTTCCAGCTGGGTTTCCAAGGTTATCCTCTCCTGATGGACTTCCTATTAGGTATAAATATGAAAGACAGACAGTCATTCTCTTTTATAATACATATTTCATACTGCCCTAATGGCCCTGATGGCGTGTGCTACACCGTCTTGATGGGCCATTTGCCACCGGAGGAGGCATTCAATTTATGACAAGATACAGGCCTTGCCATAAATTAAACGCCTCCTTCAGAAGTCCAGGCGCCAGACTGAAATCTACGCCCAGCTTGTAGTTGGCGTAAATTTCAATAATTTATTTCAGTTTCCAGCATAACCAATAATAAATATAACAGGGCCCCACCCATGTGCCACCGTCATCGCGCCCCCTTCTGAAATTGGCAAGGGCGGCATAAAAACACCAGCTGCAACTAAATGTAATCACAATGGTATTTTAAAACTTGTAAAACCATGTTTTGCGACATTTTAACGCCAAAACCATGGCGTAGGGACATGGTAAAAATCACTCTTTAAAGGGAACCTGTCTT
Organism: Bufotes viridis; assembly: GCA_033119425.1. NCBI lineage: Eukaryota > Metazoa > Chordata > Amphibia > Anura > Bufonidae > Bufotes > Bufotes viridis. The sequence goes on along the minus strand of CM065591.1, from coordinate 280,889,288 downwards.
CTGGAAAAGACAATTTACACTAATCACAGTTCCCTAAAGTATCTATCATAGTGTGCCCAAAAATGTTTTCATATCTTCTTTCTGCGTTTTGCTCTCTCCTAAAAACGACTTCTAAAACTTGGTTTGGCGACTTTTTGAAGTCCTGCTGAAGTCAAGGGGGCAGCGGCCTCCTTGACTCAACTGTCCGATGCTCGCCCCTATGCTGCTCCTCCGCATATTGAGAAATGATCGGTATCTACCTCAGTGGCCAATCTGTGCTCATGGAGCAGGTGGCCACTTGCTACCCAATATTGAACAATAAATGAAAAAGAGGGGGTGCAAAAATCTAAAACGTAGCGTTTACTTCCTTAATTAAAATGAATCGGTACATGATCAGCGTAAACCAAACAAACACACATAAAGTCACAATTAGTCAGAGCACCAATTTCGGTCCTTATTTACGGGAGGGCAAAGGGAATGATCAATATACAATCTGCCCTAGTAAAGCCCTACTTGGCCTGACAGTCCCTGGTCCTACTAACAGTGTCCTACTCCGCAAGGAACAGCACCGTTACCGGATCCTGTCCCTGGAAACACCGTCCTAGTAAGGTCCTGACAGAAGGCCCAAGTCTCCGATATAAGCATAAACCTTGCTGCTAAAGGTACCATGGACCACTATTACAATGATATTGCAAAAAGGTCTAAATGGAGCATGGTAACACTTAACATATCCAAATACATTGAATCAATACTTATCGATTGGTAATTCTATTGGTGTATAAAGTTCCATCCCAGTTGATTAGGTCAGCCTGCATGTGCAATACCAACGCGTTTCAACTCTAGTCAGGCTTATAATGTGGCCCAGAGTATCTTCAGGGGGCATAGGGCCACTATTGGGTATGGCAGTGTAATAACTCAAGTACGCTCCTCTTAATCTGTAATATAAAAACAAGAGGAGCGACCAATCTATACCAATCTATAGATTGGTCGCTCCTCTTGTTTTTATATTACAGATTAAGAGGAGCGTACTTGAATTATTACACTGCCATACCCAATGGTGGCCCTATGCCCCCTGAAGATACTCTGGGCCACATTATAAGCCTGACTAGAGTTGAAACGCGTCGGGATTGCACATGCAGGCTGACCTAATCAACTGGGATGGAACTTTATACGCCAATAGAATTACCAATCGATAAGTATTGATTCAATGTATTTGGATATGATAAGTGTTACCATGCTCCATTTAGACCTTTTGCAATATCATTGTAATAGTGGTCCATGGTACCTTTTAGCAGCAAGGTTTATGCTTATATCGGGAGACTTGGGCCTTCTGTCAGGACCTTACTAGGGACGGTGTTTCCAGGGACAGGATCCGGTAACGGTGCTGTTCCTTGCGGAGTAGGACACTGTTAGTAGGACCAGGGACTGTCAGGCCAAGTAGGGCTTTACTAGGGCAGATTGTATATTGATCATTCCCTTTGCCCTCCCGTAAATAAGGACCGAAATTGGTGCTCTGACTAATTGTGACTTTATGTGTGTTTGTTTGGTTTACGCTGATCATGTACCGATTCATTTTAATTAAGGAAGTAAACGCTACGTTTTAGATTTTTGCACCCCCTCTTTTTCATTTATTCCTCCGCATATTAATTTACTTTTTTCCTTGTAGCCGGGACCGCGCTTTTCTCACGCATGCGCCATGTGTGTCCTGCCACAGAGCGATCCCGGCTACGGCTCCCTCCCTCCCTGGCATCTTCATGTTCACTGCGCCTGCGGAGTTCCCATACAATGCGCTCACGCCGCAGGATCAGTGTGGAGGATTAGAGTAGTTCGGACGTTCTCTGAGACGTGCAGTTATGGGAAGGCCGGACTTTTCCTTCTCTTCAAGGGACACCCAGGTTTTGGGGCTTCTGCACCTGTTTGGTGGTGTTCGGTTTTAGGTAGCAAGGCAGGGTTTCCTGAAGTGATGTGACAGCAATGTAGGTGTTGGTGCATGCAATGAGGAGACTAGGTTCAGTGCATAAAATCCACTGTACTTTACGGAGGCTATTTTGCAGATGGTTCACACAAGTCTATACACATTAAATGCAGTCTTTACAGCTGGCAGATGCAATTTCCAGAGCTGTGTATGGGAGGTTGATCGCTCTCTCTTTCTTTTATTAGGCTCAACAACAGGGTTGGGGAAGGCCCGGGGGATCATTTCATGTGGCCCCTGGCTCCCTGCCCCACTACTAGAGCATATAGTCCGAATGCTAATGACCTCTTACATTATGGAAACTGTAATTTGCATGCTTGAGGCACAGGAAGGTGAGTGGCAGCGCCGTCTGGAGCTGGAGAGGTAAGTTTATATATTTTTTTAACATCTGATCTGAAGTCTGATTGGGGGTCCGATCTGAAGACTGGCTGGGAGGTCTGACTGGAGTCTGGGGGCTGATCTGAGGCTAATGGAGACTGGGGAGTGTGTGATCTGAGGCTGATGTAGGCTGGGTGGTCTTATGGGGAGCTGATCTGAGGCTGAGAAAGAGGCAGGGACAATTGAGAAGGAAGAGGCAGGGACAGTAGCAGTGAGAGTGAAATCTGGATGAACCCCTCTCTAGACCCCTCTGGGATGAGCTTGGCTGCCATTAATGCCAAATAAAAATATCAAGAACTAAATATATAGTATTCTCAAATTAGACTGCTATATTTGGTCAAATCGGCACTTAAACTATATATATTATATATAGTGCAGGGGCCATTTTGTGCTGCAAGCACAGTGCTCTGTATTTTTTAAAATTGACGTGCAATTTCTGTAACTTACTCCTAAGTCAATTATGTATTTGACAGTAAACTTTTTACGTTGAGAATGTTGTATGGCCCGCGAATGAGGTTACAAATATCCAAATGGCACTCGGCAGCAAAAAGGTTCCCCACCCCTGCTGTACAATGTAATCTAATCCAGTCTAAGGTTCCCGCTCTCTTTTGAAGAGAATTTTTTAGCTGAGGGGCAGTAGGAAAGTTGCGGTCATTCAAATACATAACACGTAGACCTACATAACGTTAAGGACTTATTCACATCTGTGTTGGAGGTTCTGTTTAGGGCCCTGTCACAGATTCTGTCAAAGAGACCGGACAAAAAAGCCTCGCATGCAGGACATTTTTGTCTGGTAAAAAGACAGGATCCCAAACAGAAACTGAATGGACTCCATCATAGTCAATAGAGTCTGCTCAGCTCCGTTCGAGTCAGTTGTTATGTGCCAGATCCAGCACTTCCATTATTTTCGTTGTTCTGCTCATAGTGCTGGTGTGAATAAGAGGTTGTTATTTATGCATGATAACCATTACCATAACCATTACTAGTCTAAATAACATCTCTTCCCTCTATACAGCCCCCTCCAACATACAGTCCCATGTAAATAACATCACTGCCCTTCCTCCAGCTCCTCGTACTGCATGTCAAACTGGATGTCCAGGCTGTGCTGTAGTTATCCGCCACTCTGGAATACTCTTCTGCTCCACTGCCCCCATGTTCACCGCTGTCCTTGAGCAGATCGCACTTTTCTCCCCTACTCTCCTGATACAGCAACGGCCCAGGAGCTACCCCTTCTCCTTACAGCTATTAATACCGACAGCTGCCCCCTACTGCAGGACATAATATCGCTCTAAAAGCCCGCCCAAAGCGAGCAATAATAAAGCTCCTTGCTGTACGAAGCTTTGTTATTTGTCATTTTAGGCACCGTCAGTATATATATATATATATATATATATATATTTATATACACTGTAAGAGGGTGCAAGGTATTATATGCGATGGCAGGTACGTGTCACCGAGGTTGCTGGCCTCGGTGAGGTGAGAGCCGGGTTTTTTGTCTGCAGCAGCTAGTGCTGCTAGACTCTGTGACTTAGTTTGGCTGCAAAGCTAATCCGGGCCGGCTCTTACTGGGAGTAGGTAAAGTGTAGGGTGGGTGCCTACTCCCCACGATCCAGGCCGGACTTTATCCGGCCCCTTTAAAAGGCAGCCTCCTTAGCAGCTGGGGAGGTGATTATCCTGGAGCTGCTAACAGGGCTGAGGAGTTCTCTGTCCTGGAGGAAAGAGCTCAGCAAGGAGGTGTTTTGTTCCTGGCTACCTGAAGCTGGATTCTCCTGCGGCGGGGCCGACAGCGTGGTGCGAACCTGCACCTACACCTCCCAGGTGACTGAACCTGTGTTGGCCTGTTTTGCTTTGCCTCCTTGTGTCTGGCCTGTGTGAATTACCACCAAGAGACTGTTTCTGTTTATTTTTGTGTCAGTGTGAATAAAACACTGTTTGTTGCACAATTCTGGACTCCTTGTTTTGCCTCGGTACTGCACCCGCACCGCTATCTACCAGAGCGACTCCCCACATTTGGTGTCGGATGCAGGCATGCGCAGTGAGGCTGGCGTGAACGCCGAACTTTGTTTTTTGTGCGGAGCAAAAGTGAATGTCCTATATTAGGCCGGCAAAGTTGCAGCCTGTGATCTCTGGCAACATGGAGGCTGCTGTGAAGGCTCTCGTAGAAGCTAACGTGCAGCAGCGGGAGACCAACCAGTTACTGCTACAACATGTGATGGCATTACAGGCGGCAGGAGCGTCCCACCACGTCCATGATGCTCGGAAGCGGTCCGTGCGGCGATCCCAAAGATGACCCCGCAGACGACGTGGAGACATACCTAGCGGTCTTTGAGAAGGTCGCCGTGAGGGAAAAGTTACCCCGTGACCAGTGGGCCGAGGTGGTTGCTCCGTTCCTGGCATCCGGACCCCAGCAAGTTTTTTTGATTTGGCAGACGACCAGGCTGCTGACTATCCCACGGTGAAGGGGGAGATCCTGGCCAGACTGGGGGTAAACGTGTTGGTCCGGGCTCAGCGGGTCCACCAGTGGGACTTTAAAGTGGCTGAACCCGCCAGGCCGCAGTACTATGAGTTGCTGCACAGGTTGCAAAAATGGCTGCAGCCTGAAGTTCTAAGTCCGACTGCTATGCTGGACCGGCTGCTGGCTGACATGTTTTGGAGGGCCTTGCCTTACCCCCTTCAACACTGGATCGGCCAGGTATCCCCACCAATGCCCTTGAGATGGTCGACCTGGTGGAGCGATATGAGGCCACCAGAAACCTGCAAGGGGTTCTTTTGGGAGGGGGCCAGTCAAACCCCGGAAGTCTCCACCCCAGTCCCGGCGGCCGGCCAAACCCGCCCGGGATGTACCTCTTGCAGATCCGTCCCCAGTGGTCTGCTGGCAGTGTCGGGAGCCTGGACACATAAGGGCCAACTGTCCACAGTGGGGGAACCCATGGAGACTAATTATGGGTACCGGCCTTCCATGTATGCCCGGAGACTGTGTGCGACCGGCACCCCGAGACAATAGACAGTCGTCATCTGTGCCAGGTGCAGGTCGGGGATAACCTGGCAGTGGCGCTGTTGGACTCAGGGAGCCTGGTAACCCTGGTAAGTGCTGCCCTGGTACAGCCCACCCAGTATACGGGCCGGAAAGTGGGTGTGGTGTGCATTCACGGAGACTTAAAGGACTATCCCACTGCTGTAATGTCTCTGTCCACGGCGGCCGGCACCTGGACTTGTGAGGTGGCGATCTCCACAAAGCTACCCTATGAACTGATAATTGGGAGAGACTTCCTGGTTTTCCATCACTGTGGCCTGAGGTGAAGGTGTCTAATAGCCCTGAGACAGGGGTAACCCTAGCAGAGTGGCCTGATACCACTGGAAGGCCAGAACCCTGGGAGCCCGAGTCTGAAGGGCCAGCGGTAGGGGTGACCACTGCTGCAGCGGTAGTGGGGGAGACAACCCCACTGAGTGTAATGGTGGGAGACACGGAGGACTTGCCACCGGGACCTGAGTTGGCAGACCTCAATGTCTCCGGGGAAAATTTTGGGACCGCACAACACGGGACCAAACCCTAACCAGGGCCTGGGAGAATGTGCTGGAAATTGATGGTAAACCCCAGAAACCAGGGGCTGAATTAATGTTCCCACGATTTATTGTTCTGCAGGATATGTTGTATTGGGTGAACCAAATCCGAGGTGAACCTGTTGAACAGTTGGTGGTGCCCACAGCGTATCGCAAGCTTGTCATGGAGCTTGCCCACCAACATGTTCTTGGGGACACCTGGGGTGGCAGAAAACCCAGGACCGCATACTGCAGCGGTTTTATTGGCCCAGTGTGTTCAAGGAGGTAGAAAATTATTGTAAGTCCTGTCCAACCTGTCAGGTAACTAGCCCCCAGCCACATTTCCGTAGTCCTCTGGTACCTCTGCCAATTATTGAAGTACCGTTTGAGCGAATCGCTATGGATTTAATTGGGCCTGTACCAAAGTCTGCTAGGGGCCACCAACACATTCTGGTTGTTCTCGACTATGCCACTCGGTATCCGGAGGCGGTGCCTCTGCGACATACCTCAGCTAGGCTCATTGCCAAAGAGTTAATGGAGATGTTTTCCCGTGTGGGCCTGCCAAAAGAGGTTCTGACAGACCAAGGGACCCCTTTTATGTCCAAAGTAATGAAGGAACTGTGTAAATTGTTGCGTATAAAGCAGTTACGGACGTCCGTTTACCATCCGCAAACAGACGGTCTTGTTGAGAGGTTTAATCAAACTCTAAAAATATGTTAAAAAGGGTGGTGTCTAGAGATGGGAAGGACTGGGACCTGCTTCTGCCCTATCTCATGTTCGCAGTGCGAGAGGTGCCCCAGGCCTCTACTGGGTTCTCGCCCTTCGAACTGCTTTATGGCAGACACCCTCGGGGCCTGTTGGATATCGCCAAGGAAGCATGGGAACAACAGCCTGTCCCCCACAAAAGTGTCATTGAGTATGTCGCCCAGATGCAGGAACGGATGGAAAGGGTGTTGCCCTTGGTCCGGGAGCATATGGAGGCAGCACAACAAGCCTAGAGTAGGGTGTACAATCGTCAGGCTCGGGTACGGGACTTCAATTCGGGAGATCGGGTTTTGGTTCTGGTACCCACCCTTGACAGCAAATTCCTCGCTAGGTGGCAGGGCCCCTATGAGGTGATCGAGAAGGTAGGGGAAGTAAATTACAAGGTACACCAGCCAGGGCGGCGCAAGCCGGAGCAGGTGTACCACGTGAATTTACTTAAGCCGTGGAAAGATAGGGACGCGGCCGACGACCACAGCCCCCGACCAGGGCTTCTAGGTGAAAAGGGTCCAGCGCCACAGTTCGAGGCCTGTGAAGCCGTAACCACGGTAAAAATTGCAGACAGCCTGTCTTCCAAACAAGTTCAGGAAGTCAGGGAGTTCCTCAGTCGGAACACGGATGTGTTCTCAGACCTCCCTGGCCGCACGTCTCTCATCCGACATGACATCGTCACTGAGCCTCAGGCCAAGGTCCGGTTAAAACCATACTGGGTACCCGAGGCTCGGCGGCGGGCCATCGCGGAGGAAGTGCAGTTAATGTTGAAGCTCGATGTCATTGAGGAGTCGAAAAGTGAGTGGGCCAGTCCCATAGTCCTAATACCCAAGCCGGATGGGACGTTGCGGTTCTGCAACGACTTTCGCAAGTTAAATGAAGTATCCAAGTTTGACGCGTATCCCATGCCCCGAGTAGACGAGCTTGTTGAAAATTTAGGACAAGCCCGTTATTTTTCTGTGCTGGACCTCACTAAAGGGTACTGGCAGGTACCCTTAACGGAGACGGCTAAGGAAAAACCGCGTTTGTTACCCGCAGGGCCTATATCACTACAAGGTGTTACCCTTTGGCCTGCATGGCGCCCCGCCACTTTCCAAAGGTTAATGGACATAGTGCTGCGACCACATCGTCGGTACGCCTCGGCCTACTTAGATGATGTAGTCATCCACAGCACCGACTGGGAAAGCCATTTACCCAAGATGCAGGCGGTAGTGGATGCCCTGAGGAAAGCTGGACTAACCGCCAATCCAAAAAGTGTGCGATTGGGTTGGAAGAGACCAAATATCTGGGATATGTAATTGGGCGGGAGTCATCAAACCTCAGGTAACTAAGGTAGAGGCCATTCGCAACTGGCCCCGACCGGTCACCACCAGGCAGGTAAAGTCGTTCCTGGGGATTGTAGGATACTACATGAGGTTTGTGCCCCACTTTGCCACAATAGCAGCGCCATTGACAGACCTGTTGAAGGGGCGAAAGTCTGGGAGGGTTAGCTGGAGTGAGAAGGCGGAGGAGGCTTTCTCCGCATTGAAGTCGGCCCTGTGTGGGTCCCCGGTTTTGGTGACACCCGACTTCAACAAGGAGTTTGTCGTACAGACCGACGCCTCGGAGGTAGGCCTCGGTGCGGTACTGTCGCAGGAGGTCAACGGGGAAGAACATCCCGTTGTCTTCCTGAGCCGTAAGCTCAGTCCCGCTGAGTCCAGATATAGTATAGTGGAGAGGGAGTGCCTGGCTATCAAGTGGGCACTCGAATCTCTCCGCTACTACCTGTTAGGGAGGAGGTTCCGTCTGGTGACCGACCATTCCCCCCTCAAGTGGATGAGTCAGGCCAAGGAGAGGAATGCTCGGGTCACCAGGTGGTTCCTATCCCTTCAAAATTTCAAATTCTCCGTGGAACACAGGGCAGGCCGCTTGCAGGGCAACGCAGATGCCCTGTCCCGCGTCCACTGCCTCACGTGTGTTCACTGGCCTCGGTGAGGTTGCTGGCCTCGGTGAGGTGAGAGACGGGTTTTTTGTCTGCAGCAGCTAGTGCTGCTAGACTCTGTGACTTAGTTTGGCTGCAAAGCTAATCCGGGCCGGCTCTTACTGGGAGTAGGTAAAGTGTAGGGTGGGTGCCTACTCCCCACGGTCCAGGCCGGACTTTATCCGGCCCCTTTAAAAGGCAGCCTCCTTAGCAGCTGGGGAGGTGATTATCCTGGAGCTGCTAACAGGGCTGAGGAGTTCTCTGTCCTGGAGGAAAGAGCTCAGCAAGGAGGTGTTTTGTTCCTGGCTACCTGAAGCTGGATTCTCCTGCGGCGGGGCCGACAGCGTGGTGCGAACCTGCACCTACACCTCCCAGGTGACTGAACCTGTGTTGGCCTGTTTTGCTTTGCCTCCTTGTGTCTGGCCTGTGTGAATTACCACCAAGAGACTGTTTCTGTTTATTTTTGTGTCAGTGTGAATAAAACACTGTTTGTTGCACAATTCTGGACTCCTTGTTTTGCCTCGGTACTGCACCCGCACCGCTATCTACCAGAGCGACTCCCCACAACACACAAACACACATGCCCAGTATCCTCATTTTAATACAGTCTCTAAACAGAGGGCTCTTTCTGTCCTTTTTGGTATGTTGGGGAATCTGAAGCTGGTTTGCTCCCACCACATGCAGAGATGTCTGTAGCCTCAATGTAGGTGCATTACCTTTCTCTGACAAATGTTCTGCAATCCTCCTTTGTGGCCGCTAAATATTTTTTAAGATCCAAGGGCTGGCACATAAATTGTCACTTTTAATTCTGCAATCTAAGAGGAAGGGGCGGTGCCAGCCCTATCTAGCTACAGATTGGGCTGCCCATAAGAAATATATTACTGTAACTACTTGTAGTGAGGACACTGCATGTATGTTTTTTTCAATGAGAAGAGAAAATTGTGCCACTAGACACATCTGCTAGCGGCTTATAATCTGGAAGAATAAAAGGACTGGGCTTTAAAATTCAATGAGAATGATCCTTCTTTACCCTGACATCATCTGGGGAGCGTCAGGAGCTCATCATATACATTAGATTGTCAACCGGTTTCACCAAAAACAGTGAGTTTAGTCGACAATTGTGTAATGTGTATAGGGGGCTTCATGGTATGTTCACAACATATACAGTACATATGTTTTTTTAAACCCCCTTACAAACCACATAGTAAGGGGTATACATGGGGTACAGGCATCAGACATTGGGAATTGTAAATTATTCAATTGCCTAAAAACGATTCAATTTGCTCCAAACTTTTTACTTTTTTTTATTAGCAATTGTAAAACTAACATGAAAAAAGGCAACGCATTTTTCGCGATCAGAATAAGATCTGAATGCATTCCTCACCTTGAGTTGCTGCTGAAGTTCACTGTTCAGTCTGGCCAGGACTGCATTGGCTTCCTTGTTTTTACGGATGGCTGTCTGGATAGCTTTTTTCTGCTTGGACGGCTGCCTAAAATTGAGGATAAATACATAAAAACCAGTCCAAAGATAAACTCACTTCTTCCAGGGGACCACACACCCACCATAGCATATGTAAATCATTAGCTGACAATACATGGGCCACAACCCCCCAAAGTACAATGCCAAATGTTGTGCCAACGCATTGATGTGGTCGATAACATCAGTGTCCTCCCGTCTGGCCTGTTTTCCATGTGTCTGTATTAGATTTTAGGAAGATAGTAATGTCTGTGTAAAGTGAGATTATTATTTTATAATAAATGGAGTATACTTAGTGGCATCCATTCAAGATGAGATCATTGCCACAAATATGTCTTTCCTATGACAGTAACACATTTTTTCTGATGCAAAATCGGTCATTATTATCACCTTTGGTCAATGCTCGGTTATGGTTTATAATCCCTGCATGTCTCCTTGTGTAAGTTAATTTAAGGATTGCTCCATGACATTGCTGAGTGTGGGGGATTTATTTGCTGGGCTTTTTGCTGGTTTTAATCACTGGGTTATGCCCTAGTCAGCACACTGGTTAACACAGCCTGCCTATGATGCAACATCTATTCATTAGAAATACGCTTTGCACACATTCAATGGAGCATCGCACACTTCGGCTAATGGCTGCAATAGTCCAAGGGATAAAAACGACATCCGTTTCCTAGAACAGGGATAAACTGCAGTAATCAGGCTCTTTGTTCCCTGGATTAAACTAGGTTGCTAGCAGATGATGATGGTGTGCTCTAGCAGTTCTGTCTAACTGAAAGTGCTGGTCAGCACACAGACCGCTGCATGAAGATAGCTGAGTGGCGGGCCTGTTAGGCGGGGAAAGAGTTAAAATGTTCCGATCAGTTTCAGATGGGATTTTTCTTTGTTGCACACTGGTATCTTAGTGTGAAGTGTATTCTTCTATTCTAGGCATCAGTCTCTGAAACGTGGACATGTGCATACAGCAGAGGGAGAATCTAAAGAACAAATGCAAATGGTCAAGCCCAACTTCATTTAACTGTTTTTGTGAATTGAAAATGCTTCAGTCACTGGTGATGCAATGAAAGAGTGTCCTATATTTAAAATATTCCATTGAAGGGTTTGTTTGGAGGATTAAAAAAAACTCTTCAAAAAGATGCAAAATGGGTTAAAAATTAAATAAGTAATACTAGCATCAATGCTCCCTGACAAGAAATACTAGCTTCATAGATGCCCCATTCTGATGCTTATTGGGTATTCTGCTGGTCAATACTTCCTGTTGCCTCTGGTCACACAGAAAGCAGCTGCTCAGGCACTGGCTGAGGTGATGCTCAGGCACTGGCTAAAGTGATGACCAGCCTTAGTCAGTGATTGACCGATAAAGCATTCCTACTTTTTGAGAGGAACCATGAGCGACCTCAGAGCAGAGAGCGTAGACTGCAGCACCATACAAAGCATTCACAAAGGTTCCTGTCTCTTACATTCAAAGTTAAAGGACTTTTCTGCCGTTTTTATATTGATAAATAAAGGAAAGGACTCCAGTGTATCATGGGTTAACTTGATTTTTTTTTATTATAGGGTTACAGCGGCTTTAAATGTAATGTTTCAGCCGTGCGGCCTTCTTCAGACTAATGCCACTGGTGAAGCAGGGAAGGTCGAGCGCAATATGGAATAGATGTGCGGAGGTACCGCTAGTAGAAGAGCGCTTCTTCCACTAGCGGTACCTCCGCATATCTACTCCATATTGCGCTCGACCTTCCCTGCTTCACCAGCGGCATTAGTCTGAAGAAGGCCACACAGCCGAAACGTTACATTTAAAGCCGCAGTAACCCTATAATAAAAGAAATCAAGTTAACCCATGATACGCTGGAGTCTTTCCCTTTATTTATAATTGGGGCGGGAACACTTCTCCAAGCAAGTTACAGCAGAGTGCGACAAGGTTTTTATATTGATGGCATATCTTCAGGACCATTAATATCTCATTGGCTAGGGTGCGATACCTCGCACCTTTGCAAATTAGCTGTTCTGCTGTAGCTTTGGTCCTGGAACATGACACTGGAACCACACAGCTGTAGCTGCAGAAACAAGCTAAGTCCCCTACACAATGGTGGAGCTGTGTAGTTCCAGTGTCAAACTGGCAGAGGTGCAGGGTGTTGGACCCTCGCCAATCAGATATGATCCTGGGAATACGCCATCAATATAAAAGCAGCAGGAAAGCTCTTTAAGGCTTCTTACACATATGCGATTTCCAGAGCATCTCAAAACTGGAGGAAAACGCTTCAGTTTGATTAAATACAACCGTCTGCCTCCGTTCCGTTCGGATGCGGTTTTATTAAATTGAAAGCTAAAAAAAACGTATCTAGCACTAACACTAAGTAAGTCAATGGGCGCCAAAAACACAGATCCGGCACCATTGACTTAGGCCCCTTTCACATCCGCGTTTTTGCTTTCCGTCCTACAGATCCGTCCTCGGGACTCTAGGACGGAAAGATACTGATCAGGATTATCCTAATGCATTCTGAATGGAGAGCAATCCATTCAGGATGCATCAGGATGTCTTCCGTTCAGTATGTGAACTTTTTTGGACGTTGACAAAACTGCAGCATGCTGCGCATTTGTTTCCGTTCAAAAATCCAGAAGACATGCCGTAACGCCGGATCCGGAATTAATGCCGATTGAAGTGCCTTACACTGTTTTTGGTGCTTGTTCAGTTTCGCAAACCAGATACAAAACCACAGTTAGCAGCGGTTTTGTGTCCGGTCACAGAACGCAACAAATGCATTCTGATGCTCTGTTTGTTCAGTTGTGTCCCCACTGACAATGAATGGGGACAAAACTGAAGCATTTTCTTCCAGTTTTGAGATCCTCTTCCGGATCTCAAAACTGCAAAGGGAATCGCAGATGTGAAGGTAGCCTAACTTTAAATGTGAGAGACAGAAACACAATAGTAGAAGCTATAGTTCTGGCACTGACTTCTCGAACCGGACTCACTGCAGATCAACTGATCTGAAGGGGTACCGGGTGTCGGACTTCTGCCAATCAGATTTTGATGGCCTGTCCTGAGGAAAGGCGATCAATATAAAAATACAATCTCAAAACAGTTGACCAATCAGTATGTTTTGAAATGAGGCGGACACCTTGAAGAAATCTATTGAACATGTATCCATGTCCACCCGGGACCCCAATGCTACAAGGAAACTTGGCTAACCTTTGTGCCACTGGAACAAATACTACATTTGGTGTAGTCATCTGAGTGTTAATATAATTACTGAAACGCCAATGTGGTACATTGCTTAAAATGTGCAAACAAGTGAATGAATCATATACAACAGTCTTTCACTCTGGTGCCAGTGACAGAAGGAATTCCTTCTGGTAGTATTATCTGATAGTCTACATAGATCTCAATATTTATGGGAGATTTCAGATTTGTCTAGCACTTAATTTACAAGCAGCGAACGATTGGAATGAAAATTTTATCACAGGTGAATTGTAAATCATCACAAGGTATTATACCAGCATTTACTATACCAACGGTGCATCATGTTGGTATCTTTCTGATGCATTCATGCATGTGTTGATCCGATTTAATTGTATTCACATTTATAAAAGATGGTTACAAGGGATGTTAAAATGTACCGATCATAGACTATTAAAGCCTGTAGACACCACTAGTTGTCTATGGCTTCTGAATAAGAGTCGCATATGTATCGCACCCCCGAGCGGGGCCAACAGGTAAGTGACATTTGTACAAGAATGTGTGTGACTACTAAACCAACACATATGAGGAATACTCTGTTCCTTTTTTTTTAAACATGAATAAAAGATACTAATTACCATTTCATAATTAAAGTAGGGATTCAAACATATAGCGCCATAGTACATATATCGTCACAGAAGCATAACAACTCTCTCCTGAAGAAGCAATAACGCGAGACAGGCATTGAGGGGAAGTCGCCATTTTACACTCAACTTAAGGTATGTTACAGATAGTAAGGTCCACTTGTAGTCTAGCTATATGATATTATATCTTTATCATACATTGTGGAGTATGAAAAGACTGATAAAGACTCAGGGGTTAGTTCAGAGGCGGTATTGAACAGCCTAGGATGTGTTACGCTAACCCTATATATTATTACTGGTAGTGATCAGCTAAAAAGAGGTAGTCAGCCATACCTTACTTCAATTAGATAGACTCGGTACTTGAAAAGATTTCTGATACCTTTATACTATCATGTAGTTATGGTTCTGTGACGAAATATGTACTATGGCGCTATATGTTTGAATCCATACTTTAATTATGAAATGGTAATTAGAATTTTTTAATCATGTTTAATAAAAGTGAATTTTAAAGGAACAGAGTATTACTCATGTGTGTTGGTTTAGTAGTATAATCGAGTATTCTGGTCAGGTATAGGTGTAGTTACCTTGTGGATTGAATATAGTGATAAGAAGAATGTGTGTGAGACAACAATGCTATGTACTAGAGAAGAGGAGTGCCAATTCCTTATCAAAAAATAAATAAATATATATATATATATATATATATATATATATATATATATATATAAAATTGGTTATGCTGTTGTTATTCTAACAGTAGGTACACTTGGTTTTGTACATCAATTTCTGAACACTCATCTCCTTATCATTACAGGCAGGATTCCAATGACAGATATAATCTTTATATAAATTACACAGGATTGGATCCACCATTAAAGGAGTTGTTCAGGTTCAGAGCTGAACCCAGACATATCCCCATTTTCACCCCTCCGATTCCCCTGATATGAGCATCGGAGCATTCCCCATGGAGAGCCCGCTACTGTACGAAGATCCGTCTCCGTACAGTATTAAAATGTATGTGCTCCGATGAGCAAAGTTAGTTAGTCGCGAAGTCAAAAAACACTTTAAAATTTAAAACCGAACACGGCTTTGGTTCCGACTAGTACCTCAGAACTGAAGCCGAGTTCGGTTTCAAGTTTTAAAGTGGTTTTCCACTTAAAAAATAAACTACAAAGTTATTCAACAAAGTCACTTCACGAATGACTAACTTTGGCTCACCAGAGCTCATACATTCTAATACTGTACGGAGACAGATCTCCATACATTATTAATCCGAAATTATGAAGAAGCGACTTCGGATGTAGCCTTCCCTTCCATGTTTATCTGCTGACCGTTGACAGCGCAGCCGTCCCATTCACTTCTATGGGGCGGCTCATTCCTATACACTTGAATACTACAGAGCTGTTCCATAGAAGTGAATGAGACGGTTTATGAGACGGTAGTTACACCTGCTCACCGCTGCGATGTCAGTGCTGAGCAGGTAAGAGAAGGCTATGTTTACACACAGTGCCGCTTTCTCTTTAACCAGCTGATCGGCGGGGTGTCGAGTGTCAGACCCCCGCCTATCTGATATTGATGACCTATTAACCATATTAAAAAAGCAGACAACCCCTTTAACTAGCAGAAGAAATACAGACACTTAGATTTAGTACCACAGCAGACTAAACTGAGACACTAGTGGGGAGGTCAATGTGATGCCAGTTATTTATGGTTTAGTGGAGATCAGTCTCGTGTACTATGTAAAGATGCAGTGGACACAGCAAACATATCTATATTAGAACTATGTAATATACTTTTGGGCAGCTGGATGTGACTTTAAGGATGCAGCAGATGAGGTCACACTTGATGCAGAGGACAGGTCGTGATTTTCCAGAACTTGGCTTTCAGGGTGGAATTTTCTTCTTAATGGTTTCGTGGGTGGCTGGTTCAGTAGGATCTCCTTTAAGGAAGAAACACATAAAAGTTGTCTAAATATTAATTTCTTAGTGTAGCATTTATATATCTGTTATTTTTAGTGCAGCTGAAATCAATCTCTGTAACCACTTTAATATGTTATGATGTATGGAAGTGAATTACATAATCAATGTGAGTAGAAGAACATAGACTGCCAGGTGAAATGTCAGCAGAATTCAGACCCTCTTTTTTAAGGCAGTCTGCATCCCGTGAAGAAAGAGACTGTTGTGATTCTGTTCTCTTTTCATTTACAAAATACTATAGTTAAAAAGATCAAACATATACTGTAAATATAACTGTAATGAATAAATTCCCATGTCCACGATATCTAGAACATCTTGTTCGTTAATTTCTTTGGAAAATGACTTATGGTAATTCTAGACTTGCAGGAAGATATTTGGAGAATCTGAATTATTTGTGAAATCCAATAGTGTGACCAATGAGTATCATTTTCTTGGGCCAAGTGGGAACACCTCTGTCACATGCTTCATTATGAACAAAGTGATCAATGTCATGGACAGCATCCCTAAGGACAATATATCAAATGACCATAAACCCTTTGAAACTCAATATAGAAATGTGTTCCTTCACTTCTCCTCTATAGCTAAATAAGTAGATAAACAGAATCAATAATGATTTTGAAAACGTTCCTTTCAGCTCTACTATAAGATGGTCCTATATATTAGCCCAATATACCTAGGAATTAATGCAACCGTCACCAACAAACAGATATAAAGTGACCCTCAATGCACCACACACTACATGAATGACATATTATAATGACCCAGAGAAGAATACAAGCAGAACCAGGAAAGAAGCTACATGTGAGCGGCCTGGAGGTGCCTGCCTTTCAGTGGTTGAGACCCAAAGGGCATTGTGGATGGAACGTGTGAGGGTATAGTGGTTAGTATTCATGGGGGCACTAAAGCTGGCACTCATAAAGGCACTTAACATTCACACAAAATAGAGCGAAAATTCAACCATACATTACCTGTAATTCTAGAGCTGTAATCCATGCATGACAATGCCCCTGTGGGTTACTATATATCGGTAGAACAGGATATATGTTAAAAGCCAGGGTAAAGAGTATTGTAGAACCATTGGGACTGGTAAAGACATTCATAGTGTGTCTGTCCACAAACAAAAAACACAATAGGGTTCCACAAGGGATGAAAGTTTGGGTGAATAAAAAAGTCCCTACATAGGGGAGGAAAATACTGATATTAAACAAAATAAGTAGGAAGGTCTTTGGCTTAAGATATTGGCTTCATTAGCGCCCATAGAATTAAGTACAAATTTTAAAATGGCAGGTTTATTTTATTCCTGCGTCGAACAGTCTACACTATGTGGCGCTTTAATACGACAACCAATTGGACGGTGCATTTCCTGAGATCACGAGCCATACGTCAGTGAGTAGTATGAACAATGCACTGAACAAGTTATGGGCTGTGGAGTAGTCAATCCAAGGAATATAAAGTAAATCTAAGTGGTCACATTAAATTTTTCACTATGTTGCTTCCCTATCCCAATGACATCTGAGGCGTGGTAAGGCTTGTAAGGCTCTGTTCTGGAGACACATTATCAGTGGCATTGCCTCTCAGGGCGGTGTTCTGCTCATTCTCCTGTTCTCCTCACCCCCCTATTTTTATTTAAGTTGTTTAGAAATCACTATAAATGATATGTTCACTATATTGTACAGGTTATTATGGTTACAAGGATACCAAATACTCTTTTGTGATATTTAATTAAAAAAAGGAATACTGTAAAGCAGAAAAAATCCCATCTTTACAGCAGAGCTTTTCCATAAAAGGAGTGGGTAAGGCAGCTGTTTACTGTACAGAAGGGCTGGGGTTCAAATCGCACTGAGACCTGTAAAATAATCTTTATAGTAAAAGTTATGGCATAAAAATTTAATTTTTACTTTCCATCTTTTTCTTTTTATGGTAAAATTTACAATTTCCCGCAAAGCTATTGTTACAAAAAAATAAAGCCAATCATTAGAGTTTTTGTAACATACATAGTATGAAATATCACAAAACAGTATTTGGTATCCCTGTAATCGTAATAAGCTGAACAATATATGGAACACGTTACTAACAGTGATTGGTAAACAGCACTTTTTTTTTTCTTCTCATTTCGGTAATATGATATTTATTTAGTGTCATGCCTGTGAAGAAAATAGCTTGTTAATCACAGAAAATTCAGCCCTTGTAATGGAGCAGGTCTGTAGTGTAATGGTAACTCTTCTGCCTGCCATACAGAAGGTCTGAGGTTCAAATCCTGATGAAGACCTGTTAAATAATTTCTTTAGTAAAAGTCTATGTGCTGGAAGAGGGCCCCTCCAAACACCCATATCGAGCACAGCTTCATTAGCATTCACTGCACTAAAGTGATTACTAATGATGCTGACAGGCTCTGCTTGGATCTGTGATGTTCTAGCTGGAAGGGGAAGCAGAGGCAGAGACCTGAAGCTACAGACACTCCTCCTGATGCTTGTGATGGGATGCAAACACAAGGTGTGGGTCATAGATCACAATTTTGCTGGAGGAATCAAATTGCACTCAGAACTTCATCATCTGATTTATATAATGCAGCAAGGTTCAATGCCGGTGTTATTTATTTTTTTGGGAAACCGGAAAACCCCTTTAACTATTACTGAGTGCAGTTTTTCTACAGGCTATGTTTTTTTTGGTTTTCATGGGGGCAGTGTGGCAGGTAATCAATGATACACTGTAACCAGTACTCAAAGGGGACCTAAAGTTTGCACTGAGAGGCATTGTGGCAGGTAATCAATGATACATTGTTGCTTGCTGCTCATGGGGCACTAATGCTGGCACTTATGGAGGCATTGTGGCAGGTAATCAGTGATACACTGTGGATGGTGCTCATGGGACACTAATGTTGTCACTTATGGAGGCACTGTGGCTGCTAATCAATGATGCATGTCTTTTTCTCATAGGGGCACTAATGCTGGCACGTATGGAGGCACTGTGGTTGATAATCAATTATACAATGTGGCTGCTGCTCATGGGGCCACTAATACTGTCACTTATGGAGGCACTGTGGCTGATAATGAATGATACAATGTGGCTCCTGGTCATGGGGGCACTAATGCTGTCACTTATGGAGGCACTGTGGCTGATAATGAATGATACAATGTGGCTGCTGCTCATGGGGGCGCTAATGCTGTCACTTATGGAGGCACTGTGGCTGGTAATCAATGTAACACTTGGCTATTGCTGATAGGGGCACTAAGGCTAGCACTTAGGCATATTGCACACGACCATATGGCTTTTTCAGTGTTTTGCGGAACGGAACAGCTGGCCCCTGATAGAACAGTACTATCCTTGTCCGTTATGCGGACAATAATAGGACATCTTCTATCTTTGAACGGAACGGAAATACAGAAACAGAAGGCATACGGAGTACCTTCCGTTTTTTTTTTGCGGACCCATTAAAATGAATAGTTCTGTATATGGAACGCAAAAAACGAACGGAAACGGGGAAAAAAAAACGTTTGTGTGCAAGAGGCCTTATAGAGGCACTATGGCTGGTAATCAATGATACACCTAGCTATTGCTGATAGGGACACTAAAGCTGGAACCTATGGAAACACTGTGGCTGGTAATCAATGATACAGTGTGGATGGTGCTCATAGGGTATTAAAGTTGGCACTTAGAGAGGCACTGTGACAGGTATTCAATGTTACAGTGTGGATGGTGCTCATGGGGGCAATAAAGCTGGCACCTATGGAGGCACTATGGCTGGTAATCAATGATACACTTGGCTATTTCTGATAGGGACACTAATGCTGGCACTTTTAAAGGTGCTATGGCAGGTAATCAGCTAACGTTGCCTTGGGTCCAAAAAAACGTGTCCAGTGGCCTGCCCTGGAATACAGAGATATATAAGTCGGTATATTGTATACAATGATGCCCATTAGAGTTATCATAATGTTTTTCATGTACAATGTATGATGTATTTATGTCACTCTATAAATATCTCATTTTAGATTGGAATTCACATGGAAATTCAAAAAAAATCCTAACCTGTCAGCAAGTCTGCCTTCATGGAGCATTAGACTTTTGCTGACTAGATATATGTAAAACATCTGCATATGGATACCTCAACCTTTTCCTGTCTCTAATTGAAAGCTGTGACATTTGTAGGAGTAAGGTCCAGTATCTAGTGGGGATATTGAGGAGAAGTTTGTGAGTGATGGATAACACTGTCACAGTAAGAGAGTCCGAGTTACCTTTTTGGCAGGACTGCTTTCCTCTGTCTGTGGCAACATTTTATTAGTCTGTAATTCAATCTCTACTCCTCGTTCATTCTGTAAAATAGATAGTATTCACCTTAGGAGAAAACAAATTGACTGGAAGGAGAGGTTTATATGAAAATGTAAAGAAAGCAAATATGCTGAATGCTTTTATTATACAACTGAGGTGGCGTACTGTAAAAATCCACATGAACTGCTTTTGGGTTCTATGCGCTTTTGCACTACTTCCTATAAATCTCTGCTACAAAATGTGGCACCCATAAACATTTTGTGCACTGTACTGTGTCTATGAGGACTAGTTATGACTCTTTGTCGTGCCGTTCCTCTATTATTTATGAATAAAGGTCCAACTGGGTGTTGCTAATTGGCAGTGTGTTCCTGCACAGTCTGACAGTATCCAACCAGTGCCACAAGTGCCAGGGGACACACCCCCAACTGGTAACTCCAGCTTTGTTACTGCACAGAGAATGCAAGCAGTTACTAAACCAGGCATGTCAGATAATGTGACAGACGACTCTTTAAAGTGTTTGTCTCAATTCAGCAAATGGCATGTATCATGTAGAGAAAGTTAATACAAGACACTGATGTATTGAGATTGTCCATATTGCTTCCTTTGCTGGCTTGATCCATTTTTCCATCACAGTATACACTTCTAGTTTCCATGGTTATGAGCACCCTGCAATCCAGCATCGGTGGCCGCGTTTGCACATTATAGGCGCTTTTTCCAGTGATGTAAAGCATGGCCACCGCTGCTGGATTGCAGGGTGCTCATAACCCTTGGATACGAGCAGGAGGCAATATGGACAATCACAACACATTAGTAAGGGCCTTGTATTGACTTTCTCTACATAATAAATTCAATTTTCTAAAGTGAAAAGACCCCTTTAAGTAGACTCCTTTATCATCTGGTGGCATACTAAAAACCTGAAGCTGGCATCATTATAAACCCACATAACTCCAGCAGCTCTATAAAACTTTCAAATGTTTGGTGTGCCCCTATCAAAGACTGCTAGCAATGGTATAGGGCAGTGTTTCCCAACCAGTGTGCCTCCAGAGGCACACTGGTTGGGAAACACTGGTATAGGGTGTCTGCCACACCTGACAATCCTGCACACAGCCAAGAAAATCTTCAACAGTATTCTGCTCTCCCAAATGAACAGCCCCTATCATCCCCACAACATTTGTGGAGGTAATCTCTTTAAGGGTACAGCCGCAAGGTCAGGATACTACATGCCGTTTTGGAAGCCAAAATCAGGAGTTAATTCAGAAAAGAGGAAGTCATATATATCCTTTATACTTTCCTTTTATGATCCATTCCTGATTTTGGCTTACAAAACTGCATCAGGAAACCTGACCGTGTGGCCGTACCCTAATGGGAATTTTATCTTTATAGCTGCACTAATAAGAAATTACATTGAAAAGCTTCATTGTTAAGTCAATACTGCCCTCTAGTTAGGCTAGAGTTACACAGAAACTGACACAGAAAAACCTCTGAAAAGTTACAAAAAATAATAGAAAATCTTCTCAAAATGTGTCTACAATTTATTCCTATAAGAAAACAATAGAAAACACACTAGATCATATATATATATATATATATATTAAAAAAAAAAAGAAATAAAATTACACTGAAATCCTATTATTTTCTATGGAAAAAAACAAAGGCAGTCTATTACTTAAGAACACAGAAAAAAGACACATATAGTGGGGAAAATAAGTATTTAATACACTGGCGATTTTGCAAGTTTTCCCACCTCTAAGGAATAGAGAGGTCTGTAATTTTTTATCGTAGGTACACTTTAACTGTGTGAGACAGAATCTAAAAAAAAAAAAAATCCAGAAAATCACATTGTATGATTTTTTAAAATAATTAATTTGCATTTTATTGCATGAAATAAGTATTTGATCACCTACAAACCAACAAGAATTCCGACTCTCACAGACCTGTGAGTTTTTCTTTAAGAAGCCCTCCTACTCTGCACTCATTACCTGTATTAATTGCACTGGTTTGAACTCGTTACCTGTAAAAAGACACCTGTCCACACA
Organism: Bufotes viridis; assembly: GCA_033119425.1. Taxonomy (NCBI): domain Eukaryota; kingdom Metazoa; phylum Chordata; class Amphibia; order Anura; family Bufonidae; genus Bufotes; species Bufotes viridis. The sequence continues at coordinate 280,867,132 of CM065591.1, read as the reverse complement.
CTCAATCAATCCACTCCAACCTCTCCACCATGGCCAATACCAAAGAGCTTTCTAAGGACACCAGGGACAAAACTGTAAACCTGTACAAGTCTTGGAAGGGCTACAGGACAATAGGCAAGCAGCTTGGTGAGAAGGCAACAACTGTTGGTACAATTATTAGAAAATGGAAGAAACACAAAATGACTGTCAATCTTCCTTGATCTGGGGAACCATGCAAGATCTCGACTCGTAGGGTAAAGATGATTCTGAGAAAGGTCAGGAATCAGCCCAGAACTACACGGGAGGTCCTGATCAATGACCTAAAGATAACTGGGACCACAGTCTCAAAGATTACAGTTAGTAACACACTTCATCGTCATGGATTAAAATCCTGCAGGTCACGCAAGGTCCCCCTGCTCACGCCAGCACATGTCCAGGCCCGTTTGAAGTTTGCCAATGACCATCTGAATGATCCAGAGGAGGCATGGGAGAAAGTCGTCTGGTCAGATGAAACCAAAATAGACCTTTTTGATTTCAACTCCACTTGGCGTGTTTGGAGGAAGAAGGATGAGTACAACCCCAAGAACACTGTCCCAACCGTGAAGCATGGGGGTGGAAACATCATACTTTGGGGGTGCTTTTCTGCAAAGGGGACAGGACGACTGCACCGTATTGAAGGGCGGATGGATGGGGCCATGTATCGAATGAACCTTCTTCCCTCAGTAAAAGCATTGAAGATGCTGGCTGAGTCTTCCAGCATGACAATGACCCGAAACAAACTAAGGAGTGGCTCCATAAAAAGTACTTAAAGGTACTGGAGTGGGTTAGCCAGTCTCCAGACCTGAACCCAATCAAAAATATTTGGAGGCAGCTGAAACTCAATGTAGCCCAGTGACAGTCCCAAAACTTGAAAGATCTGAAGAACATCTGTATGGAGAAGTGGGCCAAAATCCCTGCTGCAGTGTGTGCAACCTTTTTCAAGAACTACAGGAAACGTCTGACCTCTGTAATTGCAAACAAAGGTTTCTGAACCAAATATTAAGTTCCGTTTTTCTATTGTATCAAATACTTATTTCATGCAATAAAATACAAATTAATTATTTAAAAATCATACAATGTGATTTCCTGGATTATTTTTTTAATTCTGTCTCTCACAGTTGAAGTGTACCTACGATAACGATAAAAATTACAGACCTCTCCATTTTTTGTAGGTGGGAAAAATTGCAAAATCGCCAGTGTATCAAATACTTATTTTCCCCACTGTATAAGATAGTAGGCCACACACAATTTTATAGAGCATGTTATAGAGCAAGAGGAGCTCAGCAGATCTTTATGGGAAAAGATTCAGTATAAGGGCTCATTCACACGAACGTAAGGGCTCCGTGTCTCCGTACTGTAGGTTGAGTAGAACCTTATCTAGTACGAGTACTCCAGTATACTTAAAGGGCTTCTGTCAGCTGATTTGTACCTATGAAACCGGCTGACCTGTTACATGTTTGCTTGGCAGCTGAAGGCATCTGTGTTGGTCCCATGTCCATATGGGCCCACATTGCTGAGAAAAATGAAGTTTTAATATATGCAAATGAGCCTCTAGGAGCAATGGGAGCGTTGAAGTTACAACTAGAGGCTCTGCTCTTTCTGCATCTGACGCCCCCTCTGCACATTGATTGACAGGGGCTGGCCGGGTGATGTTTACACTGCCTAGCCCTGTCACTCCAAGTGCAGAGGGGGCGGCAGTTGTAGAGAAATCAGACCCTTTAGGTATCATGCACAGAAACGTATTTTCTTTCCGGGTCCGTTCCGTTTTTTTTGCGGACCATATGCGGAACCATTCATTTCAATGGGTCCCCAAATGAAACGGAAGTTAATCCGTGTGCATTCCATTTCTGGATTTGTGTTCCGCAAAAAAATAGAACATGTGCTATTATTGTCCGTATTACAGACAAGGATAGGACTGTTCTATTGCTCCGTTCCACAAAATACTGAATGCACACAGACGTCATCCGTATTTTTTGCGGATCTGTTTTTTGCGAACCGCAAAATACATATGGTCGTGTGCATGAGCCCTTAGGTGTAACAGCAATGCCCTCATTGCTCCTAGAGGCTCATTTTCATATTAAACCTTCATTTCTCAGCAATATGTACACATACGAACATGGGACCAACACAGATGCCTTCAGCTGCCAAGCGCACATGTAACAGGTCAGCCAGTTTCATAGGTACAAATCTGCTGACAGATGTCCTTTAAGTATACTGGGGTACACATACTAGATAAGGTTCTACTCAACCCACAGTACATACAGTATGAACAGAGACACACCTGAATGGGGCTTGTAGAAATCCATCCACATGCTGCAGAAACAACCCCATTAAGATATAAGGAACACATTTTCAGACCCAACAAATCTGCTGCTACTGGACATATCCTAAGCCTTAAAAGTAAATTCATTTATCAGGCTATTGTACATAAAGCTCATTGAAGCAACAAACTAAGTCCATGTTCTCTATATACATAAGGTTTTTGTATATTTTGCCCCATGCCATATGTAAAGAATGCAGTCCATGCAGCAAACAGTAAGCATGAGGGTTCTCATACTGCTTGTTTTAACAAACTTTATAAACCAGGAGAACCTTAAGTTGGAGATGTCCTTCAAGTGCCACCTAGTGGTATATTTTGTTATCTAGTGTTCCAGAGACAATTTTCAAAATGATCACTGTCTTATAGATGATGTAAATAACCAAAGTGAATAACAGTTTTGATAAATTATTTCAATATATTCATTTCATAATTAAAGCTATAAAAGCTCCATATGGCTATTCACTATGGCTTCAATGAGTGTTTATGAAGTCAGGTGATCAAAGACTGATAGACCGATCACAAAAAGAGCTGAAAGTTTTAAGTAACGACCAATTGAAAAAAAAGTTATTATTTTTTTTAGCCCAAAATGAGAAAAATGCAATCATTCAAAAAAAAATCTGTAATAGTGTCCATAGCCTTTAAGGGCATACCTGGTGGCAGATACCCTCACATAACAGAATGGTTGTAATTAGGATGGGATCCTTCAAAGGGGTTTTCCACTGTTCCACAGGAAGTCCTGTTCCCCACTGATCCGTTCTGCCTCCTTGGGGGTCCCTGGCTCTCTTCTTCTTCTGGTTCCCTTCATGTAAATTTCTAGACAGATGCGGTCACATGCACTGCTGCAGCAAATGACTAGCGTTAATGGTGACGTGTCCCTAAGCAGCACTGTACCCCACAGTGTTGTGCCCCTTGGCGACACATTACCAGTCATTGGCTGCAGCAGCACAAGTGAACTTGTATGTCCTAAAATGTACAGGATTGGGACCAAGGGAACCAGAACGGAGTGGCGGGGAGCAGGTGAGTATATTTTTTTTCAATGGATACAGCAGGTTAGGCTTTAAATTTTAAAAAAAAGTGCAAAAAGCAGAACAAAACGCTATGACTGTTTTATGAATTGTCAATAAGGACACGGAAAGACTATTTAATAAGGATTTCAGCATTCTTCAAGTGTAAAGTATGCCATGTTCCCTCTGCAAGTGACACACTCCCTTAGGCTTCTTGGACACGACCATATGTATTTTGCGGGCCGCAAAAAACGTATCCGCAAAAAATACGGATGACGTCCGTGTGAATTCCGTATTTTGCGGAACTGAACATCTGGCCCCTAATAGAACAGTACTATCCTTGTCCGTTATGCGGACAATAATAGGACAAGGATATACGGAAATACGGAAATGGAATGCACACAGAGTACAGTCCGTTTTTTTTGCGGAATCATTGAAATAAATGGGTCCTCATACGGACCGCGAATGGAAACTGCAAAAACGGAATGGACATGGAAAGAAAATACGTTCGTGTGCAAGAGGCCTTAAAAAGATGAAAAAAAAGCAGCACTGGCAAATTACCAAAGACAAATAAAATACCACTTAGAGATACTTTCAGCAGTTATTGCAAAAACATTTTGGAAATCAACAATAAGAATGAAGTAGAAAAACTAAGCACAGAGTTGTCCATACCTGTTCCTGCGACTTGAAATCTGCAAAACTTGGCTGCTGAAGTTGCATTTGATCAGTGTTAGGATAAGAAAACTGTCAAGACATGCACAATAATTTCTATAAGGCATGATCACATTATATCTTCATCTATTGGATAATGTAATTTTGTAAAATACCTCAATGTGTTAACCTTTTTCAAGATCTCGGTTTGCTGTAACTGAATGTACACATTCCTGTTTATATCCAGTGCTGAGAGTTCTATCCACTTTAGTCAAGGGGTTTTTCCGTTTTTTTTTTTTTTTACTGAAGACCTTTTTTTACTGAGGACCTATTCTCAGGATAGGTCATCAGTATGTGATCGGTGGGGGTCCGATACCCAGGATCCCTGCCGATGAGCTGTTTGAGAAGGCACCAGCACTTCTGGGAGCACCACGGCCTTCTCCGTGCTCACCAAGCACAGAGCCATACATTGTATAGTGGCTGTGCTTGGTATAGGGCTCAGCCCCATAGAAGTGAATGGGGCTGAGCGCGATACCAAGCACAGCTGCTATACAATGTACGGCGCTGTGCTTGGTGAGCACGGAGAAGGCCGCGGTGCTCCCAGAAGTGCTGGTGCCTTCTCAAACAGCTGATCGGCAGGGATCCTGGGTGTCGGACCCCCACCGATCACATACTGATGACCTATCCTGAGGAAAGGTCATCAGTATCAAAATCTTGGAAAACCCCTTTAAGAAACATGTCTTTCCTGTCCTGGTAGGTTGTTACAATGTATCAGTGTCTGTAAAATGTATCAGCCTGGAGTACAGACTGTTTATCTCACAGGACTGTCTAGATTGGACATTGGTTTCTACCGTACCTGCAAAATTCTCAGATTTCATATGGTGGCATCCAGGGATTTTATTTTTCTGTATAACATAAAAAAACTGTGGCCTGCTTCAACTAATACTAATACGAGTTGTAGGAGAGGATATATACAGCACCCGGCAGAGCCTCTACACCAGCACACAAGGCCTTATGGCGAGTGGAGTCTTGGAAATCTGGTCTGTATGATGGCCGCATTTCCTCGATTGATCGCAGCTTGGCTGACCAGATCCCACTGCCTTAGGGCTCATGCACACACCCGTATTTTCTTTCCGCTTCCGTTCCGGGTTTTTTGCGGACCGTATGCGGAACCATTCACTTCAATGGGGCTGTATAATATATACGGAAGTTATTCTGTGTGCATTCTGTTTCCGTTTGTCCGCATGGCCGTTCCGCAAAAAAGTAGTGCATGTCCTATTATTGTCCGCAAATCATGGTCTGAGGCCCCATTCAAGTCAATGGGTCTGCAAAAAATACGGAACGCACACGGGACACATCCGTATGTCATCCGTATTTTGCAGATCCATACTGTAGAAATGCTATGCCCAGCGCATATTGCTCATGTGTTTGGTAATTAATAAGTTACTGTTTCAGTATAAGATCCGCAAAAAACAGGTCAAATACGGAAACAATACGGATATGTTTTGTGCAATAACGGAACGGAAGAGGATTTAAATTAGTGGGAAAAAAAACTCAGATACTGAACAACGGATCCGTGAAAAACGGACCGCAAAACAGCAATGGTCGTGTGCATGAGCCCTTATAGTGATCTACGATGTTGTGAGTTCCAGCCCAACCGCAGGTCTACTGTCCTGTGCTCCTGTATTCACATGATTTCCTGGATCGCACACATTCATGTGAAACTGTCCAGGTTGTGTCTGGTATTACAACTCACACAATCTGTGGACAGATGTAGTGCTGTTTTTGGAAAAAAGCTGCTGTGTTTTTCTAATTCTGGAAACCCCTATAATGAACAGTAAATTTTCATCGCCATCTTGGTGATGGGCAGATTTTAGATATAATGGGTATATTATCTAAGTGTACCCGGAGTATAAACCACTATATATTAGCCAATTTGGTTTACAATCTAAAATGCCACAAACAATCTATCTAAATATGGTTAAAATGGTTTAAAAAATATAAGCAAAATAAGCTAAGAATTTAAAATGCCTCTAGTGCCATGATATCCATCTTGTATATTAAAGGGGTTGTCTGGGCTTTTGATATTGATGACCTATCCTCAGGATAGGTCATCAATATCAGATCGGCGGGGGTCTGACACCCAGCACCCATGCCGATCAGCTGTATGAGGAGACGGCACATGAAGTGCACTGCTGCCATGTCTTCTCATACAGCTAATCGTGTGGGTGCCGGACCCCCGCCGATCTGATATTAATTAGGATAGGTCATCAATAGTAAAAGCTCGGAGAACCCCTTTAACATGCGGCCAGAAAGGTGAGTCGACTGATGGCATCTATCATTAAAATCTCATTAAAAGCAATGGAGACATAAATGGCAATGTCCATGTTTTCAGGTAAAAACAATGGAATTGAATGACCTACAGTAAACAATTGTGTACATAATGACAAAATCAGTCGTTTTACCTGGGACACATATGGTCTTGGAGGTAGTGCAGGAGGAGGTTGTATCCATCCAGCTCGAGGAGCTACGTAGACCACAAAAAATCATTTAGTCATACCTTCAAAGGTTAGATGCCATGTATTTAAAGAGATAGCAATGTAAATTATGCCATGTTACTAAGTATATTTTACAACTAGTCTAAAATTGCAGGCACGCCCACTATTTGATGCCATATGGCGCTTTGTTTGATGTAGCATGCTACTGTTTTTTTTCTTAAATCTCTCCCAGTATGTCAGTCAGCGCGAGAATTGTGAAAAATTATCAGTAATACGGTCGTTCATCACCATACAGTTTACACTGGATGATGTGCTGACATACAATCATCTGGTGCCACATTTAAAGGGGCTTTTCCACCAGTTTTACACTGATGACCTATCCTCCGGCCGCTGTTTGAGAAGGCACTGGCGCTCATAGTAGTGTTGTAGCCTTAGCTCAGCTCACCAAGCACAGCCCCTTAGATTGTACAGCGGCTGTTCTTGGTATCGCAGCTCAGCCCCATTCACTTCAATGGACCCGAGCTTCACCTAGGCCATGTGACCGATGAATGTGACATCACATGGCCTAGGGAAAACTGAGAGAAGGCCGTAGCGCTACTGCGAGCGCCCCTACCTTCTCGAACAGCTGATTGGCGGGGGTCCCCCACTGATCAGATACTGATGACCTATACAGAAGAGGGGTCATTAGTGTAAAACTCCCGGAAAACCCTTTAAGGATCTGATCATTTAACAAACAAGTGATTGGCAGAATGACACCTCTTCATCAGATATGCTATAAGAAGGAAAGATCAGGTCACATAAAATAATAGGGGACATATCAGAGGCATACTCTTGTGAATGTCCATAAAATATTAATTAAACAGTATTCATCTGTAAACTGTATATAACCGTTGCCATACCCCAAGCATAAAACACTAGAAGAGCAAAAACAATTCTACATTTTTTTTATTCATGTGAAAGGAATTTCAAGTTCTCGCTGCAAACGCGTAGAAATGTAGCAGATGGCGCCCAGATCAATTCAAACCCAAGGGAAGGCGGCAGTGAATTATTTATTGGAATGCTTAGTAAATGCCCTGAACTACGGTATATTTTATAGAAAATAAAAGTTCCATAGTGGCTGATGACAACCTTGAACAACATTTTGTTGACGGACTCTGAGGCCCACTCATACAGCACCTACTACCAGTATAATAGTATATCGTCCCCATGGCATAGGGCTTGTGCACTGTATAATGTAGATCGCTCTTTCCACACAACCCTTTGTAATTACGTTAATTGAAGGGGAATTACAGCTAAGTACAGATTTCTAAAGGGCAAATTACAGTCTCATCTTGTCTGGCTGCCTGATATAAGAATGTATGCGCCTTTTCCCTGTAGTTCACTACAGTTCAATCTGCAGGAGCAGAGCTACTTCTATCTGAATGGTTACAGGTCTAACACATTCCCGCAATGCCCGGGCGCCTCATATATATTATACTTACCCCGCTGCCACTGCATCTCCCCGTGGTGTGTATCAAAACATACGGCGATGGTGGGCGGGGGGGGGACAGCCAATAGCTGGCCGGGACAGGGATGAGCCTTCTCAGCATCACCCGCGATGCTAGGAAGGCTCGTCCTCGAAAGAATTGTTAAATGACGGTTCAGATGAGTTACCAGTTATGGGTGTGTTCCTGCACAGTCAGTTATGGGTGTGTTCCTGACACACTTCCAACTGGTAACACCCAGCCTGACCTTCATTACAGACTGCTACTAATTCATTCATAACTTCTAGCAGGAATTTAAAAAAAAAGAATGGCGCATGACAGAATCATAAAAACAAATTCTCCAGAATTGGTATTGCATGGGAAATGCAAGTAGTTACCAAAACAGACATGTCAGGAGATGTGACGGGTCCTTTTGTCTGTTCAGCTAGGTTGAAGCTTACCTTCTTATGTATTGCATTTTCCACCATTTTACAGCATCAAAAAAAAATAATTATAATATTTATATCCAAGTAAAGGTCATATAGATGTAAAAAATATGAACCTGGTGAATGATGTTGTATGATTCTACTTAGATCCAAAGAAGAAGCCCTTGAATGCGTTTTCTGTGGTCTCGGGGGTGGAGTTGGAGGCTCTTCAACTTTCTTCATGGTCTCTTCAATAGAAGTGCTGGAATAAGACCTGAATAATAAAGTGAAATCAATCAGCTTTTTTGGGTATAACTGGAATGAGGCCACACACAAGTACATACAGGCTTTCTTCCAAATGAAGTCATTCTGTTAATTACATCATCCAGTGCGCACTTGAGTCCTCTCCATAAGGTTAAAACTGCACAGCAGTCCGGACTGTGTATCTCAGTGCAGCTTTGATCGCTAACAGCAGGGAAACCGAGGGCAGTAGGAAACTAAAAAATAATGATCTGCAGTTCTATGTATGTATTGCTGGACCGCAATGGAAAGAAGGCGTACACCAGGGAACAGAAGGGCAGGCAGAGGATGGGGCGGGGATATGAGCCCAAGAGGCAGAGCAGCCTGGGTTCCAATGGGGTAAACGCTGCCCGTGGGCACTTGCGAGCTCTCAATTACATATGCATCAAAGTATGTCTTTGGCTGTTTGCAAACTCCACAGAAGCAAATAACGGTACCATTTTAAGCATCTAAGGTTAGGCTATAGCGCTATGTTAACTGTTTAAAAGGTGTAAATGTAATACTTCTCTTAAGTCCTTTGCTACATTACAGCAAGAGTTCGGACTTCCTAAAACATTGTTCTATGTCTATCTTCAGATGCGCCATGCTGTACAATCGCAAGATCGTACGGAGAAAATAATGCCTGCTGCTAAACATTTGAATATCACAAATACGGCTACCCAGGGGGGTACAAAAGGCGTGATTTCCTTGTACTATTTGAGCTTAATGGAGGCAGTACATAAAGCTCATCCTCTACAGCTGTATGCTAAATGGCAACAAGATATTCCTGGCCTAACTGTGGAACAATGGGAGGAAGTTTTAGATGATTTCCCCAAAATAGCTGTGAGCAAAGCTCAAAGGGTTTCACAATTATTTTTGTTGCACAGAGTATATAGGACTCCGGTCTTGCTGCACAGGATGGGATATAGGACAGACGATACCTGTCCTAGATGTGGAGCACACAATGCTAATCTGATTCACTTGATGTGGAACTGCCCGAACCTACAGCGCTATTGGTCTGATGTTACGAGTCTAATTCATGCTGTGTTTGATATTAACGTTGACTTATCTTCTACATTATGTATATTGGGATGTACTAAAATGTTACTCCTGAACTTAGGTTAGCGGTTATGAGAATCCTTTACCAAGCAAGGAAGCTAATTGCGTTCCACTGGATCGACTCTGCTCCCCCGGTCATCCAGGACTTACTTGACAGGATTCATGTGCTAGTGAGACTGGAAAACTATGTGTATCAAAAATGGGATGGTAACAAAAAGTTCGAGAAGATTTGGTCCTTGTGGGTAGCACATTACAATCTTGTAGTATAACCTGACGTGGCTGTTGTTCTGCATGATGCTAGGTGTGGTATGCCTGTTAATTGATATGAAAGACCGGTTGCTTGAAGGTGTGGCTGATCTTAAACTTGAAGTCCTGAAAGACACGTAAAGATTGGACTATCCTTGTGGGGTTGCTTGTTTGTCCACAAAACCTTTTTGAAAAACAATAAAAGGTGTAAATGTGCTGACAGACTCCCTTTAAGAAACCACCGAATTTATTATTATAGATGCATCGGGTGGCTGAGATGATGTCTAGACACAGAGGCAGGCCGGCCTGTATCCTCTTTACCCAGGGAAAGGGGCCCCAATCATAAATCCTCTTACGTTTTGCAGCTGCCTGCCACTGTGTGATCATATGTCCATAGCTAAGAGGGCCATACACCAAGGCAAGAGTCAGTCTCCAGTATACCGACAGGGTCTCCAGGACAGAACGTTCAGAGGAACAGCCTAGCCAAGAGGTTACTACTGAAAATAAATGCATGTTGGTGCAGTATTAGGAATTTGCGAACAAGGGTTAGGTTATGTTTGCATGTAGTTGTATAATGAATATTAGTGGTGTAGAGTCCGACACTGGGGGCTCTTGGTGCAGCTCCATGCTCTGCACTAAGAAGCTCCTCAGAGGAGGATGCACAGTGTATCTATTCACAGCACTGCCTCCTCTGACCAGCGAATGGGAATTTAGTCAGTTCCCTGAGCACATCAATTTTTTTTCCAGTGAGCTGGTATAGTAGAACTGACCCTGGGCAGAGTTAAAGCAGGGGCAGAAATAGCAGTCTCATCTGGCCTTGGTGCCTAAAGGGCCCCTCCAACACATAAGAAGACATAAGTATTTTCCCCAGCAGATGACAAGGGAGGGACATTTTACAGGTTTTCCACTGGGGCCCAGGAACTTCCGGTGTCTCTTTTGGCACTTCCTATACAAATCACACATATCAGTATTGTTTCCTTTTCTGAGGTAAAATAAGATAAACCAAGTATAATCTAATAAACAGCAGCAGGAATCTTTTTTTTTTTAATTGCAATGCTTTTGCCACAAAGTCCTGACAATAACATAGTAAAACTGTACCATTTTGTGGTATAGCATATATTAATATATATTATACATACACATAGTAACATAGTAACATAGTATATAAGGCCGAAAAAAGACATTTGTCCATCCAGTTCGACCTGTTTCCTGCAAGTTGATCCAGAGGAAGGCAAAAAACCCCTGTGAGGTAGAGCCAATTTTCCCCACTTCCTTCCCGACTCCAATCAGGCAGTCAGAATAACTCCCTGGATCAACGACCCATCTTTAGTAGCTATAGCCTGAAATATTATTACACTCCAGAAATACATCCAGTCCCCTCTTGAATTCCTTTATTGTACTCACCATCACCACCTCCTCAGGCAGAGAGTTCCATAGTCTTACTGCTCTTACCGTGAAGAACCCTTTTCTATGTTTGTGTACAAACCTTCTTTCCTCCAGACGCAGAGGATGTCCCCTCGTCACAGTCACAGTCCTGGGGATAAATAGATGATGGGAGAGATCTTTGTACTGACCCCTGATATATTTATACATAGTTATTAGATCTCCCCTCAGTCGTCTTTTTCTAGAGTGAATAACCCTAATTTTGATACCCTTTCGGGGTACTGTACTTGCCCCATTCCAGTTATTACTTTAGTTGCCCTCCTCTGAACCCTCTCTAGCTCTGCTATGTCTGCCTTGTTCACGGGAGCCCAGAACTGTACACAGTACTCCATGTGTGGTCTGACTAGTGATTTATAAAGTGGTAAGACTATATTTTCATCACGGGCATCTATGCCCCTTTGATGCAACCCATTATTTTATTGGCCTTAGCAGCAGCTGCCTGACACTGGTTTTTACAGCTTAGTTTGTTATTTATTAAAATTCCTAGATACTTTTCCATGTCAGTGTTACTGAGTGTTTTACCATTTAGTATGTACGGGTGACTTGCATTATTCCTTCCCATGTGCATAACTTTACATTTGTCAGTGTTAAACCTCATCTGCCATTTCTCTGCCCAAGCCCCCAATCTATCCAGATCCCTCTGTAGCAGAAAACTGTCCTCTTTAGTGTTAATTACTTTACACAGTTTAGTGTCATCTGCAAAAATTGATATATTACTGTGCAAGCCTTCTACAAGATCATTAATAAATATATTGAAGAGAATAGGGCCCAATACTGAACCCTGAGGTACCCCACTAGTGACCGTGACCCAATCTGAGTGTGTACCGTTAATAACCACCCTCTGTTTTCTATTACTGAGCCAGTTACTTACCCACATACAGATATTTTCTCCTAGTCCAAGTGTTCTCATTTTATATACTAACCTTTTATGTGGTACAGCGTCAAATGCTTTGGAGAAGTCCAGATATACGACATCCATTGATTCGCCGCTGTCAAGTCTAGAACTTACCTCCTCATAGAAACTGATTAAATTAGTTTGACATGACCGATCTCTCATGAAGCCATGCTGATATGGTGTAATTTGCTTATTTTCATTGAGATACTCCAAGATAGCATCTCTTACAAAACCTTCAAACAGTTTACCCACAACAGATGTTAAACTTACCGGCCTATAATTTCCAGGCTCTGTTTTTGGACCCTTTTTGAATATTGGCACCACATTTGCTATACGCCAGTCTGGTGGAACATTCCCTGTCAGTATGGAGTCCGTGAATATCAAAAATAAGGGTCTGGCTAGGACATCACTTAATTCCCTTAGGATACGGGGGTGTATGCCATCCGGTCCTGGCGATTTGTCTATTTTAATTTTTTTAAGTCGCTGCTGTACTTCTTCCTGGGTCAGATATATACACAGATATTGCAAATATTGGTCTAAGCAAGCTAATATGATGATACTCACCTAGACCTCGGCCTTGTTTTGTGTGTGTACGGGTCTTGGTGAACAGCTGAAAAAAATGACATTGGATTAAAATTTATTTTACATCAGGCTGCCATGTACTGAGGTTTAATGTTTATAAAAAGTAAGTGAATTTAAAGGTAATCAGAGTTGACCATGCTAAACTGCTGACAGCACTACATAGGAGCTGGGGAGAGCAGTATAAACCTGTTGTAGAGCTTTTTCTTTTTCAGGAGTAGTGTGAACACAAAGTTTTATTCTGTCAGATTCTGCTCCTGCAAGTGCCCTCCCGACGAAGCTGCTTCAAAACCCATCCCCTCTGCTCTGAGAGACAGATGTAGTGGTCTTCTGGTTAGATGCTACAATTGTCACTCAAAACAGAGGCGAGAGCCTATGAAGCAGCTCAATGTAGAGAGCGCTTCACAGTAAAGCCCCGCCTCCTGGGCAATGGTAGGTGCAGAATGAAGTGTCACATTCACACTACTCCTGATAATAAAATATTCACAAAATATATCTTTTTTCCTGCGCCCCCCAGCCCCTACATAGTGCTGTCAGCAGTTTAACATGGTCAAAAGTGTTGACAAACTTCCCTTAAATTGGAATACTGAAAGTTATTTAACTGAATATTTAATTGAAGGACCATATACATTAATTAGAGTCTTTTTACTTGGCAAGAACATCATGCCAATTATCAGGAATGAACATTTGTATGAATGCTCATTCCTAACAATTAGTCATCTAAACTTGGTAGTGATCAGCCAATAAACAGACGCTTGGCTGATCCGATCATCTATGAGAGCATGAAAATGCAGCACATCTCCCCATGTAAGCAGGAGATGGTCTGATGACATAATGTTAAAAATAGGTGAGTAACAATCTCTTGTCCCCCCTGCACTCTGCATCAGCCTGTGTAAAGACCTTTCAAATGGCAACAGACGCTCTTTATGGTCTAGAATCAGTAGTGTAAAAGGGCTCTTAAGCTGGCCATACATATTCAATAGCTGCCAGCCGAACGACAGCTACCTCTCCCCTCTCCCTCCCGGCTTCCCCATACATATACATATGTCTGTGTATGCTATGGGGAGAGCGGAGAAAACCGCTGCCAGACAGTTTTGATGGGGCCTTATCACCTCGGACAACAAAAGGATCGGGAGAACATATTCATTTTGCCCAATCCTTGTCTCCCCCAATTTCATCTGGCGTGGCAGAATTGGAAGCTCAACACACAAATAAGTGTGCAACCTAACCTGCCGATCTCAGCTGGTTCGGATGACAAAATTATAATGCATATGGCCAGCTTTAGAATCGTGATCAGTTGTGGATGTATGAATTCTAGAGAGAGGTTTGTAAGTAACAAACCAAGACAGTCTCATTTTGGTACATTTAAGAAACACAGATTACTAAAATCCCATTAATACTAGAAAATTACTTTGCCAGATAAGGATCAGATTAAGAGATTGTCAAGTAAATCCTGCTGTAAATTTCAGGAGTAAAGAGGTTTATTAAGACTGTCCTGGTATACACATACCTCTCAGACAGCACTGAGCCACTGTATCTTTTTGGCATTGCTATTAGTCTGAAATCTTTTTCTAATTAAAAACCTGAAATATTCTTTACCTAAGAGAGGGTACATGTATACAGTGAAATAATAAAATCTATTACAGTTTGGCAACTTCAGTAAACTACACATCAATGGATAAATCAGAAAACCACATTGTTATGAGATCACAGCATTGGTTCAATTTACTTCCAATACTAAGTGCGCAATTTGTAAAAAAAAAAGAAGGCCCATCTCAGCCGACTACCCAACTGCAGACCACGTGCATGCCCGGCAAATTTGCCTAAAGGAATCATGTTCCACCAAAGTGGGAAGGAAGAGAGAGGGTCCTTGTTCGTCAAACTGCAAGTGTTCAGTAGCTGGGAAACCACATCAAATCTGCACTATAGGAACAAAGCCTTAATAATGTATTCATCCAGGCAAGAGCCAGATTTCACCATTTGGATTTATATGCTCTAAAGCTTGTCTCGTTTTAATATTTGGTAGTCTACTTTTTCATTTGGAGTGGATTGACTTTAGTATTTTATCAGAATATATTTCATTTTGTAAGTGAATTTATATAACATACTTTATGAATGACATGGATTTCTTATCCTAGGAGTATCTGACAGCTATGCAACCACATGGAACAGGATGGCCATGGTGGAACAGGTCATCAGTCTGTATTTCTCTTCTTAACTATGCATTTTTAGGGCATACTGTGATTTTTCAGGAATTAGGGTACATGGACACAGCACAGTACCAGTAAAGTAGATGAACTCTTCAAAATCTCATGGACATAGTACACAAATGTTCTCTCTAAAAACATAACAGTCTGATTAGTTTTATTTCATATTACCAGTTCTGAAGGACTGGAACTTGTTTGTCTCAGTTGGTTCAAGATGAATTATTGTATTTTCTTTTAATGCTGGATTCAAAGAAAAGTAGAAAAACTGTTACTTATATATGCAGTAAACACTGTCTAACGCTCAGAAAACCCTTCTGAGACTATTTTACGTTTGATATAAGAACATTTGTATGATCACATTTTCTGGATTATCAAGGCATTCCACGTCTAATCCTTCTTGAGTTTAAACATTTGGTGTATGCTGGAACCATGTCCTTTATGAAACATCTGAATTTTACTTGTATTAAAGTACTGGGACCTAGATTACAGTAACTTTCTGCATGTATGCTGACAAGCAAATCAAGGGAGAAAAAATAAAGAAGCCAACCAAAATAGTAAGGCATAGATCAAATGATCTTGTACAACCCTTGGGAAGAAGGGGCTATTCAAACCAAAGTGCAGTGGCATACCTACCATGGAGACAAACCACATGTCTGTTGTTGGGCCCGGAGGTGCAAGAGTGCCGGGCCCTATATGGTTTCTCCGCTTTCCCAACATATTATAGATTCAATGCATTTCCACCAGAATAGGGGAGTTTATAGAACTTCGAAAAAAGCTACGGCACATCCAGTTGATGAAAAAGAAATGTGATCTTTATTCACCCATCTAGCGACGTTTCGGTCCGCTTACTGGGACCCTTGTCATATATATACACTGAGCTCCCCCTAGTGGTGCTTGCAGTCAACCAGTTTTATAATATACTGTGTGAAAGGAAGCAGGAGATTTATTTTATTACATTTTTTTGTACTTTTTTTTGTACTTTTTTAATTACAAATTTCTTCCTCTTAACCCCTTAAGTACCAGGCCCATTTTTGGTTTTGCATTGTCTCTTTTTCCTCCCCATGTTCCAATAGCTATAACTTTTTTTATTTTTTCGTTCACATAGCCATATGCCGGTTTATTTTTTGCGTGACAAGATGCATATTATAACGGCGCCATTTAATTTACCATTTCTATTATTGTAAAACAGGAAAAAAATTATTTGTGGGGTTAAATAAAAAAAAAAAAACACAATTCCATCAAGGTTTTTTGGGTTTTGACATCACAGCGTTCACGGTACGCTAAAAATGACATGACATCCTTATTCTGCAGCTCAATATGAATCCAGCAAAACCAAACTTGTGTAGGTTTTTTATTTTTTTACTACTTTAAGAAAAAAATAAAAACCTTTGAAAAAAACTTTTCTTTGCATCACCATTTTCTGACAGCCATAACTTTTTAATATTTTTGTTTACAGAGCTGTATGAGGGCTTGTTTTTGGCGTAATGAACTGTAGTTTTTATTGGTGCGGTACATACAACTTTTTGATCACCGTTATTCAATTCTTTTTTGGGGGGAAAGGTGACTGAAAAATGGTGAATTGTGTGTTTTGCATTTTTTTTTCTGTTACACCGTTTACCGGAAAGCAATAGATCAGTTTGGAGAAAGCCATGGCAGGCCTGGATTGCTTTAGCAGCGTCCAGGTTGCCATGGCAACCGATCGGAGCCCCGCGATTTCACTGCCGGGGCTCCGATTGGAAGGAAGAGGGAACCGCATCCTCTGCCTTCACTCACAGGTGCCGCGAGGGGTTAAATGACGGGGGCAGCATGATCGCCATTCCCTGTCACTGTGGCCGGGTGCTGGCTGTATGATACACCTGGCACTCGCCATGTATAGCGTGCGTTCTGCATTGCCTGGAAGTGATTGATGCATAGGTACTGGGAAACAGTGTGGCCCATACAACATTTTTCAATGGGGCCCTATGAGATCTATGGCCCTGAAAAAGTGAGTTATGCTCAACATAAAACTTGCTGTCATTTTGTACCAGAAGTAGGGGGCAAGTCTGGGGATCAAGAATATGTAAAAGAAACCTTTAGATGAGAATATACAAATGATAACACAGAAAAAATATCATCAATAAAATGAAAGTAACTGCAAAATTGCAATCAAACCAATGTTATACCTCCTGAGTCATTCACTGTGCTTTCCTTTAGTGCATTTTGACCAGGTGGTGCATCTGTGGTAGGTCTCTATTTTTGGAAAAGAACATTATTTTAGCTCAAATTATTAACTCATAATAAAAAAAATAAAGTCCTGATTATTACTATTAAAAAGCAATGCCATTGCCATTAAATTGCAAAAGCTATAGAATTTATAAAAAATACTGGATCAAGGAAATAAATGGTACCTAAGCTTGTCATGAAGGGGTTTTGTAGACAGTTTGGTCAACTGAGTTATCAAGCTCTTTAACCTACGTAAATATAATGGCTGGGTTTGAACATGACTTGTGTTTTTTTCCTGCTACATATGTGTATTTTTATCACATAACAAAATGCCTTCCTGATAGAGAAATAGTGTCCCACGCTTCTCATTTATACAGAACACAGTGCCCTTTTGCTTTTACATTTGAAATACCAAACCAGTAGTATTACAAAAACTGTTTTGTCAGAACCAAAGAGTTTAACTCAATGATCCGTGAATACCCAGGCACAGTTGATTAGTGTGCAACCACCATGTACCCAATAGGAAAGAATAATCTAAAGCTTCCATCTAAATTCTAAACTAAGGTTACTAACCCAGAATAAATTCCATCTCAGTGGAATTAAATTGGAACGAGTATGTTTAGGCTTGTACCAGTCTTTCCATAGACAGGTACAGTATATTGCAAGCAATGCAAGACATGAAAGCACAAGAAGAGATTGTATACACCACTGGGGTTGTGCTCATGATGTCTTTGAAATGTGCCAAGCATTCATGTAATGAGCACTGATGTATACAGTGGGAGTGCAAAAACATAAAAACATCAATTATTACTGACTGGCTTGCCGTTACTGGTTTCCACATCAAAGAGGATCAGGGGCTCTGAGTTAGCAGGATCTTCACAGACAGTCTCAAGCTGGTTGGAAGAGAAAATCAGACGCAGGAGGAAGGGTTGGTATTAAAATGTAATAAATTAAATTAGGATGTAATAAAATAAATAAGAGTTCATCTATACAAACAAGGCCACAAGAGGATCTTCCAAAGTTTTCTACAAAAAATAAAAAACTGGGCAAAGTAGTGCTAATATTTTATACATACATATGATGCTAATAGAAAATACAACAGTCACATAAACACATCCACACGCAGGGGCATAGCTATAGGGGGTGCAGAGGTAGCAGTCGCTACCGGGCCCAGGAACCTGAGAGGACCCAAAGACCCTTTTGAAGACACCAGAATTATAGAAAGTCCATGCTGTTCAAGTTACACCTCTGACTGGAGGGAAGGTCAAGAATTTGGCATGGGGGGGGGGGGGGGGCCCCCCGGTACCGTTTTAATTTTTGTCTTGGACAGCACAAGGGTTCGTGCTTCCCTGCCCCTGGCCACAAAGCACTGAGGGAACGGGGGTGGGGGGGGGGGAGCGGCAAGCCTAACTCTTGCACTAGGGTCCATGAGCCTTCTAGCTACGCCCCTGTCCACCCAACTACTACATAAGGTCCGTACTCCAAATATCCAGTGACCTGAGTCACCAGGGCCATAATATTGGTACATAAGTAACAATGGTAACAGATTCTAACTTCATATAAATTAGGGACAATGTAACTAAATGACAAGCAAACCCATCCAAGTACAGCATATACACTTAATATGTACCATATTACAGGGAGTTCTCCACCATAATAAAGTGTTGTTTGCAGAATATCCCTGTAGTGAACAGCACCGTCAACTGCGCTATTCAATAAAAGTATAATAAAAGGACACTCTTTTGGTATAAATCAAACCTGGCCATCGTGACATGTCTGGCATGTGCTCCAGGAACTGAATTGGGATTTACATCCTTGCCTCTTGATTTTCCTGGTAATCGTGGCACTTTCTGACAGGGTTGGTCGGGCAACTTAAAACTAATGCAAAGTTGGAATTTTCGTTTGATTGGTAGGTTTAGTTCTTACAGTGCACAGTCTTTTTTAACCAAAAACAGAATAAAAAATAAATAAAAAAGAAAAGAGGAGCAGGATGATTCCTTTCTGGATTTTTCTATTTATAGTTTACTCCAGGTTTTGGTTAAAACCATCAATGCAAACACTGCACCAAAACCCCACAGTGTGAAGACCTAACCTGTGCGACTGAACGTTTCTTACCTCCTTCCTGGCTGAGCAAACTGTGTTTGTTTCACGATATGCTTCATATACACCATCTGTGGCAGGCTTTATAGGTGCTGTGTAATGAATAATACATATATTTGTGATATTTCCTATCTTACTACATGACTGTATAAAATCTTTTAAATTATCACATTTTATGATAATATTTCCTCTGTAGGGGCATAACTATAATTCACAGGGCCCAATAGCAAAATAACATTGGGCCCCAATCATATAGTGCAAGACAATTAAAGTGGTTATTGGGGGGTTGTTACATTTTTCCCCTTGGAAATGTAATATTATTTATGTATAGATGATGATCATTGCCTTAGCAGGACTGTGATGCGCTCCCTGATGTAAACAAGTGGACAGTACTTCGTCACGTGAACCTAACCCGGTTACAACCCACAATGCAAGTGGGTTGAGCAGGCACAGTCAGGCATCCTTGGGCACTGACTGCCCGATCATGGCAGTCCCAGTAAGTAAATGATCATTATCATCTATACATATGTCATATTACACATCCACGGTGGGCAAGATTTAAAAAAAAACAAAAAACTTTCAAGGTGTGTATAATAGCACCATATATCAGAAAACACACATTATAGAAAAAATCTGACATATTGTTATTCCCCACAAAAAGGTAGAACATTCTTGCACCTGATTGGGCTCCCTCAGCCTCTTGGTCCCATAGCAAGTGCTACAGCTACATCTATAGTTACACCTATGTAAGGCAGTATTTTTTAGACAATATATTTTGTGTTATTACATCTCTTTATGTTATTATTTTGTCAATATTCATTTAGGGATTAAAGTGGTGGTTATCATACTTACCAGGTCCACATTGTTGTGTTATGGCTACATCGTTCCATGGTCCCGAGTCGCTTGGAATTAACATCCGATTAACAGAGGACATGTGACCGTTTCAGCGGAGACCTATCACCCATGTGGCAAGTGACCCAGTGACTTACCGCATGGTTGACAGGTCACTGTTATGGCCAGTGATTGGCTGCAGCAGTCATGTGAACTCCATCAACACGATGTTGACTCCATGGGCCAGGGACCTGCGGAGGTGACCATGGAGTCGGAACCCAAAGACGGGGACCAGGTCAGTATGATAACCACCATGGGTCTGGCCACTCTGTGAGGTCTGTTAAAATATTTTTATAAGTTGCACAGCCCCTTTAAGGTGTTGTGGCTGCTACTTGGTCTGTGTATTGGATTATCTAAGTACTGTATGGTAATGTCTATTTAGGGTACATATGGCCACATATAAGAACTTTAGGGGTCATTTACTAAGACCGGCATTTTAGACGCCAGTCTTAATAACCCCTTGCACTGGCCGTGGATCTGCCAAAGTTATGTAGAGGTGCAGGCCTCTGCATAACTTCGGTGCATCCACCGCCACTTTAAATGTAAGCCAGCTTCCTTGCTGGCTTACATTTAAACCATTTTCTATGCCTATAACAAGAGTAGAAAATGATAAATGAGACGGGCCTGTTCCTTTTATTAGACATGACGTGAGCGGGGAAAAGTTGCAGATTGCGGCGCAAATAACCTTTGTATTACCTTTTCAAAACAGGTTCTTTGGTACAGAGTGTATGGTTTGCAGAACTCATGTAAATGCATTTATTTTCAACAGGTAAATATTCTTTTGCTCAATTTCCTTTTATGCAGATGATAATACACTATCCAAACAGATATTACAAATCTGCTGATGCGAATCATTCTTGACATGAAGCTGGCAATGCCAGCTCTGCAGAACAGCGGCCTAGCAGTTTGGCATCTGGGGTGCTATGCATAATTTATTATATACAAATACAAATAGATGGTGTCAGCCTTTTATAATTTTGTATAAAACATTTCCCATTTTACCATTATGCTGTGTTAATAACACTCAAAAGAAAGGCTATTGAATACTAATACAGTGTATGCGTTCTGGCCTAGCAGCTGCCTCACAGGAAAAAGCGACAGAGGAAACACAGGGCTGCATGAGGATAGAATTCAAATGTTGCAGAACATATGATATAAACCATGGACCTTTTAAATATATGACTTCACTAAGGACCTGTTCTAGGTAAAAAGTCAGGTCAATTTTAGATATTCCTATTCAATTTCTGTTTTCTTTTCACACTAACCCATTTATTTCTATAGGCCGCGCACACACCCTTTTTTTTCTTTTGGATCTGTGTGCCCAATCTGCAAATCTCAGCGCAGCTCGTATTCTTGTCTGCATTTTCAAATGATGGGACTAAGAAAAATATGGAATGTACCCGGAGGGTATCCTTATTTTGTGAGTCTGTTTTTTTGTGGGCTGAAATACGAACACAGCCATGTGCACGAGGCCTTCGTCTTTTATTTTGTTTTGTCTTTTTTCACATTTGTAGCAAAATTCTATACAGAATGTGGGGACCAAGCAGGTGATGTAGGTGTCCCTGTGCGAGCAGCGGCGTGATGACATCACCACTTCACGACACCTGTGTACCCAGTATAATATTATAGATGCATCAAGTGGTTGAGATAACTTTTGGGTACAGAGGCAGACCAGCCAGTATCATATTTCCCCAGCAACCTTCCCTTTTAAAGTCACCCCCATAATCAATCATCTTGTATATGTCGCTGTTTGAGCAGGTAATATATGAATGCAGTTATACAGTGGGCCCCCACATTGTATTTTACTGGTGGGCCCTAGGCACCTCAGTCTGACACTCCACTTATGGATATTATTACTTTTTAGGGGGCACTCAGGGGCATTATTACCGTCAAAGGGGCATACATGGGTAGTATTACTGTCTAGTCATGAAAAAGTGACAATATTAGTCTCTAAAGATCACTGTTACTTTCTAGGGGGCACACATGCCCTTATTTGTAGTGGGGATGAAAAGTTTATACAGAGCACAAAGTTAGACATCATTACTTTGTGGAGGCACTGGGAACTATTATTACTCTGTGGGGTAAAACATTTAGAAGAATTTTTAAATATGTGAGACCCCCTGACTGACATAAATGGGAACTAGTAAATGTACTAAAGACGTTTAAGAAAAACATCATTTGTCCTTTATTTTTATGTCCCTAAGTGAAGAACTAACATGGAAATCTACATGTTTAATATTGAACTATACAAAATACTAGACCAAATTCATGGTGAGCTCCAGAGGAACCTTCAGGGAAAAATGTTACTTACTTGGCTTAAGTATTTCAGACAGCAAAGTTTTGGGAAGTGTATCTGGTAAATCATATCCATTTTTCCTAGCAACAATAAGGTGAAAAGCTGCAAAAAATTCTGCGAGCGTTAAAGCACCATCACAGTCAACATCACTAAGGTCCCTGAAAGACAACAGCAACATTATTATATATGGTGCATGATCCAAACTAAAGATTTTACTCACACTATTGCTATATACACTAGTAGAAACATGAATTGCAGCATTTAAAAATTTCCACACAAAAAAAACCAAGCTACAGTCAATGGAGTAAACTAAGTCCTTCACTGGATGGAGCCTGGACATGTTGCTTGTCTGCCCTATTCCTTTAGCTTCTATGCCTTATTCCACAGGCAGTGCCTGTGTTCTTCTTGTCTACTGTCCCAGATAGAATGAATGTGTAGGTCCTCTCTTTGTGTCCTGTAGTATATTCATATATGCATTCCATCAGTTATTCTGGTAAATGTTATATATATATTTATATACGTATATATTTTCTGTCTATATATATTTATATGCACATATAACCATGTAGCCAAAGAGTGGATAGCAAATATGTTCATTGTATGAGTTGTATGTCATTAAGTTCATAAACAGGAATGTGTAGGTGCTGAAATAGTGCTGTGGGTACCTGCACATACTTGAACGAGAAGAAAACAACACAGTACATCCCATGTAAAAATATGCCATATGCACATGCTGGCAGACATAAGCAGGAACAAGGCTCTTTGTTCTTCCATACTTACCAAATGTGTGAAAGTTCTGGTATAGGAAGCTTCGATATGGTAAAGAAGTTTCTTGCTACAGAACCTGCAAATAATAATAATAAAAAAAGATGTATTTTAAGAAAACACGTACAACTTAGCAGTAATGTTCTGATCGGAGGGTCTGACACCCTACAGCCCTTCCAATCAGGTGTTATTGAGTAGCTTAAAGGGGTTGTCCAGCTGTTAATGTTGATGACCTATCCTCAGGATAGGCCATCAATATCTGATCATCAGGGGTCCGACACCCTGCACCCCTGCTGGTCAGCTGTTAGAAGAGGAAGCGGAACTCCTTGCAAGCACCACTTCCTGTTAATTACGTTTACGTTTCGTCTCAAAAGTGCAGTGTAATACAAGTAATCACTCCATTGTGAATGGAGCAAGTGCTTGTAATTACACTAGGCCCCCCCTTCACAAGAGACGAGGCATAATATAAAAATTAGGATGCGGCGATCACATGGAGTGCCGCCTCCTCGTCTCACAGCTGATAGGTGGGGGTGTCGGACGCCTGCCGATCTGATATTGATGACCTATCCTGATGATAGGTCATCAATATTAATGGCTGGACAACTTTGAGTTCCGGAACTACACAGCTTCATCCATTGTGTGATAGAGCTTGTTACTGCAGGGCTGCCCCCATTTACTTCACTAGGCACAGCGCTGCAGTCATCAGCAATGTCCACTGCAAAACGGATGGAGCTGTGTTGTTCCAGC
This sequence comes from Bufotes viridis, assembly GCA_033119425.1. Taxonomy (NCBI): domain Eukaryota; kingdom Metazoa; phylum Chordata; class Amphibia; order Anura; family Bufonidae; genus Bufotes; species Bufotes viridis. The sequence continues at coordinate 280,843,044 of CM065591.1, read as the reverse complement.
GTTGGTACAATTAATTAAATCATTTAGATAATTGCAGAATTGTTAATTTACCTGCGTTGTGAATGCACGTTCTTTGACGCAGTAAACGCATGCAGTCAACTGCACTCAGTTTTCACAACTGGTGCACCCTTAGACATTTATGGTCAACACCAAAAGGATGAATTATCGCAATTTACAGTCGTAAGAGCATTTGTGACTCCCATAGAAGGAGAGCATTAAATCTCCTCTTGGAGGTTAGAGCCACATCTATCATTTATGGGATATCCTCTTGATATAGACTATACGTAGAGAGAGCTGGCACCACATAACACAACACAAGGTGCTCACACCCAGACCACACGCCACAGAAAGGAAAAGAAGGCAAGTGTACTATAGGTAAGTACTGTACTCAATAACCATGCAATAAAAATACAAATGCATGTATGGGTCTTATATATTAAACTATACTTTGGCCTTCAACTCCGCTTGAAACAACCCATGCCAAGGTCTCTAATGATGTAATGCCCCAATTCCCAGGTATCCTGACAAAGGCCTTTTTCTAAACTGCAGAATGTTCCTAAACTAGGGCCACAAAAATGCCTTCAAAGTGATAACACCATGCAAAGAAATTCAAACAAGGTAGTAATACAGCACAAAAGCACCAACACACCTGCCCATACCACTGTGCCACCTACAATCACATAACGTGGTATCGTTTACTAGTGTACATAAAATAGTTACCATTATACAGCAGTGCCACAGAGTATTTAATACCACAGTAGTGTCCATGCAAGTTTTCCAGGCAGAGTGCTGCTTTCTACTCCTTAACCAAGCAATCACAGGTATCAGAAGATATATCCTGTTGTGCCAGTCAGAGATCAGCACTAGAGATAACAGAATTACAGACGTGGTGCATTCAAGGATGTCCTTATTGCACTTCAGACCCATACTGTGGCCACCCTGGACATATAGAAACTGCATGCATTATAAATTATATTCCATTCAATAGTGAGATAGCTCAGAAAACCGTGCTTACAGGTAAAAAGACTATGCCTCCTGCTAAGTCAGGGATCAGCAACCCTCGGTAAGCCGGCTGTTTTAAAACTACAATTCCCAGTATACTTCATTCCCTTCTATGGGAGTTCTGAGAACAGCTTAGCAAGTGTGCTTGTTGGGAATTGTAGTTTCAAAACAGCTGGAGTGCCGGAGATTGCTGATCCCTGCTCTAGGTGCTGAGGCCCACTGATTGCAAGATCTTCAATTCCAATAGTTAGACTAGCACATTCAAGTTTTCAAACCAAGAAATGATATGATAATAGGGAAATAAAAAAAAAACATACAAACAGTCTTATAAAATAGAAACTGATGATGGCTAAATAAGACAACTCTTGACTAAGAGTCAAATTAGCAAACTATCAGATGAACAAGTTGCAGGGAATCAGCAAAGTCCTGCACTCCAGCTGTTCTGAAACTACAACTCCCCAAATCCTGCTTTCACTTCCATGGGAGTTAGAAGACTAACTGGTGAATGCTGGGAGTTGTAGTTACACAGCAGCTGGAGTGCCAAAGGTTGCTGATCGATGCCCTAAGGGCGACTGTACATTGGAATTTTTTGTCAGATTTGAAAATGTTTAAAGCAAGGGTCTACCCTAGCTTTCAAGAGAGCTGTAAGAAGCTGTGTGCCTTGATACCCAGAGAAAGAATTAAAATGAATAGGATAGGACATCTTAATAAAGAAATTATCCATGTATTGTTAATGGAACTGAAGTTCAAAAATGTAGTAGAGCATGTAGTTGCCAGTTAAATGCACCACCAACAAGTTAGCCACAAACTAGACAAGTTGCACAGAAAGGTTACATTATAGAAAAATTGTGTTAAAGAAGGCCTTTCATGTTTTTTTTTTTAGATTAGATAAATACCTTTACTTGCGGGCTGATGCTTCTGTAAGGCATGTCAAAAATAGGCACCCCATAAAAATAAACTAATACCTATTCCATTTTCAGCTTCAGCAATCCAAGAGCATGGCTGTGAAAATAGAAAATCAAACTCATGGCAATTCTACTAAATCGCCAGTAGATGGCAGCAGAGTGTTTAAAGCCTGAATGACAAAGCACTGCAAATAGCTGGGTATTGAAGTGTATTAATCTGTAGAGACAGAATATACTGTTACTATCCTGTCTACAAGACTGAAAGTTATGGTTTGTCATTGCAGAAAAATGTTCAATAAAAACACTTCCGGTTTCACCCAGCCAGCTCCCTTCGCACATTGGAATTATTGACCATACTTTCAGCATATGTGCAACACTTCCACCCTGCCTGTTTTTTCAAATATCGCTCCTACGCCCCGCTGTGCCTCACTGCAGTTTTCCTGCTCAGTATGTTAATACTGAGCATCGGTACAGGGAGGCGGGGGCGCCAGGGTTTCTCTATGGGCGTCTCCTTCTCCCTGGCTGTGCCATGATCCAATTACAGCCGAAAGCGTCACAGCTAGGGAGAAAAAAAAAGCTCACCTTCTCCCTGGCTGTGCCGCGATCCAATCACAGCGGAAAGCGTCACAGCCAGGGAGAAAAAAAGGCTTAACTTCTCTCTGGCTGTGACGCTCTCCGCTGTGATTGGATCGCGGCACAGTCAGGGAGAAGGTGACGCCCATTGAGAAACCCTGGCATCTCCTCCTCCCTGTACCGAAGCTCAGCAGTAACATACTGGGCAGGAAAACTGCCGGGGGGGGGGGGGGACAGCGGGGAGTAGGAGCGATATTTAAATAAAAACAGGCAGGGTGGCAGCATCAGCGGGGGGTAAAGGTATTTATCTAAACGGAAAAAAGAAAGGTCCTCTTTATAATCTGCTGACATCATCAGTACTGACCAATCAGAGCGCAGGGGAGAGTGTCTCAGGGTAGTCTAAGAATCTGGTAGCCATTGTATATAAGCGCATAGTGGACTGGACATCTGCAGAGCCACGTCAGTAGAACTAAAAAGGAGGGTATCAGGTACTTTTTAACTATGCAACAAAATAATGATCCGCACAAGGATAAAAGCATCTCCTTTTATTGAAAATCACATTCAAAAATTTCTGTACTGCACTGTCAGGTACTACCAACCCGTTTTGATCATACAGTTGATCTTACTCATGGATGACTTTTTAACAGTACATTTCCCATGTTACATTGTAAATTTATGAAGAGGCAGAGTATCAGTTTAAAGTGCTTACCAAGATACAAAATATCACTACGAAGCACCTAGATGGACAGAAACGTATACCAAAAGCCTTCCATTAATGAAGGTAGGCCTAAAACACGGAATCAAGAATTTAAAAAATATATAATTTGAGCCAATTTTTACGTTTCTGTAGAGTTTGTATAGACTGCAGGGAATTTTTTTGAGAAACATGCCTCATTTGACACTATTTAGCAGAATCCTAAATCAAGAACCTGCTGAGCAGCCTTGTGTAAAAGTTCTAGATATAGCTGAAAAAGTTCTTTTTGACAGGTGCTGGTCCCAGACTCCTATCAAGAGTCCTTGGAGAAATAGAGAAGAGGTAACTTCAGGATATCAACAGAGAAAGGCAATGAGCAGACACTGGGACATCTCATTCTCTAGAGAAACCCACAGTTTGTCCAAGTCACATATTGACACTTGTTAAAAGGGGTCAAGACTTTACGCCGTGATCAAGGTCCTAGTGCACCATGGGCGTAGGAAGCGGGGGGGACGGGGGACGGGGTCGGATCCCCCCCAAGTAATAATGCGCCGTCTGTGAGCCGTACAGCGCGGGACACAGGCCGGAAGAGGCCTGCATCGCATCGCTGTGACGGATGGAGGTAAGTCTAAGTGTCTTTTTTTTGTGTGTGTTTTTTTTTTTTTTTTAAACCGGACCCACTGGCCCATAAAAGGGGGGGGGAAGAGATTTTTGGCACGGGGGGGGGGCGGAGAAATGTGGGTGTGGCTTGAGGGTGGGCGGGGACACAGGGGCCCCATAAGTGCTGTCCCCCCCAGATTTTTGGGTCTTCCTACGCCCATCTAGTGCACTGAAACATCTAATGATTAGTATGGGAAATGTACAGTGCCTTGCAAAAGTATTCACCCCCCTTGACTTTTTTTTTATATTTTGTTACATTACAGCCTTTAGTTCAATGTTTTGTTAATCTGAATTTTATGTGATGGATCAGAACACAATAGTCTAATTTGGTGAAGTGAAATGAGAAAAATATATAAATAAAACTATTGTTTAGAAATAGAAAACAGAAAATTGGCATGTGCGCATCTATTCACCCCCTTTGTTAGGAAGCCCATGAAAAGCTCTGGTGCAACCGATTACCTTCAGAAGTCACATAATTAGTGAAATGATGTCCATCTGTGTGCAATCTAAGTGTCACATGATCTGTCATTACATATACACACCTTTTTTGAAAGGCCCCAGAGGCTGCAACATCTAAGCAAGATGCATCACTAACCAAACACTGCCATGAGGACCAAGGAACTCTCCAAACAAGTAAGGGACAATGTTGTTGAGAAGTAGAAGTCAGGGTTAGGCTTTGATGATCCCCAGGAGCACCATCAAATCTATCATAACCAAATGGAAAGAACATGGCACAACAGCAAACCTGCCAAGAGATGGCCGCCCACCAAAACTCACGGACCGGGCAAGGAGGGCATTAATCAGAGAGGCAGCACAGAGACCTAAGGTAACCCTGGAGGAGCTGCAGAGTTCCACAGCAGAGACTGGAGTATCTGTACATAGGACGACAATAAGCCGTATGCTCCACAGAGTTGGGCTTTATGGCAGAGTTGCCAGAAGAAAGCCATTACTTTCAGCAAAAAACAAAAAGGCACATTGTGAGTTTGCGAAAAGGCCTGTGGGAGACTCCCAAAATGTATGGAGGAAGGTGCTCAGGTCTGATGACGCTAAAATTCAAAAAATTCATCAAAGAAAACGCTATGTCTGGCGCAAACCCAACACATCACATCAACCAAAGAGCACCATCCCCACAGTGAAACCTGGCGTTGGCAGCATCATGTTGTGGGGATATTTTTAAGCAGCCGGGACTGGGAAACTGGTCAGAGTTGAGGAAAAGATGGATGGTGCTAAATACAGGGATATTCTTGAGCAAAACCTGTACCACTCTGTGCGTGATTTGAGGCTAGGACAATGACCCCAAACACACTTCTAAAGCAACACTTGAGTGGTTTAAGGGGAAACATGTAAATGTGTTGGAATGGCCTAGTCAAAGCACAGATCTCAGTCCAATAGAAAACCTGTGGTCAGACTTAATTGCTGTTCACAAGCACAAACCATCCAACTTGAAGGAGCTGGAGCAGTTTTGCAAACTGGAATGGGCAAAACTCCCAGTGGTAAGATGTGGAAAGCTCATAGAGACTTATCCAAAGTGACTTGGAGCTGTGGGCAAGTTAAATGATGCAAATCCTCAAACAATCCATGTTAATTCCAGATTGTGAGGCCCCAAAATCCAAAAAAAATCAAGGGGGTGAATACTTTTGCAAGGCACTGTACATAGTCGAGTCATATTATTATGACCATTTCCTACTTTCAACATCAGCAACGTGTAGTTCATGAAGGAAGATGTGTTGTGAGCTGGCATATAAGATGTGCGATAGCCTGCCTGCACACATATCTGCTGTCATGGGTAGAAGGGGCAATTTATCAGGGTTGCAAAAGGAAATGATTATTGGCTTTCAGGCCAAGGCTGGCAGTATTTCTAAAACTGCACAATTTGTGAACTGTTTGTTTGCTTCTGTGGTGAAAGTGTAATGTGAGAGGTGAACATTGGCTACTACGATAAGTGAGAGCAGTCTGATAAGTTACAGTGGCGCAGCTCATGAACCATGGGGCTACCAGATATGTGTCCAAAATAACAATTCTGCGAACTCTACTGTAAATGGGGCTCTGAAGCAGACGGATGGTCACTGAACCTCTGCTAACAATGTTGCATCGGTAGAAAAGGCTTATATTTTTGAGGCAGTATCAGAATTGGACCTCTGCAGATTGGCAAAAGGTTGCCTTTTTTAGTGAGTCAGGTTTTCTGCTTCACTGAACGGATGGCATGTCAGGTGAGAAACATCAGAGAACAAAGACCCTGCAACCATTGTTGGAAGAACACAAGCTGGTGGTGGTAGTAATATAGACTGGGGAGTGTTTTTGTGGCATTCTCTGGGCCCACTCATCCATGTAGAAGACACTCTCAAGCGATTTTGGTATGAATCCATCCTTGCAGATCACGTCCACCCATAAATGCTGATTCTCTTCGCTGGGGTGGGTGGGATCTTTCAACAAGACAATGCAACATGTCACATGGCTAGCAATATCGGACATTGATTGCAAGAGCATGGCTAATATTTCCAAGTACATTCCTGGCCCCCTAATTCCTCAGACTTGAACCCAATTGAGCATCTGTAGGACCACCTCAATCATTGTCTTCGCTTTATGGATCCTCCCCTGTGTACCCTCCAGCAGCTGTGGGAGGCATTGCAGTCAGAATGGCTCCAGATACCTGTGACAACCTACCAGGACATTATTGAGTCACTCCCAGCCTGTCTAGCTGCTGTCCACTCTGCACACGGCGGTTACTCTGGATATTAGCCGGTGGTCATAAATAATGTGACTCGACGGTGTATAATTAAAGAGGTTGGCCAAAGGAGTTTAACAAAGGCATCTTATAATTACTAGTCTAGATTCAGTCTTCTGGCCTACGTGAGCAAACTATGACAAAGGCCTGACTAGAATAAGCCATAGAAATGTCTTATGCATGTGTCCCATGCATGCACCCTGTTTTTATTAGAAGGTATGGAGTTCTTGAAGCAAACTGTGAATTTTTTTGTAAGTTCTCAGAAAATGATAGAGCATGCTGACAAAATTATGGTTTTGACCAATATCAACAGTTACAACCAATACAGTTGGATTTCCTGCTCTTGCTAAACTGGTTGTTAAAACTGAATTAAAGATTTTTTTGATTTACCGACATGTGGCCATCTTTACATTCTAGTTGTCTTTTTTAAATGTTATAATATGCTTCATAGCAGAATTAGCTATGCTGCTTCTGGGACTCTCAGAGTTACGGAAGCAGTGTAGCTTGTTCTTCTATACTGTTTGAGTAGCTCTTATTCACTACATTGGGACTTAGACAAACAGTGTAGTGCTGGCCTGCTTGGCTGTTTCCGTAAGTCCGGCCACCTGGGACTAGCACTTAGTTACATATCACTGTGGTAATGGCAAGGAGGGACAACCCCTTTAAATTCTATAAATATGTTTTTGTCATGACAAAGGGTAACATGACATAAGGAGAGCAGGATACTGCTGAGGTCAACGATTGGCTGCAGTGGTGTCAAACAGGACGTTCACATCCCGGCTGTGACGAGAAGCTAGACGCTAGAGTCGGGAAGCAGGTAAGTATGCTTCCTTTCACAAGTTAGCCCATTAGGATGAGGGGGGTGGGGGAGGTTTGCCAAAACATCCTCCCAAAGGTGCGCAACCTCTTTAATATTATTGGCAACTTGGCAGGAGATTATCTCTAAGACAAGCGAAGTTGTATGGGTTTAGAATGGACAACACACAGCCTGAACACTGGCCCATTATAGTTAATGAGCAAATTCCCATATTCGATTTTCCATATAGACCATCGGCCTATGCAGGTAAAATTGCAGCATGTCTTATTTTAGTCTGATTTTGCGCAAGACTTGCCCAATTAAGCGAATAAGTCAATGTGCGGCCTGCTACAAAAATCGTCCATTATTTGCCGCCGGAACACGGACAGATTTTCACATAGCTCATTTAAATCCAGCCTTAGTTTCCAGCTGCCTCTTAAAAGCTGACAAATGGGGGATCACAAGCTGCACTTTCCGAGGGTCAAACATGATATACAGTGCGCCACTGACAAGACTGGTTAGTCATTTATACCGAATATTCATTCTAAATACTCCAGGACTTAGCACTCGGGATCAGCCCTGTTTATATGCAGTATATATAGCACTTAGGGAGAGGGCATACTGGTGGAAATGATCAATCACCCTGTTTGGGTGAGGGGAGCACCCACTGGAGTCAGGATTTAAATAAGTATTTAAATGTATATATGGTAATCTACTATTGCACTGATTGTAGTAAAGCATGGGGGGAGATTTATAATTTCCTGTATGCCTGAAAAGTGGCGTTAAAAAGTCAAAGGTGTGACTTTTTAAAAAATTGTCACATCTCCCCTTTTTCGCCGTCCTCACCACTTTTCTAAAAGGGTGGGGAAGGGGGCACGGCCAGATGCAGCTACAAATTTATCTTCATTGACACCAGTTTTCTGGCGTAAATGAAGCCAGAAGTCTACAGCAACTCTGAGATGTCTTAGATTTCTGGTTAGGCACACGGACTGCAGGAGTGTGCACCCCGTCATAAATTAGACGCATTCTCTGGCAGCGCAAGAGATATCAAGACCTAAAATACCTTCTAGGCAGACAAAGGCTAAACTTAAAATAGAAGTTTTAGTACTGGAAAGCCAACCACAGTACACCTAGTCCTAGGACATAAGCCATAATACTGTAAAAAATGATCTGGTTTCTGTGTAGGAATGCACCAACAGAGTGATTTTGGTGTACTAACTAAAGAAGGTTTATGAATATAAATAGATGCTAGTAAGCAGCCATTCAACCTATGCAAAAACGCAAGCTATGGATCTGACCCACCAGAAATGAAGGAATTCAGGTCAGCTTGAAGGGATTTGAACTGGTTGGTATAGTACTCTCGTTGTTCTTCTGTTATCCTCCAGGGGTCCTCGGAGTTACTCTCTGAAGTGTCCTGTGATTCTCTTTCAACTGAAAGTGACTGCTGTGAACAGAAATATATTAGAGATACTGCAGCATGAAGCATCTAAAAATGAAATCACCAGGGATACACAAAAATAAAAAATGTAAAATGATATGAATCATAATTATAAAATATATTGCTGTAAATCTGAGATTACATTGCAGTTCCCCTAAAAATGTTTAGCATCACACTATACGTTAGACAGCCTATCAAGCATAGCTTGCAGAACAGACTGCATGCACACATGGAAAACATACAGTCAGCTATCCAGCTTCTTCAAGGCTCATACAAAATAAGCAACATTTAAAAAGAGTTAGGCCTAGGGTTGCCACCTGGCTGGTAAAATTCTGGCTTAGCTGGTATTACCACCAAGAGGCCAGTGGTGATAATTTGTTTGAGCCAGCTGCATTAATTGCTAGTAATTTTCTACTCAGTAGTCAATAGAGTTGGAGATACCTTCTTGCTACTAATGGCTTTATCTCAGGTTGTATAGCAGCTAGACATGTGAGCCACTGCTAGCCACAATACAGCCAGAAACAGAACCTTAAGAAACCAATTTGGGAAGATATGCAGTTACCAAAAGGCTCTATCTCTGACTGTATGTGGGCTAGCACCACAATTCCAATTTTGGCTTTAAGTCTTGATTGTCAGCTTGAAAACAGGACCTCATATCTCCAGGTGTTATACAGCCTGACATCGAGCAGGTTGAAGTAGCGCCCCCTCAATCAGCTGATTGGGGTGGAGGAGAGGGAGGAATGTGAGAGATGCTGTCAGGTTGCAGGGAGAAAAGTGGGACCATACATCCTCCTCTCCCTGTTTAATTGTACATCATCCCGGGGGAGGGGTAACATGGACTTCTGTAAATGTTACCAATCCCCCATAGAGAAGAAAACTAGTGGAAGATGAGTGCTTGTTCATTTAATCACACCACTGCAACTAATTAGGCAGTTTGACGCCACAATCCAGACATTTACCATCATCCAGTTTACAGTATTAGATATGCCACACCAAATACAAAAACATCAATAAAGTGTACATCTTACACTATCCCTATTTTGCCCATACAATATGTGGTGCATATCATAGGCTGACCCACTTCTCTGGGGATACCTGTTACACGCTACAGTAATCACAATAACTATTATTCGTGGAAAGGAATATCTCATACATTTCTGACAGATGGAAAAGATTTCTTTTAATCTACCCTTGTAGAACACATATTAATCAAACAGCATGAATTCATGCAAAACAAGTCACATCTAAACATGCTGGGTTTCTATGAGGAGAAAAGTGCGAACCTGGATGTTGGTAATGTAATATACTGTATATGGATTTTACAAAAGCATTTGATACAGTGCCACACAAGAGCCTTGTGCTAAAGCTCCAACTGTAGGGACTTGGGAACCAAATATGCACATGGGTAAAGACATGGGCGTAGCTATAAGGGGGGCAGGGGTAGAAGTCGCTACTGGGCCCAGGAGCCTGAGGGGCCCAAAGACCCTTGTGCCGCATAAGAAGACATACAAAGCACTGAGGGAAGGGGGCCATGCTGAACTCTTGCACCAGGGCTCATGAGCCATTAGTTACGCCCCTGGGTAAAGAGCTGGTTACAGAATGGACGATTTCAACCAAAATTATCGTTCATCGGGTGAAATTTAACTACGAATTATTTTAGCTGACTGACAGATCATTATCATCAGAAAAGAAGTCCTCTGTGTTCAATATTTTCATCCAATACTTGGATGAAAGATCTTTTTTCTCAAAGAAAGATTGTTCGTGGACAAAAGATCTTTCTTTGAAATAACATTCCTAGAAAGATCTTTCATCCATCGCCTGGTTTGACATGAAAGATGCCTTAGAGGTATGGTTAAGCGAACCCGAACTGTAAAGTTCGGGTTCGTACCGAACTTTAAGGTTTTTGGTACTTTTTCCGTAAAAGTTCAGGTTCGAGTTCGGTGTTCAACGATTTAATGACGCTTGTTCAAAGGCTGCAGGGCAGCCAATAAACAAGAATTTAACTAGTGTGCCCTTAGAAGCCATCACAGCCATGCCTACTAATAGCTAGTGTTGAGCGGGAATATTCGAATAGCGAATTTTAATTGCGAATGTCGCAACTTCGAGAATTCGCTAATATTTCTAATATAGTGATATATATTCATAAAAATGAATGTTCATCAATTTTTTTTCATCAGAACCAATTATCTGCCTGCTTCTTGGTTGTGGGCCAATGTGAGAAGGCTGCAGTATCTAGTGAATTAGAATATTCTTCATTATTTAATATAGTTTATGTTATGCGAAAAATCAGTAATTAAAGATGCACATTAATCGAAACGCGTAAGGGCGTTAAGCAACTTTCCTATTGGGTTGGCTTGGTAGAATTGTCGAATATGTAGAATATAGCGCTATATTCATAAAATTCCGAATATAGCGCTATATTCTACATATTCGACAATTCTACCAAGCCAACCCAATAAGAAAGTTGCTTAACGCCCTTACGCGATTCGATTAACGTGCATATTTAATTGAAGATTTTTTGCATAACATAAACTATATTAAATAATGAATTAAATTCTAAATCAGTAATGACCCATTACTGATTTTGAATATCTTCATTATTTAATATAGTTTATGTTACGCAAAAAATCGGCAATTAAATATGAACATTAATCGAATCGTGTAAGGGCGTTAAGCAACTTTCCTATTGGGTTGGCTTGGTAGAATTGTCGAATATGTAGCTTTATTACGAATATAGCGCTATATTCTACATATTTGACAATTCTACCAAGCCAACCCAATAGGAAAGTTGCTTAATGCCCTTACGCAATTCGAATAATGCGCATATTTAATTACCGATTTTTCACATAACAAACTATATTAAATAATGAAGAATATTCTAAATCAGTAATGATTTCCCAATCCACATTTGTTTGCAGGGCACTTGTCATGCTCTTACCCACATTTTGCTGTCTTTTGCAGCCCTCTAGCCCTTTCCATGACTCTTTTAGAGGCATTTTAGCGCCCCAAAGTTTGGATCCCCATTGACTTCAATGGGGTTCGGGTCCCGAACCCGAACTTTGCAGGGAAGTTCAGCCGAACTCAGCGAACCCGAACTTCCAGGTGTCCGCTCAACTCTACTTAGAGGTGATCTCATTTACAAGTATAAACATGTGTGGTCACTACAAAACACTAGCACAGGATTTATTCACTGCAGGGGTAGTTCACTGCATGTGAAGGAAAGGCAATTTACACATCAATACAGGAAAGGGTTCTTTACAGTTAGAGTAGCCAAAGTATGAAATGCCCTGTCCAAGAGGTGGTGATGGCAGATATTATGTCAGTATTTAAAAAAGGGCTAGACACTTATCTAATAGAAAACAGCACAGTGGGTTATGATGATTCTAACAATGTCATAGAATTGGTCTGAGAAAGGTTGAGAATAATTCAGTTAAACATTACTGTTAGTTGTGCAATTTATAAGTAGAAGAAAAATAGGTGTGTTTGGCAACTGTATTCAGCATTTCTGCAGTCACGTATATGACATTTATAAAGCAATTGCAAAATTATGCACAGGAAAATCATGGAGGCTGAAGCGAATATGATAGAATGGGTATAAGCTGCGCTAAGGAAAGGGAGGAGTGAGACAAGTCATAGAGGACTACAAATCCCCATCATGGCTTTTCTGTGGAAACTTGAAGAAAGAGGCTTGTGGCACTCTCTTGTGGGTACGCTACTGAAGGTCGGGTTCCCACCACTTTTTTTCTTTTCTGTGCAAACACCATATTATTAGTTATTATTTTTATACTAAGGATGATGAATCGCTCGAAAGATTAAATGATTCTCTTCTCTCAAGTCTCCACTTTATAGAATGCTTCCACATTTGTGAGAAATTAAAGCGGTTTTGAAGTTATCCCTATCCACACCCTGCCATTCCATTCATTCGTAATAGTCGTCATCTGCGGCAGTCCCATAGAGAATGGAGCAGCAGGATGCATGCCCGACCTACTGCTCCGTCAGAGTGGGAGAACAGGACCCACGTTCTCACGATCGGTGATGGTCCCAAAGGCAATCATTAGATCCAATGTCATTGTCACCCGATATGTGGCGATATAGCCCTAGCCTAAGAGCGATACTATCAGGCTGGATTTACACAGGGCATGCTTGAGCAGCAAAACGGCATGGGAAGTAATGCGTGTGGTTTTACTGCTGTGCTACCAGTTAATGAGTTTTCAACAGAGCAAACCACAATCACCCCCTACACAGAAAATCCTGACTGACAATGCAGTGCTACAACCATGCAGTTTTTTCATGGCATTTTGTTGCTCCAAAAAATACCCTGTGTAAACCCAGAGATATGAGGTATAACAAATACAGAGATTTAGAACATGTAATATCTGTTTCCCCCCAGTAGATACCCCGGATCTACTTAAAATAACTATATAACCACTGCAATAAAATGTTTTCCTTTTAATAACAATTTTGGTTTTATATTTAAAGATGACCTTTCATTACGATAAAAAATCTAAACTAAGTATACAGACATGGAGAGCGGCGCCCAGGGATCTCCCTGCACTTACTATTATCCCTGGGCGCCGCTCCGTTCTCCCTTCTTCAAGTCTGCCCTTGTTCTCCTAAGGCATCTCCTTCTCCCAGGCTGGAGCGCTGGCCAATCGCAGTGCTCAGCTCATAGCCTGAGAGGTTTTTTTTCTCCCAGGCTGTGAGCTGAGCACTGCGATTGGCCAGCGCTACAGCCTGGGATACGCCTAGTATAACCAAGTGCTACTAGGCTCCCCCTAGTATAACCAAGTCCCAGAAGATACCGGAGCCTATACAGGGCGAACAGAGCGGCGCCCAGGGATAATAGTAAGTGCAGGGAGATCCCTGGGCGCCGCTCTACATGTCTGTATACTTAGATTTTTTATCGTAATGAAAGGTCCTCTTTAATACATAGAAAGCATAAAGACATGATGGTACAAGCCGGCTAATGTCACTCTATTTTAAATGAAATGTATTTAAGAACCAAACCTTCCAATTTCATGTTTTCTAATCATGCATTCCAAGACATTAGGCTTTAATGTGACAGCAAAATATAACTAAAATGCAGGGCTCGAGTCCTGCATGAACGCGTGGGAACGGCGTTCCTGCACTTTTTTCACAGCAGGAACGCCTTTCCCTTTCAGCAGGGCCGCGTATCAATTATTGTGCCCCACTGCTCCTCAATACTTTCTAATGTCCGCAGGGCTGGCGCGTCCATGACTGACAGGAGCGAAGCGCCGACCCTCTAGTGTAGCATGCCCGGTCTCTGTCCGGTCCGCAGTGCAGTAGCTTTTGTTTCCTGTACCTGGCCGGACTGACAGGAAGTGCTCACTTAGTGTGCACTTCCTTTCAGTCCGGCTGGGTACAGAAAACAAATGATCCTGTACCGCGGACCAGACAGAGCTCGGCCACGCTACACCAGAGGTGGAGGGGAGAAAGAGAGTGACAAGGGAAGAAGGGGGGGCGGGGTGAGGGTGACAAGGGATGGAGGGGGGGATTGGAATGAGAGTGACAAGGGGGGGCTGATGGAGAGGCACTGGGGGCTGATGGAGAGGCACTGGAGGCTGATGGAGAGGCACTGGGGGCTGATGGAGAGGCACTGGGGGCTGATGGAGAGGCACTGGGGGCTGATGGAGAGGCACTGGGGGCTGATGGAGAGGCACTGGGGGCTGATGGAGAGGCACTGGGGGCTGGTGGAGAGGCACTGGGGGCTGGTGGAGAGGCGCTGGGGGCTGATGGAGAGGCACTGGGGGCTGATGGAGAGGCACTGGGGGCTGATGGAGAGGCACTGGGGGCTGCTATGAGGCTACTGGGGGCTGATATAAGGCATGAGGCTCTTATCTGAGGTCTGATTGGGGGGGTCATTCCTATTGGGGTCTGAGCTGAGGTGTGATCTGAGGTCTTATTGGGGTCTTATTAACATTGGGAATCTCATTGGGGCTGTTAGCTGAGGTCTGATTAACATTGGGGTCTGATTGGTGGTCTGACCTGAGGTGTAATGAAAAATATTTTTTTCTTATTGTCTTTGGTGGGCCGGTGCATCTTATAGGGCGAAAAATACGGTACTTGCTTGCTCCTCTTCCCGACCTCCCCTGCCCTTTGCGTACGCCACGCGCTATGACGTTACGTGGAGCCACTGGATCTTAGGTGAGTTCCCACACTTTTTTTCCCAGGACTTGACCCCTGCTAAAATGTAAAGTGTTTTAAAAGTGGCAAAAGTTTAAAGAGGGTTGTCTCACTTCAGCAAGTGCCATTTATCATGTAGACAAAGTTAATACAATACAAATGTATTGCGATGGTCCATACTGCCTCCTTTGCTGGCTGGATTCATTTTTCTATCATATTGTACGACCACCCTGCAATCCAGCAGCGGTGGCCGTTCTTACACACTATAGGAAAAAGCGCCAGCGTTTCTAGTGGCCGGGACTACGGGAGTGCACATAGGCTGGTGCTTTTTCACATAGTGTGCAAACGCGACCACGGCTGCTGGATTGCAGGGTGGTCACAAACCCTAGTTTATTAACTTTCTCTACATGATAAATGTCATTTGCTGAAGTGACAACCCTTGCTCATAGATGCATACCAGGGGTACAAAGAAAAAACAGTCAACAAATATCGGAATATAAAATTATAGAATTTACTCTCCCCTACAATAACCTGCTCTTAGGTACAAATGGTAGTAAGAGGTCCTCAGGGGTGAAAACAATCCCAGCTATAGAGAATCACAGGCAGTTGTCAGCCATATATACATTATTTAAAGGGAAATGAAAATCAGACATCATAGAGTACATGACAATCTCTTTCTAACAAAGCTAGAAACAGCTCTATACCTCCTTTGGATCTAGAGTACCCCCAATCCATTGCTCCATTACTCTGCTAGATTCTCTTCAGGCGGTCCAATTCAGAGGGCGTGCCCTTTCTGCTGCAGCTCTCTCCCTGTAACTGTCACAGCTTCTAACAGTAGATATGGGTGGTGGCAGTAATCAGATGGAACGGAGCATGTGCGACCACCTCAGTAGCTGCCGTTTTAGTGAAGTAAAGATAATATTTCACAACTGGAGCATTTTGTAACAGAAAATAGATGACTCGTTTTTCATGCCGAATTATATCATAATAATACATTCAGCCCCTGCTGCTGCTACTTTTCATACCTGCACCCTTACTAACATGAGTATCTTGAAAAGCAATATGGAGTCTTCCACAATAAAACTGATCACAACAAAGACCATTTTTGTATTTGAATGAACTGACTTTGCAAAATTCTTAAACGGAAATAGTAGGGAAATTGTGTTAGGGCAATAAAACAGGAAATTCACACTATTAGGCTACGTGCACACGGTGTGGATTACACTCATTTTTTCTGTGTGGATTTTCATATGGAAAAATTGCAGCATAATACAGTACATGCAAAGTGTATGAGATTTGTCAAATCTCATTTACATTTTCTGGTTTTTCATTCTACGCAGAAATTGACCTGCAGTACGGATTTTGAAATCTGCAGCATGTCAATTGTTTGTGCGGATTTCACCCTTTTTAATGCAAGGATGAGAGCTGCAACAAAATGCATCAAATCCACACCATAAACAATGAGTAACACATGGCATTTTTGGTGCAGATTTGGTGCGGAAACACAAGGAAATTTGTTTGTAAATTCTGTAAGACAGCCCGCACCGCAGGCTACATGCACACGACAGTAGTTTTTCTCGGCTTCCGTTTCAGTATTTTTTGCGGATAGGAACCCATTCATTTCAATGGGTCAGCAAAAAAATGCTGACAGTTTATCAGTTTGTGTTCCGCGTCCGTTGTCCGTATTTCCCTTCAGCAAAAAAAGTAGTGCATGTCCTACTTTTTTCTCATTTGCGGACGAGGATAGGCATTTATTACATGGGATCTGTGAAAACAAAGCAATCCTCCAAAAAAAAACTGATGGACCATCAGTTTTTTTTGCGGATCCCTATTTGCGGACAGCATGTAGCCTTAGGGTGCTGTCACATGGCAGATTTTGCTGCAGAAATTTTCTGCGACTGACAATTTGTTTCATTCATTTAATTTGCGCCATCTTGGCAGCAAGCTTGTGGATTTCTAAAAAATAACCTTTCAAGGGAATGGAACGGATCTTCAGTTGCAGAAATTTTGTACAACAAAATCTGCCACGTATGAAGGTATTTTACAGCTTATATTCGACGGGTAGATAATCTTGCAGATTATCGCGGGAACAAGCGGTTGTAGTAATAATCTGGCAGTGTAATAATGCCGCCGATAACCCGATGAATGAGCAAATCGAAAACTTTCGGCAGGTTTAAAAATCATGGAGGAGATCACCGCATGTAATAGCAGCGGTCTTTTCCGGAAGGCCATTTCCTTCCCAAAAATTGCCTGGATGATCTACTTAGGTAGGTCACATTTGCTCTGGGTACTACAGGGATGCTGGTGTTTTTGATGGGACTTCATGAGAGTAGTGTGAACAGAGTCTAAGAAGAAGTAGAAGAATCATAACCTTGATTGATAAGCTGCCATCATTATCTGCGGAACTTTACAATCAGGTAGAACAGCAATTCTTCCTTTATGTTTAGGTGCACGTTTATAATTCAATAAATCAATGTAGATTCACTCTGGATTTACCCCATTCTGTTCATAAGGATCAGTATAGCCTCCCTTTAATTCTCTCTATTAATGCCATGGCAATGCATGATCCATAATACAGTATATGCATGAAGTATATCTCCATAATTAGCTATAGATCCCATTTTATACTGATATTTTTTACAATTAATTCAGTGAAGGTCTAAGCCTTCTGTAGAATGCGAGCTGCGTGCTTTGATTTTTGTGACTACATATTAGATGTCGATAGCCACTGCTAATGCAACGGATCACTAGAAGAGGTTTTTAGATTGACAGTTTTAACAAAGGACTAAAAGTAGAATTACATGGTTCCTGCCTTTTCATAAGATCTGAGAAGGTGATGGTAAATTAACCCTTAGTAGTCTGGGTGACTATATAAGACATATATAACAACTTTATCCTCTTCATACCATATGATTTTGCTGCACCCTGTGCTCTGCGGTCATGAGATATATAGTTAAATGTGATAATGACAGCAGGCAGAGGTGATGGATGCTTTGCTAGTCACAGCCTACAGAACAGATCCGTATTTGCGGCTGCAATTTTCACCTCCAGCCTTCTTCCTCCACAGTCTGATTCAATCTTTACATTCCAGCAGCAATTATTTATAATGGTGGATTCCTAGAAAACTGAAAAGCAAAAATCCAGGTGCTGCAGTTTTATCACAGCAAGCTATGGAGGAGGCAGGGGACCCTCATACTATACATACATATGCAGCATAGGCTATGGAATCTAGACAGGCGTGAAGGATATGTCCTTACCCGGCTAATCGAAGACTGCAGAGGTGCAGGTTGCTTTCCATAGTTCAGCGGCAAGTGTCCATCCTGCTGAAGTAGAGCAGGTTGTCTCGTCTCGTATGCTGCTGCAGAGAGGGAATAATAAAGAAGAATCGGTCATGTGACTCCCGGGCTGCTGTTGCATGGTTACAAGGCTCCGAGTGGTAATTAACGGAATTTAAAGCAATAGAAGGCTGCTAAAAGTCGCTTAACCAGTTCGATCCTGGGAAAACGGAATTTTAAGAATTATAGTGTTTATAAATAAAAGATATAATAGACACAATAGTATAATACTAAATATTATATGCATTTTCATGGAGTCTTTTGTATGTGTTTTATATACAGTATACATATTACAACTGCAGCACTTTAAGCAGTGAACTATTATCTTTAATAAGTAAACCCCAAAGTCCGGAGGGGCATTCCAAGTGCCAGCCAACAGCGTTGTTTGGCTGGGATCCCACATATCATTTTTGTTGCAGTTGTATTGATCAGTGAAAATGACATATGATTGCACTCAATACGTCCTTCTGAATATCCAGAAAAAACTTTCACTGCCGAGATGGAAGGACTTATTAGGATGAGGGATGAAAGGGTATGCTCACATCTGCGGCCCCGGAACCCGCAGAGCAGCCTGCTGGATTATGCTGGACCTGGCACTGCCGGATTCTACAGTTCACTGCCACAGCCACACAAATGTATTTTGTTTCTGTGTCTGTTCCGTTTTTTTTTTTTTGCGAATAGGATTCAGAACCATTTATTTCAATGGTTCCGCAAAAAAGTATGTCTGTCCCGTGACCCCTCAAAAATGATAGAACATGTCCTTTTCTTGTCCGTTTTACAGACAAGGATAGGTTTTGTTACAATGGATCCGCAAAATAAACGGATGCAATACGGATGCCAAATGCAATTAGCATTTTTGAGGATCTGTGTTTTGCAAGCTCATCCGTGTTTTTTCAGTTAAAAACTATTTTCCATCAATGTTGAATCAGTTTTGTATCCAACTTTATTCTGTTTGTCCACTTTTTTCCATCCCTATGGCATGAGTATGTCATCTGTTTTACTCATTCGTAAAAAAAAAAAAAAAACGGAGGAATGGCAATTCAGTGTTTCCTAACAACAATTTGCGAAAAACGGACTACATACAGATATCATTTGCGTGCCATCCATTTATTTGTCATGGATCTGTTGACTTGAATTGTGCGAGTCTAGTGTGAACATCGGACCAAAATAGTGCATGTTGTGACTATTGCAAGCGTGGCCGCCTCTGCTGGATAGCAGGGTGGTTGTAACCCCTGGAAACGAGCAATGTATAATGTGATGGAAAAATTAATCCAGCCAGAAAAGGAAGCAATATGGATAATCATAATGCATTAGTAAGTGTCTTGTATCAACTTTCTTTATATGATAAATGTCATTTGTTGATGTGACACAAACCCTTTAAGGCCTTATCCAAAGAACTGTATTTTGCATCCTGTCTGATCCACATTTTTTGCAGATTGCACATGGGCCCATTAACTTCTAAGGCTACATGCACACGACAGTGAAAAAAAACGTCCGTTAAAAACGGACACACTGTCAGTTTTTCATGGCCATTTTGCATCAGTGTGTGCATCCATTTTCTGGCCATGTGTCCATTTTTAATGTACATTTTGCATCCGTTTTGCATCAGTTTTTCATGTCTGTGAAAAACGGACATGAAAAATGGATTCATTTGATTGGCAGTTATTTCTAGACCTATCCTTCTGACTGCCATGATCTGTGGGCGACAGTGTCATGGGGGATCTGTGGGCGACACTGTTATGGACGGGATCTGTGGGCGACACTGTTATGGAGGGGATCTGTGGGTGACACTGTTATGGAGGGGATCTGTGGGTGACACTGTTATGGGGTGAATTTTCCATTTTAATCCATTTTTTCCAGTAACAAAGCAAGGGTTAAAGGGCTTCTGTCACCCCCCAAAAGCATTTTTTTTTTTTCCCTCACTAAAAAGCTTATAGGGCGATTATTCTAAACATATTCTTGTTAACCGTTTTAGCAGGTTAATTTTGCTATAAAACGTTATTTTATATTATGCAAATTACCTTGCTACCAGCAAGTAGGGCGTTACTGCTGGTAGCCGCTGCATCCGCTTGTAAACGCCCCTCCTGTGGTTGATTGACAGGGCCAGCGAGCGCTCTCCTCCTCCAGCTGGCCCTGTCTCTGTTTAAAATCTCGCGCCTGCGCCATACCGTTCTTCAGTCGGCGCAAGCGCACTGAGAGGAGTACTCTCGCTCAGCCGCTCCTTCCTCAGTGCGCCTGCGTCTTCTCTTCCGGGTGCAGCTGTGACGTCATTGGCGCACTGAGGAAGGAGCGGCCGAGCGAGAGTACTCCTCTCAGTGCGCCTGCGCCGACTGAAGAACGGTATGGCGCAGGCGCGAGATTTTAAACAGAGACAGGGCCAGCTGGAGGAGGAGAGCGCTCGCTGGCCCTGTCAATCAACCACAGGAGGGGCGTTTTTTTACAAGCGGGATGCAGCGGCTACCAGCAAGTAAACGCCCTACTTGCTGGTAGCAAGGTAATTTGCATAATATAAAATAACGTTTTATAGCAAAATTAACCTGCTAAAACGGTTAACAAGAATTTGTTTAGAATAATCGCCCTATAAGCTTTTTAGTGAGGGAAAAAAAAAAATGCTTTTGGGGGGTGACAGAAGCCCTTTAACAGTAAAACAAAACTCAATATTTATTGCCCCGATTCTGTAGTTTGCAGAAACACCCCATATGTGGTTGTAAACTGGTGTATGGCCAAACAGCAGGGTGTAGAAGGAAGGGAACGCCATATGGTTTTTGGAAGGCGTATTTTACTGGACTGGTTTTTTGACACCATGTCCCATTTGAAGCCCCCGATGCACCCCTAGAGTAGAAACTCCAAAAAAGTGACTCCATCTAAGAAACTACACCCCTCAAGGTATTCAAAATCGGTTTTACAAACTTTGTTAACCCTTTAGGTGTTCCACAAGAGTTATTGGCAAATGGAGATGAAATTTCCGAATTTCTATTTTTTGTTACCTTTCCTCAAAAAAAGTGTAATATAGAGCAACCAAAAATCATATTTACCCTTAAATCATACAAACAAAACTGCCACCGTATCCCGTAGTTTCCAAAATGGGGTCACTTTTTTGGAGTTTCTACTTTGGAGTTTTCGGCGTTCCCTTCCTTCTACGCCCTGCCGTTTGGCCATACAGCAGTTTACGACCACAAATGGGGTGTTTCTGCAAACTAGAGAATCAGGGCAATCCATATTGAGTTTTGTTTGGCTGTTAACCCTTGCTTTGTTACTGGAAAAATGGAAAATTTGCAAAAAAATGTATGTTTTGGGAACGTTTTTATTTTTTGTTATTTACAGGTTAGATAGTATGCTATTTCTATAGAGCAGGTTGTTACGGATGCGACAATACCAAATATGACTACTTTTTGGAGGGTTTTGTTTCAGTTTGACAGAATAAAGCATGAAACAAAAATGATTTTTTTTAGTGTCTCCACATTCTGAAAGCCATATTTTTTTTTATTTTTGGGAGACTGTCTTATTTAGGGGCTCATTTTTTGCGGGATGAGATGGCGGTTTGATTTGTATTATTTTGGGTTGCATATGACTTTTTGATTGCCTGCTATTACACTTTTTGTGATGTAAGGTGACAAAAAATGGCTTTTTTGACATTGTTTTTATTTTTTATGTTTATGGCGTTGAGGGGTTAGGTCATGCTATATTTTAATAGAGCAGGTCCTTACGGACGCGGCGATACCTAATATGTATACCTTTTTTATTTATTTAGGTTTTACACAATAATATCCTTTTTGAAACAAAAAAAATAAATGTTTTAGTGTCTCCATAGTCTGAGAGCCATATTTTTTTCAGTTTTTAAGCGATTGTCTCAGGTTGGGTATAATTTTTGCGGGATGAGGTAATGGTTTGATTGGCACGTTTTGGGGGGTCATATGACATTTTGATCGCTTGCTATTACACGTTTTGTGATGTAAGGTTACAAAAAAATGGCTTTTTTTTTGGCTAGTTTTTATTAAAAAATGTTTACAGTGTTCACTTGAGGGGTTAGGTCATGTGATATTTTTATAGAGCAGATTCTTACGGACGTGGAGATACCTAATATGTCTACTTTTTAGTTCTTTTTTTACATTTAACACTAAAAGCATTTTTGAAACAAAAAAATCATGTTTTAGTCTAAGAGCCATAGTTTTTTTATTTTTTGGTCAATTGTTTTAGGTAGGGGCTCATTTTTTGCGGGATGAGATGGCGGTTTGATTGGTACTTTTTGGGAGGCATACGCCTTTTTGATCGCTTTGTAATATACTTTTTGTGACGTAAGGGGCCAAAAATGGCTTATTTACACCATTTTTTTTTTTTTAATGGGGTTCACCTAAGGGGTTCGATCATGTGATATTTTTATAGAGCAGGTTTTTACGGACATGGCGATACCTAATATGTGTACAGTATTTTATGTTTTTCCTTTTATTCAGTGATATGTGTTTTCTTTTATTTTCACTTTTTCACTTTTTACATTTTTTTTTACCTAGACCCACTTGGTTCTTTTAGATCCAGTGGATCTGGGTCTATAAAATACAGTAAGTACACTATATAGTGTACTTACTGTATTTTTTTACTTTAGAAAGCCTGAATAGACCTGCCTATAGCAGATCTATTCAGGCTTTCAGCACCATGGAGAGAGCAGGGCGCTTCAGTAAGCGTCCTGTCTCCATGGTGACCATCACCCGCTGCCAGAAGGGAGCAGCGGGTGATGGGGAGGAGCTCTCTCCCTCTGTGACCCCATCCTGTCGGGGGCTGCATAGGCACGGCAGCCCCCGATGGGAGAGGGAGGGAGCTCCCTCCCTGTTAACCCCTTCCATACCGCGGTCCGTATGGGCCGCGGTATGGAAGAGGTTAAACTGCTGACATCTGCAGCACAGATGTCAGCAGTTTATAGCAGGGGGTCAGCAATGTGCTGACCCCCTGCTATACCCACTAGACACCAGGGAATTCTTTTTAAAGGAGGCGGGCGGGGGATCGCAATTGCGATCCCGCCTGCCGCACCGCCCGCCTCCCGCACCTGCAGCCCGCCTCCCGCCACAAAAATAGCGCTGCCGCAACCCCCCCCTGCACAGCCCCCCAACCAAATCAGCAAGAGGGCTGCAGGGGGGGGAAAGGGGGTCAAAAATATTTAAAAAAAATGGACATTTAACTGTCTGATCCCCGCGGTCACAGACCGCGGGGATCAGACAAGTCTGAAATAGCTGCAAACCGCAGGTCTGAATTGACCTGCGGTTTGCAGCCGATATGGGGCCACCATTCATGGCCTGTCTACACGTTTTTAACGGCCGTGAGACAGGTGCCTTCTTGTCAATCGGCCGTTAAAAACGGTCCCATTGATTTCAATGGCTGCGCACGGCCGTGAAAACGGCCAGAAATAGGACATGTCCTATTTTTGGACGGACGCTATTCACTGGCCGTTAAAAGAACGGCCATGTGAATAGCTCCATAGACTTACATTGGTGGTAAAAATGGCCGTGTGACGGCCGTTACTTAGACGGCCGTCACAAGGCCATTTTTCACAGTCGTGTGCATGAGCCCTAAGAGTCCAAAAAATAAAAATGATGAGGGGCAATCATCCAGAATCAGCTGTCTGCAGATCAGGTGCAGGCTTATTTATTATCCGAGTCATGTCTCAAGGCCTATTTAAAGGGTCGAACATTGACTTATAGGGTAGCTGCCGTACATCTAGTGGCATTAGAGGCAGAGCTTGTTAAGAGCTCATTTACTAGTATGCAGGAGGTGGGGAGAGAAGCACTGTCAGCCAGATCTGAGGTCTGATATGGGGGGTCTGGAGGTCTGATTTGGGGGAATCTGAGGTCCAATAGGGGGTCTGAGGTTTGAAATCGGGGTCTGATTGAGGGTCTGTAAGTCTAATGGGGGTCTAATATGGGGGATCTGAGGTCTAATGGGGGTCTGAGGTCTGTAAGTCTAATGGGGGCCTGGAGGTCTGATATGGGGCTCTGGAGGTCTGGTCTGCGGTCTGATATAGGGGTCTGGAAGTGTTATGGGGGTCTAGACATCTAATGGGGGTCTTATATGGGTTCTGGAGGTCTGGTTTGGGGGTCTGAGAGGTCTAATGGGGGTCTGGACTGAGGTCTAATACATGGGGGTTTGGTCTGAAATGGGGTGTTTCTGAGTTTCTGACATGGAAGTCTAATAGGGGTCTGATATGGGGTCTGACATAGAGGTCTAAAGAATGTCTGGTCTGAGATGGGGGGTCTCATCTGAGGTTTTAAATGGGGGTCTGATCTTAAAGGTAAGGGGGTATTTTTTGTACTGGCGCACTGTTTGGTACCAGTATTTTCAGGGGGACTGTTTCTGCAGTATAGTACTGGGGCGTACAGCGGACACAGTACTGGGGGTGGCGGGATGGGGTGTTCAGAAGGTGAGAGGATGACGGCAAAGTAGGAAAGTAAGATGTCTGTTTGTCAAACTCTGCAGAGAGAAGAGATGGCTGAAAGAAATTATCCTGGTGGACTGATCTGACAGGAGAAGATGAGGAAAGAGAACATCTACAACTAAGGAGACGTCACTGGATGAAAGAGGTACATATGTGGGGCGCTGTATTACCCTGTATGTTCTGTAGGGCTGTATGTGATGTTTTCCAAGTATGTCCTTAAAGGGAAAGTCTGCTTTTTTTTTGTACGGGCTCTGCCTTCTCTGCTGTGTTTACCTGCTTGTCACTGCAAATGCTGTGCTAAGAAGGTGAACAGAGCAGAGAAAACAGCTCTCAGGCCTCTTGCACACGGGCGTCATGTCTGACGCCTGGATAAGATGCGGGTGCGTTGCGGGAATTGCCGCGATTTTTCCGCGCGTGTGCTAACGTTTGTAGTGCGTTGAGCACGCGCGTGAAAAAATCCGCATGCTTGGTACCCAGACCCGAAGTCAGACTTCATCACTGAAGTCTGGTTTCGGGATGAGTATTCTGTATGTGTAATTATTTTCCTTTATAACATAGTTATAAGGGAAAATAATCGCATTCTAATTACAGAATGCAATGTTCCCCGGCCTTTAAAGGGTTAAAAATAATAAAGAGTTAACTTACCTTCTCCCATTGTACGCGCAGAGCCCCAGAACGTCGTCTCTCTTGATAGTTTTGATGCTTGAGGACCTGTGGTGACGTCACAGGGTCACATGGTCCAATCATAGAAGCATTTGAGTGGACCATGTGACCCATGTGATGTTGGATGAAGGACAGATGTTGGATGAAGGACCTGCCGTGATGTCACAGGATCACATGGGTCACATGGTCCACTCAAATGCTTCTATGATTGGACCATGTGACCCTGTGACGTCACCTCAGGTCCTCAAGCATCAAAACTATCAAGAGAGTAGACGTTCTGGGGCTCTGCGTACAATGGGAGAAGGTAAGTTAACTCTTTATTATTTTTAACCCTTTAAAGCCCGGGAACATTGCATTCTGTAATTAGAATGCGATTATTTTCCTTATAACTATGTTATAAAGGAAATAATAACGATCGGGTCCCCATCCCGATCGTATCCTAGCAACCATGCAGGAAAATCGCAACGCATCCGCACATGATTGCGGATGCTTGCGATTTTCCCGCATCCCCATTCACTTCTATGGGGCCTGCGTTGCGTGAAAATCGCAGAATATAGAACATGCTGCGATTTTCACGCAACGCAAAAGTGATGCGTGAAAATCACCGCTCATGTGCACAGCCCCATAGAACTGAATGGGTCCGGATTCAGTGCGGGTGCAATGCGTCCTCCTCACGCATTGCACCCGCGCGGAAAACTCGCCCGTGTGAAAGGGGCCTCATAGCACTGCCTTCCTTCAAACACTGATTTTGGCATGTTGGTAACGTTTCAATTTTTAACTCAGGCAGCAGAAAGGCTAGGTGCTCCAGTGCCCCTGGCCACAAAGCCACAAAGGGTGGGGGGCGCCATTTCATTTCAAGCTAGAATCAGCACTGGTTAAGCCAGTACTCTCTTCTCTGCACTGATAAGTGGCAATTACCATGAAACAGCTGTCTGCAGATGAGTTGCTGGCTTATTTATTATCCAAGTCATGTCTTAACCTAGTTAAAGGGTTGAACATGGACTTATAGGATAGCCTTAGCTGCTTTACATTTGGTGGAATTAGTAGCAGAGCTTGTTAAGAGCTCATTTGCATCCCTTTCTTCCCAAAAATAAAAACAGAGAGCACACATATGTCATCCATGTGCGTTAGGAATCTGTATGTTCGTTCCCCAAATTATTGTACATGTCATTTTCTGGTTCGCATTGTAGTCATTTCTAGTGATGGGAGTGAGAAAAATGCTGATTGCACATGGAAGGCATTTACAGATGTGCTGTTTGCGGACCGAAATACAGATATGGTCATGTGCATAAGGCCTAAAGTAGACTTTATGAGGAGAATGGTTTCATGTCTGTTTTTATCCCTTTGGATTGTTTGTACTGTGTTCAGGAAGGAAGCTTGCTGTGAAAACTTTTCAAGCTGAGACCATAAGAGTGGCATTGTTTCTCAGATGCTTTCTATTTTTACTTGGAAAGTTCTTATTTTCTTGTACTGCATTTCTATAAACACCAGATACTGACAAATGACAAGTACACTTCTCTTATGAGGCAATAACACTATAGTAATTTTATAAGAGGAAAACATCATTCTCTACATTGATGTACCGTCATTGTGGACATTGCTAGAAAGCTCTTCATAGCATACAGAAGCAAGAACACTACCGGATGGTCAAAATAAAAGTAAATCATTGAGATCCAAGGTACGAACTCAAGGTAATAGTGTGGATATCAGTTTATACATATCAAGTTCTAACAATAAATTTAAAGTATATAATCTGTACATAG
Organism: Bufotes viridis; assembly: GCA_033119425.1. Lineage (NCBI taxonomy): Eukaryota > Metazoa > Chordata > Amphibia > Anura > Bufonidae > Bufotes > Bufotes viridis. The sequence goes on along the minus strand of CM065591.1, from coordinate 280,815,925 downwards.
AGAAGAAATCTTGCCTAGGCCCAAAATGTACAATACTTGATCTACCGGTCTTTAATTTTAAATCTACATTCAATATCCTGCATTTAGCCAGGATTAAAATATTGATGAACTATCCTCAGAACTGGCCGTCAATCTCTGATCGGTGGGGGTCCGACTCCCGGCACCACCAGCAATCAGCTGTTTGTAGAGGCTGTGGCGCTCCGGTGAGTGCTGTAGCCCCGTCTTAGGCCAGTGACATGACATTTATCAGTCATATGACTCATGTGCAGCTCAGTCCCATTCAAGTAAATACAAAGCATAGCCCCTATCCAATGTACACCGTTGTGCTTGGTATGCTCTGAGGAGGCCACAGCATTCGTCGGACTATAGGGCTATATCATGAACCTGTGTTGGTTGGATCTGTAATATGGAATCGATAGATTTTGATTGGTCCATATTGTACTTCTATGTGTCTCTAATATCATACAGTTTTTATCACATCCTCACAAAAAATATTGCTGAATATACAATGGCAAGATTAGTGACTAAGAGAATATGCTAAGCAAAGTCCATGAGGCTTAAAGGGCATCTGTCAGCAGATTTGTAGCAATTAAACTGGCTGACCTGTTGCAGACAGCACAGTGTAACAGCAACGCCCCCGTTGCTCCTAGATGCTCATTTGCATGTAATAAAACATCATTTTTCTCAGTAATGCAGTCACTTATGGACATGGGACCAATACAGATGCCTTCAGCTGCCAAGCGCACATGTAACAGGTCAGCCAGTTTCATAGGTATAAATCTGCTGACAGATGCCCTTTAAAGGGGCTATCCAAGTTTCTAGTATACATTAAATACATGACCCAGTACACCCAGCACTACTTTGCAGGTGCAGGGAGAAATAATGGGGTTTTCTGAGACTTAAATACTGATGACCTCTCCTCTGGATAGGTCATTAGTATCTGATTGGTGTGGGTTCAACACCCAGCACCCCCGTCGATCAGCTGTTTGAGAAGGCAGCGATGCTCACAGTAGCGCCGCTGCCTTCTCACAGCTTTCCCTAGGCCAAGTTCATAGAAGTGAATGGGGCTTAGCTGCGATACAAAGCACAGCCTCGGTACAATGTATGGTGCTCTGCTTGGTGAGCTGAGAGAAGGCCACAGTGCTCACAAGAGCGCTGGTGCCTTCTCAAAAAGCTGATCAGCGTCGGTCCCTGCTGTCGGCCTCCACCGATCAGATACTGATGATCTATCAAGAGGATAGCTCACCAGTATTGAAAGACCGGAAAACCGTTTAAGCCAATGACAACTACCCTTCTCCATTTTTCTGGTATCAGAAAAACTTTAAAAGCTATGTACACCTTTGGGGGCTATCGTACTCATTTTGAGCTAAAATCATTGCTCTTTATTAAAATTGTTAAACACCTTTCCCTGTAAAGCCTTGAGATTCTCTAGTGGCATGCTCTGCGTTTTTACTGTGTCCTATCAGGCAGCTCAGCTGACGGCTCCTTATTTCTGATCTCTGACCTCTTAGGGTACTTTCACACTTGCGGCAGGACGGATACGACAGGTTGTTCACCCTGTCGGATCTGTCCTGACACTATTTCGCCGTGCCGCCAGACTGCCGCTCCGTCCCCATTGACTGTAATGGGGGCGGGGGCGGAGATACAGCGCAGCACAGCAGTGCACAGCAAGAGGCCGCCTGACTAAAAAGTCAGACATGTAAACACTGATTATAGCTCAACTCTTGCCTTACTGGTAAGAATGTGGCTTAGATAGGTGTTTATTTAGAGATAAGGTTTATTAGAGGACCAGCACAAAGTGAAAGTATGATTCACACAGGTAGACAGTTAACCCTTTGTGATAGAATGGCTGAATATTTTTAATAAAGACCTATTGAAAAAAAGATTTTTAGCCCAAAATGAGTAAAAATTTTATTATAAAAAAAAATTGCCGCTGAAGGTGTACATAGCCTTTAAAGGGAACCTGTCATCAACTTTATGCTGACCTTACTGAGGGCAGCATAAATTAGTGACAGAAATGCTGATTTCAGCGGTCTGTCATTTATAAGTTAAAAATAAGTGGTTGCCGAGAACCAACATCACAATCATTGCAGACTGGGCCTGGAAGAGAGTCCCGGCCACCTGAGAAGAGTCCTGGTTATTCATGAATTCCTGCTCTCCTGTTGATGATTGACAGTCCTCTACCTAGTTTTCTCCCTTTCTGTCTAGGAGAGAACTGCCAATCACCAGCAGACGGGCGAGAGTGCAGGGGATTATGGATAACCAGGACTCTTCTCAGGTAGACTTGACTCTTATCAAGGACTGGGCTGCAATGATTATGATGCCGGTTCCCGGCAACCACTTACTTTTAGCTGATGAGTGACACACCGCTGAGATCAGCATTTCTGTCACTATTTTATGCTGTGCTCAGTGAGGTCAGCATGAAGTTGATGACAGGTTCCCCTTAAAGTTCCTTATAACGCTATGCACTTGGATACCAAATTTTTTTTGCTGCCGATTCCAATCCAGCATTTTTTATGCTTTGCAATTTTGGGCATGAATAATCCAAAGTATGACTTTGTCTCATATTTTTAGTGATATTCATAATGTTGTTTAATCTGTTTTACTTTCCGAAGATATTTTTATTAAACCCAGTATAAGCATAGGCAAAGAGGAAGGGAGATACACCCTGCGATCATTTGTGTATCCAAGGCAGATGTTGATTGTTATTGCCCCCTTTATATCAGGATATCAGTCTGAGGTCCAGGATAAGAGGTATGGAGGAATATTTAAAGGAAATGTGTCACCAAATTTGTACTATTACGTCACATGTCGGGAAAGGGTTAAAAATATGTTAAACATAGAAAAGTGATTTAAAGAATGGGTCATTTTTTCCGATGGCACATTTCTTTTAAAGTAGTCCCATTAAAAGGTTGTTTCAAATCTCAAAGAGCCAGAAGAATCCTGGAATATAAATTTTCTAACACTTTAACATACTGAAACCAGGACTACATTTGTCCCGAGGATTTATCGCACACTACAAGATCTAAACAATCTACACCAGATGTGCAAGGTTGTTGTTTCATAGGAGTCAGCAGTACAGTATATCATTAAAAAACTTCATGTTGAGAATATTCTCCTACAGTCTTTCCTACTGTTGCTTTTTTTCTTTTATATTATGCACAAAACATTTTTTTTGTCGGTACATGGTCACAAATAAATATTTTTTGAGGATAAAAACTAAATAGCTTTAGTATATAAATCACTTAATACTGTACAGCACATGTCGTACCAAACAACAGGGGAAAGACTAGTCAGTCCACTTAACGACTTTGGAACACAATGAACATTATGAATAAGTGAATAAACTCAGGCTGACAGAATCCTTTAATATTGTAATTACTGGAGGAAATTGAATAAATGCTTCCATGTTGTAATCAAATTATAGACTGATAAGTTCAAATGACACTATAATTAGAATATTTCTTACGTGCATGGGCCTGCTGTTTGCAATAAAGAAAGCCTACAAAAACTCATCATGCTATGTTTACTACTGTATTATAGGCTGGATACAATAAAAATTCTTGAAGTCCAGTCTCTTGTAATTTAGAGAAAGGGGCATCTGCATGCACACTGATGAAAAAACTGCATTTGCCTTTCCAAGTACATTAAAATAAAAAGTTGCATAAAAAAATGGCAGTAGGTTTGTGAGAATAGTTTCCCCTTGTGGAGACCACTGGGTTGGCATAGGGAGTATATTTTTCGTTTTATTTTACTCACTTATACAGCACTGCTTGCCATCTCCAATGGAGCTCACAATGTATGTTCTCTATCAGTAAGTCTTTGAAGTGTGGGAGGAAACCCATGCAATCAAGGGGGGAACATACAAACTCCACAGACATTGGGTGAATAAAATTTGGATTTTCTTTTGGAGTGCTGCCTTCGCTCTATTCATTGGTCGTTCGGTTAGGACTGGATTCTGTCTCCTTGGAGGCGCGCACCCCCTTATACTTTATTTCCATTTTTTTGCTGTGCCACTCCAACTGTATGTTTTTGCTGGATCAAACGCCACCATGCAGATGTTGTCCTTGGTTAAATTCAAGCCTAGGATCCCAGTGCTGCAGGGAACCAGTGCTAACCACTGGGCCACCATGCTGCCCTGGAAATGCTCCCTAGGCAAAAAGGTACACAAAACATCCCTTCTCCAGAAGTAAGCAAACTGTCTCTGGTGCCATCTATAGGAATTAACTTCCCCGAGTCAATATCCGAGCTTTCAATAAGACTTGCAAATTTAGTCATGTTGATAGGCTGAATATCAAGTCATAAGGAAGCTAACCCCAGTAGGCAGCATTAGATAGAAAATTTTCCCTTTTCTTGAGCGACAGCTACTTTGTGTAAATGACAGTATGTACAGTACTTTTTGTCAACTTGAAAGGTCAGAGATAGATAATAATGATAGACACAGTAGATAGACAGATAGATAGATAGATAGATAGATAGATGCTATACTCGGCTATCTCCTGCAGTTGCACAGAGAATGAATACAGGGTAGGGAACATGTTTTACCTACAGCTCCATTAGGATAAGGGAAAAAGAGCTATTCTCAAGATCCAATCTTTCAGTTAATGGACTACCAATTTAACATTCACAGCTTTACACGTCTCTTAAAAAAATAATCTTTTAATTGAATCTTATGTTATATAATTGTAATGTACTTCTAACCATACCCCATTGCTCACATATAAACATACATATTAGCCATACATTTTAAATAAACTGGCCGGATATACAGTGTCACAGTAAAGATCACCTGTGTGCAGTCAGATACTTTCACGTGACGGTATTAGATCAGTATCTGGAAGTACTATTTTCTGAAAAACATTTTAACTTGTACACCTTGGAGTACTGTTACATCAATGAAAATATAGCATGGTTGTGGCAGAATAATGCTGTGGATTAGGCCCTGGAAAAATGTGAAAACAAGGTAAAATGGATACAGCAAAACAAAAGAATGCCATTGGGAACTGTAAATTTGGGAGAAGTTTCATTTTCAGCAACAATCCTTAACCAAAATCCTTAACCAAAAACCTACCAAGCAATAGTTTAAATGAACCTTGGTAATGTGTTAGAATGGACAATTCAGTGCTCAATCCTCAACTACATTGAGAATTCTTAGATGGACTTGTTGCAACTGAATTAAAGGATGAATGTGAATAAAGAGGTTTTCCAGTGACCCCCAACGATCCCAGAGGAAAGGCCATCGATATTAAAGTATCGGACGACCTCTTAAAAAAATTGCATAAAACTTGGTATTTTCTCATGTAATATTGCTTGGGAAAGGTCTTGTTGAGTTGGTGTCACGGCCGTGGTTGTGTGCGCCGTGACATGGTTGCCTTGCATGCGGTTGCCGGTGGCACCGAGTTGTTGCTGCATGTAGGCGGCTCCTCCTTTGCCCTGGGTCCTTCCCTTTCCGGTGCCGAAGTGGTTAATTCTCTGGCTGGTGTGCAGTTAGGTGGAGCTGGGTGTGGTCTCAGGTCTCTTCTTATACTGTTGCTGTGAGACTGAGATCTTTGTAATGTCTGCCTTTTGGTGAAAAGGAGCTTGCTCCTTTCTAGGGTGAAAACTGAGGGCCATCCTAGTTTGACATTGATGTCATCTACAACGTCATCCATAGGCGTGTGCCAGGCGTGCCTGGGCACACCCTGATAGGCTTGTCACCTCCGTACTCACTGCCCCGCTGATTCCCATCTGTTATGCTGGCCCCCGCTGCCGCCCGCCGCACTATAAATTAATTTACAATACCTGGCTGCAGGCTGCCAGTGGCTAGTATTCACATAGGGGGCGGGGCGGACCTAGCGGAGGCAGAGAGCCGTGCGTGGTGTGCAGGCGCAGGCTGAGTTGGCGTCACGTCACGCTGCATGCCCTGCACGCCTGCTAGCTGGTGAGGTGAGGACAGCGGGGGCGCGACGTGTTGGAAGGGATTCAAGGGAACTTGGTGCCCACTGCCCAGCTGCTCGGGCCCAGGACCCACGAAGTATGTACCCTGTAATAACGCATATAACAAAGAAGTATGTACCTTGTGTCCTACAGTGCTACTGCCCTACTACCCCTCCTCAGTTGTCCTCACCCCTGTATAATGTAACCTGTCACGCATTATAAAAAAGAAGTATGTACCCTGTCCCACAGTGCTACCCCTCCTCAGTGTTTCCCTGTTTTACCATGATACAATATAATATAACTGAGGGGTATGAGGGTAAATTATATAGGGGGTAATATAAGGGTACTTTCACATTTGCGGCATAGCTATCCGGCAGGCTGTTCCGGCGGGTGAACAGCCTGCCGGATCCACCATGCCGCAAGTGCCCGTGACATATTATGAGGAAGGACCTTGAATATGTGATGGTCTGAAACATGTTGACTTTAGCATCCTGTATGGAAGTTTTTATTACCGCAGAATAAAGATACCAGATTTTTCTACCACTATTTTTGGAGCTGGACATCTCTTCCTTTCCTGCTATTTGTTGTCGCCTCCAGGTGCGACCTCCGTGCTCAGATAGTGGACTAACAGGTGAGAGCTGCCTCCCTCCTTGTACTGGAACTGTTTTTCATTATACAGGGGTAATATAATATATAGTACCCTTTTATTGTGTCCCTGATAGCCCTCCTCAGTTATATTACCCCTGTGTAATGTACAGGGGTAATATAACTGTATGTGTGTATATATATATAGAGATACATACACACGCGCGCGGCGCGTGTGTTTGTGCTTTAGGGTGCACACCCTAATGCAATAGGCTGCGCACGCCTATGATGTCATCCCTTTGTCTCTTCCTTGTCCTTTCCCTACCTTATCTTTTGTTTTGTTAGGTGTGGGTTTGATTTGTAGATTTACTGTTTATGTCTAGTTTGTTGTTTCATGTCTGGTCTGTTGTTTGTTGTTGTCCAGCATGTGTGCTAGACATTCACTTGATTGCCTGAGGAAGTGGGCTCTATGGTTTTCTGGAGGGTGAACCTCATATCTGTATGCAGAATTGCCTGGGGCCGCCGTGCATCAGGAAGTAACTGGTGTACTTGATTCCTGTGTGTGTTGTTGGTACGGTGTCCGGTTTGGGTGTGGGCTCCAGTACCTATGCACAGGTTCAAGGCGTGGTGTCAGCAGCAGGTAAGTGTGTTGTATTGTGTGATCACCTGCCGTCCCAGTTTACGTATACAGCTTCCTCTTTCCCTGCAGCTAGGCCGTTGGAGACTCCTGTGCATCCGTGTATTGGAAGCATGGGTCGTATCACCCCTACTCCTTTGTGAGGGATTTTCAGGGCAACTCAGGGTCCTAGGTTTCCTGGGTATGAGCCTACCATTCAGGTCCGCTCATACGGTGAGGAGGTAAGGGCTAGATTAGGGATGCTATAGGAGGTGACCTGCTCCCTTTTCCCAGTGTCCGGGTTTAATTGCTCCCCAGTCTTCCTAGACATTGTACAGTGGGGGGTTTCTCCCACTCCCCATCGTGACAGTTGGGCTGAAATGTTGCCACTGGCTGAATAAAGCTTTTTTCCCCAAAGCTGCCTCACCTTTGCATATAGATAGACAGAGACAGGAAGATACTTTTATGTGTTATTCGTAAAACTCATTTTTATCTATCCTATTAAGAGGGGTTGTCAGGATCCCTATCCGTTGGCCAGAGTGGATAGCAGTTACAAAAAATCTCTCTCTCTTTGGAGGACGTTCTGCATTACACCTACAACCCATTGATTTAAATGGGAATTCATTTTTAAAAGTGTTTTCCAGTTACACCAAAAAAAATAAAAAATAGATAAACACCAGCACTGACCCTTGCTGCATTATATAAATCAGAAGATAAAGTTCTGAATGCTTACTGCCAGTGCAAGATTCATGGGGAGTGTCGATAACATCAGGTGTCTGCCTCACCTTCCCCTCCTGCTCCAGCTGGAACATCAGAAATGCTAATGAAGTGGAATACACCAGTGAATACTAATGAAACTATTCATCAGGATTGAAGCTATTCATCAGGATTGAAGCTATTCATCAGGATTTGAACCCCAGACCTTCTGTATGAGAGGCAGAAGAGTTACCATTACACTACAGACCTGTTATGTTGGAAGTTTCTCTACTTACAAAGCTAATTTCTTTACAGGCACAGCACTAAATAAGTAGTTTATTACTAAAATGAAGGGCAAAAAACATTTACCAATCACCATAAATAACATGTCCGTTATATTGTACAGCTAATTATGATTAAAGGAATACCAAATACTGTTTTGTGATATTTCATAGTAAGTATGTTACAAAAACTGTAAAGGTTTCTGTTTCAATTTTTAGTAACGATAACTTTGCAGAAAATGGTGTTTTACCTAAAAGAAAAAAAAGCTTTTTTTTTCTGCCATAACTTTTACTAAAAAGATTATGTTACAGGTCCCTGTGAGATTCAAACTCCAGACCTTCTGTATAGTAAACATGTGCCTTACGCACTCCTTTACAGAAAAGATCTGCTGCAATTATGATTTTTTTTTATGTTAGTAGTATACTTGTTGTGTCAGTCATAATATAAGTAATGTTCATGTTCATACTTCAGATCATGAACATATTATTTATAGTGATTGGTAAACAGCTTAAATAAAAATGAAGGTTGGTGGGGCACAAAGTTTGCCTGTATGGAGCCCTGAAATTCCCGATGACAACCCTGGATCCAAGTCTGCTTGAAGCTCTACTGGAAAAACCCCACCCTAAGGCTCAGCATCATTGCTGAAGTGATGTCTACAGTACAGGGTCCAGGAGAAGAACACCTGAGAGTCAAGATCACTGATGATGTTGTGTCTACAGGGCCGAGCCTTTACAAGCCTTGCCATGCCAAACTCCTTTAAGCATAAATAAAATCCTGAAAAAATTCCATAAATCTTATTATCTCACCTCCACTGTGGTGTTCAGGACTGTTTTGTCTTTTCCCGCGTGCATATTCCAGAGAGGTTGAGAAAGGTGATTTCTGAGGAGATGTCACAAATGTCTTGGCTTCTGACTTAAAGAAAAAAAACAGGAGAGAAGACCAACTCATTGTGAAACAGAATATACAGTGGGCAGGACAGTCTACAGTAGCTGGGAATTGCACAGTAGCAAAGACCTTGATGTTAGTTTGCTTTTATTAGAAAATATAAAAATAAAAATTCACAGTTCCAATTTATATTTAGACCTACTGCTTCATGACAGTGGAATTAACTGGTTCATTCATATTAGGTAAAATCTTATATGCCTATACTTAAAGGCTATGGGCATCTCTGTACTTATTTTTTAATTGTTGATTTGCTTCTTAAATGCAAAATAGTCTTCATTAAAGGGGTTCTCCAGGAATTAAAAAAAATGAAAATACTTAAATATTATTTTATAATAAATATATTCACAAATACTTTTCATTACTTAGAATGGCTTGTTTTGTCTGGGGAGCAATCATTATGAGAAATAAAATGGCCACCGTCCTATCAGTACACACAAAAAAAGTCTTTTTATGGGCTTCCTAACAAAGGGAGGGTATACATACGCACATGCCAATTTTCAGTTTGATTGCTCCCCAGACAAAATGAGCCATTATAAATGATGAAAGGTATTTAAGAATATATTTATAATAAAATAATCTTTAAGTATTTTCATTTTCTTAATTCCTGGAGAACCCCTTTAAAAATGTCCTACCAGTTGTAGGTAATGCAGACATACATGTGTCAGTGCACTGCCCCTGTTTCTGACATCTCTCTCTGCTCTGCTGTTATGGTAATGGGGGTGGAACTACCGTGTAAACAAGAGGTGGGGAACCTTTTTGCTGCAGGGGGCTATTTGGATATTTGTAACATACAGTGCCTTGCAAAAGTATTCACACCCCTTGACTTTTTTCGTATTTTACAACATTAAGTTCAATGTTTTGTTAATCTGAATTGTACGTGATGGATCAGAACACAATAGTCTAAGTTGGTGAAGTAAAATGAGAAAAATATGTAAATAAATCTATTGTTTAGAAATAGAAAACAGAAAATTGGCACGTGCGTATGTATTCACCTCTTTGTTAGGAAGCCCATAAAAAGCTCTGATGCAACCAATTACCTTCAGAAGTCACATAATTAGTGACATGATGTCCACCTGTGTGCAATCTAAGTGTCACATGATCTGTCATTACATATACACACCTTTTTTGAAAGGCCCCAGAGGCTGCAACACCTAAGCAAGATGCATCACTAACCAAACACTGCCATGAGGACCAAGGAACTCTCCAAACAAGTAAGGGACAATGTTGTTGAGAAGTACATGTCAGGGTTAGGTTATAAAAAAATATCCAGATCTTTGATGATCCCCAGGAGCACCATAAATCTATCATAACCAAATGGAAGGAACATGGCACAACAGCAAAACTGGACAAGAGACTTCCACCAAAACCCACGGACCGGGCAAGTAGGGCATTAATCAGAGAGACAGCACAGAGACCTAAGGTAACCCTGGAGGAGCTGCAGAGTTCCACAGCAGAGACTGGAGTATCTGTACATAGGCCGACAATAAGCCTTACGCTCCATAGAGTTGGGCTTTATGGCAGAGTGGCCAGAAGAAAGCCATTACTTTCAGCAAAAAACAAAAAGGGAGTTGGGAGTTTGCGAAAAGGCATGTGGGAGACTCCCAAAATGTACGGAGGAAGGTGCTCTGGTCTGATGAGACTAAAATTTAACTTTTCAACCATCAAAGAAAAATGTCTAGCGCAAATCAAACACATCACATCACCCAAAGAGCACCATCCAGCAGCCGGGACTGGGACACTGGTTAGAGTTGAGGGAAAGATGGATGGTGCTTAATACAGGGATATTCTTGAGCAAAACCTGTACCACTCTGTGCGTGATTTGAGGCTAGGACGGAGATTCACCTTCCAGCAGGACAAGGACCCCAAACACACTGCTAAAGCAACACTTGACTAGTTTAAGGGGAAACATGTAAATGTGTTGGAATGGCCTAGTCAAAGCCCAGATCTTAATCCAATAGAAAATCTGTGGTCAGACTTAAAGATCGCTGTTCACAAACGCAAACCATCCAACTTGAAGGAGTTGGAGCAGTTTTGCAAGGAGGAATGGGCAAAAATCCCAGTGGCAAGATGTGGCAAGCTCATAGAGACTTACCCAAAGTGACTTAGAGCTGTGATTGCCGCAAAAGGTGTCTCTACAAAGTATTGACTTTAGGGGGATGAATAGTTATCCACATTTACTTTTTCTGTTATTATGTCCTATTTGTTGTTTGCTTCACAATAAGGCCTCTTGCACACGGGCGTCATGTTTGACGCCCGGATAAGATGCGGGTGCGTTGCGGGAATCGCCGCGATTTTTCCGCGCGTGTGCTAACGTTTGTAGTGCGTTGAGCACGCGCGTGAAAAAATCCGCATGCTTGGTACCCAGACCCGAAGTCAGACTTCATCACTGAAGTCTGGTTTCGGGATGAGTATTCTGTATGTGTAATTATTTTCCTTTATAACATAGTTATAAGGGAAAATAATCGCATTCTAATTACAGAATGCAATGTTCCCCGGGCTTGAAAGGGTTAAAAATAATAAAGAGTTAACTTACCTTCTCCCATTGTACGCGCAGAGCCCCAGAACGTCGTCTCTCTTGATAGTTTGGCTGCTTGAGGACCTGTGGTGACGTCACAGGGTCACATGGTCCAATCATAGAAGCATTTGAGTGGACCATGTGACCCATGTGATCCTGTGACATCACGGCAGGTCCTTCATCGAGACAACAGATGTTCGATGAAGGACCTGCCGTGATGTCTGAGATCACATGGGTCACATGGTCACTCAAATGCTTCTATGATTGGACCATGTGACCCTGTGACGTCACCACAGGTCTCAAGCAGCAAACTATCAGAAGACGACGTTCTGAGGCTCTGCGTCATGGGAGAAGGTAAGTTAACTCTTTATTATTTCAACCCTTTCAAGCCGAGGCTATTGCATTCTGTAATTAGAATGCGTTATTTTCCCTTATAACTATGTTATAAAGAAAATAATAACGATCGAGTCCCCATCCCGATCGTATCCTAGCAACCATGCGGGAAAATCGCAACGCATCCGCACATGATTGCGGATGCTTGCGATTTTCCGCATCCCCATTCACTTCTATGGGGCCTGCGTTGCGTGAAAATCGCAGAATATAGAACATGCTGCGATTTTCACGCAACGCAAAAGTGATGCGTGAAAATCACCGCTCATGTGCACAGCCCCATAGAACTGAATGGGTCAGGATTCAGTGCGGGTGCAATGCGTCCTCCTCACGCATTGCACCCGCGCGGAAAACTCGCCCGTGTGAAAGGGGCCTAAAAAAAAAAAAAAAAAACATCTTCAAAGTTGTGTCCATGATCTGTAATTAAATGATGCAAATCCTAAAACAATCCATGTTAATTCCAGGTTGTGAGGCATCAAAACACGAAAAAAGTTAAGGGGGTGAATACTTTTGCAAGGCAATGTATAAATAAATTAGTTTTAAAATTCAGCTGAATAAGTTTCTCGCCTGTAACAAGCTAGACTGTTAGTGAAAAATAAAAACTTTGTAATCTGTTGACGTTAATCTACTAGTTACAGACAGGAGCGAATTGGGAACTTAAAGTCAACCTGGAAAAAACCTAAAAGTGGCCCTATGTTGTAGGTGAGTCCAAACTGACAGAAGACGGGGCAAGATTTGTAGGCAGGGACGATAAAAATAGGTGGCGCCAGGAATACTGTAGTGTAGAACAAAATACCATCCCAGCTAGGGGCATAGCTAAAGGTTCATAGGCAACGTTGGAACAAGAGTTCAGCTTGGGCCCCCTTAACTCAGTACTTTTTGGCCAGGGAAGCACATAGCCTTTGTGCTGCCTAAGGCAAATATTTAAACGGCACCCCCCTTCCCATGCCAAATTCTTGATCTAACCCCTTCCCTACAGCCAGAGGTGTAACTCGACCAGCATGCACTCTCTATAATACCGGTGTCTTTTTATGCGGCACAAGGCTCTTTGGGCCCCTGAGGCTCCTGGACCCAGCAGAAACTGCTACCTCTGCTCCCCCAAAGCTACGCCCCTGGCCCCAGCAGAACCAAATATCACAATGCAGAACAAAATAATGCCTCCACAAAACCAAATACCACATTGCGGCACAAAATACTGCTGCCCACACCACAGTATAAAACTGTATCATCATCAGACAAACTTAATCAGCATCAGATCTTTATGTACCTGGCTGGCGGCCCTGAGGAGACCTTGGGTGACCCCCTGGGCATTGGAAGGTAACCCCACTGATCACAGGATTGAGGTGTCAGAGTCCCTGGAGTGACCTGGCTTAGTTGCCTTTAACAACCAATCAGATCCCCTTTTTCAGAGCTCTTTTGGAAACTGAAAAGTGGAATTTGATTGGTTGCTTTGGACAACTAAGATAGTTTTCCTCTACACCAGTTTTGATAAATCTGTCTTTGGAGGCTGGGTGTTGTGCTGATGTTTTGTCAATAAAATAAAAATAAAAAGAATAATAGATTTTCTGTATCAGTATAACACACTGTTACCCAACCTGCTGTGACAACTGCAGAATGCTGAGTGTTGTAGTTTTGCAACAGCTGGAAAGCCACAGGTTGAGGAACAATGCTGTATAAGTATCATGCTGCTTTCTATTAAATAAATACAACCATATTGGTGCTATCACCAATATGCTGCATACTCAACCTAGAGGTACTTTTAACTACACAAATAACCACAAAAGTGAATGAAAAAAGAAAAAACCAAAAAAAACAAAAAACTTTGCATGACCTTGACTTGCATACTGTTCTATTCCAGCAGTTATTTTCATACCTTCAAAAATAAAAACAAAATAACAGGCACTCTACCATCTGGAATTATATGAAGAATCTTACAAATCTATTATATGAATCCTTTAATAATACTGTTTGTAATTCATAATGTCTTTAAAACATATTTAAGATGTTTTCTCTAATATTATCCTCCAGCCGGATATATCAACATGGGCGTTCTGCAGGAGTCCTCAGCACTTTAGATAACTGGGATTGCGATAGTAAATTACCATTTAGCAAACGCGTTTTGAAGCTTTCATGCTCCTTCCTCAGTGGTTCTTGAGAGGCGAGGACTCCTGCAAAACGCGCATGTTGATATATCCGGCTGGAGGATACCATTAGAGGAAGCAAGCGTGAAATTAATAGCGCATCAGGCCGGTAAAAAACAGTGCATCAGGTTGGTGAGTTAAGGGGCCAGACACCACGTGGCGAGCCTAAATAAGTAGGGCGAACACAGACCTGTTCATGCACAGAGAGCCTCCGCCAGGCTGGAAGGAGCCACACCTATGAGGACGGTGAGAGCGGAGTTTGGCCCGGCGTTATCAGTCTGACAAGGAAGGATGGTTAAGCACGATCCTAGGAGTGGTAATGTAAACTCGACAATATTGGACATATTCATATATTGTTTTTACTAATAATGGCAACTGCTACTAAGAACTGGGCAATTAATTACCGTAACTACTAATGATTTATCTATTGACATATATGTACTAGAACCAATATTAAGGAGGACTCACATATATATTTATTCTAATCATTATATTTCCGGTTGCTATCAACAACAATAATAACTATCATCATCATATTTTTGGTTGCTATCAACAACAATTGCCACTAAGATCAAGGCAACCAATTATCAATTGCTAACCATTTATTTATCTATATATGAACTGGGACTAACAATAAGGAGGATTTGCATATATCCATCTCGACCATTTTTTAATTTATTTTTATATTTTTATAAGTATATATCAGACTGGCACTCCTCGTGTGTGTCTTGTAAATATACGTCACTGTTAATAAGAATGTGTCAACATTTATTTGTAAAACATATACAATAAAAGTAATCAATATAAGTGCATAGATTGTACCATATAGAATTAAGGAATATATCATATAAAATCAAAATTACACCAACAGGACTCAGTATAGTGAGATAGCAAATCTCATAGAACACATCCAATATCATCAAAAATGATGTATTGTTGCAGTTTAAAATTTGTACAGTGTAGTGAGTGATTAGCACAAAATTTAGGTGGACTAATGGTTATATACATTTCCCTAATACTAGTTAACAGTTGGGTTCTATATTCTTCTTTTCTCCTAGAAATTTATCTGAATGAATTCATGTATATAACCATTAGTCCACCTAAATTTTGTGCTAATCACACTACAGTATCTATTGAGATCACACAAATCCTATATATATCTATAATTTGTAATTGTAAAGGATTCACAAGTTACAGTATGCATTACCTAGAGAACGTTACATATCTCATATAGATACTACAAATAATATATTAAAAGTTTAGTCAATTCTCTGTTTTTTATTTCAAGATTTTTTATTTCAAGATATATTATGTATCGTATCCTGCTTAAATATGTATATGGGTCTAGAAAGTGTGGGGGGTTGCTCTGGTAGACAGCGGTGCGGGTGCAGTATAGAGGCAAAGAGAGTCCAGGTAGTGCAGCAACCAGTGTTTTATTTCACACTTGCGCAAACAAAACTCAAAACAGTCACTTAGTGTTACTTCACACACAGCAAAAACTTGAGGCAAAACAAAAGTCCAAGACTGAATCAAATTCACCTGTGTGGTTTAGGTGCGTGTTCACACCCGGCTGTCAGCCCAGCCGCAGGAAAGTCCAACCTCAGGCTTCCAGGCAGACTGCACACCTCTTTGTAAGCTCTTGCTTCCAGCCCTGAGAGCTCCACGGAACACCAGCAGTTTCCAGGTTAAATCACCTCAAATCCTTGGTGTCAGTTCACACCTGGCTGAATGCTCAGCAACACAAAAAGTCCACTGACCGTCTTTACATGGCCTGTTCTCCTGACACACGGGTCTCAGCTTTTCAGCCCAGCACAGGGCTCAGATCCCAAACACAGAGAGAGAGTTTGCATAAACCCAGCTGTCTTTTAAAGGCTTTTCAAAAGGTATTAACCCAAAAAAACCCGGACCGGCACCTAAAATCCGGTCCAGTATTTGCCCTCACCTGGCTGCAATCAACCCAGCAGCACAGGCTGAGAGGAAAATACCTGTTTTTTACCACCAAACCTCTCACTGTGTCACAAAAGATATGAATTCTCTCTATACATATATACATGAAGACTGAAATGTCACTTCTAGAGTTTTTACCCTGTATAGTAATACACCAAGTCTGTATATAATTTCTCTTTATTGGACAGCAAATTGTCTACTTTTCACACATTATGTATAAAAAACGCAATACCACAAGAAACGCAGATAAACCGCAAGTAGTCTGCTTTTATAGTGCCTACCAGTAGCCATTTGGCTCCAGGAGAAGTATATAGTGGGCTCAGCATACATGTTGGTACTTGCATCCCTGGATCTGATTGAAGTTGTTATGGCACCAGACGGGGTTACAAGCAGAGTGTACCTGGCATGCATTCTGCACCTGCACTCCCTGGATTTTATGTGGCTGTCATGGCCCATAACAGGTAGGAACTAGTGTTAGGGACCACTCATAGAGGCGACCTTGACGTGGTAAGTGGCTTATTACGCTTTGGCCAAAATGTACACTAATGCCTCATTCAACATCCAGCATTGAGGCAGGGCAGATTGCTGGTTGCAGAGTGCCATTGCATTTTTGTTTTTGCGTTTGTATGTGTATTTCGCCATAGCAATGTGCACCTGCATATAGGGTTGTGCTGACTGAACCCCCCACCTTTTTTTCTTTGTAGTATATATTGGAGGCGTAGCGATCTCCATGCAGTCGTGCACACCTGATTAGTTAGTCTGCCCTGGAGGCTGGTTTTAAAGTCAGGATAAAACTGAGTCTGCTTTTATAGCGCCTACCAGTAGCCATTTGGCTCCAGGAGAAGTATATAGTGGGCTCAGCATGCATGTTGGTACTTGCATCCCTGGATCTGATTGAAGCTGTTATGGCACCAGATGGGGTTACAAGCAGAATGTACCTGGCATGCATGCTGCACCTGCGCTCCCTGGATTTTGTGTGGCTGTCATGGCCCATAACAGGTAGGAACTAGTATTAGGGACCACTCATAGAGGCGACCTTGACGTGGTGAGTGGCTTATTACGCTTTGGCCAAAATGTACACTAATGCCTCATTCAACATCCAGCATGGAGGCAGGGCAGAGTGCTGGTTGCAGAGTGCCATTGCATTTTTGTTTTTGCGTTTGTATGTGTATTTCGGCATAGCAATGTGCACCTGCATAAAGGGTTGTGCTGACTGAACCCCCACCTTTTTTTCTATGTAGCATATATTGGAGGCGTGGCGATCTCCATGCAGTCGTGCACACCTGACTAGTTAGTCTGCCCTGGAGGCTGGTTTTAAAGTCAGGATAAAACTGAGTCTGCTTTTATAGCGCCTACCAGTAGCCATTTGGCTCCAGGAGAAGTATATAGTGGGCTCAGCATGCATGTTGGTACTTGCATCCCTGGATCTGATTGAAGCTGTTATGGCACCAGATGGGGTTACAAGCAGAATGTACCTGGCATGCATGCTGCACCTGCGCTCCCTGGATTTTGTGTGGCTGTCATGGCCCATAACAGGTAGGAACTAGTATTAGGGACCACTCATAGAGGCGACCTTGACGTGGTGAGTGGCTTATTATGCTTTGGTCAAAACGTACACTAATGCCTCATTCAACATCCAGCATGGAGGCAGGGCAGAGTGCTGGTTGCAGAGTGCCATTGCATTTTTGTTTTTGCGTTTGTATGTGTATTTCGCCAAAGCAATGTGCACCTGCATATAGGGTTGTACTGACTGAACCCCCCACCTTAAGATCTGCATTACTACACTATCTGGCCTCTTTATTTACAAATAAAAGAAAGATTGACTGTTATTACAGAGACGTAAGTACTTTTATATATACTATCAAACAGCAATTACGGAATATTCCTTGTGGCCTAATACCAGAGGCAATGATATCTACCTATTTGTATATGATTTAACCCTGTGAGTCAATTGGATTATAGCACCTTAAAGGAATACACTCATTACTGGATTTATCAAAATCAACAATCTAGTTCTTTCAGCTGTTCATATATTCTATCACAATTATGATGGAATTTTGAGTGATATAGGACTTTTTATATGTTGGATTTGCTGCCAACTGCTTCCTCATTACGCTGTACAAATTTTAAACTGTAACAATACATCATTTTGGACGATATTGGATGTGTTCTATGAGATTTGCTATCACACTATACTGAGTCCTGTTGGTGTAATTTTGATTTTATATGATATATTCCTTAATTCTATATGGTACAATCTATGCACTCATATTGATTACTTTTATTGTATATGTTTTACAAATAAATGTTGACACATTCTTATTTACAGTGACGTATATTTACAAGACACACACGAGGAGTGCCAGTCTGATATATACTTATTTTCTTTTTGAATTCTGAAAAGGTGAATCAGTTTCAGTACTAGAGCACCCATTCTCTGATTGATTGTTAGTGAGCTATTCTCTACTATATTTTTTTTTGCTCCCTTTTATATTTTTATATTTGGGATATATCCTTTCTTTTTAAATGTGTGATGTAATTTTTGGGGGGATCTTAAAAAGGACCTTTCATTGGTCCAGACATTATGAAATAACTAGCAGGTTATGAAGGGCATAGTGCAGGGATCACTACTAGTTTGTCTGAGGCGCCGTCTCGTTCGCCTGCTGTGCCCCTGTTCACTTTTCCGCCTGATATGCTAATGAATAGCATCAGTACAGGGAGGAGAAGACCAATTTCTCAATGGAAAAAAAAACAACTTACCTTCTCCCATTGAAAAAACAGAGCAGTCTCCTCCTCCCTGTACCAATGCTATTCATTAGCATACCAGGCAGTAAAAATGAATAGGGGGCACAGCGGGTGAGCGAGTGCCGGACAGACACACTAGTAAGCAATATTACATCCCCTGCACTATGCCCTACATAACCTGCTAGTTATTTTGTAATGTCTGGACCCTGTGAGAGTCGCTCTGGTAGACAGCGGTGCGGGTGCAGTTTAGAGGCAAAACAAGGAGTCCAGATTGTGCAACAAACAGTGTTTTATTCACACTTGCACACAAAATGAAAAACAGTCTCTTGGTGACAGTTCACACACAACGGAAATAACGTAGCCAAACAAAAACAGTCCAACACAGGTTCAGTCACCTGGGAGGTGTAGGTGCAGGTTCGCACCACGCTGTCGGCCCAGCCGCAGGAGAATCCAGCTTCAGGTAGCCAGGAACAAAATACCTCCTTGCTGAGCTCTTTCCTCCTGGACAGAGAACTCCCAGCCCTGTTAGCAGCTCCAGGATAATCACACTCCTCAGACACAGCTGCTGGCTGCGTTTATATCCAGCCCAAAACATGGACTGGACCGTGGGAGCAGCCACCCACCCTACTCTTTAGCTGCTCCCAGTAAGAGCCGGCCCGGATCGGCTTTGCAGCCATGCTATTTAACAAAGTCAAACAGCACTAGCTGCTGCAGACAAAAACCCGGCTCTCACCTCACCGAGGCCAGCAACCTCGGTGACACGTACCTGCCATCACATATGACACCTTGCACCTTACCACATACCCCCCTTTGTTCAACCCTGAGGGGTGAACACACGTGAGGCAGTGGACGCGGGACAGGGCATCTGCGTTGCCCTGCAAGCGGCCTGCCCTGTGTTCCACGGAAAACTTGAAATTTTGAAGAGATAGGAACCACCTGGTGACCCGAGCATTCCTCTCCTTGGCCTGACTCATCCATTTGAGGGGGAATGGTCGGTCACCAAACAGAACCTCCTCCCTAACAGGTAGTAGCGGAGAGATTCGAGTGCCCACTTGATAGCCAGGCACTCCCTCTCCACTATACTATACCTGGACTCGGCGGGACTGAGCTTACGGCTCAGGAAGACAACGGGATGTTCTTCCCCGTTGACCTCCTGCGACAGTACCGCACCGAGGCCTACCTCCAGGCGTCGGTCTGTACGACAAACTCCTTGTTGAAGTCGGGTGTCACCAAAACCGGGGACCCACACAGGGCCGACAATCTATGCACTCATATTGATTACTTTTATTGTATATGTTTTACAAATAAATGTTGACACATTCTTATTTACAGTGACGTATATTTACAAGACACACACGAGGAGTGCCAGTCTGATATATACTTATTTTCTTTTTGAATTCTGAAAAGGTGAATCAGTTTCAGTACTAGAGCACCCATTCTCTGATTGATTGTTAGTGAGCTATTCTCTACTATATTTTTTTTTGCTCCCTTTTATATTTTTATATTTGGGATATATCCTTTCTTTTTAAATGTGTGATGTAATTTTTGGGGGGATCTTAAAAAGGACCTTTCATTGGTCCAGACATTATGAAATAACTAGCAGGTTATGAAGGGCATAGTGCAGGGATCACTACTAGTTTGTCTGGGCGCCGTTCCGTTCGCCTGCTGTGCCCCTGTTCACTTTTCCCGCCTGATATGCTAATGAATAGCATCAGTACAGGGAGGAGAAGACCAATTTCTCAATGGAAAAAAAAAACAACTTACCTTCTCCCATTGAAAAAACAGAGCAGTCTCCTCCTCCCTGTACCAATGCTATTCATTAGCATACCAGGCAGTAAAAATGAATGGGGGGCACAGCGGGTGAACGGAGTGCCGGACAGACACACTAGTAAGCAATATTACATCCCTGCACTATGCCCTACATAACCTGCTAGTTATTTTGTAATGTCTGGACCCTGTGGGGAGTCGCTCTGGTAGACAGCGGTGCGGGTGCAGTTTAGAGGCAAAACAAGGAGTCCAGATTGTGCAACAAACAGTGTTTTATTCACACTTGCACACAAAATGAAAAACAGTCTCTTGGTGACAGTTCACACACAACGGAAATAACGTAGCCAAACAAAAACAGTCCAACACAGGTTCAGTCACCTGGGAGGTGTAGGTGCAGGTTCGCACCACGCTGTCGGCCCAGCCGCAGGAGAATCCAGCTTCAGGTAGCCAGGAACAAAATACCTCCTTGCTGAGCTCTTTCCTCCTGGACAGAGAACTCCCAGCCCTGTTAGCAGCTCCAGGATAATCACACTCCCCAGACACAGCTGCTGGCTGCGTTTATATCCAGCCCAAAACATGGACTGGACCGTGGGAGCAGCCACCCACCCTACTCTTTAGCTGCTCCCAGTAAGAGCCGGCCCGGATCGGCTTTGCAGCCATGCTATTTAACAAAGTCAAACAGCACTAGCTGCTGCAGACAAAAACCCGGCTCTCACCTCACCGAGGCCAGCAACCTCGGTGACACGTACCTGCCATCACATATGACACCTTGCACCTTACCACATACCCCCCTTTGTTCAACCCTGAGGGGTGAACACACGTGAGGCAGTGGACGCGGGACAGGGCATCTGCGTTGCCCTGCAAGCGGCCTGCCCTGTGTTCCACGGAAAACTTGAAATTTTGAAGAGATAGGAACCACCTGGTGACCCGAGCATTCCTCTCCTTGGCCTGACTCATCCATTTGAGGGGAATGGTCGGTCACCAAACAGAACCTCCTCCTAACAGGTAGTAGCGGAGAGATTCGAGTGCCCACTTGATAGCCAGGCACTCCCTCTCCACTATACTATACCTGGACTCGGCGGGACTGAGCTTACGGCTCAGGAAGACAACGGGATGTTCTTCCCCGTTGACCTCCTGCGACAGTACCGCACCGAGGCCTACCTCCGAGCGTCGGTCTGTACGACAAACTCCTTGTTGAAGTCGGGTGTCACCAAAACCGGGGACCCACACAGGGCCGACTTCAACGCGGAGAAAGCCTCCTCCGCCTTCTCACTCCAGCTAACCCTCCCAGACTTTCGCCCCTTCAACAGGTCTGTCAATGGCGCTGCTATTGTGGCAAAGTGGGGCACAAACCTCATGTAGTAACCTACAATCCCCAGGAACGACTTTACCTGCCTGGTGGTGACCGGTCGGGGCCAGTTACGAATGGCCTCTACCTTAGTTACCTGAGGTTTGATGACTCCCGCCCAATTACATATCCCAGATATTTTGTCTCCTCTAACCCTATGGAGCACTTCTTTGGGTTAGCGGTCAGTCCGGCTTTCCTCAGGGCATCCACTACCGCCTGCACCTTGGGTAAATGGCTTTCCCAGTCGGTGCTGTGGATGACTACATCATCCAAGTAGGCCGAGGCGTACCGGCGATGTGGTCGCAGCACTATGTCCATTAACCTTTGGAAAGTGGCGGGGCGCCATGCAGGCCAAAGGGTAACACCTTGTAGTGATACAGGCCCTGCGGAGTAACAAATGCGGTTTTTCCTTAGCCGACTCCGTTAAGGGTACCTGCCAGTACCCTTTAGTGAGGTCCAGCACAGAAAAATAACGGGCTTGTCCTAAACTTTCAACCAGCTCGTCTACTCGGGGCATGGGATACGCGTCAAACTTGGATACTTCATTTAACTTGCGAAAGTCGTTGCAGAACCGCAGCGTCCCATCCGGCTTAGGTATTAGGACTATGGGACTGGCCCACTCACTTTTCGACTCCTCAATGACCTCGAGCTTCAACATTAACTGTACTTCCTCCGCGATGGCCCGTCGCCGAGCCTCGGGTACCCGGTATGGTTTTAACCGGATCTTGGCCTGAGGCTCAGTGGCGATGTCATGTTGGATGAGAGACGTGCGGCCAGGGAGGTCCGAGAACACATCCGTGTTCCGACTGATGAACTCCTGACTTCCTGAACTTGTTTGGAAGACAGGCTGTCTGCAATTTTTACCGTGGTTACTGCTTCACAGGCCTCGAACTGTGGGGCTGGACCCTTTTCACCTAGAAGCCCTGGCCGGGGCTGTGGTCGTCGGCTGTGTCCCTATCTTTCCACGGCTTAAGTAAATTCACGTGGTACACCTGCTCCGGCTTGCGCCGCCTGGCTGGTGTACTTTGTAATTTACTTCCCCTACCTTCTCGATCACCTCATAGGGGCCCTGCCACCTAGCTAGGAATTTGCTGTCAAGGGTGGGTACCAGAACCAAAACCCGATCTCCCGGATTGAAGTCCCGTACCCGAGCCTGACGATTGTACACCCTACTCTGGGCTTGTTGCGCTGCCTCCATATGCTCCCGGACCAAGGGCAACACCCTTTCCATCCGGTCCTGCATTTGGGCGACATACTCAATGACACTTTTGTGGGGGACAGGCTGTTGTTCCCACGCTTCCTTGGCGATATCCAACAGGCCCCGAGGGTGTCTGCCATAAAGCAGTTCGAAGGGCGAGAACCCAGTAGAGGCCTGGGGCACCTCTCGCACTGCGAACATGAGATAGGGCAGAAGCAGATCCCAGTCCTTCCCATCTCTAGACACCACCCTCTTTAACATATTTTTTAGAGTTTGGTTAAACCTCTCCACAAGACCGTCTGTTTGCGGATGGTAAACGGACGTCCGTAACTGCTTTATACGCAACAATTTACACAGTTCCCTCATTACTTTGGACATAAAAGGGGTCCCTTGGTCTGTCAGAACCTCTTTTGGCAGGCCCACACGGGAAAACATCTCCATTAACTCTTTGGCAATGAGCTTAGCTGAGGTATGTCGCAGAGGCACCGCCTCCGGATACCAGTGGCATAGTCGAGAACTACCAGAATGTGTTGGTGGCCCCTGGCAGAACTTTGGTACAGGCCCAATTAAATCCATCGCGATTCGCTCAAGCGGTACTTCAATAATTGGCAGAGGTACCAGGGGACTACGGAAATGTGGCTGGGGGCTAGTTATCTGACAGGTCGGACAGGACTTACAATAATTCTCTACCTCCTTGAACACACTGGGCCAATAAAATCGCTGCAGTATGCGGTCCTGGGTTTTCTGCCACCCCAGGTGTCCCCAAGAACATGTTGGTGGGCAAGCTCCATGACAAGCTTGCGATACGCTGTGGGCACCACCAACTGTTCAACAGGTTCGCCTCGGATTTGGTTCACCCGATACAACATATCCTGCAGAACAATAAACCGTGGGAACATTAATTCAGCCCCTGGTTTCTGGGGTTTCCCATCAATTTCAGCACATTCTCCCAGGCCCTGGTTAGGGTTTGGTCCCGGTGTTGTGCGGTCCCAAAATTTTCCCGGAGACATTGAGGTCTGCCAACTCAGGTCCCGGTGGCAAGTCCTCCGTGTCTCCCACCATTACACTCCAGTGGGGTTGTCTCCCCCTCTACCGCTGGAGCAGTGGTCACCCCTACCGCCGGCCCTTCAGACTCGGGCTCCCAGG
The DNA here is from genome assembly GCA_033119425.1 of Bufotes viridis. Lineage (NCBI taxonomy): Eukaryota > Metazoa > Chordata > Amphibia > Anura > Bufonidae > Bufotes > Bufotes viridis. Next base: position 280,791,688 of record CM065591.1, on the reverse strand, counting down.
GTTCTGGCCTTCCAGCGGTATCAGGCCACTCTACTAGGGTCACCCCTGTCTCGGGTCCCTCAGATACCTTTATTGCCGGCCACAGCGCCGGAAAACCGGGAAGTCCCTCCCAAGTATTAGTTCGTGTGGGAGTTTAGTAGCGACAGCCACCTCGTGGGTCCACCTACCAGCCGCTGTGGACAAAGTCACTAGTGCAGTGGGATAGTCTTTCAGGTCTCCGTGGATGCACAGGACCCCGACTTTACGGCCAGTATACTCCGCAGGCCGTACAAGTGCAGCCCTTACCAGGAGACTAAACTCCCGGAGTCCAGCAGAGCCACCGCCAGAGAGTCTCCCACCTCTACCTGACACAGGTGGTTATGGTCCTGCACCTCCACGGGTGCCAGTTGCGCACAGCTTCCGTGCATACAGGGAGTGGCGACCCCCGTAGTTCATATCCATCGGCTCATCCCGATGCGGACAGTCGGCCCTGATGTGGCCTGGCTCCTGACACCTCCAGCATACCACGGGAGGCGGACTCGCAGGGGTATATTCCGGGCAGGCCGCTCTGTCGCCGGACGTCGGAACTGGGGCAGAGGCCTCCGGGGTTTGACTGACCCCTTCCCGCAAGAGTCCCCTGCAGGTTTCTGGTGGCCTCGTAGCGCTCCACCAGGTCGACCATCTCCAGGGCATTGGTGGGCGATACCTGGCCGATCCAGTGCTGGAGGGGATAAGGCAGGGCCCTCCAAAAGATGTCCGCCAACAGTCGATCCAGCATGGCAGTGGGACTTAGTAGATCGGGCTGCAGCCACTTTTGCAGCCTGTGCAGCAGATCGTAGAACTGCGGCCTAGCGGGTTCAGTCGTTTTAAAGTCCCACTGGTGGACTCTTTGGGCGCGGACCAGCACGTTCACGCCCAGTCTGGCTAGGACCTCTCCTTTCACAGTGTCATAATCTGCCGCTTGGTCATCCGACAAGTCGAAAAACACCTGCTGGGGTCCGGAAGCCAGGAGCGGAGCGACCACCTCAGCCCACTGGTCACGGGGTAACTTTTCCCTCACGGCGACCTTCTCAAAAACCGCCAGGTACGTCTCAACGTCGTCTGCGGGGTCATTTTGGGATCGCCGCACGGACCGCTTTCCGGGCATCTTGGACGTGGTGGGACGCTCCTGCCGCCTGTAACGCCATCACATGTTGTAGCAGTAGTTGGTTGGTCTCCCGCTGCTGCACGTTAGCCTCTATGAGAGCCTTCACAGCAGCCTCCATGTTGCCAGAAACTCCTGCTTGCAGCTTTGCTGGCTTAATATATTCCATACACTTTAGAAAAACAAAACTTCGGCGTTCACGCCAGCCTCACTGCGCATGCCCGCATCCGACACCAAATGTGGGGAGTCGCTCTGGTAGACAGCGGTGCGGGTGCAGTTTAGAGGCAAAACAAGGAGTCCAGATTGTGCAACAAACAGTGTTTTATTCACACTTGCACACAAAATGAAAAACAGTCTCTTGGTGACAGTTCACACACAACGGAAATAACGTAGCCAAACAAAAACAGTCCAACACAGGTTCAGTCACCTGGGAGGTGTAGGTGCAGGTTCGCACCACGCTGTCGGCCCAGCCGCAGGAGAATCCAGCTTCAGGTAGCCAGGAACAAAATACCTCCTTGCTGAGCTCTTTCCTCCTGGACAGAGAACTCCCAGCCCTGTTAGCAGCTCCAGGATAATCACACTCCTCAGACACAGCTGCTGGCTGCGTTTTATATCCAGCCCAAAACATGGACTGGACCGTGGGGAGCAGCCACCCACCCTACTCTTTAGCTGCTCCCAGTAAGAGCCGGCCCGGATCGGCTTTGCAGCCATGCTATTTAACAAAGTCAAACAGCACTAGCTGCTGCAGACAAAAACCCGGCTCTCACCTCACCGAGGCCAGCAACCTCGGTGACACGTACCTGCCATCACATATGACACCTTGCACCTTACCACAACCCATAAAAGGTCCTCTTTAAGTATGTTTTAAAGACATTATGAATTACAAACAGTATTATTAAAGGATTAATATAATAGATTTGTAAGACTCTTCAGGCCCTCACCTGTGGGGAGATTGGTGTACTTATAACAATTTTATAGACAAATGATTCTATTTACAGTCGTGCGAAATGTTTTCTTCTTCCTAGGGGGGGCATGACAGAAAATAATTGAGAAGCACTGGCCTAGGGACAGTGCACCTGAGTCCAGAAATCAAGAGTAGTGAGCCACGATATCATTATTTTATTTATAATTTTTGATATTTTCTTACCTTAGTTTCTCCTTCACCATGCGAATGGTTAGAGCCTCTCTCACTGGCACTGTGTTTTAATAGTTGGGCATCTGTGCTCACTGATTGAATCCCATATTTAAAGTTGTCAAATTTCATAGACAGGAAACAAGCAAGTGGTAACTCTGTGAGAGGGAGGAAAGAAGAAAGATTGTGATCGTGAGAACACATCAGTCTATGGCACTCATTAATCATTCACAATCACATTACTTATTTAACTAAATAGTCCCGGCATTCTGACATGACAAGCTATCAAGAAGTAGAGCTGAAATTCTCACCTACATAACTTATAAATGACTAGACCTGTGTCACATAATGCAGGCAATCATTCATCCCTGGTAGATCAATTACTATATGATATTCGATCAACTGGGGAAAAACAGTCGTACAAATACTTGTTTAAAACCAGGATGCTGATCATTTCAACATCACATGATTGATTTTGCCATTTCCATAGGGAGCGGTAGTAAACTGAAAACATGTTTTATTAGTTTATCTTTGATACTAATTAATTCAATATTCACTAGATTCAGAAAAATCAGAAAAAAGTCCACTTTTAGTCTTTAATGACATTATCTTTTGATGGCAAGTGATGCAGTTCTTTTATTTGCAATGATGTTTTTTGCATTGTTAGAGCTGCCAACGTTATGTGGCTTTGTTGTAAGTATAGGCCAGAGGTACATAAAGGTCCACATTCTGAGTCTGCAGGTTATAACACGTTTTTTTTTTTTTTACAGTCTTGTGAATATTTGGACCCCCCCAGGGTCACGCACTCCCTTGGAGCCTCCCTTTTTAACCCCTTAGGGACCGGGCTTATTTTCACCCTAAGGACTCAGCCCTATTTCAGCCTAAGGACCCGGCCATTTTTTGCAAATCTGACCAGCGTCACTTTATGTGTGAATAACTTTAAAACGCTTTTACTTATCTGGGCCATTATGAGATTGTTTTTTCGTCACATATTGTACTTCCTGACACTGGTAAAATTGAGTCAAAAAAATTCATTTTTATTTATAAAAAAATAACAAATTCACCAAAAATTTGGAAACATTTGCAAATTTCCAAGTTTCAATTTCTCTACTTCTATAATACATAGTAATACCACCAAAAAAGTTATTAGTTTACATTCTCCATATGTCTACTTCATGTATGGATCATTTTGGGAATGCCATTTTATTTTTTGGGGACGTCACGTTACAAGGCTTAGAAGTTTAGAAGCAAATCTTGAAAATTTTCAGACATTTTTAAAAACCCACTTTTTAGGGACCAGGTCTGAAGTCACTTTGTGAGGCTTACATAATAGAAACTACCCAAAAATGACCCCATCCTAGAAACTACACCCCTCAAAACTAATTTTACAAATGTCGTTAACCCTTTAGTTAATGGCAAATGGAGATAAAATTTCAGAATTTCGATTTTTTTTTGGGGGGGGGGGGGAATTTCCATTTTAATCAATTTTTTCAAGTAACCAGGCAAGGGTTAGCAGCGAAACAAAACTCAATATTTATTGCCCTGATTCTGTAGTTTACAGAAACATCCCATATGTGGTCGTAAACTACTGTACAGGCACACGGCAGGGCGTAGAGGGAATGGAGCGCCATGTTGTTTTTGGAAGGCAGATTTTGCCGGACGGATTTTTAGACACCATGTCCCATTTGAAGCCCCCCTGATGTACCTCTAGAGTAGAAACTCCAAAAAGTGACTCCATCTAAGAAACTACACCCCTTAAGGTATTCAAAACTGATTTTACAAACATCGTTAACCCTTTAGGTGTTCCACAAGAGTTAATGGCAAATGGAGATAAAATTTCTGATTTTTTATTTTTTTGGCAAATTTTCAATTTTAATCCATTTTTTCCAGTAACAAAGCAAGGGTTAACAGCCAAACAAAACTCAATATTTAGAAATATGGGTGGGCACTTAAACTATGGACTAGGCAGAAAGCAATTTATTAATAATAAATGTATATAAAAATGTTACAATAAAAAATAAAACATAAAACAATCCTAGTGCCGCTTATCAATACAAATCACAATATAAGTACTGAAGCTTACAACAGTATGAGGATTTATTTGCCTAAAACGTCCAACCAGTCAGTAAAGTCCAGTACTAATCAAAAATCCATCTAGATTCCTGGGGGGACATTTTTTCTAGATGATTTCCGCCCCTCCAATGCTATTATGAATAAAACTATTGGATGACGCAATGAAGAATTCCAGCCCGGGATTTACCAATACCCCAAGATGGTGCCCTATAAAAAAGTGTCCTGAGAAACAGCATATTTTAGCCACTGATGAAAAAACTAGCTGTTTCGAAACGCGTTTGGCATGGAAAAATATGCTGTAGGAACTGCCAAGCCTTATACAGTTGATGGAATTCGTTTGAAGAATCTTCCAGCTGGAGCGGCGATATAGCCGAAATCATCAATATTAGGAGACTGGTGCATGAAAATCGACCAGCTGAGCAGTGATTGCAGTCTGCTCCCCCACTACCACTGACAAGTAAGGCTAAGTTCACACGACGACATTGGTCGCGCGACAAATAGGGCACAACTTCACTGCAACATTTGTCGCGCGACATTTTGTTGCACTATTGTCGCGCGACAATTTTTATAATGGGAGTCTATGGTGTCGCATTGCGACATGCGACATGCTGCGACTGCGACGCGACAGTCGCAGAAAAACCCATTTTAAATGAATTTTTTGCGACTGTCGCTTCGCAGTCGCAGCATGTTGCATGTCGCAATGCCACACCATAGATTCCCATTATAAAAGTTGTAGCGCGACAATAGTGCGACTTTTTGTCGCGCGACAAATGTCGTCGTGTGAACCTAGCCTAAAACTGCTGAATACTGGCGGAGAGGAGGTAAGCTTCTGAAACTGCAAGGATCTCTATGATATATACTAGAGATATTGCACCACAATATACCACTACTGAATTCTCTGACCATTAACCAGAGACATTGCGATATATTTCATCAGTACTGGACTTTACTGACTGGTTGGACGTTTTAGGCAACTAAATCCTCATACTGTTGCAAGCTTCAGTACTTATATTGCAATTTGTATTGAATGTTTTATATTTTATTGTAACATTTTTATATACATTTATTATTAATAAATTGCTTTCTGCCTAGTCCACAGTTTGAGTGCCAACCCATATTTCTTATTACTTATAGCGTCACTTATACAGGAAGGGTGAGCCAGACCTGGTTGGTTGCACCTATATCCATATATTGTCAAACCTTGAGCCGTCCCCTCTTGTACTTAAAACTCAATATTTATTGCCCTGATTCTGTAGTTTGCAGAAACACCCCATATGTGGTTGTAAACTGCTGTCCGGGCACACGGCAAGGCGCAGAAGGAAAGGAACGCCATATGGTTTTTGGAAGGCAGATTTTGCTGGACTGGTTTTTTGACACTATGTCCCATTTGAAGCCCCTCTGATGCAACCCTACAGTAGAAACTCCAAAAATGTGACCCCATTTTGGAAACTACGGGATAAGGGGGCAGTCTTGTTTGTACTATTTTAGAGTAAATATGATTTTTGGTTGCTCTATATTACACTTTTTTTGAGGCAAGGTAACAAAAAATAGAAATTCTTAAATTTCATCTCCATTTGCCAATAACTCTAGTGGAACACCTAAAGGGTTAACAAAGATTGTAAAATCAGTTTTGAATACCTTGAGGGGTGTAGTTTCTTAGATGGAGTCACTTTTTTGGAGTTTCTACTCTAGGGGTGCATCGGGGAGGGGTTGCAATATCTGCCTTCCAAAAACCATATGGCGTTCCCTTCCTTCTATGCCCTGCCGTTTGGCCATACAGCAGTTTACGACCACATATGGGGTGTTTCTGCAAACTACAGAATCAGGGCAATAAATATTGCGTTTTGTTTGGCTGTTAACCCTTGCTTTGTTACTAGAAAAATGCAAAAAAATAGCTGTTTTGGTACTGGTTTTATTTTTTGTTATTTATATCGTTGATCTGACAGGTTAGAAGTTAGATTGTGGGCTATTTCTATAGAGCAGGTTGTTACGGACGCGACAATACAAAATATGACAACTTTTTGGTGTTTTTTATTTCAGTTTTTCATAACAAAGCATTTTTGAAAAAATTATTTTTTAGTGTCTCCACATTCTGAAAGCCATATTTTTTTATTTTATTTTTTTGGCGACTGTCTTATGTAGGGATTCAATTTTTGCGGGATGAGATGACTGTTTGATTAGCACTATCTAAGGCCTCTTTCACACGGGCGTCATGTTTGACGCCCGGATAGGATGCGGGTGCGTTGCGGAAATATGCGCGATTTTTCCGCGCGTGTGCAAACATTTGTAATGCGTTTTGCACGCATGTTGGAAAAAACGCCATGTTTGGTACCCAGACCCGAAGCCGGACTTCATCACTGAAGTCCGGTTTCGGGTTGAGTATTCTAGAGATTTTATTATTTTCCCTTATAACATGGTTATAAGGGAAAATAATAGCATTCTCAATAAAGAATGCTTTGTAAAATGTTGATTAGGGGTCAAAAATAAAAAACTTAACTTACCTTAGCCACTTGATCGCGTAGTTAGTGATCTCTCTTCTCACTTCAAGCTTTAGCTGTATTCTAAAGGACCTGTAATGACGTCACATCACATGGTCCAATCACATGGTCCATCACGGACGGGTGCAATGCATCCACCTCACGCATTGCACCCACGCGGAAAACTCGCCCGTGTGAAAGGGGCCTTAGGGTGCATATGACATTTTGGTCGCTTGCTATTACACGTTTTGTGATGTAAGGTGACAAAAATGGCTTTTGACGTGGTATTTATATTATTATTTTTGCTGTATTCACCTGAGGAGTTAGGTTATGTGTTATTTTCATAGAGTAGTTTTTTTTGGGCGATTTTTACAAATCGCCCAAAGTACTCCATGTGTGGTCTTTACAAATCGCTAGTCAGACCACACATGGAGTACTGTGTACAGTTCTGGGCTCCTGTGAACAAGGCAGACATAGCAGAGCTGGAGAGGGTTCAGAGGAGGGCAACTAAAGTAATAACTGGAATGGGGCAACTCCAGTACCCTGAAAGGTTATCAAAATTAGGGTTATTCACTTTAGAAAAAAGATGACTGAGGAGAGATCTAATAACTATGTATAAATATATCAGGGGTCAGTACAGAGATCTCTCCCATCATCTATGTATCCCCAGGACTGTGACTATGACGAGGGGACATCCTCTGGATGGAGGAAAGAAGGTTTGTACACAAACATAGAAAAGGATTCTTCACTGTAAGAGCAGTGAAACTATGGAACTCTCTGCCTGAGGAGGTGGTGATGGTGAGTACAATAAAGGAATTCAAGAGGGGCCTGGATGTATTTCTGGAGTGTAATAATATTACAGGCTATAGCTACTAGAGAGGGGTCGTTGATCCAGGGAGTTGTTCTGATTGCCTGATTGGAGTTGGGAAGGAATTTTTTTCCCCTTAAGTGAGGAAAATTGGCTTCTGCCTCACAGGGGTTTTTTGCCTTCCTCTGGATCAACTTGTAGGAAACAGGCCGAACTGGATGGACAAATGTCTTTTTTCGGTCCTATATACTATGTTACTATGATTGTGCTATGTGGGGTATCATTTTTTGCGGGATGAGATGTTGGTTTTATTGGCACCATTTTTGGGTGCATATACCTTTTTTTTACGGTATTTACCTGAGGAGTTAGATCATGTCATATTTTTATAGAGCAGGTTTTTACGGACGCGGCAATACCAAATATGTATACTTTTTATTTATTTATTTTACTTTAACACTCTAACAGCATTTTAGAAAAAAAAATGTTTTAGTGTCTCCATAGTCTGAGAGCCATATTTTTTAATTTTTTTGGTCGACTATCCTATGTAGGGGCTAATTTTTTGCTTGAGTTACTTGGTTAGGTCATGTGATATTTTTATAGAGCAGGTTTTTACGGACGTGGTGATATCTAACATGTGTAGTGTATTTTATTTTTTAATTTTTATTCAGTGATATGTTTTTTTTTTGTTTTTTTTTTTACTCATTTTTTTTTTTACTCAGACCCACTTGGTTCTTGAAAATCCAGTGGGTCTGATGTCTGTATAATACAGTACAGTACACTATATAGTGTACTGTACTGTATTTTTTACTTGACACTTAGTCTAATCAGACTTCTGCCTTTAGCAAACATCTGGCTGCAGCATTTTTGGCTTGGAAAAATGACAAAAAAAAACATATGTGTGTCCAGCCTAATGCATAGAAAACAAAGTAATTGAGGAAAATAAAACGCCTACAGAAAAAATTGGTACTTAAACACCAAGGGGCAGATTTACTAATCCTATAGATGGTGTAAGCTTAGAAAGGAAGTCTAGACCGGCACCAGATGTATCAAGTGAATCAGGCTGGATGATAAATGTGGTGCAGGGAGAGACACTTTTCTCTGACTTTATACCAACTGTTGCTTGGTTTACATTGGGATAGAATTTTGTGCCAGAATTGTGGTGCAATTTTGGAGCAAAATGTCATATCTTAGGCCCTGCCCTTTTCCTCAAAAAAACCACACCTCATCTGCTATGCCCAGCCCCTTTTAAAGTAAGTTAGTAAGTCGGCAAGAATTTGTAGGGACCCTAGTTGAGCCAACTTGTGCAAATGTGCTCCACATTTTAGACAGTTTTTAGGCACAAGGCACATTAGTAAATCTGGGGCCAGGTTTTTTTCATTTTTAGCAGAAAATTTTAGGGTGGGTTCACATCACCATTTATGATTTCGTTTGATGTATACATTACAAAAAAAAAAAAAAAAGATAAAAAAACGCAGCACACCAGGTTCTTGTATCTTGTATACTGTAGTCCAGTAAAAAAAATATATATACTTTTTTTACAATGGTAGTTGGATTGTGTGACTGTGATTGGCAATTTTTTTTTTATTTTTTATAAAGGATCCATTAAATGAATGGAAAATAATGGACACTATTGTATACAATCCATTTAACGCACCCTCCTATTACTGAAGGAAAAATACCACCTCCACTTTGTTTTCTTGAGTTTTTTCAATCCAGATAGACAAATCATACATAGATATATATATATATCGACAGATATACACTTCGAACATACATTTACAGACATCAATGTGTTATCATCTTCTTACCGCACTTAATGCTCTCCATGCGAACTGCCAGACCAGCTTGTGCTGCAGCGATTAATTTCAATGCAATAAAAAACTGAGCTGGACCGAAAAAACCCACATGTTTTGCACCGCACAGGTCAGTGATCTAAGAAGGAAAAAACAGGATTACAAACAGGAGACAGGTACTCAGCGGGCACCTGATGGTCTCACCCTGGGTTCAGACCTGAGCGTTTCTGAGACGCGCGTTTTTGTGCCCGTTTTTGGCAATAGTAATGGCAATAGTGTGATTGACTGCAGTGTTGTCCAATGACCAAATATCCCTGTCTATATGAAGTTTGGCCAATCAGAGCTGGGGTTTGGCCTTTCCAGCATGTTGCAAATTCATAAACGCGCGTTCGAACGCGCGTTTTCAGTGTCAAAAACGCGCAAATTACAAGCGTTGTGCGTTCCCATTGAAGTCTATGGGCCAAAACGCGCGACAAACGCCCAAAAAAAAGCTCAAGAACTTGTTTATGCGTCAGGCGTTTTTCAGTGCGTTCGAACGCGCTGTAAAACGCGCAAGTGTGAACTTAGGGTTAGTGTTCTGTCAGTGGTTTTCACTGACCATTGGTCGGAGATGCTCTGGAATTAACTTTTTCAGCTTAGCAGTGCACGTGGCATGCAGAGAACACAAAATGGGCAAAAATCAGGTACACGAACAAACAAGGATCCTTCCTGGACATCTTCACCGATGAAACACTGACCATCTTGTCACACATGTCATCACTGGCCAAGATGTGTGAAAGGGGCCTAAACCATTACACTCATCATATCTTTGGTAAACTTTTTCGATTTTACTCTACGATATAGCAAAGTCCCACCTTTCACCCTAAAATAACTCTGAACCAGAATAGGTTGAGAACCCCGACCGAGAAGTTATCTAATAGTACATGATCACATTACGTAATATTAGTTTTTTGCTTCAAGTATTTTAACATTACGCTTGGTTTAGCCATGACATGGCCTGCCATCAGTATGGTCTTAGAGTGTACCAGTGACTATCTGTTCCAAAGCATTATAAGTAATCAAAGAGCCGCTGCTTTAAGTCCCCTAGTGGGCAAAAGAAAGGAAAATTATTTTTTTCAATAAAAATTTTATTTTCAGCAGTTTTTGTCATAAGGGGTTAAGTCTTTGCCTATCTGTGAACATCTTATTTTTACTTTCACTTTGAGTTGCTATATGCTAGCTATGTATATCCCTTCTCTTTGAACTACTAAGGGCTGTATTAAACCTGGAGGGGGTCAGTAAGATCATCGCTAAAAAGGGTTTGTAGGAACGTTTGTTAGCAATGATCTGCCTGTGTAAAAGTGGCACCGATTACCCGATGAACGAGCATCAGGCAATTTAATTTTTTATACAGGCTAAAAAAAAATTGCCGGCAGCATATAGTGCTCTGCTATCGGCAAAAAATGATTCTATATGGGGACGAGCGATGGCATTAGTGATGGCTCTTCCTCATACTGTGGAGGAGATCACTGCATGTAATAGCAGGTGTCTCCTTCACTGACGAGCAGGCAATTGTCGGGAAGGAATGCTTACTTCTTGACAATTGAAATGCTGATCTGCAGGTTTAATACAGTCCTAACAGTTTATAAACACTTATTTTAAAGGGGTTATCCCATGACTAATGTAAAAAATGAAAATCGGACATCATATAGTATGTGACAACCTACAACCAGCCCTGTACCTCACATGGATCCAGTGATCTCCCCATTCATTGCTTTGCTAGATTTATATCAAGCTGGCAGCTCAAGGGGAATGTCCTTTCTTTTCTGTTACAGCTAAGGGGGGCGTGTCTCAGCTCTCCCTATCACAGCTCAGGAGTCAGGTAAAGGATGAAACTGAGCATGTGCGGCCTTCTCAGTGAGCAGGTCAAAGAAATAAGGAAAAGACAAACTGCAGGTGGCACTATACAGGTACATTTTATTGAATAACTCAAAGACTTTGCTAAATTTTTAATTACAAGCAATATAAAAGTATTGGGATCTGGGTGCTGGTTTGAAAACTGTAGAATATGTCATGGGACAACCCCTTTAAATTATTTTCTTATCGGTAAGATAAGAATTAAGCTACAATGAGTATTTATGAGGTCAGGGGATTAGAGATAAGAATGAAAAAGTTAATAACTGTTTTAACTGGCACAGTCCCTTTAAAGGGTTTCTGTCACCAACTTTTGACATTATAAGCTGTCTGACATTAGCTATGTGCTAATGTCAGACCAGCCTGATAATGTCCTTATTATAAAAATCGGATGTATATATAGTCCGAAAAACTTACATTTATTATATGTAAATTAGCCTCTAGGAGCAGGGGGGGCGTTGCCCTGCTCCTAGCGGCTCCGTCCGGCAACCTGCTGGCACGCCCCTTCACACTTTGATTGACAGTGCAGGGCAGCGATCCTCCTGCACTGTCTCGTTCTGAAATCGCGCGCCCGCGCCGCCGCTCTGTATTCGGCGCAGGCGCGGTGAGCAGAGGACAGCAGGCACCAGCGTCCTCTGCTCACCGCGCCTGCGCCGAGTACAGCAGCGCGCGGCGCGCGATTCAGAACGAGACAGTGCAGGAGGATCGCTGCCCTGCACTGTCAATCAAAGTGTGAAGGGGCGTGCCAGCAGGTTGCCGGACGGAGCCGCTAGGAGCAGGGCAACGCCCCCCCTGCTCCTAGAGGCTAATTTACATATAATAAATGTAAGTTTTTCGGACTATATATACATCCGATTTTTATAATAAGGACATTATCAGGCTGGTCTGACATTAGCACATAGCTAATGTCAGACAGCTTATAATGTCAAAAGTTGGTGACAGAAACCCTTTAAGGGGTGTATTAGACAAAGAAGACAGATGATCAAATAGTGGTTCGCTGTATCGGCACATGATCATAAAGATATAAGGAAGATCCTCTTTCATCATTAGCTTCTTTTTACAGATTATGAAGCTCTAAGGCTGGGAACACACTTAAGCGTTTCTGAATCGCGCGCATGACGCGCGTTTCACGTGCGTTTTTGGATGCGCGTTTTCGTAACTAAGAAACGCGCATCATATGCGCGATTCAGTGATTCTCCCCTATTTCAGCATGGTCCATAGGCGCGTTAAAACGCCCAAAAGAAGCTCATGCTGAAGCGACAGCATTTGGCGTTTTTCAGCGCGTTTAAACGCGCTGTAAAACGCCCAAATGTGAACCATGCCCATAGGGAAGCATGGCTTTCCACATGTTTTGCGTTTTACAGCGCGTTTGAACGCGCTGAAAAACGCTTAGGTGTGTACCTAGGCTAAAAGAAGAACTTCCCCAAGAACCTGTAGGGACCAAGTGAGATCCATCTACAAGCCGGCTCCCGAAAAGACCAGCTGCCTATTTTAATGTGGAGAAAGTAATAGTTGCACATAAAATACATATCTCCCAAAAACGTTTTTATTAATCTCTTTTAGTAACAACGCAAAAATCAACTGCAAGATGACGGGAGCAATGCATGTAGTGCAGGGTCTCTGACCATTATTATAGGTGACTAAATCAATCCACCAATAATAAGTGGGTATAGACAAATTAGGCTACTTTCACACTCGTGTTTGGTGCGGATCCGTCATGGATTTGCACAAACACATCCGTTCAGATAATACAACCGCATGCATCCGTTCAGAACGGATCCGTTTGTATAATCTTTAACATAGCCAAAATGGATCCGTCTTGTACACCATTGAAAGTCAATGGGGGATGAATCCATTTTCTATTGTGTCAGAGAAAACGGATCCGTCCCTATTGACTTACATTGTGTGTCAGGACAGATCCGTTTGGCTCAGTTTCGTCAGATGGACAGCAAAACGCTGCAAAGCTGAATGGAGGCGGAACGGAGCCAAACTGATGAATTCTGAGCAGATTCTTATCCATTCAGAATGCGTTAAGAGCAAAACTGATCTGTTTTGGACCGCTTGTGAGATCCCTGAAGAGATCTCACAAACGGAAACCAAAACACCAGTGTAAAAGTAGCCCAAGCCAGTGTAACTAGACATACACTCCAAAAATACCAACAAAATGCAGTCATAGAATAAAATCACATCTTTACTGTGTAATTAAAGGCGTTTCCTTGGTTTTGATACTGATGGCTTATCTTCAGGATAGGTCATTAATATCTGATCGGTGGGGGTCCAAATCCCAGCATCCCTTCAGATCAGCTGTTTGAAGAGGCTGCGGTGCTCTTGTGGGTGCTGCGGCTTCCTCACAGCCTACCAAGCACAGCGCAATACATTGTATAGTGGCTGTGCTTTGTATTGCGGCATAGCCCCATTCACTTGGATGGGACCGAGCTGCACCTGGGCCATTTGACCAATGAACGCGGCCTAGGGTTCACGAGAGCAAAGCGGCCTCTAAACAGCTGAGCTTCGAGGGTGACTATCATCTATCTACCTTGTGATAGGCCATCAATATCAAAATCTCAACCTGAATAATACAAAAATTGATAAAAGCAGATACACACCGTTAAAATGTCTGCAGTGTCTAACAGTGGGCTCACAGCCATAACATAAATCTATCCATATACTCGCAAGTAGAAAATCCACAGCACTCATCCAATGCAAGCAGAAGGTGTTTTATTAACTTATAGGCAGCATACATAGCAACGTTTCAACTAAATAAAGTCTTTTTTCAAGCTTCAATCCTTTGCTGGATTTATTCATTTCTCCATCACATTATACACTTCTCATTTTCATGTTTACGACCACTCTACAATCTATCTGCGGTGGCCGTGGTTGCACATTATAGGAAAACATGCCTGTCTCTCTGGTGGCCGGGACCGTGGGAGCATACATAGGCTATTGCTTTTCCTATAGTGTGCAAGCACGACCACCACTGATGGATTGCAGGGTGGTCGTAACCATGGAAACGAGCAGTGTATAATGTGATGGAAAAATAAAAACCAGCCAGCAAAGGAAGCAATATGGACAATCACAATACATTAGTAAGTGGCTTGTATTAACTTTCTGTACATGATAAATGCCATTAGCTGAAGTGAGACAACCACTTTAAGTAAAATGAGGTCCATCAGGTTCCGTTAGGGAGTCCAGCATTGTACCAGAGCCTCTGATACAAATGTGAACACAGCCTTAGTATACAAGGCTGTTTATGTGACAAGTCTCCTCACTTGACAAATCTCTAGTCAGACAGGACATGGTTGTGCAGACTGAAACGCATGTAAATACAGGATATCTGCGCAGCAAGGCAGGGTGCCCAGCAGCCCATTCAAGTGCCAGGTGCAGTCTAATCTTTAGGAACAGCATTTTTAGAGCAGCTTCCTTTCTGTAGAGGAATGTTTATGTCTATGTTCCTGACCGCGCAGCCCACTTCCTATCCTGACATCATACACATAGTAGACTGAAGCTTTCCCATTGTCAAAAGTGCTGTCACAATAGGAAAGGAAAACATATGGGGAGAGATTTATCAAGCAGTGTAATGGAAAACTAGTTTAATTGCTCATAGAAACCAATCAGATTGATCCTTTCAATTTACAAAGGAGCTGTGAAAAATAAAAGGTGGAACCTGATTGGTTTCTATGGGCATCTAGGCCGGTTTTCCTTTGCACCAATTTTGATAAAAATCTCCCCCATGCCGTTTTCAGGTTCTGTCTAAACGGGTACATAAAGGTATAACGAACGATTATTAATGTATCACGCACTTGTTACTTTTGGCTACAGCATAGTTTATTGGAAAGTGTTTTTTATTTATTTATTTATTTATTTATTTAGCTTTATATTATATGCCGTTCAACTTACAGACATGCAATAAAAATGGAAATGCCAGGCTTCCATGTCAAGTTCCAGAAAGATATACCTCAAATTGTGCTGTTCATTTAAACAAGAAACATAGAGGACCAAAAGAGAGAAATACATGTTATGTAGCAAAAACAGAGAACGCGTAAGGCCTTGCCTCAGCAAACACTATCCAGCTGTAACAACTGAGATGTAAGGCTGCGGCTACTAGCTGCAGCTGACTTTATAGTACATTTTTTTTAGATTAGATTATCATGTATATTGAGCATGGAAAGATTAAACTTCACACTTGCTCATACTAAAAAAAGAAAAAACTAGAAGGTACTATTCATGGAAGCGCTGAAATGAAAAATAAAAGACTGCATATGGACCTCAGACTACCAGATGATAGTTTAGAAAGATTTTATTTTAGCAAATTTATATTTTATCATCACCATGTAGAAGCTCATACATGTTTGTTAAATATGTATAGTATTTTACAGTATATATATTATATAGTACCGTATTTTTGTTTATTTGCACAATATATGACGGGGGCTGGAAGTTATAGTTAACCCCTTAGGCCCCTTTCACACGAGCGAGTTTTCCGTGCGGGTGTAATGCGTGACGTGAACGCATAGCAGCCGCGCTGAATCCTGACCCATTCATTTCAATGGGTCTGTGTACATGAGCGTTTACTTTCAAGCATCAGTTCCTCGTTGCGTGAAAACGAGCAAGAAAGTGCGGATGCAATGCATTTTTCACTGATGGATGCTAGGAGATGTTGTTTGTAAACCTTAAGTTTCTTATCACGTGTGTAAGAAAAACGAATCAAAATGCATGGCACTCGCGCGGAAAAAACTGAACGCAATCGCAGACAAAACTGACTGAACTTCCTTGCAAAATGGTGCGAGTTTCCCTGAATCTACCCTGAACGCATCCGGAGCCAATCTGTCACGCTCATGTGAAAGAGGCTTTAGTGATTGCCAATACACTTGTTTATGGTGGTCATTAAAGACTATGCACACCTTTG
This sequence comes from Bufotes viridis, assembly GCA_033119425.1. Classification (NCBI taxonomy): domain Eukaryota; kingdom Metazoa; phylum Chordata; class Amphibia; order Anura; family Bufonidae; genus Bufotes; species Bufotes viridis. The sequence continues at coordinate 280,775,483 of CM065591.1, read as the reverse complement.
GGAGCAATTTTGTTTTATTATTGCAATGTACTTATTTTGACCTAAAAATCATTTGTTCAATTGGTCTTTATTAAAAGTTGGGAATTTTTTCTGTACATAGCTGATATGCTCTAGTAGTTGCCTGTGGATTTTCTGTCTTTTCCGTCAGACCAGGAGCTGATGGACTGCTTATCTCTGCTCTCTAAACACTCATAGCTCAGTTTTTATCCTAGGGTCCTTTCACACTTGCGTTCTGAGGATCTGGCAGGCACTTCCATCCCGCCGGATCCGTCAGAACGCAAGTCGCCTGAAGCATTAGAAGACTGATCAGGATCCTGATCAGTCTTCGAAATGCTTTCAGGTTACTATGGCAGCCAGGACGCTATTAAAGTCCTGGTTGCCATAGTAGTAGTGGGGAGCGGGGGAGCGGTATACTTACAGTCAGTGCGGCTTCCGGGGCGCTCCAGAATGACGTCAGAGCGCCCCATGCGCATGGATCACGTGATCCATGCGTGTAGGGTGCCCTGACGTCACTCTGGAGCGCCCCGGGAGCCGCACGGACGGTAAGTATCCGGTATGTTCCGGATTTTTGGACGGAACAAAAAGCGCAGCATGCTGCGGTATTTGCTGCGTCCAAAAAACGTTCCGGTCCTGAACTGAAGACATCCTAAATAATCCTGAACGGATTTCTCTCCATTCAGAATACATGGGGATGATCCTGATCAGGATTTTTCCGGCATAGAGCGCCGAGGACGGAACTCTATGCCGGAAAACAAAAACGCCAGTGTGAAAGGACCCTAACTGATAAGAACGTGACTTAAATAAGTGTTTATGACCAATTAGCAGTTTAGAGAAAAGGATTATTAGATGACTGGGTAAAAAGTGAAAGTGAAAGTACCAGTCACAAGGTTAGAAAAACAGTTAAACAGTTCTTTGTGACAGAATGGCTCAATAACAAAGTCTAATTGGAAATATGATTTTTAGTAAAAAATGAGTAAAACGCAATCATAAACAAAAATTGCCTCTAAAGGTATACATAGCCATTAAGAGGCCTTAGGCCATTCTAACTGTTGCATAGGTCTCCTAAGGCCAGAAAGAGTGGGTGCTCAGCAGTCTTTTGACAGCTATGCCTCTTATCTAATTTAATACTTAGATGCCACAGTCAATAGCAATGATGGCATCCAAGTGGTTTCAGATGGAGGGGACTCCCTCTGCCACACACTGGCACCCCCACAAATGCAATTGCAGGGTGCCAGTGCCTTTACATAGCAGCCGAGGGTCTAATGAAAGGTCCAAGCCTTCTGTACATGCCTGTTAAGCCTTGCTAATAGATTTCCTGTCAGTTTTCTACTGACAGCACAATGCACTCCACTATATAAGTAGTGTATTATGTACACTAAGCTATCAAATGATCACTGTCAAAAGTCCATTTTTTGGAACTAATAAATGGTATAACTTTATAACTTGCCCTACAAAAAAAACAAGCCTTCAAACTGTCTACGGAAAAATAAAGTTATGACTCTTGAAAAGTGAAAATGAAAAAAAAAAAAAATAGTAAAGTGCAAAACTGGCTAGTCATTGAAGGGTTAACATATGTAAGGTTTCCGATCTGTTCTGCCAAACTGTAGCAAATGTTTTAGGTTCCCATTCATACAGTAGAAAGTAATGCCCGGACCGGAGGTGAAACCATAGGGGAGGGCAGCATGACGGGGGGTTGGGTTCAGGGAGACCCCCTAGGCTGAGGATAGGTTGGGTTCAGGAAGGGGGGTGGAACTTAGCTTGGGATAAGGCTAGGGATTGGATGAAGTAGATGAGATGGGAGGGGGGTGAAGGGTTAAAAAGCAGGGTAGGAGAGTTGTGGGGTGCCATTTTAGGTTACCTTAGACAGGAAAGTCCCGCCCACCCGCCCTGGTTGGGGGTTGGATAATGGGGGTTGGTTGCGGGTTGGTGGGGATTGGTGGGGTTGAGAGGGTGTTGGGGGTTTGGTAGGGGTGGTGGCCTTGTCACGGCGGCCGGTGCGGGGGGAGGTCCTTGAAGTCGGGTATGTTTTCTGAGGAGGATCATGGGAGGGCCCTGCGGTTGGGGCTGGACTCCCAGTGGTGTGGAGTTTAAGGGCGCCATTCAAGGGGTGCCTCCGAGCTGGCGGGAACGGCTGGATGGCGACCTGATGAGGCAATTCGGTGGCTTTTGGGGCTTCAAGGACCTCCCCTTGCTGGGTTGGAGACTTAGTATTCTTGCGGTTTCACAGTTATTTATTGTTGGTTATGGAGATATTGAGATATATATGGAGAGATATATATATTTGTATTTTATACTTATGGTTATATTTATACATGGTTATTTATACATTTACATGTTTTGTACGTTTAATAAACGGCTGCTGTGGCCGATTCATTCCATCCAGTGTCTGTGTTTTCTATTAAAAGGGATCGGGGAGTCAGGCGAGACGGGGTGGTTGTGAGTCGGCCGGCAGTTAAGTAGGGTTTGGTGGCGGGTCGTTCCTGTGGTGAGTAGTGAAGGTGGGGGGCGGACTACAGGTAACCCATACCCCTGTCATGTAAAAGCTAGTGGCACTGCTAGGTTTGCCTCCTACTAATTCTGTTGGTAGGGATGGAAGTGACTAAAGGTATGCCATCTGGAGTCAGCCCAAGTTTGCTATTAGAAAATCACCTCAACACATTTCAGGCCACAGAAGAAAAAAAAAAAAGAAAATTGATTTTCTACAAGCAGCGTAAAAAGGATTAAGCTGAGAAATTAGGCCACAATAAGATTTAAATTCCAGCTGTACTCAAGAAGCAGCAAACGGATCAAAATGTAGAAAAACTTATCACCCAAAGTTCGTATACTAATTTCTACAGAATGTAATCAGCTCAGCTTTATCAACTGTATCTGGCAGGTGTGCACAATGACGCTGGCCAGATACCACAGTCGGCAACATCTCAAAAAGATTTTCAGGAAGACTGTAGAAAATATTTTATACATATCCCCATCCCCAAATATCAATCTTCATTTCCCATAATGACAACCTCAGTGCTCCCATAACAGTTCTGCCATATCAGTACCAGAGTTCCCCTGCAACACTGATAGCCAGAGGGACTGTGTGACCCATAATAGAGTCCCATGGATAGTAACTGCCAGATGTCACATAGATAGCGGCAGCCAGTCTTCCCCCAAAACAATCCCAACCCTGGAGTCTGAGGGAGGGCAGTGCAGGCCCTGAGCCTGCTAGGGCAAGGTCATCTCCTGCTCAGTGCAGTTTATTGTTGGAGCTAGAACAGTCCAGGAGAGTCCTGAGTCCTGCAATCAGCAGAAAGAAACCCAGCAGTGCCATTACCCAGTCCAGCTAGAGTCAAGCTGAGAGGCAGAGGGAGAAAGTCTGTGCAAGAGGATATTACAGATCAGAGGAGGTACTTCAGTTTCCCCCAAGGATAAAGCCAGCAATTAGGCATACGGGCCTTGAAAGTTTTACCAGTCAGGATCCTGAGGAATGCAGCCTGTACTGTGAGTGTATTTAACCCTCTGTGTAACCTTGCCAAGCTATACCTGCCATTATACTGTGAAGCCTGCTGTAATACCAATTGTCTTCTGTGGAATAAGACAATGGAGTGTGTATAAAGTTGCCATTATTCAGTAAAGAAGAGTTCTGTTTCAACTCAAGTGTCTGCACGTCCATTATTCCCACTGTCAATCGGTGTGCCACCGTTACCGGCACTGGCATCACGAACTGTATGGGACCTGGCCATAGGCACGTTAAATCATAACACCAAGGGCACCTCACCTAACACCTGGCCTGTGTCACCCAAATTAGAGTGTGCCCCAGAGGACCCACGTGTCTGCCTCTCCATCACTGGCATCCCTCTCTCCCTTACCCCAGGATGCTACAGCAGCAGTCCCCAAACACCAGGCCGCAGACCAGTCCTGGGCCGTGGATCATCTGGTACTGGTCCGCAGAGAGCACTAAAGTTGAACAGTGGGGATGGGACTATTGGCTTCTGTGGTCAGTCCTTTGGCTTTATAGGCTGAAGTCTGCTAAGCCTGAGGCCTATGAGGCAGTGCTAAGGTGCAGGATAGTATCAATGACATCATCGCAACAGGCGGCGTGCCAACGTCAACACGCCACCAGAGACCTGGCACAGGAGGTCGCATAGGCACACAGGGTACTACTGGGGAGGAGAGGGGGGAGTAAATCCACTGCGGACTAAATGGGGATGGTCAAGAGATGTCATCGGTGCAGATTTTAGAAACAAAGGAAAGTGAACAACTCCAATCAGAAGAGGCATTACCTGTAAGTTACTTACTGGGGGTCTAAACGCGATTATTAATTACTGTGTTTTGTTATGTGCGTGATTTACAAATTCCTCAACCCACCCCCCCTGGTACGCGCAAAAAAAGTTTTGCGTGAAACTAGTCCCTGAAACAAATAAGGTTGGGGACCACTGTTTTAAAGATTAAACCCACTGGAGCAGCTCTCTATGCTGTGGCTAATACAAGAGAAGTCCTAAGTGGAGACTACTTCTACGACATCCATAAGCATCAAGAAGTTAGACCTTTTATTGGGGTTTTCCGGAAGTATAATATTGATGACCGATCCTCAGGATAGATCATCAATATCTGATCGGTGGGGTCCCAAAACCTGCCACTGCCACAGATCAGCTGAAGAGGCCACTAAGCACTGAAGCTTCATCGCTACTTTATAAAGACAGTGTCGTAAATCGTATAGCTGCTGAGCTTAGTATTGCAGGCCCATTCACATGAATGGGATTTAGCCGCACATAAATCATGTCACCAATGAATGTGAGGCACTGGCCTAGGAAGCCAGTGAGGTATACAAACTCTTCAAACTGCTGATCGGTATGGGGTGCCGAACCTTCGCCGATCAGATACTGATGGCCTATCCTGAGGATAGGTCTTCAGTATTAGGCCTCATGCACACAAACGTATTTTCTTTCCATGTCCGTTCCGTTTTTTTTCAAAAAAATTGGAAGTTACTCCGTGTGCACTCCATTTCTGTATGTCTGTATTTTTGTTCCTCAAAAAAATAGATCATGTCATTTTATTGTCCGCATTAAGGACAAGGATAGTACCGTTCTATTAAGGGCAAGCTGTCCCGTTCTGCAAAATACGGAATGCACACAGACGTCATCCGTATTTTTGCGGACCGCAAAATACATACCGTTGTGTGCATGAGGTCTTATATTCCCAGAAAAACCCTTTAAATATTGCTTACTTCAGAATATTTTTTTCCTTCTGATCTACAGTGATACTAATATCATGGCAACCCACAGTGTAGCTTGTACACTCCAACTGAAATTGACAAAGTATAAACTCTTAGTGGTGCTGGTCAATGATCGGGCAACCAGGATGGTGCACCCTTTATTTTGGGGTCTGCAGCAGGGTATACATCGAGGCAGGGTCATATAAATACAGGGTGGCACCTAGTGTTGGTCCAGTGTGTCTCCGCACTATGCATGATGTGATGGCAGCAGGCGCTTACCAACCCTCCTGAGAAGTCTAATGCAGCAAATAACGTGGCAAATAATTGTGTTCGGTGATGAAAGCAGGTCCTGTCCTGGTACTAATGATGGCTGCATCAGTGCGCAAAGGAGGGCTGGAGAGCACCTACTGCCATTATGCATATTGTGCAGACATACTGAAGCAAACACCAAGTGTCATGGTATGGGACACCATTAGCTATCATGGCTATTCCTGTCTGGTACTTGTGGAGGAAACATTGGCCAGCCTTCAGTATGTCCAGGACATCAAGGATACAGTCTGCCTTTTTGGACTATACATCTCTATAGCATGTCTTAATTTGTTTAAAAGATAAGTGTAGCTCCAACTGCATCTGCAGTAACAACCTGTTGGGACCCACTGCTACCTTAAAAAAATAATAGCAATTCCTGCTGTCCACATGTAAGGGACTACCTTAGGCTACTTTCACACTACATCCGGCAGGGTCCAGCAAAAACGCTTCAGTTACTGATAATACAACCGTCTGCATCCGTTATGAACGGATCCGGTTGTATCCGCTCCAGGATTGCCTACCGCACGGATGCGTTCGGCGGGCGGTCGGGTTATTCTGGGTGGACGCATCGGTGCGTCATCTCGCGGGATGCGAGATGACGCGCTGATGCCGCCGCGCATGCGAAGTGCGCGGCGGTAAAAGTTTTAGAAGGAGTTGGTCATCAGCCTGCCAGCCAATGATCAGCGCTGGCAGGCTGATGACTTTTAAAAAAATCTAATCAAAAGCCATCAAACACATTATATTTATAAATATAATGTGTTAAATGGCTTCTGTGCTCTCTGCTGGGTCCTTTACTTCGGTTGGACCCTGCAGAGAGAACATGTAACAGTGAGTACACTAAACACTATACACTTAGCCCCAGATCACCCCCCCATCACCCCAATTAACCCCTTGATCACCCCTTTCAATCACCTGTCAATCACTAGTGAAAGGGAAAAAAGTGATCAGTGTAAGGCTACTATTGTCGCGCGACAATTTTTATAATGGGAGTCTATGGTGTCGCATTGCAACATGCAACATGCTGCAACAGCGACGCGACAGTCGCAAAAATCCATTCAAGATGGGTTTTTCTGCGACTGTGGCGTTGCAGTCGCAGCATGTCGCAATGCGACACCATAGACTCCCATTATAAAAATTGTCGCGCGACAAAATGTCGCCCGACAAATGTTGCAGTGAAGTTGTGCCTTATTTGTCGCGCGACAAATGTCGTCATGTGAACCTAGCCTAAACTGTCACTTTTTTTTTTTCACCAGTATTGACTGTTAGGTTTAGTTTAGTTTAGGCCCCTTTGGTAGGTAGTTAGCTTCCGTTAGCGCCCAGCCCACCGCACCGCAGTCACTGATTCGCTGATTAGCGAAGCGCTAATCAGCATTTGTACTTTTATAGTATCTGTAAGTGATCAGAACTGATTACAGTCAGATCTATAATGGTATTAGTGTCACCTTAGTTCGCCCCCCACCCAAAACGCAGTGTTTGCCCGATCAGGCCTGATCGGTCGCCCAAACGTGCATTCACCCACGCCCGCCCCGCCACAGTGACAAAAAAATTTTGTCACAAGTTAGTGGAATATGAGACTTTGTAAAAATAATATAAAAATATTCCATTTCCGCTCACTTGTGACAAAAAATAAAAACTTCCATGAACTCACTATGCCCATCAGCGAATACCTTAGGGTGTCTACTTTCCGAAATGGGGTCATTTGTGGGGTGTTTCTACTGTCTGGGCATTGTAGTGCCTCAGGAAACATGATTAGTGCTCAGAAAGTCAAAGTGCGGAAATTCACTTTTTTGCACCATAGTTTGTAAACGCTATAACTTTTACCCAAACCAATAAATATAAACTTATTGCATTTTTTTTTTATCAAAGACATGTAGAACAATAAATTCTGAGAAAAATGTATATAGAAATGTAGTTTTATTTGAAAAATTTTACAACAGAAAGTGAAAAATTTCATTTTTTTGCAAAAAAAATCGGTAATTTTTGATTAATATCAAAAAATGTAAAAATGTCAGCAACAATGAAATACCACCAAATGAAAGCTCTATTAGTGAGAAGAAAAGAAGGTAAAATTCATTTGGGTGGTAAGTTGTATGACCGAGCAATAAACGGTGAAAGTAGTGTAGTGCAGAATTGTAAAAAGTGGTCTGGTCATTAAGGGTGTTTAAGCTAGGGGGGCTAAGGTGGGTATTATCTTTAACATTGCCAAGACGGATCCGGCATTAACTCCATCTAAAGTCAATGGGGGACGGATCTGTTTTATATTGTGGCAGAGAAAACGGATCCATCCCCATTGACTTGCATTGGGGTAATGCCGGATCCGTCTTGCGTCGCATCCCAGGACGGAAAGCAAAATACAACAGAATGCATTTTGGAGCATTCCGTTCTGTTAAGTTCAGTTTTCTTCCTATTGACAATGAATGGGGACAAAACTGAAGCTTTTTTTTTCCGGTATTGAGCCCCTATGACGGAACTCAATACCAGAAAACTTACATGCTAGTATGAAAGTAGCCTTACTCTATAGCCATTACTGTTGGATTGGGACAGCAGTGAAGGATTTTCTGGAGAGCCATGAACAGGGGCGTAGCTAACGCCTTATGGGCCCTGGTGCAAGAGTTCAGCTTGGGCCCCCCTACCCTCAGTGCTTTGTGTATCTTCTTATGAGACACCAGGATCTTTGGGCCCCCTCAGGCTCCTGGGCCCGGTAGCGACTGCTACCTCTGCACCCCCTATAGCTACGCCCATGGCCATGAATAAGATGGTCTATGTATAGTACCCTGCTGTCATCAAATTTGCATATTCAAACTAAGTGAAGAAAAATGCTGTGAGATCACAAAAGTGTGCCTGTAAGGTAACTGCAGCGACATCACAACTAATTGTGCCATTACAAGTAGGCTGTAGTCAGGCGAGCACCTAAAGCAGGGGTGCACAACCTGCGGCCCGGGGGCCACATGCGGCCCTCAATACCATTCTATGCGGCCCCCAACCAACTGGTAGCAGTCATATATGTCTATGTCTTGTGGCTGCTCACATGAATCTTTCATGTATTGTCCCATTAGATGGGAGTACTAGAAGTGTAACTAGACATTAATAATATATACTGTATGTTCAATACACCATAAATATAGTATTTCACTTGGTAATACTGCTTTAAAGGGTTTCTGTCACCAACTTTTGACATTATAAGCTGTCTGACATTAGCTATGTGCTAATGTCAGACCAGCTTGATAATGCCTTTTTTATAAAAATCCGCTGTATATATAGTCTGAAAAACTTACTTTTATATTATGTAAATTAGCCTCTAGGAGCAGGGGGGGCGTTGCCCTGCTCCTAGCGGCTCCGTCCGGCAACCTGCTGGCACGCCCCTTCACACTTTGATTGACAGTGCAGGGCAGCGATCCTCCTGCACTGTCTCGTTCTGAATCGCGCGCCGCGCGCCGCTCTGTATTCGGCGCAGGCGCGGTGAGCAGAGGACAGCAGGCACCAGCGTCCTCTGCTCACCGCGCCTGCGCCGAATACAGAGCGGCGCGCGCGCGATTCAGAACGAGACAGTGCAGGAGGATCGCTGCCCTGCACTGTCAATCAAAGTGTGAAGGGGCGTGCCAGCAGGTTGCCGGATGGAGCCGCTAGGAGCAGGCAACGCCCCCCCTGCTCCTAGAGGCTAATTTACATAATATAAAAGTAAGTTTTTCAGACTATATATACAGCGGATTTTTATAAAAAAGACATTATCAGGCTGATCTGACATTAGCACATAGCTAATGTCAGACAGCTTATAATGTCAAAAGTTGGTGACAGAAACCCTTTAAAGTTTATTTTCGGCCCTTGGAATTGGTTCAGGTTGACAATGTGGACCCCAACCAGAAAAGGTTGTGCACCCCTGACCTAAAGCATCACAGTTGTGCTTCTGTGAGGTAAGCTGCTGAGATATCACAAGTGGTTTTCAGTCACTTAAGCTGCTGTGACATTTTCAGTTTTAGGGCTCAGTGCCTGTATGGCAGATCGTAAATGGTTGGTTTGCAATATATGGGCACTGGCTGTGTCTCCTTTATGGTGTGGATGCGGGCCCATTGACTTGGATGCAAAATACGACAGGACTTCACCTATCTTTTGCGGAGCTGAGGCACAGATCGGAAGCCCACGGAAAGCACTTCTGTCTTTAGCCATAACTTGTGGCTCACGGACCCATTAAAGTCAATGAGTCTGCATGCGCTAACGGAGTGCACATGGCCGGTGCCCGTGCACTGCAGACCACTATTTGCGGTCCACAGCACGGGCAGTAAATCATTACGCTCGTACCCATGACTCCTTAGTCAGGTGAGATGCTATGACACCACAAGTGGATTTAGTCAGGTGATCTGCTGTGAAATCAAGAGGTTTTCAGTCAGGCAACCTGCTGTGACATCACAAGTGGTTTTCAGTCAGGTAAGCTACTGTGTCATCACAAGCGGGTTTCCGTCAGGTAAGCTGCTGTGACATCACAAGTGGGTTTCCATCAGGTAAGCTGATGTGACATCACAGGTGGGTTTCCATCAGGTAAGCTGCTGTGACATCACAAGTGGGTTTCCATCAGGTAAGCTGCTGTGACATCACAAGTGGGTTTCCATCAGGTAAGCTGATGTGACATCACAGGTGGGTTTCCATCAGGTAAGCTGCTGTGACATCACAAGTGGGTTTCAGTCAGGTAAGCTGCTGTGACATCACAAGTGGGTTTCCATCAGGTAAGCTGATGTGACATCACAGGTGGGTTTCCATCAGGTAAGCTTCTGTGACATCACAAGTGGGCTTCCATCAGGTAAGCTGATGTGACATCACAGGTGGGTTTCCATCAGGTAAGCTGCTGTGACATCACAAGTGGGTTTCCATCAGGTAAGCTGCTGTGACATCACAAGTGGGTTTCAGTCAGGTAAGCTGCTGTGACATCACAAGTGGGTTTCCATCAGGTAAGCTGATGTGAAATCACAGGTGGGTTTCCATCAGGTAAGCTGCTGTGACATCACAAGTGGGTTTCAGTCAGGTAAGCTGCTGTGACATTATAGGTGGGTTTCAGTCATGTGAGCTTCTGTGACATCACAAATGGTTTTCAGTCAGGCAAGCTGCTGTGACATCACAAGTCGTTTCAGACAGGAAAGTTGCTGTGACATCACAAATGGGTTTCAGTGAGGTTACATGCCATGACATCCAGGGCCGGCGCGTCCTATACGCGGAATAGGCAGCCGCGTAGAGCGCCCCTTGGGAAGGGGCGCTGCTAGGAGCGCCGGCCCCGCCTCATGCTGCAGCTGCCCGAGCGCTCTAAATTGAGCCTCAGGCGGCTGCAGCACTGCCTGGGCTGGCGCGTCCATGAGGGCGCACCGCCCGGGCGCAGCATGAAGAGAGGAGCTGACAGGAGGGAAGCGCTCAGCGCTCCCTCCTGTCACTCCATTGTAGCGTGGCCGAGCCCTGTACGGTCCGCGGGTACAGGAGCATCTGTCTCCTGTACCCGGCCGGACTGACATGAAGTGCGCACACAGTGTGCACTTCATGTCAGTCCCCTCGAGTACAGGAAGCAAGCTCCTGTACCCGTGGAGCATAAAGAGCTCGGCCGCTACACCAGAGGTAGGGGGGAAGAGAGAATGACAAGGGAGGGGGAGAATAAAGAGGGGAAAGAGAATGACAAAGGAGAGGGGGAGAGAGAATGACAAGGGGGAAAAGTGAATGACAAGGGGAGAAAGAGAATGACAAGGGGGAAAGGGAATGACAAGAGGGAGAAAGGGAATGACAAGAGGGAGAAAGGGAATGACAAGAGGGAGAAAGGGAATGACAAGGGGGAGTGTGAAGAATGACAAGGGGGGTGAAGAATGACAAGAGGGGGAGAGAATGACAAGGGGGAGTGTGAAGAATGACAAGGGGGGTGAAGAATGACAAGAGGGGGAGAGAATGACAAGGGGGAGTGTGAAGAATGACAAGAGGGGGAGAGAATGATAAGTGGGGGGGGGAGAATGACAAGTGGGGGGAGTGTGAAGAATGACAAGTGGGGGGAGTGTGAAGAATGACAAGAGGGGGAGAGAATGATAAGTGGGGGGGGGGATGAAGAATGACAAGTGGGGGGAGTGTGAAGAATGACAAGAGGGGGGAGAGAATGACAAGGGGGGGGGGAGAGAACTGGCGTTAGTTAAAGGGGTTCTGCAGTTTGTTACAACTGATGATCTATCCTCTGGATAGATCATCAGCATCTGATCGGCAGGGGTCCGACACCCGGGACCCCAGCCAATCAGCTGTTTGAGAAGGCAGCGGCGCTGGCAGGAGCACCGCGGCCTTCTCGCTGTTTACCGCAGGCGCAGTGACGTCACGACTAGTATCACTGGCCTGGGCGGGGTTAAGCTCTGTTCACTTGAATGAAGCTTAGCCCCACCCAGGCCAATGATACTAATCGTGACGTCACTGCGAGAAGGCTGAGGCGCTACTGCCAGCGCCACTGCCTTCTCAAACAGCTGATTGGCGGGGGTCCCGGGTGTCGGACCTCTGCCGATCAGTTTAAATAAACTGCAGAACCCCTGTAATATGGCAGATCATATGGGTGGGGCATTGTGATGTCACATGGGGGGGGGGGCGGCAAACTTTTCTTTTGCCTAGGGCGGCAAAAATCCTTGCACCGACCCTGATGACATCACAAGTGGGTTTACATAAGGTAAGCTGCTGTGTTATCACAAGTGGGTTTCCATCAGGAAATCTGCTGTGACATCACAAGTGGGTTTTAGTCAGGTAAGCTGATGTGACATCATCAGATTTGCTGTGACATCACAAATGGGTTTTAGTCAGGTAAGCTGCTGCGACATCACAAGTTTTGGACAGGTAACATGCTGTGACACCATTACTTTGGGACTGTAGTTTTTGCTATAGTGAATTTCAGTTCAGTGACCTAACATTAAATGTTTTTTCTTTGCAAATAAGCTTAAAGGGGTATTCCCATCACAGACAATGTGGGCATATCGCTAGGATATGCCCCCATTGTCTGATAGGTGCGGGTCCCAGAGACCGGAGCAGGGAGAGTTGTGGCTGGAGGACCCCGGGGTCTGGACCACCACTAAGCACAACTCCCCGCTGCTCCCATGCAAGTGAATGGGAGCGCACCGCGCATGCGCGGCCCCCGCTCCCATTCATTTCTATGGGGCCGAAGGAAATAGCCAAGCCAGCGTTCGGCTATTTTTCGGCGGCCCCATAGAAATGAATGGAGGGCGGCTGCACATGCGCAGTGCGTCCTCCACTACTTTCCTCACTCCGTTTTCAGTGTAGGTGGGACCTGCACCTATCAGACAATGGGGGCATATCCTAGCGATATGCCACCATTGTCTGTGATGGCAAAACCCATTTAAAAGAATTGTCCAAATGTATACAAAAAGGAAGCTCTTTTGGCATACATATGGCTATAAATAGGGCAGAACCTAAACATGATGTGGACCACATGCAATCTGCAAAAAATAGATCAGCAGCGGACCAAAAATACGGTCAAGTACATGAGGCCTTAAAAATACATGTTACGTATAATTGTTTTTAACAGGTTTTAGATAGGTGCATGGCTAGTATTTGTCTGAGCAAATCATCGCCAGCTCCTAATAATTAGAATGGGAGCTGAGCTGCAGTACCCTGGTACAGCCACTACACAGTGTATGGAGCCTTTTGCTTCTAGCTCTAGATGGGGTTGTGGGTTGTCAGACCCCCACAAATCTGATATTCATGATCTATCCTGTCCTGAAAACGCCTTTAATTATTATTGTGCCCTAGTGCAGTGTTCCCCAACCACTGGGCCACAGACCATCTGGTACTGGTCTGGAGCGCCAATGGCGGGGATGTGAACTGTTGGTTTCTTTGCCCTACCGCTTAGCTTAATAGGCTGAAGGCCGCTGGGCCTGAGGCTTATTAGGCAGTGGGAAGGTGCAGGATCATCACGATGACATGATCACGACATTTCACGCTGGATCACAGGCAGGGTAACAACGTCATCATACCACCAGAGACCCGGAGAAGGTTGTTCGTGACCACCTGTACCCTAACGCAAGAAGGCAGGGCAGCAAGCTAGAAGAGGCCGTATCACAGACAGCTGGACAGAGGTTTTTTTTCTTAATTGTTTGGGTGTTTTTTTAGCACTAGGCGGCCGGGGTTAGTGCCCTATATACTAAGGGGGAACTGTATGTAAAGAGGCGCTACTAGGGGGGATATACTTGGAGGGGGCATTATATGTAAAGAGAGCACTACTGGGGGGCATTATATGTAAAGAGAGCACTACTGGGGGGCATTATATGTGACAAGAGCACTACTGGGGGGCATTATATGTAAAGAGGCCGCTAATGGACGGCATTATATGTGAAGAAACCACTACTGGGGGCATAAAAGGAGGCATTAATACTAAACAGGTGTGTTCAACTATGCGGAAACATATTGTGCTCACGAGATGTCATTTGTGCAGGACTGAGAAAAAAAAAACAACTGCAGCCAAAACTGAACAAACCAGAACAGAGTGCATCAGAATGCATTCCGTTCTGGTTTGTTGTGTTCCCATGCCGGACACAAAACTGCTGCAAGCGTTCTTGTTTGCGGCATGGGAAACTGAACATGCCAGATCCAGCAAGTAAGTCAATTGTACCGGATCCGGCACGTTCATTTTCGATATAATACAATCGGATCCATTCTGAACGGATGCAGCCGGTTGTATTATTCAAACGGATGCGTTTTGCTGTGGTTTTGAGATCCCATGCCGGATCTCAGAACTGGACAGCAAAAATGCAGATGTGAAAGTAGCCTTATTGTCTTGTTATGTGAATGATTTACCCCAAAAGGGAAATTGTCCTGCAAGAAACACTCTGGTACAAAAAAAATAATTGGGGACCACTGCTCTGGTGGCCTTTATTTAATAATGTAAGCCATACCATCAACGGCTTCCCAATGTGACTTCCATCCCCACAGGCTAAATGCGGGAGGTCACCTCGTAACGCCTATGGCTGTATTAATTATTTAATGTCAGAGTGGGCTTTTTTCCATTTAACTGTTTTTTTTGTTTGTTTCTAAGCCCTTGTAAAAGGTAGACCAATATACTGCTTCAATTACCAATGTTGTTTTCTGCGGCCTGAAGGAAGCAGATACTTTAAGGACACTAATGCAAATCAATAATAATAAAAATACAAAGCACAAAGTAACAGTAGGGTCTTATTTGCGTTATAATTATACATAATGGTCCAAGATTGACCTATATAAGTATCTCCCATTGTGCCAGAAATGTGAACTTTATCAATGTGGTCATACGCAAGCATATTCTTCACAGGAGAAATTCTAATTTCATTATAGGCTGCTCAGCAGATGAAGCCTGGGAAGAACCTGATCTAACTGGTAAAACAAGCGTTAAGAAGAGGCCTAACTGGTCCAGTAACTATATAAAATCCCATTTCAGGTCACCAACACTCACCCTACAAGCTAGGCGCTGTTTACTTTATACTGTATTGCCATTTCCACCACTAAACCTGAAGAAATGGAACAACTAGGCAACACAAAGTTAAAGCAAACCCCAAGGTAGCTAGTGAATGAATGACCCACCATTTAGGACTCACCTGGTGTAAAGTTTCAGCTGGAAGCTGGGATGCCATGAACAGCTCTGCCACCTTACTGCTGTCAGCTGCCAGGCGTGAGGATCCTTCAACTTGGCACAAGGAGAAAAGCTCTGAGTAACATTTCTGCTCATTGTCACTAAGAGGTAGATAGAGTCCTCCAGCTGCTTGACCAGCAGATACCACTGGAGGTCCTGGATCCATAGATTAGCTCCTCTCTGAGGATCCCAATGCAAGCAGCCTCAGCCACTGAAGCAAATGCACTGGCAGCTTCACTTCACTTTCTTCCTGTGCTTTCTGAACAAGAGGTAAAGCAGATGAAAGGAGGAGGTGTTACTACTGCAGCTGGAGAAACATGCCCTTCTCTGCATTGCTGCTGCTGGGTGTCCACAGCTCAGCATTTTGCTCACAAAGCCCTCTACTGCCCTCTGCTGGCAGTAACTGTATGTTTCTAAATAGAGAACAGTTCTGCAAGAGATGGAACACATAGCACTGAGGAAATGTCAAGTAACAAAACAGAATAATTTATGAATGACTCCAATCTTTCACTTTTATATTTCTTCCAACATAAACGGGTGAAGTAAAACAAGCGAAAATGTATAATCTCCCAGAGCAAGTCTTGCACTGAAGCAATAAGCTGAATAGGTGCGCTTTAAATCTTGTTTAAACAAGTGTTAGGCTAGGGCTACACGGCAACACAGGTTGTGCGACATGGCTGTATTTCTTGTGACTGTCGCGGTGATCCCATTCATTTCTATGGGATCACCACTACTCAACAATCCTGGCCGCGTGACCTGTCACGTGACCAGTGTCGCCATGCAGACCTACAAATAAATAGAACATGTCCTATTCTTGTCCGTTTGGAGGACAAGGATATGACATTTCTGCAGGAGTAAAAAATAAAAAATGGCGGCATGCACTCGGCGGACTGCAAAACACTTACAGACATGCGGACATTTGCATGAGCCCTTATGGTGGATCTTGGGCATGGCAGGTTCATTCATACCCGTTGATCTGAGAGGATGTGGGGCATGAACAACCTAGTATTACTCCCCTTACTTACGAGGCCGATTTTTCTATTGTAGCAATGGGCCTATCTAACTGCAAATAAGGGTACCTTCACACTAGCGTTTTTGTTTTTCGGCATAGAGTTCCGTCGTTGGGGCTCTATGCCAGAAAAAAACGCTTCAGTTAAGATAATACAACTGCATGCGTCCGTTTGAACGGATCCGCTTGTATTAACTTTAACAATTTTTTAAAATTGCCAAAACCGATTAGTTTTGAACTCCATTGAAAGTCAATGAGGACAGATCCGTTTTCTATTGTGGCAGAATCCTGGAATTTGCTCCGCATCCCAGGACGGAAAGAAAACCGCAGCATGCTGCAGTATTTTCTCCATCCAAAAAACGTTCACATACTGAACGGAAGACATCCTGATGCATCCTGAACGGATTTCTCTCCATTCAGAATGCATGGGGATAATCCTGATCAGTTTTTTTCAGGAGCAATTTCCATTATTCTGTATAAATTGAAATCAAATGATTGCGCGTTGTGGTCCACTTGGGGATCTAACAAAAAGTTAAAAAAATAAACTATAAAAAAAAAATAACGTCATGGGTATCACCACGTGAGAAAACGCCCGTACTCTTAAAATATAAAACAAAATTAGCCCATGTGGTTAATGGCGTAACAGAAGAAAATAAAAATGGCCATTTTTTCAACACTTTATCTCCCAAGAAAATTGAACAAAAGTGATCAAAAAGTCATATACATCCCAAAATGGTATTGTCAAAAACTGCAGGTCGTTCTGCAAAAAATGAGCCCCCACAGATCTCTGTAGACATAACTATAAAAAAGTTGTGGGGATCAGAATATAGCGATGAAAAGAAAAAAATAATTTTTCCTAAGTTTTTTTTTTTTCTATATTAAAACGCAAAAAACACTATACACAGGGCTGGCTCTAGGTTCATTTGGGCCCTTGGGTGCCCCTTCAGGCATTTTTTTTACATTTTCATGTCCCCCTGTGTCTACCACACGGTATAATGACCCCCAGTGGCCCCACACACAGTATATTGACCACTAGTGGCCCTTCACACAGTATAATGACCCCACAGTGGCCCTCCATTCAGAAAAATAACCCCCATTCGCCCCCCATTCAGAATAATGACCCCCCGTGGTCCCCACACTGGGGGTATACTGTATAGAGGGGGCACTGGGGTTCATTATACTATATAGTGGTCACTGGGGTCATTATATTGAATGGGGGCTCTGGGGGTCATTATACTGTGTAAGGTAAGGGGCCCTCACAGTATAATGACCCCCAGTTCCCCCACACAGTATAATGACACTGCCATACTGTAACCGGATAAAAGGGTATAAGAGGGCACAGTACAGGGAATGACTAGGGGCACTGTACAGGGTGTGGTAAGAGGGCACAATGCAGGGCATAAGGTGGCACAGTATGGGGTGAGGGGCACAGTACAGGGTGACCCTGTGACGTTAGAAGGTCCTTATGGTGAATGTAGTTTAGACACCACCATAAGGACAGAGGAGTGACACAGGGGCCCGGGGCCATGGATGGACAGGAGGGGTGAACACAGCAAATGGGTGGAACGGGCTGAGGGGGATTCATTAAAGAAGTAGTGGCAGGAGGTCTGTGCAGGGCAGCAATAGGAGACAGGAGCTTTGGATACATGAGGGAGGAGAGGAGACAGCAGGATATGAGGGGGGAAGGTGTCATGGAGGCAAACTGCTTCATGAAGCAGTAAAACAAATAGCATGAAGCTGCTTGTCTACTACAACATCCAGCAGCACCTGGAAGAGTTCCCTGTCCCACAGATAAAAGGTAGTTACTGTACAGACTCACAGCCCTGCCATCTTGATCTTCTCTCTTCACTGTCCTCAGGCAGCAGAGGGGGCGTGTCTGAGTCTCTGCAGCAGCTTCATTTGACTATCAGAGGGCCCTCCACAAGGGGTACTGCGTAAGTGAAATGACAGCAGCTCCAGCAATGAGTTCTTCCATCTGTATTGATATAAGTGCTCATAGCAGCTCAGTGGGCCCCTCCAGAAGCAGTGGGCCCGGCACTTGCCCTTGTATGCCGGGTTCTAGCGCCGGTCATGACTATACATATGTGGTAGCACCCAGGGGCGTAGTTAGAAATGACTGGGCCCCACAGCAAATTTTTGTATGGGCGCCCCCGCGCGTATATTATAGGGGGTGTTATATGTTATATGGCTGGGTGGCTACTACTGGCACATTATGGGGGGGGGTGTTATATGACTGGGTGGCTACTGGCCCATTATAGGGGTGTTATGGGCCAGGCACATTATAGGGGAGGGGTGTTATATGGCTGAGTGGCTACTACTGGCACATTATAGAGGGTGTTATATGGCTAGGTGGCTACTGGCACATTATTGGGCCTATAATGTGCCAGTAGCCACCCAGCCATATAACACCCCTATAATGTGCCAGTAGTAGCCACTCAGCCATATAACCCCCTCCCCTATAATGTGCCTGGCCCATAACCCCCCTATAATGGGCCAGTAGCCAATGCAGATGAATGATAATTAATTCCTCTTCCCCCATCCCCCTCCCCCAATGTAGTCCATCATTTAGAATTATTGATTTTTGTCCACCTAGCCGAAACCAAAAAAACTGTGGGCCAAACTGTGAAAGGGGGGGGGGCCCGCTGGCACAGTGGACAGTGGACAGTCCCGCACTGTTGGCAACTCGGCAATTAGCCTGCGCAGCGTCAGCCAGGGCTGGGACAAGGTCCACCACCAACAGAGGCTGAGCTGCCCAAGTGCGCCCCCCCCCCCTCCAACTTGTGGATGACACTGCTATGTGGGATCTGTGATGGATGACACTGTTATTAGGGAATCTGTGGATGACACATATGTGTCATCCACAGATCCCCCCTCCCCATAACAGGGTCCGTGTAGGAATGACCCCCAATACAAGGGGGGAGGCTGTGGGGTTGTATCTGCTTTTTTGATGACAGCGCCAGCGGGGCCCGTGCAGTGACTGTATTCTACTACACCCCCCCACACACACACACACACACACACACACTGTATATAATCTTAACTATATAACTGTAGTGATTTACTACAGTTATATAGTTAATAAGATTAGATCCAGTGAGCGGGGGGAATTGGGGGTGTAGTAGAAAACAGCCACACTGCCCCGCTGTCATTATGAAATAGCATATGTGACCCCACCTCTTTTATTGGTGGTCATTCAGTAAATTAACCCTGTTTTGGGGGGGTGGGGGGTGTCTGTGGATGACAAATATGTGTCATCCACAGATTCTCCCCATAACAGGGTTCATTTAGTGAATGACCACCCAAATTCTGGTGACCCAATACATGGGAGTTGCATCTGCAGAGCTTTTGTATAATGCCACCCCACACTGTAGTGTCCCCCACACAGAAATGTCCGCCATACTGCCCCCCACACAGTAATGTCCGCCACACTGCCCCCCACACAGTAATGTCCGCCACACTGCCCCCCACACAGTAATGTCCGCCACACAGTAATGTCCGCCACACTGCCCCCCACACAGTAATGTCCACCACACTGCCCCCCACACAGTAATGTCCGCCACACTGCCCCCCACACAGTAATGTCCGCCACACCCCTCTCAACCACACAGCAGTGCCCCCACATAGTAATTTGTCATGCTCTCCCTCTCTTGTCATTCTCCCCCCCTCTTGTCATAATCCCCTCTTCTTGTCATGCTTTTTCTGCCCACTGTCATTCTCCCCCATCTTTTCATGCTCTTTATACCCCCCCCCCATGTTGTCATGCTCTTTCTGCCCCCCCATGTTGTCATGCAGTGGCGTAACTAGAGTGCTATGGGCCCCATGCCAAACTTTGGATCGGGGCTCCTCCCCGACACCGTGCCCGGTCACACCCTCTGTGTCCACAATTGTCAGGCCCCTGATCGCCCAGTAATGCCTCTCACTGCCCCTAATAATGTCCCCAGTAGTGTACCCCACTGCCCAAGTAGTGCCCCCCACAGCCCCTAGTAGTGTCCCCCACTGCCTCCAGTAGTGCACCCCACTAGTGTCCCCCACAGCCCCTAGTAGTGTCCCCCACTGCCTTCAGTAATGGCCCCAAAAGCGCCCCGCATAGACCCCAGAAGTGCCCCCCACAGCCCCTAGTAGTGTCCCCCACTGCCTCAAGTAGTGCACCCCACTAGTGTCCCCCACAGCCCCTAGTAGTGTCCCCCACTGCCTCCAGTAGTGCACTCCACTGTCTCCAGTAGTGCACCCCACTAGTGCCCCCCAGAGCCCCTAGTAGTGCCCCCCACTGCCTCCAGAAGTGCCTCCCACAGCCCCTAGTAGTGTCCCCCACTGCCCCTAGTAGTGTCTACCACTGCCTCCAATAGTGCACCCCACTAGTGCCCCCCACAGCCCCTAGTAGTGCCCCCCACAGCCCCTAGTAGTGTCCCCCACTGCCCCTAGTAGTATCCCCCACTGCCCCTAGTAGTGTCCGCTACTGCCTCCAGTAGTGCACTCCACAACCCCTAGTAATGCCCCCCACTGCCTCCAGAAGTGCCCCCGACTGCCCACAGACTTCATGTAAAGGGGGCCCGGCATTTTCACTGTACTTAATGCAGGGACCCGTCAGAGCGCTCCTCTCACCTCCATTATGTTCACTGCTCCAGGCTTCCGGGATCAGGCCCCAGCGCTGCCACACATTAAGCAGGTGGGCGGAGCCTAACGGAGGTCCGTTAGGCTCCGACCTCCTGCTTACTGTGTTTCTAGTTAGAGGCAGCGGGGCCTGATGCTGGAGGCCTGAAGCAGTGAACAAAATGGAGGTGAGAGGAGCGCTCTAACGGGGCCCGGCTCAGGGAATGACAGGAGGGAGCGCTGAGCGGTTCCCCCCTGTCAGTCCCTCTCCCTCTGGCCGGCCCCTGCCTGTGCCCTTAGGCTGGAGCCTCCCCAGCCTCTGTGTCGGCCCGGCCCTGGCGTCAGCTGATTACTGGGGCGGGGAAGCAGAGGAGAGAGGACACGTGCTGCCTGGCGCTGGGCCCCTTGTCAGCCCAGGCCCCGAAGCAGCCGCTTCCCCTGCTTCCCCGGTAGTTACGCCCCTGGTAGCACCGGATTTGTACTGACCTGGAGAATGAAGAGCATAAGTCAGTTTTACCGTATAGGGAACGTCATAAAAACAAACCCATCAAACTGTGGTGGAATTGCGTTTTTTTTCCAAGTTCCACTCTATTTGGAATTTATTTCCCACTTCCCACTACATCCTATGTAATATTAAATGGTGGCATTAGAAAGTACAACTTGTCCCACAAAAAACAAGCTTTCATATGACTATGGGAATGGAAAAATATAAAAGTTATGGCTCTGTGAACGCAGGGAGCGAAAAGTAAAAACGGAAATCGTCATGTCAGGAAAGGGTTAAACAGCATGTGGCCAGTGATGTCACAAACCTCCTTCTAACTAATCCATTCTAGCTTCTACCCTAGTGCAGCAGTGTGGTAAGAAGAAAGAGGGGTTGGCACCAGGTTCCCACTCCTCACAGAACATCCTGGCGTTAACGTCCTGACATTCTGAGCACTGACTGAAGCTGGGCTTGCTGCAGTGAGCGGGCATATAGAGGTCCTGAGCAGGAGTGCTGTTAGGGTTGCCACCTTTCCCAACAAAAAATACTGACTAAATTTACACATGTTAAAAAGGTTGGCGTGGCTTAACATTGGTGTTATTTGATCATATTTTACGTTTTGCTCCTTTTTATTTCATTAAAATAAAACTTCTCACTGTTGGGGATATCCTGTGTGTTTAAGTTTTATTTAGCCTCTTTTTTAGAAACGTTTCTGCTAGGATTCAAAATCACAAACAAATACATTAAAGGCATTTCCCTCTGAGCTATAGAGCTCAATGTTAAACTGTTACAAATATATTATGGCTAAAAACCTCAGTAGTAGTATCCCATGTATTCTGTATTTATATATATCAGAAATACCATTTGATATTTTTTAGTAATTGCATATTTTTTTAGTAATTCCAAATTGCATAGTCCTTCTTTGCCATGGAAATTAACTTAATCCCAAAAAAAACTTTCCACTGCATTTCATTGCTGTCATTAAAGGACCTGCTGAGATCATTTCATTAATTGTCTTGTTAACTCAGGTGAGAATGTTGAGGAGCACAAAGCTGGAGATCATTAGGTCAGGCTGATTGGGTTAAAATGGCAGACTTGACATGTTAAAAGGAGGGTGATGCCTGAAATCATTGTTCTTCCATTGTTAACCATGGTGACCTGCAAAGAAACGTGTGCAGCCATCATTGCGTTGCATAAAAATGGCTTCACAGGCAAGGATATTGTGGCTACTAAGATTGCACCTCAATCAACAATTTATAGGATCATCAAGAACTTCAAGGAAAGAGGTTCAATTCTTGTTAAGAAGGCTTCAGGGGGTCCAAGAAAGTCCAGCAAGCGCCAGGATCGTCTCCTAAAGAGGATTCAGCTGCGGGATCGGAGTGCCACCAGTGCAGAGCTTGCTCAGGAATGGCAGCAGGCAGGTGTTAGCGCATCTGCACGCACAGTGAGGCGAAGACTTTTGGAAGATGGCCTGGTGTCAAGAAGGGCAGCAAAGAAGCCACTTCTCTCCAAAAAAAACATCAGGGACAGATTGATCTTCTGCAGAAAGTATGGTGAATGGACTGCTGAGGACTGGGGCAAAGTCATATTCTCCGATGAAGCCTCTTTCCGATTGTTTGGGGCATCTGGAAAAAGGCTTGTCCGGAGAAGAAAGGGTGAGCACTACCATCAGTCCTGTGTCACGCCAACAGTAAAGCATCCTGAGACCATTCATGTGTGGGGTTGCTTCTCATTCAAGGAAGTGGGCTCACTCACAATTTTGCCCAAAAACACAGCCATGAATAAAGAATGGTACCAAAACACCCTCCAACAGCAACTTCTTCCAACAATCCAACAACAGTTTGGTGAAGAACAATGCATTTTCCAGCACGATGGAGCACCGTGCCATAAGGCAAAAGTGATAACTAAGTGGCTCGGGGACCAAAGCATTGACATTTTGGGTCCATGGCCTGGAAACTCCCCAGATCTTAATCCCATTGAGAACTTGTGTTCAATCCTCAAGAGGCGGGTGGACAAACAAAAACCCACTAATTCTGACAAACTCCAAGAAGTGATTATGAAAGAATGGGTTGCTATCAGTCAGGAATTGGCCCAGAAGTTGATTGAGAGCATGCCCAGTCAAATTGCAGAGGTCCTGAAAAAGAAGGGCCAACACTGCAAATACTGACTCTTTACATAAATGTCATGTAATTGTCGATAAAAGCCTTTGAAACGTATGAAGTGCGTGTAATTATATTTCACTACATGACAGAAACAACTGAAACAAAGATCTAAAAGCAGTTTAGCAGCAAACTTTGTGAAAACTAATATTTGTGTCATTCTCAAAACTTTTGGCCACGACTGTATATGAATAACTAATACATGGCAAACTACTATGAGGTTTCTCGTTAGCAGTTTAACATTGGGCTCCATAGCTCACAGGTTAGGGCTTTTTCCTTTAATGTAGATGGTTTTGAGTTCAAATCCCAGTAGAAACATTCGAAAAATAGAGGCTAATTAAAACTTAAATACACAGATTGTCACCAAGCATACTGACAACGCTTGGGGATGCCCCCGCATAGACTCCAGAAATGGATACAGCCATATTTGGAGTCATAGTACGGACTCTCAGAAGCAGTTTGCCCTGGGGGCCCCCCCCCCCCCCCAACACTGGCCCTGGCTGCAGAGACACCTACAATCAATCATCTTGCTGCTGCGGCACCTATTTTATGTGGGCAGGTAATATTTGCATGTATCTGTACAGTGGGCCCCCATAATGAATTTTACTGGTGGGCCCTAGGCACCCCAGTCCGACACTGCAAGGAGGTGTTACAATGTGGCAAATACATTCCTGGGAGACCCTTGCAGTGTGTGGGTGAGCATTATCCTTCTGTAAAATGCCAGTTGAAAGCCCTGCCATGAGAGGCAACACATGTAGGACGCCCTGGACATATTGCTGACAGTGTTGCCAACCATCTAGAAATTTCTGGACAGTCCGTAAAGATAGGTGATTTTTGTACTGTGTCCGTGAAAATAAAATAGATGCATCTGTGATTTTTTTCTGAGGCTGATAGTACTTGACTAGATTATTGCTAATGACTTATTATTAGTATATTGAGCTATAGAGATGCGTGACTTATCATTCATTATGGTTTTCCAATTTGTCTGTAAAAAATGTTGGCTGTTCGTGATTTTGGTATAAGTTGTCCAGAAAAAATAAAAATCATGGTTGGCAACCCTGATCGCTGAGCTGTTAGTGTCTCTGGCAGTGGCTTACTAGAAATGACTGGGCCCCACAGCAAATTTTTGAATGGGGCTCCCTCCCCCAGTAATTTTTTCCCAACCCCTTCCTTTCATGCCGCCCCCTTTCCTGTGGCTAGTAAAGATCGCTCTCTCAGACCAGGCCCGGCAGCTGTTCCATCTGTTTTCTACACTGTCTGTACTGCCACTGTATATAATTTAATTGTGTAATACTGTTGAGGGGCCCTGACAAAATCTTTTAGTACTTCTCCTTCTCCTCTTGGATGGGCCCCTTCTGGGTCAGGGCCCCAAAGCAGCCGCTTCCCCTGCTTCCCCTATAGTTACTCCCCTGGTCTCTGGTATCACTACTGGAGTGACCGACAGTTGAATACAAAGGCTTCCCAGATCATCACATTAGCAGTTGGGGCAGGGCAGGCAACAAAAGCAGGATTGAAGTGGTCACCACGAGGTCTCCATACTTGAACCCAACCATCATAGAATCCCAAACAGAATTTGTTGCTAAAGATGATACTGTTTCAGTCTGTAGCAATCCAGGCTTCTCATTCATGTAATAGATGCTATGACACCAAATTTTCTTCTGTTAAGCACCTGGAAAGGATTCAGGCAGAGAAAGGTCTGTGTAATGACGGTATCCCCTGTGCCTGTATGATGGACAACGAAACTTTGGGAGCTGATCATGCTTATTAGCAGATCAAATGATCCTCTCTACCAATGGTGTGTCTGGGTTGTCTGAAGCCTGTTCGCCGCGTGTATGTGCCCTCATGTAACCAACTTCTAACAGCTAAGTCTAATAATTTACCCCCTCTCAAAGTCTGTCAACTGGGAAAAATCTCTTTGAGTGCGTCATATACAGTAGGTATGTCTCGCTGTCCGCGATCTCTCACAAGAGATGCACCATCCAAAAGTAGCCTCTGTGATCCTTTTTATAAGGCAATGGGGGAGATATGCCCTCTTGTGGCAAGACCCAGTGTCTAATCAGATCACACCTGGGACAGGGACTAGCCTCCCTAGCATCTGGGGTGACGCTAGAGAGGCTCATCCCCGTCACTGCCTGCCATTGGCTGCTCCCCCTGACATTGGATATTTTTATCCGTGCACAGGGAGAAGCAGCAGCGGCGGTGCAGGGACCAGGAGCAGCGCAGGGAACGGGGAGCCAGGTAAGTATATTTAATGTGAGGGGCCGGGCGTATGGGGATATTTTTATAGTATTGGATAACCCCTTTAACCACACCTACTGTTACAAACTGTCTCTCTTGAACTGTCCAAAAAGGTAAAAAATTATCCTCTTAACCCATTAAGGACCAGGCCTGTGATTTAGCACATTTGGTGGCTTAACAGTCCTAACTGTTTTTTATTTGTTGGACTACCAAAATAATTTTTAGCTTTTTTTTTTTATGTGACACTTAAGGATTTTTATTAATATATTGGGTCATTTATCACACTGGTGTTACGTAGAACTGGCTTAGTTGCCCATTGCAACCAATCAGATTCCACCCTCAATTTTTGACAGCTTCTTTGGAAAATGAAAGGTAGAATCAAACAATTTAAATGATCTCAATAGTTTTTTTTTATCGAATTTTTGTATTTAGGGAAAACTGCAAAACAATAAAAAAAATATACAAACTGAGAACAAAATAAATGATTAAAATGGGTTCCCTATTTTGTGTTAGACATTTTGATATATAATATGAATAGTTTTATGTGCACTGGGCGACTGTGGCAATGGTTGTTTTTTTTTTTTTTTTGCACTGTTCCGTTGTAACTAGGACATTCAAAGAAGCCTGTTATAAGGGGATGTGAACCTTTTGGGGCATTGTACACAGGCAGAGCAGATCAGCGCCTGCTTAAACCCTGCATCACTGCTATACAGACACCCAGCAATTATGTGATCACCAGGTCCAATAGGGAAAGCAGCATAGCCACTTTCTCTTTTCACTGCATAGAACTCATTGAACGCTAGCTACAGTGCCTTGAAAAAGTATATATACTTCAACATTTTTTAAAGTTACACCTACAAATATAAATGTATTTTATTGGGATTTTATGTGATAGAACAACACAAAGTAGCAAGTGTGTGTAAAGGGAAAAGAAAATGAGACGTGGTTTTAAAAATTTTTAATAAATAAAATATGGTAAGTGTGGCGTGCATTTGTATTCAGTCCCCCTGAGAATACTTTGTAGGATAACCTTTCGCTGCAATTACAGCTGCACGTCTTTTAGGATATATCGCTACCAGCTTTGCACATCTAGAGGCTGACATTTTTGCCCATTCTTCTTTGTGAAATAGCTCAAGCTCAGTAAGATTGGACTGAGAGTCTTACCACCGATTCTCAATGGGATTTAGGTCTGGACTTTGACTGGTCCATTCTAACAGATGAATATGCTTTGATCTAAACCATTCCATTTTAGCTCTGGCTATATGTTTAGGGTCATTGTCCTGCTGGAAGGCCCAGGGGCGTAAGCTAAAGGCTCAAGGGCCCTGGTGCAAGAGTTCAGCTTGGGCCCCCCTTCCCTCAGTGCTTTGTGTGTCTTCTTATGAGGCACAAGTGTCTTTGGGCCCCTTCAGGCTCCTGGGCCTGGTAGCGACTGCTACCTCTGCACCCCCTATAGCTACGCTCCTGCCTCTGCCCCAGTTTCAAGTCTTTTGCAGCCTCTACCAGGTTTTTCTTCAGGATTGCCTGGTGTTTAGCTTCATCCATCTTCCCATCAACTTTGACCAGCTTCCCTGTCCCTTCTGAAGAAAAGCATGCCCACAGCATGACGCTGCCATAACCATATTCCACGGTGGGGATGGTATATTCAGGTTGATGTGCAGTGTTAGTTTTCCACCAAAAATAGCATTTTGTATTTAGGCCATAAAGTTTAACTTTGATCTCATCTGAGAAGAGCATCTTCTTCAACATGTTTGCTGTGTCCCCAACACGGATTGTGGCAAACTGCAAATGGGACTTCTTATGGATTTCTTTCAAAGATGTCTTTCTTCTTGCCACTCTTCCACGAAGGCCAGATTGTGGAGTATATAACTAAGGCCCCTTTCACACAAGCGTGTTTTCCGCGCGGGTGCACTGCGTAACGTGAACGCATAGCACCCTTACTGAATCCTGACCCATTCATTTTCATGTGTCTGTGTACATGAGCGTTTTTTTTCACGCATGAGTTCTGCTTTGCGTGAAAAACGCAGCATGTTCTATATCCTGCACCCTGGCCCCATAGAAGAGAAGAAGAGATGTTGTTTTGTAAACCTTCAGTTTTGTATCACGCACGTAAAAAACGCATCAAAATGCATGGCACTCGCGCAGAAAAAACTGAACGCAATCTCAGACAAAACTGACTGAATTTGCTTGCAAAATGGTGCGAGTTTCCCTGAACGCATCCTGAACGTATCTGGACCTAATCCGTCACTCCATACTTTTTAGATTTTTATTTATTAAAGATAAACTTTGTATCATTTTCTTTTCACTTCACAGATACTTGTTACTTTGTGTTGGTCTATCACATAAAATCCCAATAACATTTATTTAAGGGCTCATGCACATGACCGTATGTATTTTGCGGTCCGCAAAACACGGATCCGCAAAATAAAATGGATGACGTCTGTGTGATGTCCATGTTACATCCATTTTGTGGATCCATTGTAACTATGCCTGTCATTGTCTGCAAAACGGACAAGAATAGGGCATTGTTCTATTTTTTTTTCATCCCGTACTGTATGTGGAACCATTCATTTTACTGGGGCCACAAAAACGGAAATTACTTGTGTGCATTCCATATCCGTATGTGCGCAAGTCCGTTCCACAAAAAACATGTCCTATTCTTGTCCGTTTTGCAGACAAGGACAAGCATTGCTAAAATGGATCCACAAAAAAGGCGCATGAAATACAGACGTCACAGGAATGTCAGCCTTTTTTTTTGTGGATCTGTGTTTTGCGGAACGCAAAATACATACGGTCGTGTGCATGAGCCTTAAGTTTGTGGGTGAAAAAAATGTGGAAAAGTTTAAGGGGTATGAATATGTTTTCAAGGCCCTGTATGAACCAAAGAAAAAAGACGGAGGCGGTAATAAACCACTTTTGTCTTCTCTTTGGGCTCGCCGGTTGTGACTGACAGCTGTGCACCTGATACTACACTGCAACATATGTCGCTCGACATTGATGTCGCACCGATGTCGCGCGACAATTTTTATTATAGTCTATGGTGTCGCACTGCGACATGCTATGACTGCGATGCGACATTCGCAGAAAAATCTATTTCTATTGCTAAACTATTAGCAAAGTTCCAGTGGTGTTGTAGAGTGTCTCGGGGATTCTTTTTTTAAAGGGCCATGTAGACATAACAGTGAACCATTACTCACCTCCACTAATCACCCACCACACCGTTCCGATGCTGCTCCGATCCCCGCTGCTCCGCACTTCCTGTCCTAGCTCAACAGACTGGCAATGCTTGTGAAGACCTGCTCAGCCAATCACAGATGAAACTTTGGAAGCATTCTGTTTGTCATGGATTTTTAGCTTTTGCCTGGAGTGACTCTTAAATACCTATGTTTGCAATGCCTCAAATAGGTCAGCAGTACTGGGCAATATTATAAAAGAGCAAGCCTTGCAGAACCAGGTCCACAATCCTCCACACTAGACACAAGGAAATTAGGGCAGCATTCTAACTAATAAATGTCTTTATTCACCCATGCAATGTTTCAGCATTGCTGAAGAAAGGCTCATTGAAATGTGACATAGGTGTATAAAGGTGTGCTACATCAACTTCTATGTCTGTATGTTTGCAGTTCCATTTTATTGACACTAGATGGCAACAATTCATCTAATTTGTAGTTCCTGTAGTAGTGGATAACTAATCCGAATAGCAAGCGTTGGCACAGTGAAAAGGGGGACATCTACTGGTATAAACTCGAAGGTTCTCAAGATCTACTGTGATATAGCCTTCTAATTATAGCATATTGTCATTCTTATTTATTTTTTCATTATATACAATATAAGAATATGTTATGTTTCGGATTTGTGCAGATTTGTGGTGCGGATTCTACATTGCAAATCCGCACGAAGTGACAGCACAAGGAAACTCAATCGAGTTTCCCCCAGATTGTGTACATACTGCATTTCTTAAAATCTCCATCAAATTTGCATTGAGAATCTTCAAAAGTGTGTAAATCCACATGGTTGAAGTCTGCTTAGCATTTCATTGCAGATTTACGTGGAGATTTGATGTAGATTTCATCAGCATGAACATCCGCAATCTGTGAACTTAAAGGTGTTGTGCAGGGATATTTATATATATTCTGAGGATAGGTCATCAATATCAGATAGACAGGGGTCTGACACCTGGCACCCCGCTCATTAGCTGTTTGAAGAGGGGGCGGGGCTCCATGTGAGCACTACTTCCTCTTTATTACACTGCCTTCCACCTCATAAGCAAATGTAATTACAAGTACTTGCTCCATTCACTTGAATGGAGGTAGTACTTGTAATTACACTACGCCACCGCTACAGGGGAGACAATGTTTAGTGTAATGAATAGGAATCAGCGCTTGCATGGAGCGCTGCCTCCTCTTCAAACAGCTGATTAGCAGGGATGCCGGATTTGGATACCTGCCGATCTGATATTGCTCTATCCTGAGGATAGGTCATCAATATAAAACCCCTGCACGACCCCTTTAATTTCAAGGTCCCCACCACCTTCCTCAACACAAATAATATCCATGAGCTTGAAAATATTATAGTCAAAATAAAACCTAAGGTCATATTCATATGACTGATTTTTTCCACTGGAAAAATCCACCATGGAAGCCACAGCAGAAGTCTGAGGTTAGCCCTTTGGATTTCTGCTTTGGATCTGCCGTTTAAGACACGGAAGATCTTCAATTAACAAAATTTGTGGTGCTTTTTCTCCTGTTACCTCTTGTAAAAATAAAAAATGGGGAGCTTATGCAACATTTTATTGGAAGAAATGAAAGTGTTTCTAAATTCTATGAGAAGCCTGTGGGGACAAAGTAGTAAGTACATCCCTCATTAAATTCCTTGAGGGGTGTAGTTTCCAAAATGGGGTAACTTTTTGGGGGATTCTACTGTGGGGGCACCTTAGTGTGCCTTCAAATGTAACATGACACTCAAAAACCATTCCAGCAAAATCTGTTCTCCAAGAGCCATGTGGTTCTCTTTTCCTTCTGCGCCCTGCCTTGTGCCCATAGAGCAGTTTATGACCACATGTGGGGTGTTTAAGTAAACTGCAGAATCAGGATAATAAATATTGAGGTTTGTTTTGCTGTTAACCCTTGCTGCCTTACAGGAACAAAAAATTGATTAAATGTAAAATCTGGGGGAAAAAAGTGAAATTTTGCCTTCATTTTCCTTTAATTCTTGTGAAACATGTAAAGGGTTAACAACATTTTGAAGAACTTTAGGGGTGTAGTTTCTAAAATTGTAGTCATTAGCAGGTGGTTTTTATTATGTAAGCCCCAAAAAGTCACTTCAAAACTAAATTGGACCTTAAAATTTGAAAAATTTCTTCAAAAATTCTAAGCTTTCTAACGTCTAAAATGATGCAAACACGAAATAGACATATGGTGAATGTTAATTAATGACTATTTTATGAGGTATCACTTTCGGTCTTAAAAGCTCAGGAATTCAAATTTAGAAAATAACTTCAGAATTATCTGTAAATTTGTAATAAAAGGTACAACATATCAACTCAAATTTAGCTTTAACATAAAGTATATTGCATCACAAGAACAAAAAATTCTGAATGGCTTGGATAAGTAAAGGCATTTCAAAGTTATTACCACATAAAGTGACACATCTCAGATTTGCAAAAATAGGCTCTGTCAGGAAGGTGAAAATGGCTTTGCCCTGAAGGGGTTAATACAAGGCACTCATGTATTGTGATTGTCCATTTCTTGCTTGATTCATTCTTCCATCACACTGCTTGTATCCAGGGGTCATGGCCACCGCTGAAATGCAGATATGAAGTGACCATGATGGAAGCTACAGTGCATGTGTGTCTATGCACACTCCCTTGGGCCCAGCCACCAGAGAGGTTTGCGCTTTTTCCTATATTGTGCTAGCATGGCTACCGATGCTGGATGGCTGGGTGGTCGTAACCCCTGGAAACAAAAAATTAAATAATTAATGCTATTTTCTAAAGTGAGACAACCCTTTAAAGGCTGAAACAGGCCTGGTCATTAAGGGATAAAGTTTTTGCCACTAGAAATGTGCACAATAGACACATTTGAAGTGACATCTGGGAGGCAACTGACTCTGTGCTGGCCGGTAGCATCCTGCTAGTAATGGTAGAGGACAGTTCTCTACGAGGAGGGCTTTACTGTAACTGGATTTGACATAGAATCCTTATATCAGGCACACACTGCTGTTGTATTCAGTGGTGTTTCAGATATTGCTTCATCTCCATGTTTGAGGAGACAGTGAGTCAAGGATATACTAACCACAGAGGCCCCCTATGTGGCTTTTAAAGGGAGTGGGCACAATCAATCCTCTGTGCTGCTGGGTGGCAAGAACCTGTGCAAGACTTTTTCAGTACAGCAACTCCATTGTTACCAAAGAAGGGGGTAAAGAACTGGACAAAGCTTCTAATAAAGAGAATGAAGGAGAAAACAAACATCTGGCCCCTCTGTCTTTGTGGTCAAAACTGGGCACCATAGTGACTTGCCAAGTTTGATATTTGCTGCAGATTCATTCAGTGTTAGGAGGGAAGTCTATTCACATGATTGAGTTTTATGGTGGCTTAGTGGCTTGCATTCTTGCATTGCAGTTTTGGGGTTGAATCTGGCCAAGGACAACATCTGTATGAGATTTGTATGTTCTCCCTGTGTTTATGTGGGTTTTCGGTTTCTTCTTACACCCCAAAAACATTCTGAGTTTCATACCATATAATATATCTTCTTGTATTAGTCTTCTTTGAGATATGTTCTGTGACCCAACAACTTTACCTTCAGTTAGGGTTTGTCTAGCTAAAAATACCTCTGGTACTTACGCACGACAAACACGCAAAAAAAAAAAATGACCACACCTATTGACATTTACCCCAGACTTGTAAATCTGAGCCAGCGCACAAAGTGTCATATAAAAATTTGTCTAATCTTTACCATCAGGACTTTATTAGTAGAAGTTGATATACTTCTCTTTAAAAAAATATAAGGATCCCTTAAAACATTTAATAATTCACAAAATAACCTCACATTATACTATTATTATAAGTCTTAAACTTGTCTGACGTGTTTGTCCTCTATTCTTCTCTTCATTATGCAAGAATTTATGAACTTAAAAGAGACCATTATATCCCCAGGGAACACACCAACCCTCCATAGAAATACTTTCAGACGTTAACAATGGTCTCTATCGAGATGAACAAATTTTTCTTCCACTCCTGTGTAACACCACTGCATTAAAAGCATAATACGCCATCCTATCATGGATCTGCTCATAAAACTTGGGCTCCTGTTGATGGGGGCCACAGCCGCATTTGCAGGTAAAGCAATGTATATTTTCTTAATATGAAATTATTTGACCTGAGTTTTAGTATATTGCATCTCGGGCATGAAGGCAGGTGTTACCTTTAGTCATATTTTCTATGCTACATTTACCCAACGTTCGAGGGGATGCCTACTATCTAGCCACTTATGTTTCTCTAATATTTGTCACTACTCCTTCATATTTAGAACAAACAAAATCTAAGAGTTTTAATACTGTTGTTGTGGTTAACAGTAAAATATTACTTCTTTTACTGAGTGGGCTTTAATATGTTCCATGTACAAAGGGGATCTTCAGAAGGAAATAGAAATATACCAGATTTCCCCAAACTTAAATTTTATCAAATTGGCGCACAAGTGCAGTTGATATTTATTAAATTCCCCCCATCTCGGCATGTATATTTCATACATTACAAATACATATAGTAACTGCTCAATGAATTGTATTACTGTACTGAAGACCATGAAAAGATCTTTTGTTTTCACAGCAAAGCGTGATTGCAATTTTTGTAGTGTGTTCTTATAAATTTGTATTTCACTAAAAACGGTCTAGAACAGGGGTAGGGAACCTCCGGCACTCCATCTGTTGTGAAACTACAACTAGCAGCATGCCTACTTAGTCTGATCTTCTCCAAACTCCCAAAGAAATGAATGGAGCATGCTGGGAATCGTAGTTTCACAGCAGCTGGAGTGCCGAAGGTTGCTGACCCCTGGTCTAGATGATAAATTATGTGAAATCGGTCTTTAGAATCAAAGATATTCTGCATGTAAAAATGAGAGGAAAATAGTAAAAAAAAAATTCCAGATACGTTTGGTTCTGTTTTGGAAGCAAGAAGCATTATTTCTGAACTGTGCATTTTCTGTAGCTTATTCAGTGTAAAGCAAGAGGAAAAAGAATGAGAAAACAATCTAATGGAATTCACATTGTATAATGATAATTAAAAAAAATATTGGACTTGGTTATCTTACCATATGGCTTCTCACACACACATTTTATTTATGGCATCTTTGTTTTATTTGTGAAAAACGGCAAGGGGGGAATTTATCATGAAGGTAATAAGTCATTCTTTGCTTGAGTCTTGAGTCTGTAATGGCGTACTTTCCACCAAATGTATCAAATGTCACACGTTTGTTGAATGTAGAGAATTTTTGACACTTTTGTCACAGAATCTTCCTCCAGTTTTTATAGCAACCCCCCCGATCCACCCCCCACCCCCCCCCCCCAATCTGGAGTGAATGTGACTTTTTTTTTTTTTTGTAACTTTATAAAGTCAGAATTCCTGAGTGCTAATTGTGATAAATTCCCCCTATGAGTTTTAGTGGTTTTTGGGCAGTGTTTTTCATGCTTTTTTTCTTAGAACACTTTAAAATGCAGCTTTTTTTTCTACTATTGATTCAACTACTATAGAGAAACCTATGGGAAAAAACACCAGAAAAAATCTCATAATAATATGCCATAAAAAAAACATAAAATCTGCTAAGAAAAGCTCAACTTCTTCAGCATGTGACGAAAGGGAGCAGGTCACTGCTGCGGCCAGCGATTGGCTGCAGCGGTGTCAAATCTGATGTTGACAGCAGGGGAACAGATCAAGGCAGCGAAGGCCAGGAAGTCAATTTGCTGGGAACCAGTGGCAAGCAGAAGGTAAGTATGTTTCTATTTGCAAGTCTGCCCAGGGGGGTTGCCAAAACCCCCAAAAGGTAGCCAACCCCTTTAACATGTCACATTCCTGGCCCACCAGAGGATCCAGAGGTGGGCCAATCTTATCCTGCATATAAATTCTGTGAATGAAATATTATTAATTGATTGTTATGTTCACTTTCAGGGGTTCGATTTTATGTTCCTCAAGTTACAGACAAGCAAGTTATAGGGAAACTGACAAGTAACAGTTTTGCACTTGACGAGCCACAGTGTATTTTTCATCAGTATAACACAACTGTTGTGTGGTTGGTTATTGCACTGGATACGGGTATGTTAATCTGTTATACTCTTTTCCATTTAAGATACATATACAGTATATATGAACAATTAGCTTCTTCCCCCAAAGGCTTGCAGTATAGTATACAGGATCACTGCTGCTCGGAGCATTCGGTGGTCATCATGGTCAAGTTACAGTCAACTGCAAACAGTTTCACTGCAAAAATATGACTTCAAACTATTTGCAACTCACAATTTTCCAAAGCATAATTTTCCACAAGAATTGTACAATTTTTTCCGCAATGGAAAACCTTTCCACTATGTACACTGTGGCCTACTTTTACTATTGTGATTGTGTCTGAATTCTGCCATAATTTGCACCTCATTTTTGGCTCAATTTGTCACATTTAAATTGAGAAATACTTAGGAAGACAAAAAGAATAATCCTCTGCAACTTCATCTGCTGAGGGGGGCATAATTTGGTGGGAAAGGGGCTTAGTAGGAAAGAGTGTCTAGCTGTTTACCAAGTTTATTCTCCAGGCTGAGCCATTGTGATACATTTGGCACATTTGTAGGCTCAAAATTTGTTGCCAAAATTTCTGTGATTGTCTTATCATCTTTATGAGGCTTGGAAAAATCATGGGGGGATTTATCACTTGTGTGCCAGTAAAGTGGTATTAAGAAGTCACTAACCTTCGCAAGCACCATTTGTGTAAAAAATGTGTAACTTTTTGAGGTTTTTGTCACACTTCCTACTCATCAGCCTGGCAAATATACCATAATTTCCGACCACAACCTGGCATAAATTTTAGCTAAAATCTTGACTTTCTGTTGCACCGTATTTTTCGCCCCATAAGACGCACTCCCCCCCCCCTCCCCGGGAAATGGCAGTGTGTCTTATGGGACGAATACTGCTATTGTTGCATTGCTAACACTGATAGATTGCCGGCTGCGATGCTACATAGCGCGGCGATGTATCAGCGAGGAGGGGCTGGAGGCAACTCGCGGCAGGGCCAGTGCAGTCACTGTACTCCTACACTGGTCCTGCCGCTCACAGCAGTACACATTTCTAAACAGTATTCCTTAACCTCCAGTTACCTTAACTTTGAAGCAGCTGCTCCCCCCACATTATGAATGAAGCAGGCAGAGCAGGCGCCTGACGTCAGTGAGTGAAGTTACGCCGCTGCCCGCACCGCATGTTACCGAAGCTTGATTGTAATGTAGTAAAGAGGATAGCGCTGCTTTAAAGTTAAGGTTACTGGAGGTTAAGGATTACTGTTTAGAAATGTGTACTGCTGGGAGCGGCGGGGGACACTGTCATGGGGTGGATCTGTGGATGACACATATAGCATAAGATGCTATATACAGTATGTGTCATCCACAGATGACCCCATAGCAGTGTCATCCACAGATCCTCCTCCCTATAACAGCGTCATCCACAGATCCTCCTCCCCATAACAGGTTTATCCACAGATCCCCCTCCCCATAACAGTGTCATCCACAGATCCCCTCCATGACAGTGTCATCCACAGATCCCCCATAGTAGTGTATTTCACAGATCCCCCTATAGGTGTCATCCACAGATCCCCCATAACAGTGCCATCCATAGATCCCTCATAACAGTTCCATCCACAGATCCCCATAATAGTGTCATCCACAGATCTCCCCATAATTGTGTCATCCACAGATCCCCCATAACAGTGCCATCCACAGATCCCCCCATAACAGTGCCATCCACAGATCCCCCCATAACAGTGCCATTCACAGATCCCCCCATAACAGTGCCATTCACAGATCCCCCATAACAGTGCCATTCACAGATCCCCCATAACAGTGCCATCCACAGATCCCCCATAACAGTGCCATCCACAGATCCCCCATAACAGTGCCATCCACAGATCCCCCATAACAGTGCCATCCACAGATCCCCCATAACAGTGCCATCCACAGATCCCCCATAACAGTGCCAGCCACAGATCCCTTATAACAGTGTCATCCACAGATCCCCCATAACAGTGTGTCATCCACAGATCCCCCATAACAGTGCCATCCACAGATCCCCCATAACAGTGCCATTCACAGATCCCCCATAACAGTGTGTCATCCACAGATCCTCCATAACAGTGTCATCCACAGATCCCCCATAACAGTGTCATCCACAGATCCCCCATAACAGTGTCATCCACAGATCCCCCATAACAGTGTCATCCACAGATCCCCCATAACAGTGTGTCCTCCACAGATCCCTTATAACAGTGTCATCCACAGATCCCCCATAACAGTGTGTAATCCACAGATCCCCTATAACAGTGCCATCCACAGATCACTTATAACAGTGCCATCCACAGATATCCCCCATAAGTGTCATCCACAGATCCCCTCCAAAACAGTGTCCTCCATAGATCCCCCCCATAACAGTGTCATCCACAGATCCCCCACAATAGTGTCATCCACAGACCACTATTAGTTCAAAACCCACCAAAAGCACATCCTTCAAAATATTTTTTTTCTTATTTTCCTCCTATGTGCGTCTTATAGGGCGAAAAATGCGGCAATTTATGACGACGTCTGCACTTCTTAATAAATTAAGTGCATCTCATTCCAGCTCAAATTAGATCAATATTGTTGTATAAAATGCCAGTTTGGATAAATTTCCCCCAATGAGCTATTTAATACACTAAATACACCAGAGAGACACATGCTTTGTTAGCAACTATTGGCTCGAAATTGAAAAATATTTCATTATGTGAAGTTCCTAGTGAAGAATGAAAATGGGAAATTCTATTTTGTTTCTTTCCCTTTTAGTTGTATATTGAATTGAAAAAAGTAAACCTGTCACAGCCAGATCATAGTACGATCAATAAACGCAGGGCTTGTTATTTTAACTGATTTTCAGTTTGTTTCCTCCTACAGTTGTGCCAAGTTTGACTCCAACAAATCTTAGTAATCCATCCGATTACAATTTATTCCAAACAAAAAAATACTATCATATCTACCAGAGGCCAGCTGCTACCTACCCATGCTTAGATACTGCTCCAAAACCCAATGCCATGATTCCAGTTGGAACTCTACTAGATTGTCAAAATGTTTCATTTTGTAATGGCATTTTAACTGAAAATGGACCTTATCGGTAAGATCATTTTTGAAGTATTTCATTATGTCTTTTCTATATATCATGTACCCACATTTTTCGTACTATAAAACAAACTTTTTCCCCCCCAAAAGTGGGGGTAAAATGGCAGTGCGTCTTATGAAGCGGTCATCAGCATGCAGAAAGCGCGGAGAGCAATGAAGGAAGCGCTGCGATGGCTGTACTCACCAGTCCCTGGCCTTTTTCCGGGTGTCTCACTGCACGTGTCCTGACTGTGTACAGTGTCAGGGCTCATGCACACGAACGTATTTTCTTTTCGTGTCTGTTCCGTCTTTTTTGCAGACCGTATACGAAACCATTCATTTCAATGGGTCCGCAAAAAAAACCCGGAAGTTACTCCGTTTGCATTCCGTTTCCGTATGTCTGTTCTGCAAAAAAGTAGAACATGTCCTATTATTGTCCGCATTACGGACAAGGGTAGCACTGTTTTATTAGGGGCCAGCTGTTCCGTTCCGCAAAACATCATCCGTATTTTTTGCAGACTGCAAAATACATACGGTCGTGTGCATGAGCCCTCAGGCTGTAGTGTCACTTCAAGTCACAGTGCGGTGCTAGGGCGGCAGAAGATCAGGGAGAAATGAGTGTCATCAATGTCCAGAGCAGGAGAGGTAAATTAATAAAAAAAAAAATTTTAATAATGGAGATTGGGGGTCTGATCTAAGGTCTGATGACATATTAAAAACACATCCTAATAAAGTTTCCTCAACAGGTCTGAGTGAGCACCAGGAAAAAACCTTTTTGCAAGAACCTCTATTTCAGCACTGAGACTCCCATCCTCACTGTTACCAGTCCCCTGGCAGACCAGAAGTGATGATGTCTCGTCCACGGGTGTATAACTAATGTGTTATGCGCCCAAGGGCAAATTTTGCACCTAGCAGCCTGAAATCCCCCCTCCCCTTCCCTCTATCTTGTTATTCAGATGTGCATGGGCTGCTGTGGCATTGTTAGGCTCTATAAATATATATATATATATATATATATATATATATATACACATAGACAGGTAAAAGTAGAGCAGCACTCCAAATGTGTTCAAATAGCAAAAGCGTCTTTATTCACCCATCGGCGTGGCAACGTTTCAGCTCCTGCTGGAGCCTTTCTCAAGCTATATATATCGTAAACTACCCCAAAAAGTAACATATTATTTACCTTACTGTTACTAAACAAAAACAAGTTTACCAATAATTACCAATCATACCCCTATACAAGGGCCAAAACCACTACACAGTGACCAGATATTAAGACTGAATAACACCATCCTATTGTTACTGAAAAAAACAAAAGTACAAAGACGAATATTCCCACTATATAGTGACCATATCATGGTAGAAATCAGTTCTGCAAAGTTGCTGTGCTGAATACAGGATAGGTGATTACGGTGATTCACATGGGATGTCCTCTCTGGTTGAAATCTTTCCCTTTCCTTTTTAAATTGGCTATGATAGTCCTTTTTTCCACCTCTATATACACTTACCATCTATAGTGCCCCAGACAGTAATAATTCTCCCCTTGCTGTCCCATAGGAAAAAGTAACCCCTTTTGTGTCCCATGCAGTAATAGTGTTCACCAAACAGAAATAGTGCCACACTGCCCACACAGCAATGGTGTTCTCTGAGTGCCCCACACCATAGTGTCCCCTTTGTACTCCCTACACAGCAGTACCTCAATTTTTGCCCCCACATAGCAGTGATGTCCCCCAACACAGCAGTAATGTCTCTCTTTGTACCACCATACAACAGTAATGTCCCAATTTGTGCCCCAACAAATGCAATGTTCCACAGTGTGTGGCTTACTAGAATAAGTGGTGAGACAGGGAGCCAATGGCACTCAGCTCTGCCATATGTATCATTGGAATTCCTATACCAGTGAATATAGAAGAGATGGGAATACCACTTTCAAGGAAATCTGTCACCAACAACATCCCTGTCCAGGTAATAGCTGTGGTTCACCTGATTAAAACGCTGTTTTGTTGATGCAAGGTTCTGTTCCTGTGTTATGATACTTTTTCCTAATATGCAAATTATGACTGACTATCACCATTGCTCTTGTTGCACCCAGGCTCCACTGCTTTCTGTGGCCAGCCCCCCCCCCCCCCCCCACCCTTTACTGATCCCTTACTGCTTTGCCAGTGGCTGGCCACAGAAAGTAGCAGAGCTTGAGTGCATCAAGAGCAATGATGGCAACAATAATTTGCATATTAAGTGTCCGCAACTTCGGTCCGGATCCGTTTCGCAATTTTGCGGAACAGGTGCGGACCCATTCATTTTTAATGGGGCCGGAACGGATGCGGACAGCACACTATGTGCTGTCCACATCCGCATTTTCGGATCCGCAATTCTGTTCCCGAAACACATAGAACATGTCGTATTCTTTTCCGCAACTGCGGACAAAAAGAGGCATTTCCTATTATAGTGTCGGCCATGTGCAGTCCATCAAATGCGGAACGCACATTGCCGGTGTCCATGTTTTGCAGATCCGCCATTTGCGGACCGCAAAACACCTACGGACGTGTGAATGGACCCTTCAAAAAAGAATCACAACTCAGGAACTGAGCCTCGTATCAACAAAATAAAAATACTGTTTGAATCAAGGGAACCACAGCTATGTTTTTATACAAACATTTGGATAGGAAGGTCGCTGTTGACAGATTTCCTTTAAAGGGGTTGTCTGGGTTCATGCTTCGATTCTCTCCCTTGCCCTGCACTGAATCGCGCAGGACAAGGGAGAGTTGGTTTATGTTTTTAACACTACTAGGCGCAGACTTCCACCTAGCAGTGTTGCCGGTGACTACACCGGCACTGATGGGTGGGCTTTAGCGCTGCCTGGGTGAAAATGGGGGTTCGTCTGGGTTCAGCTCTGAACCCGGAAAACCCCTTAAACTATAGCACAGTTCAAATCAGTGTCACATAACCTGGAAAATACTTTTATACTTTGAAATGAATGTGATTTGTGAATATATTCATCATCACCCTTATTTTCTACTAGTTTAAAATATTTAATCCCAACTGTTCTATTTTCTAGCGTTAAGTTTGTTTTGTTGAACAATACCACTCTGATCCAAGAGACCCGCTGGTCTGACAAAATCATCCCACTTACAGGTATCGTATTTAGAACTGGTGTCTTATTCCACTTCACTGCTACATTATTCTTGCTGGGTAATGATGTAAAGTATAAAAATATATTTTTGGTGGCATTTTTCAGTTTTTTATGCTATTTTTCTAGGTGCCATTTTAAATTCTATAGTAAAATATTGGCTATTATTTTCTAGATTCAGTTTTCGCTATTCATTCATTGCTTGCTACTGTATATACTATGTATGCGAAATCATGTATTATTTTTTTTTAACAGGAACGAACTACACTACTATTGATACAAGGATTGAAAGACATAGTGCAGGGATGATCGTAACTATTGTCATTCTCTCAGTTCTCCTGGCATTCTTGCTTGCTTTCCTAATAGCTGCACTTGCCACCGGCAGGTAATGACATTAATATTAATATCGTTATTATCTATAATTTTAGTAAAGTCCACTAGCTGCTCATAACGACAACCTCTGTCTATATGGCCTACTAGGACATCATAGCAGACATAAAAAATAGAGAGCCTTTGTACAAGAACAGTATATAGGCTTCTTGAGTTGTAACTGCTAATCTGATTGTACACGGGATGTGCACCCTTGACTAAAGGCCTTGTGCACTTGATGCATTTCTTGTGGATGCACATTGACTCATTCATTTCTATGGGTCCTCCAAAAATGGACTGCACACGGCAGTCTAGGCTCATCTGTGTAGGTTGTGCTCGATCCTGTATGCGTATCAGGATCACAAAAGTTCTATGGGATGCAACCGCAGTCACACGAGCTTCAAGGACGGGTGCCTAGTCTTCTAAGGAGATAAGTAGGGTGGAGAATGGTGAACCTCCAGGCGCAATAGGACCACATCAACGGTCATGAGATTAATGGATACTTTTTATTGCGAAAAACAACGCATATTGGAGATATAAATCTCTTTCTTCAGGCTTATGATAAACCTGAAGAAGGAGAATTATATCTCCGAAACTCATTGTTTTTCGCAATAAAAAGAATCCATTGATCGCATGACAGTTGATGTGGTCCTTTTGCGCCTGGAGTCTACCATTCTCAACTCTAAAGATTTCAACTGTATCGCCCTCCTGATAATGGTGATACAGTTGAATTGCGGCGGATGGCGGTGGTACCCGGCCAGGTACATGATGCTCCCATCATTAAGCAATGCTAGAACTGTTAGATCATTACGTACCCTGTGGCTTGAGGAGGACTCACCAGAAAATTTCTCTGTAGGGTCTATGACCAGTCCGCCCCTGCCCACTGGATATGAAATCTGACAAGTCAGTCACCACCTTTTTTTTTTCATGGGGTAAAATGGTATTGCAGTTACCTTTCCGTTTGGCATACATTTTGTCACCTTAGCCAGGAGGTGACACTGGCTATGCCCCTTTGTAAGAACAGTATATGGCCTCCTTGAATTCTAACTGCTAGTTTTAAGACAGATGGCTGCTAGCTATAGTCTGATTCATGGCTTTCAAGCCAGACCAATGGTGACTTTTTAGTGAGCCACTCCATGCCCCCTGTAGTCTAAAGGCCCTATTACACCTGCAGATAATCGCTAACATCATGGCTAACAAGCAATCTCATGAATGCTTGTTAGTGATGATCTGCCAGTGTAATACTGCCGCTGATTACCTGATGATCATTCATCTGGTATTTGGAGTCTTTCAAAAATAATAATTTGCCGGTGGCAGATCGTGCCGTGTAATCAGCACTCTGCTGCTGGCAAACAATGGTTCAGTATGGGGACGAGCAATGGCATAAGTGACTGCTCGTCCCCAAACTAAGGAGGAGATCGCTCCATGTAATAGCAGTGGTCACCTCCACTAGCAAGCAGGCGATTCCTGGGAAGGAACTCTTCCCTCCAGACAATCATCTGCAGAATCTTTAGGTGTATCGAAAAATTTTTAAACCCTGACAAGCCTCATTATCAGTTATCAGATGTGTCATGGCTGTTGTGGCTCCATTGTCACTTGTGTGAAAACAGCCTCAAGGTCCTTTAACATAGTATAGGGATCGGAGCAATGATTTGCACAAATAATTGTTCCTCATAAATGCCCAATATAAATGTGCTGCCGGTCACCAGATAAACAACCAAAGGTTCGTCCACAAGGTGATCGCATCTTTTATGGGGAACATAAAATCATTGTTTGCCAATAGCATGAAACAAAAGATTTGCTGCCGACAGACACTAAATCTGGAAGGAGATGAACCATCACTCGTTCCCAAGCAGAGGGGACAATTGCTGCATGTGAAAGCAACTCTCCCCTTTCCTAACAAATATTTCCTGATAGCTGCTTGGCTGTTTCCCTGTGTAAAAGGACCTTTAGTGTACTTTAGGTTAGGAGACACTGATAAAAGTTATCTACAGTACCTACATATCTGATATCTATAACATCACTACCTATGAGTATAGTGACATGAGGATTTTTGAAGGAGCTACTAAGTTCCTTTTTAAGCTATATAAACCAACACAACATGTTATTTCATGCAATAATTAACAAGTGAACAATCTTTATATTCTGGCAGGATATAGAATAGGTTAGATCAAGCGCAAATAGGGTATATCACACTCCCTATGCTGTCCTAAAAACACAATAGTCCGCTTGGGAGCCTGAAACTAGTGGTAAGTAATGTCTAGCACTTAATGTAAGTAATGACTAACACCAGCCAGATGGAAGTTGATGTGCCTTGATGGTATAGGTGTTTAAGGTGCTTTGGCGGCTGGGCCCGTATTATTCGTGACGCCAGCACCGTAAGGTGTAAATGTTGAATGTAGTAGTGAAAATGATGAGGAGGCAGTTGTAATCAAACAGTTGAACATTTACTGAATCAATTGTCTTCAGGTAGTCAGTACAGATACAGTTCATGTGTATGGCATAAGTGATGACTCAGAACTAGGTTCAGCTGCATTCCTTTCATCAGGTTTAGGCAATTGTCAGTTGAGGAGTTCTCCTTAAAGCTAACACTTTACAGGCAAGACTTCTGTAATTATTCTAAGTCCAAACTATAGCACTCTGGTACTAAATTCTAAATACTGTTTTCTACTTATCTTGAGCTATCCAATAAGGGCGTTCTTGTTGCAGGGGCAGCACTATTGTGCCTTATGCGCTATGGCATTAGAAGAATTTTCATTTCTTTGACTTTTTTAGTCTAACCAGACTGTCTATTACTCTGTAATTCCTCTAGCACTGTTCTATGGAATCAGTAGGTTTAAAGAGCACACCAAATGCTTGAAATAACATCTTTATTAACTTCAACTTTTCTTCATATATAACACTGCTGCCTCCGCAGCAGACAGTCCATGTACAAAACACATGTAGAATAAAGTATCACAAAATGGCGGTTCAACTGTTCAATCTTGTCATTCAACATAAAATGTGGATATATTGCTCTCTTCAGTATCTGTACTTTCACTTTAAGTCATTTAAGCACTTTAGGATCTCTCTGAGAGGTATATCTGGGACTTGACCAATAGTTTTACTTGCTCTATATCAGGCATGCCCAAACTCCGGCCCTCCAGATGTTGCAAAACTACAACTCCTATCATTCCTGGACAACCTACAGCTATCAACCTACAGGAGTTCATGATGGGAGTTGTAGTTCTGCAACACCTGGAGGGCCAGAGTTTGGACATGCCTGCTCTATATGATCTGGTATGAGCAGTTCACAGACTGTACGTAGTTTGCTTGGTTGGAGATTGCTATTTGGTATTTGCTATTTGGTCTATTCATTTGCTTATTGCATTCTTTTCATTTGGTGGAACTGCAAGAAAACACATAACTAGTTCAGTATATAGCTCT
The DNA here is from genome assembly GCA_033119425.1 of Bufotes viridis. NCBI lineage: Eukaryota > Metazoa > Chordata > Amphibia > Anura > Bufonidae > Bufotes > Bufotes viridis. The sequence continues at coordinate 280,730,605 of CM065591.1, read as the reverse complement.
AATCACTACATTAACAACAGGAACATCTATAACTGTATTAAATACCTATTTTGGCCTCTTTGCTTCCATAAAACTGAACTCTCAGTGGAGTGAATGTCTGTTTAGCTTCTCTCCTCTGGTGTAATGAATTCTAGCAGCTCCTGCTAAAGAATTTCCCAGACAGGCTGAGTGTGAGGCTGGCTGTAATTGGCCAAGACTCCTGCTCAATGTGAGACTGGCTGTGATTGGTTAAGACTCCTGGGCAGTGACAACAGTTTAACTCTATGCTTTCTGCTAATTCTGCTGTGTCATTGAGCTTACCTTACAGTCATATAATGAATCTTAAGGCATATTATCTTTCTGCTTCTGTGAACACAATATATAACTGTTAAATGACATCCAAAAACATGAAACAGTAAATATCTCTGCTTTTGTCCCCAACATGTAAACATAGGAACTGTATTAAGGTTATTAGCAAGTCTAGCTGCATATACATGTAAGTCATATTAGCAACCCAGGACAGGTCCTAACTGGTCAGCTACAGTTCTCCCTCGTGGCAGGCATCAGTCTTCTGCTACATTATTTGCAGGATGATCTCCTGTGGTATTCAGGTTTTCCACTATATCCCAGAAGCTTTGTAGTGGGAAAAGAGGACAATTCTGCACATAAATTGTCCATAAGTGTCCCGGCACTTCTAGAGTTGCTCTCAGGCATTTGTGCTTGTAAAGTCCATAGGCTGAGTTCAGCCTCAAGCTCCACTAGGCTTGCTCTATATTCAGTTATAGACTTACTGTCTAGAGCTTGGCTGCTAAAGATGAATGTTCGCTGTACTCCCTTAGCCTGGGCATGACCAAGGGGCAGAAATAGCAGACTACATGATGGACGATGCCTGTTTCTCTCCTCCATACACTATGCTCTAAAACACACTACTTCACTATACTTCCTGTTCTAGCAAATCCCAAGCTATATAAATGAGTGGTGCCAGCACCACCTAGGGGCAAAAGGGTGAAATGACATTGCCAGCCTGATATTAGGAAACACCATACATTACAAATACATTGGATAAATAAGTAGATGTTTAAAGTGTCCCTTTTACACACATATGTGGGATGCTGCACATGCATTCCCCATGTAATCATGTAATAAAAATGCTGGAGCATCTATTCCTATGTCTCTGTATGTTGTGCCATTCCTTTATTATTTCTACTAGAAGTTATGAATGACTTGCTAGCAGTCTGCAGTAAGGGTACAGAGGGGTGGTAACCAGTTGGGGGTGTGTACCTGCACAGACTGACTCTATCCAATCAGTGCTGCCATTGTCAGACTGTGCAGGTACACACACCCAAACTGTTACCACCCCTCTGTACCTTTACTGCAGACTGCTAGCAATTCAATGAAAGAAAGGAACACACACTGCTTCCAAGGCAACAGCCAATTTCAGAAGTTTTAATTGGCTATGGAAAGCACACTGAATTTTATACACGGGTACCTATATTGACTTTTATTGTATTTTCACACACTTACCCATACAAGTATTCTCTGCTCACTTCTCAACCTGTTTAAATATTTGACGTCTGTCATTTTTTTTTCTTTGTTCATAGCAAGGACATTTGCTGGTGCCGCACTATTGATGCTGAAGGAATCCTGGAGAAAGAAGAAATTAATATGAATGACTACATCATTCCATACAAAAAACACAATATTTATCTCACTCATTCACACTCAGCCAAGTTTCTTCAAAACCAAAGCAAGATGTAAACAAGTGTTCACATAAATTTGTCCTTCCTCATTTATGCTCATTGGAATATACTTTAGATATGTTTAAACATAAAATGTAAAAGCGATAGTTAAGGCTACTTTCACACTAGCAGCAGGACGGACCTGACAGGCTGTTCACCCGACGTAACAGCCTGTCGGATCGGTCCTGCCGCTAGTGAACGTGTGCTCCCGGACTACCGCTTTGGCCCCATTGACTATAATGGGGGCGGGGTTGAGTTCCGGCAGAGGCACGGCAGTGGAATGGCGAGAGGCTGCCAAAATTGAACTACGACATGTCGGACATTTATTCCGGCAGCTTCTAGCCGTGCGCTGCCGCGCCTTCGCCGGAACTCCGCCTCCATCTACAAGATAGGTGATGAGTGTCTGATTACCAGGGGTCGACCACTGCGATCCCCACCAATCATGAGAATAGGAGTCCCATGTTTTACTGTTTGAATGGTGGTCACTAGATATGAGCGAATTTTATATTTTGAAATTCGTTCACGTTTCGTTTGGTGGTAAAAGCAGAATTGCGTTATGGATTCCGTTACCATGGACCATAACGCAATTCTATGACGGAATACATAACGGAATGCCTTTAGAGGCAATCTGTTATTCATTCCATCATAATAGAAGTCTATGAGCTGCAAAACGGATCCGTCCTGTTTCCGTTATGCAGGAGAGTCCACCCCTGCATAACGGAAATGGGACGGATCCGTTTTGCAACCCATAGACTTCTATTATGACGGAATGAATAATGGAATGCCTCTAAAGGCATTCCGTTATGCATTCCATCATAGAATTGCGTTATGGTCCATGGTAACGGAATCCATAACGCAATTCTGCTTTTACCACCAAAGCGTGAACGAATTTTATAACATTAAATTCGCTCATCTCTAGTGGTCACGCATGTCCACTGCCACCTTATGCATTTCTAGAGAACTACCGGAGAGAGCCAAGCCGCTTTATTCAAACAGAGAACATTGGACCCCTGTGATCAGCATGGGTCCTAGGGGTTGGATCCCCACCAATCAGGTACTGTCTATCCTGTGGATAGGGTGTGTTGTTTGTGGGAAAATCCCTTTGTGGTAAAATAAAACAGATACTTGCTTTTACTTCCTTGATTCTCTCTACTCATGAGTCCATTGCCTAAGGTTAGGGTAGGCATAGGTATTATGTGATTATTATACTGTTGTAGCTTTAAAGGGAATGTGTCACCTATAATTCTTCTGCCAATTAAAGCCAGATAGTGATACAAATTATTTTTTCTAATCTGTTTTTATTTTCAGCTTGCTTTTTTTTAATTCTATTTAGCATGGAAGATTATGGGGGGGCAGCCATCCTGAGATAAGCTTTACAGCAGCCACCATGGGCCATAGACACAATAGACAGGAGGGTACTCATTGATCTCTAGGGGAGAGTTTCCTGGGCAGACATCATTGTGCAGAGGAGTAGAGTAGATGAGCTGTGACCATAACATAATGTGAATGGTGGATCCTGTGTTACATATGGGTGATAACTGTCCTTGCAATCCTCCCTATGATGATAACAAGATAACTGCTGAAAGTGATCTGCACAGAACAGGATGCATATAAAGTATGTATAGAGACATGAGATCTAGACATGACAATTAAACAAAAAAAAATCTGAAAAAATATGTTTAACATAAAAACTTGATTTAAACAATAGATGATTGATTACACATCCCCTTTAAGAGTGATGCTACTGCTGTATGATATCATGTTGTATGGCTTGTAGAGGCAAACACATGCTAACTATACATGATGTACTTTCTATTATATGATAAATATTTTATACATTTCTTGCTGTGCAATTCATATTCCGTTTTGTGTAATTCGGCACCATGCAACATTGCTATATGGGTTTACTATTTCTTCGTCCTTCTTCTGTATAAATGTCGAGCACTAGATGAGAGATACGACTACGTATAATCTTAACATGGTTATCAAACTGGGACAACCCTCTTTTTCTTGGCAGCTCCCCCACTGGTGAACTAATAGAGTCCAGCTGCTCAAGGCTGCTAACATGACCATAATTGCAATGGTGGTCCTATATACCCAACTGAAAGACCTCCTTTTCCTATATATGTACTCCTTTATAGAAAAACTTCATTAATATACTGTCCATTCAGTTGTTGGTATTTCTAATAGAATCTGCTTTTAAATATTACAAAAAAATAGTACAATCTTTAATTAAGGAAAAAGGAAAATTCAGCAGCCCCACCTTCACCTGTGAGCACGGAGTCAGGCCCGGGCAACCCAATGCAAAAAGCTTCAAGGAATCAATCTGGATGTGATTTTACCGCAAGCAAAATAAATAATTCCTTTAACGAAGTGGAGCTGGATTCCTTGAAACTTTTTGCACAACCTTTAAAGGGAGTCTTTCACCTAATCTGAGCGTTTTTACATCGCTCAGATCAGGTTACAGACTCTTTGCCCCTCATTACTATAGTACCTTTCTTTTATTCCACCGTGGTCCAGATGCTGAAATAAAGACTTTTAAACCGTATGTAAATGAGCCGCTGAAGGTGCCTAGGGGCGGCATTACTGGGCGATGTGCCCAGAAAAACACTCCTCTTTCTGCCCTCTGGCCCGCCCTCTGTCCTATTACCTCCTTCAGCCGAGCGGCTCAACAACAGCGGGATGGATGTCTTTAGTTGGCCGGCGCATGCGCAATATGAAAAGCTGTTTCTCTGCCCATAATGGGCAGAGCAGTGCGCATGCGCCGGCCAACTAAAGACATCCGTCCTGCCGTTGTTGTGCCGCTCGGCTGAAGGAGGTAATAGGACAGAGGGCAGAAAGAGGAGTGTTTTTCTGGGCACATTGCCCACAAAAGACTATCCCAGCTCCAGCGATAGTATGGCAAGATGAACAAACAAGTGGATTGTTTTTCAAATTACGCAAGTTACAAAAGATGCTAAAAATTGTTCCCGTTCACCTCTATGCCTCTTTGGGCAGGTCGGATTATGTTGGCTGATACTGCTTGTGATGCTGCGGATAGTGGTTGTGATGTTTTCCTTAAATTCATCCAGGGGATGTGGATTGCTAGCGGACACTTTCTGTTTTAAATTTCCCCACAGATAAAAATCGCATGTGGACAAGTCTGGGGAATGTGGTGGCCATAACCCCTTTCTCACAGTTCGCTCCTCTGTAAACAGTTCATTAACCCATGCCAGTGAGTCCTGTGAGGTGTGGCATGTTTCTCCATCTTGTTGGAAAAAGCAGGACATTTTTTCTTCTTGTGTTAGTTGGTTTAAAAACTGTTCAAACATGTTCAGGTAAATTGCAGTACTCACAGTTGATTTGAAGAAAATTGGGCCCACTATTCATTTTCCTGACACTGCGCACCAAATGCCAATTTTATGGTCGTGTAGTGGTATTTTGTGTGTGTCAAATGGGGATTATCAGCAGACCAGTACCTCGTTTTCCGGGAATTTATGTGACTTGATAAGGGAAACCTAGCTTCGTCCGTCATGAAGTACAGCAATGGGTCCAAATGTCTGTCAGCAATCATAGTCAGCAACCAAGTCCAGTAATTTAGACATTTAGCTTTGTCAGACTCTTTCAGTTCCTGCTGTCACGGCTGTATGTGAGCAACAAGAGCATACACAGTGAATTAGCTACTGACCGGACCCAAACTAGGGAACATAAAGGGTGACCCCTGTCAGACCCTAAAAGCTCTCCCTATGCTGCTAAGCCCATGTCCAGATCCAGATGGTGGATCGAGACATGCCCGCGTACCTAAGGCTGATGACCACTGTAACCCCTACAATAGTGGAAGGGGCATGGCCACCGGTGCCCTGCTCAGTATATGGACGGAATCGGGGTCGCCTCGGATCCAGTCAGCAAACAAACAGAAACACACAATGTCTGCACACTTAACTGAAGGAGCTGCAGCAGCAGTGAAAACAGATCCAAAGTCAGCAGACAATATCCGAAGTACTTGCTTCAGCAGAACACAGGTCCAGTGAAAAGATATCACACAAGTGAAGATACTCAAGCGAGAGATACAGGTCAAATGAAAAGTATAATCCGCACGATTAAACAGGAAGAGGGGTATTTTATAGGAAGAGGAATCAATCACAGGAGGGACAGCTGGGAGGAGGGAAACTGAAAGTAAAGACCTCATCACAGGGGCGGAGAAACAGAGCAGAGAGAACTCCTCCAAGCTCTAGTAGTGACATCATTACAGGGGTGGAGAAACAGAGCTGTGAGAACGTCTCAAAGCTCTGGTAGTGACACCTGCACACGTTATTCGGTACCGTTTCAGGTTCAGCACTCACTAATACGTCATTTGACAGTCTTTGAGTTTATTTTTGGGGGGCTACTTGCAATCCACTGATGAAATTTCATGCACAATTTCAGCCGTCCTGATCGATGGAGGCCTTGATTTCTTCATGTTTGCAAAAGAAGAATTCCTGTGCTTACTCTCTGAGTGCACCTAAGTACCAATGACTAGAAGTGGGGGTTCTACAATGTCTGCTGTCCTCTCAGTCATAAGTAGTATCTATATGTGACACCGTCACGCCTACCTGTACTTCTAGAGGAGAGTCCGCGATACTGTTGTGTAATTGTGAATACTTGATAGTTGTCCTGATCCTCCAGTCCAGTGGAAGCAGTCAGGAATTCTTCTTTTACTTCTTCACTTTGTCATTGCAGCACTGACCATCCTTGCAACATACTCACAATATTATTAAATGAGAGCGCCAGTAAACTTGTTTTTTTTCCTCTTGATGTTTGCAACAGAGCCAGTTTAATGTCATTTCCGAACCAGACTCTAAATACAAAGTTTAACTGGTGGTTTTGTTTCCGGGTACTTGTTGGTAAAGGTCTTTTGCGTATCCTTAATCGATCTGCTTCACACATAGCCTTCCACAGGGACGTAACTAAGGGCTCATGGGCCTTGGTGCAAGAGTTCCGCTTGGGCCCCCGTTACTTCAGTGCTTTGTGGCAAGGGGCAGAGGAGCACCTAGCCCTCTAATGAGTGCCAGTACAAAAGTACCCCCTTATAATGTGTGACAGTACAAAAATATCCCCTTAAAAGGTGCGCCAATACAAAAAATGTCCTCTTATAATGTGCCATAGTACAAAAAATACCCCTTATAATGTGCCATAGTACAAAAAATACCCCTTATAATATGCACCAGTGCCAAAAATACCCCCTTATAATGTGTGCCAGTGCTAAAAATACCCCCTTACAATGTGCACCAGTACAAAAAATATCCTTTTATAGTGTGCACTAGAACAAAAAATACTCCCTTATAATGCATGTCAGTGCAAAAAATGCCCCCTTAAAGTGTGTGCCCAGTAGATGCACTCAAACTCAAATACTTACCTCCTTGTAGCTGGAAGTTGCCAGGCAATTATCCCTGTACAAGATCAGTTTCTCCACCTTCTTGTCGGGGTGCAAGCTATGGTTATTTTCTTGTGTTAACGTTTGTTTTAAGTTACATGTTCTTATGGGGTTTTTTGGGGGTTGATGACAGTAATGACAGTAAAGGACAAAATGGTACCAATTGGACGTACATGACATTACAAAGGTTTTCAAGTATCAAAATAGTAACTTGGAACGTAAAGGGACTGTGCTCCCCCCATAAGCGCCTAATGGTCTTGCGACCTTAACTGGGACCTCCACAGAATCCTGCTCCTAGGGTAGCCAGAGGTCTGGTTTTAGGCTGAACAGTCCTGCTTTCAGACTCCCTGTCCTCCATCCGGCACAGGGCCTGGATGGATACAGGGATTTCCTTTTGAACAGCTCACTCTCAGACAGCAGCACTGTGATATCTGAGCGTGAACTGCAGGGAGAAAGTCACCCTCCCTCCCACCCCTGCAGCTGACAGAAGTTGATTTTTACCTTCATTTTTTCAATCCCCGTTGGCTGCAGAGTGGGAGGGGTGTGGCCTAACAGAATTGGGGTGTGACTTAGTGGGACCTGGGGCTGGGGTTTCAAGTCCATCTTTTGAGGGTGGCCTAAATGGCCACCCTACCTGCCCCCTGAACTGTGACCTCCACAGCACTCCGCTCCCTATCCACAGTGCCCTGACCCTTTAAAGCTGACCTGCAGCAGTGAAGAAAAATGGTTGGGTTGTTATGGAAACCTGGTGTAAAACTGTGTGTTCTGCTTCGCGCTATTGACTGTTGTATAACGCTAGTCAGACAGCTTAACAATAATTCAGAAGTCAAGAAACGTGAGACATCAAATCTGTATGTATTCTTCTTTCTGAATAACTTTGTAAAACTACAACATAAACATAATCAAAACATACATGTCAGTACATTAAACATTGTGTAACAGCTTCCTACCATCAATGAAAGAACTTACGGACAATTCCACCATAAAGTCCTGAGATGCTTCAGAGCACCACTGTGTCCTGCTTGCTGGTCCAGGCTCACTCATGAAATGGAGGACAAGAAGTTCCAGGTTGAAGGTCACTGTCTCTCATAAGAATATTACAACTTCCTGTTAAGGCTGATCTAAACTTCGTAGGCAATATTAATTCTGGCCACTAGATGGCAGCAACATCAAACATATTAATACAGTAATTATAGACATTGCAAAACTATATGAGCAGCACACTCCCTGCCTGACATAATTTATTATGTCACTACCTATATAATTACTGCATTGCATTAAGAACACATAAACCAGAGAAATAATCCTAGCTAATCTGGGACTAGAACAATAATGTCAGTTACAGGCCTAAGATACATTTTGGAAGTCCCATTTCTTACAACCTTGACCTCTACTTTTCTAACTTTGCCATCTCTACTTGGTAGTGCATTGACAACAAGTCCTATGGGCCATTCATTTCTGCTTTCTTGGCCGTCCTTTAACAGAACAACCTGACCCACTCTTACATTCGGGCGATCTTCAGTCCACTTTCTACGGCGCTGCAAGGTTGACAGATACTCTCTCTTCCATCTTTTCCAAAAGTGTCAGCCAAGCATTGCACTTGCTTCCATTGCTTAGCATGAACTTGATGGGTACTCAGATTTACAGGTGGAGCAGACAAAGGGTTCACCTTTTGAGTTAACAACATTGCTGGAGTAAGAACCATAGGTGTATCTGGATCTGAGGATACAGGAACTAAAGGTCTTGCATTCATAATGGCTGTAACCTCTGCCATAAAGGTACTCAAAGTCTCATGGGTCAAATAGGCAGGTTTAGTTTGTAGCAACATAGCATCCAAGATCCGTCTGGCTATACCTATAAGTCTTTCCCAGACACCACCCATGTGTGAGGAGTGTGGAGGATTAAAGACCCAAATACATCCTCTATCTTGGAGAAAGCCTTGTAATTTTGAGTCGCTGGCACAAATGTTAAGTTCCTTGCAGGCTCCCACAAAGTTTGTTCCTCTGTCAGAACGGAGAAGTTTTGCTGGACCACGAATTGAGAAGAATCTCCTCAAAGCATTAATAAAGCTTGATGTTGACATGGCTTCAAGTAGCTCTATGTGTACAGCTCGGGTGGACAGACAGGTGAAAAGGACTGCCCATCGTTTGCTATCCGCGCTGCCTCCCTAGTGCGACGGGTTAAGACTGACCATGGACCAAACACATCTAAGCCCACATTGGTGAAAGGTGGTCCAACAACTACTCTGTCCGCTGGTAGCTCTGCCATCTTTTGGCTTTGTAATCTCCCTCGCAGCTTTCGACAGATGACACATTTGTGTATAACCGCTGACACTAACCGTTTACCACCAAGAATCCAGAAACCAGCGGATCTAACTGCACCCTCTGTGATGTGTCGACCTTGGTGAACAACTTGTTCGTGACAGTATCTAACAAGCAGTGTGGCGATGTAGTTATCATGGGGTATAATGACAGGCTGTTTCTCTTCTTCAGAAAGTTCAGCAACGGACAAACGTCCACCTACTTTTAACAACCCGTTCTTGTCCACAAAGGGGCTAAGTTTCCTAAGACGGCTATGCTTTGGGAGGGGCTGTTGTTTTGTGATGCAGTCAATTTCTTTCTGGAAATGTTTGCTTTGAACGGAAGAAATTATAACAGATTGTGCCTGTGAGAGCTCTTCCAGACTGACCCGCTCATGGAAACTTTCCCACTTTCTGACCTGATCGTTATTATTTTCTCTTCTGAAGGTTTTAGCAACGTGGATAAGTCTGGCTAAGGTCTTAACTAGAATCTTCCAGGAAGAGAATCTCTCAAAGCAATGTGAGTGAAGTGTGGCTTCAGAAGCTTTGGTACTGAAACTTGTAATTTCCGATCTAATTTCAGGGTCAGCTTCAGGCTCTATGAGAGGATAAGTACTGGCAGTGTCTATGTCCTCACAGTGTGGTTGGTACAGAAAGGATGGTCCTGAGAACCATATAGAGTTCTGAAGGCATGCTGCTTGAGTAGGTCTAGTGGCATAATCTGCAGGGTTTTGCTCTGTGGATACATAGAACCACTGATCTGGGTGTGTAGATTGCCTGATTCTGTTAATCCTGTTTGAGACATACAGGTAGAATCTCCTTGTGGTATTGCAAATGTACCCTAGGACAGTCTTGCTATCAGTGAAGAATTTCACAGCATCAAAGTCAGTGTCTAGTTCATCTGTAATTAACTCTGACATCTCTACTGCAAGTACAGCAGCACACAACTCTAAACGAGGAATAGTATGGGCTGGTTTAGGGCTTAATTTGGACTTTCCCATAATGAATCCAACATGGCACATGTTTTCTGCATCAATTACTTTCAAGTAAGCTACTGCACCTATCGCTGTGGTGGAGGCGTCTGAGAAAATGCACAGTTCTTTCCTGCAGGCCAATGATAGAGAGACGGGAACATAGCATCTGTCTATCTTTAGGTGCTCTAACGCTAGCAAGGATTCTGTCCATTGAACCCACTCACTCAGTCTTTCTTGAGGAAGCAATGCATCCCATTCACTTTTCCCAGAAGACAGTTCACGAACTAAGGCCTTACCTCTTATTGTCACAGGAGATACAAACCCTAGGGGATCATAGAGGCTATTTACGGTGGATAGAATTCCTCTACGTGTAAAGGGCTTTTCCTCTGAGGAAACTTGGAAAACAAAACTGTCTGTATCTAGATCCCAACTTAGGCCTAGGCTTCTCTGCAGGGGAAGGGTGTCTGTACCTAGGCAAAGATCTTTAAGGTCCTTAGCTCTGTCTGTCACAAGGAAAGCTTCCATGACCTTTTGGCTGTTGGAAGCGATTTTATGAAGACGCAGATTAGATTCTGCTAGCATCTGCTTTGCTTTACTGAGGATGGAAATTGCGTCTTCAGGAGTGCTAGCAGAAGCGAGTCCATCATCTACATAGAAATGCCTCAATACAAAGTGTTTGGCGTCTTGTCCATAACACTCTGCATATTTCTGGGCTGCCTTTTGCATGCAGTATATAGCGACAGCAGGAGAGGGCCTGTTGCCAAACACGTGCACCTTCATTCTATACTCGATAATTTCCTTGTCTATGTCATTGTCTTTGTACCAGAGAAAGCGTAAAAAGTCTCTATGGTCTTCTCTGACGAGAAAGCAATAAAACATTTGCTGCACATCTGCTGTGAAGGCAATGGGCTCTTTTCTGAAGCGCATAAGGACACCTAGCAAGGTGTTGTTTAGGTCAGGGCCACTTAACAGTACGTCATTTAAGGAAACTCCTTCATACTCTGCGCTGGAATCAAAAACTATTCTGATTTGGTTAGGTTTGTGTGGATGGTAGACACCAAACATTGGTAGATACCAGTGCTCCCTATCTGTCTCAAGGGGACTTGCTACTTCAGCGTGATCATTGTCTAGCATCTTTTTAATGAATTCAGTGAAATCTCTTTTCACTTCTGGCTTTCTCTGTAGTGTTCTGCTGAGTGAATGCAAACGCCTCAAGGCTTGATCCCTGTTACAAGGCAAAACACGTCTGGGTGTGCGAAAAGGAGAGGGGCCACCCAACTGTGATTGTCGTCTTGGTAGACCTCTCTGTCCATGATCTGCAAGAAGGTCTGATCCTCTATAGACAGGGCCTGTTTATCATCATCTTTAGTTTTCTGGAACACTGTAATCCCTAGACTGTCTGTCTCAATGTTGGAATTGACTTCTCCTTTGCAATGTAGCATAGGAGAGTCCCAGTGTTGTGCTGGCTTGCCAAAGCTTTCTTTTACTACAAAGCTGTTGTGACAGGGGCTAAGAAGGGACGTGCGCCCATTCGTTAACACAGATGTCTTCAAACTACTAACGTTGTCAGGCTGGTGAACCGTCCCCAGGCAAACTTCTCCTACAATAACCCACCCCAGGTCTAGTCTCTGTGCATAGGGGCGTTGTAAGGTCCATTAATTTGCTGACGTACCTTGTGTACCTGAAGAATGTCTCTTCCCAGAAGTAGAAGGATTGAAACATGTGACTCAACAGCTGGGATAAGGTGAGCAATTGAGCGGAGATGAGGGTGATGATGGGCTACTTCTGGAGAGGGAATCTCTGTTTTGTCATCAGGTATCATGCCACACTCTATAAGGGTAGGAAGTGAGAACTGCACTTTCTTATCAAGGGATTCAATGGTAAAGCTAGTAGCTCTTCTCCCTGTGGTTTCAATTGTCCCTGCACATGTCCTTAGAGTGTATGGAACTGCACTTGCCTTAAGGTTAAAGATATCAAAGAAGTCTGGCTTTGCAAGGGATCTGTTGCTCTGCTCGTCGAGCACTGCATACATTTTCACTGCCCTTTCTCTCTTACCAGTGGGATACACAGTCACTAAACAGATTTTAGAGCATGATCGTGGACTCTTGCCTGGGCCACATACTTCTGTGCAGTTAGACATTACTGAGGAAAGTGGGGTCTCTTGTTGCTCCCTGCCCTGATCTTTAACGGGTCCTACAGTTTCTAGTGATGTAGGAGCAGGCCCAGGGTGCAAAGCTGCAATATGTTTCTCACTGCCACATTCGGAACATTCTACTGACATTTTACAGTCCTTGGCAATGTGATAAGTGGAACCACAGCACTTAAAACAGATGCCATTTTGTTTAAGGAAGGACATCCTCTCAGCAATGGGTTTGCTTCTAAAGCTTTTGCATTTCTTTAGTGGATGTGGTTTTTTGTGTATAGGGCAATGTCTATCAGGGTTTTCTATAGTCTGTACCTTGTGGGTACTTTGACAGTCGGTGACTTCTGAAGGTACAGCTGTTTTGTGTGTGGATACAGAGGTCTTACCATAAGGTCTGTGAGGCCTTTCAGGTCTGTGCGATTGATTGCTGTTGGTAGCGAAGGCGAAACTGGGATCGCTCCGGATCTTTGCTTGCTGTCGGACAAACCTAGAAAACACAGAGAAAGGGGGAAAAGCAACTCCATAGTCTTCTTTGAATTTGCCTCCCACAGACATCCACTTGTCTTGCAGATTGGAAGGTAGCTTCTCTACTATGGGATTAGTGCCTCTGGCTGTATCTAGGTAAGAAAGTCCTGGCAAGTAGCCATCCTCTTTGGCATATTCTATCTCTAACAGAAGGTCACTCAGTTCTTGTAGCTGCACGTTGTCTCTGTAACCCACCTTTGGAAAGGCTTCAAGCTTTTTAAACAGTGCTCCTTCAATCGCTTCTGGGGATCCATACGTTTCTTCTAGTCTTTTCCAGGTCATGTTAAGTCCTACTGCAGGGTTGAACAGGTTCGCTCTTCTCATCCTCTTTGCATGTTCTGCTGACTCGGTACCAAGCCATTTTATCATTAAATCAAGCGTCTCTGCTGGTGATAAGTTCAGGCTTCCAGTGGCATTCAGAAAGGAAGATTTCCATGCCCAATAGTTTTCAGGACGGTCATCAAATTGTAGAAAGCCTGAGCTCACCAGTTCTTTGCGGATGAGATATTTGGTGACATCTACTGCACATTGATGTTCACACATGTAATCTTTAGGTTGAAGTGGTGAGAACACTTGTTTTTTGATTATTGGGGATTGTGGCGCTTTATCCTTGCTTTGCTGGCAGCTGTTAATCTCATGTGGTTGATAGGACCTGCACAGGGGATCTGTCCGTCTCGGTCTGAATTCTGTTGCTTCAAGTTTGAGAGACCGTTCCTTTGTATGCACATCAGTAAGGTTCTTGACATACTCACTTGTACGATCTGCAAAGGATAGAGGTTTTTCTGGAACCTTTGGTTCTTTATATGATTTTTCACTTCCTGACCGACTTGTTCCCATGTAGGCAGCGGCCTCCGCTTCAGCGACTGCAGCTGCAGTCTGTCGCTGCAGGATGAGCAATTTTGACTCTAATTCTGCTTCTTCCTGAGCTATGGCAGCTTCCTTGGCTGCTCTCTCTTGTGCTATGGCAGCTTCCTTGGCTGCTCTCTCTTGTGCCATGGCAGCTTTCTTAGCTGCTATCTCTAGCATCATCATGGCTTCTTTTTCTGCGTACTGTAGCTGGACACGGGCAGCTTCTGCCTTTGCACGAGCTCTAACTGCTGAGGAACTTGCTGAGGACATCTTGCTAGCTTGTGAAGATCTGGACACATGTGACTGTGCATCGTCTTGCTGGGCACTAGGGATGTTCTCCCTGCCTTGCTGTGTCAGCGGTAGCATGTCATCAGCCTGGTACTTTGTTCCTGATCTTAGACTCATGCTGCAGTAATGGCGTCTCTGTGTATTCCAGACTGCCACGTGGCTGTCCTTTTACTGTTCTGCTTCGCGCTATTGACTGTTGTATAACGCTAGTCAGACAGCTTAACAATAATTCAGAAGTCAAGAAACGTGAGACATCAAATCTGTATGTATTCTTCTTTCTGAATAACTTTGTAAAACTACAACATAAACATAATCAAAACATACATGTCAGTACATTAAACATTGTGTAACAGCTTCCTACCATCAATGAAAGAACTTACGGACAATTCCACCATAAAGTCCTGAGATGCTTCAGAGCACCACTGTGTCCTGCTTGCTGGTCCAGGCTCACTCATGAAATGGAGGACAAGAAGTTCCAGGTTGAAGGTCACTGTCTCTCATAAGAATATTACAACTTCCTGTTAAGGCTGATCTAAACTTCGTAGGCAATATTAATTCTGGCCACTAGATGGCAGCAACATCAAACATATTAACCCCTTAGTGACCAAGCCTGTTTGTGCCTTTCTGACCAAGCGTTTTTCGTCCTTTTTTCATGGTCTCGTTCCTAGAGCTATAACTTTTTTATTTTTTCGTCTATATAGCAGTATGAGGGCTTGTTTTTTGCGGGACAAGTTGTAGTTTTTAATAGCGCCATTTTGGGGTACACATAACTTTGTTATTAACTTTTATTAACTCTTTCTGGGAGGGAGAAGGGGAAAAATAGTACTACTGCCACTGCGTTTGTACATTATAAATTTTACGGTGTTCATTATTCGGTAAAAGTAACATAATATTTTCATTCCCTGGGTCAGTACGATTACAGGGATACCAAATACTTATAGTTTTTTAAGTTTTACTACTTTTTTGCAATAAAACCCCTTTTTAACAAAAAAATGATTTTGCACTGCCACTTCCCAGGACCCATAACTTTTTAATTTTTTTCTATGGAGTTGTGTGAGGGCTTGATTTTTATGGACGACTTCTATTTTTCATTGGTATAATTTTTTAGTAAATTTCGCTTTTTGATCGCTTGTTATTTCGTTTTTTTCTGTGAAAATTAAGAATAAATTAGAAATTCTGGCTTTTTTTTATTTATTTTTAACGGCGTGTACTATAGGGGATAATTTATGTAATATTTATGTAGTGCCGGTCGTTACGGACGCGGCAATACCAAACATATGGGGATAATTTTTTTGCAATTTTTTCATTGAAAAGCGTATTTTCAATGGAAAAAAAGCATATTTTTATATTTCATGGAATTTTTTTATTTAATAAATGTGTATTTTTTATAATTTTTTTACTACTTAATAGTCCCACATGGGGACTATAATATACAGTATTTTGATTGCTTTTAAAATGTAATGCATTATATCTATAATGCATTACATTTTAAATGCAGTGCAATTCTAACTTTGACCAGCAGGCTACGCCAGAGAGGCATAGCCTGCTGGAGATTACTGGAGGACAGGCTCGGGGCCCTGCCGGAAGCCAGGTAAGGCTTCCCAGCACATCAGCACCCCGCGATCGCATCTGCGGGGTGCTGATGGGTGACAGAGGGAGTTCGCTCCCTCTGTCAACCCTTTACATGCGCAGGCGCCATTGCGCCCGGCATGTAAGGGGTTAAACAGCCCGGATCGGCACTCCTGCCGGCCCGGGCTGTTAGAGCAGGGCCGCGGCTCTCATGTGAGAGCCGGGCCCGCGCTCCCCGCTGCACGGGGGACCCGTGCAGTGCTTAGACTGGGCCGCCGTAAAAACGCGGCAGCCCAGCCTAAGGCCCCTTAGTGACCGCCGTAAAAACACGTATGGGTGGTCACTAAGGGGTTAATACAGTAATTATAGACATTGCAAAACTATATGAGCAGCACACTGTGTGTATGTGGATCTGCAAGCCACTATTGGCTGATAAGGGACATGTGACCATGTGTATGGCAGTTGAGATATGAATAGAAAGACCTGCAGGCTTCTATTGGCTATTGTAGGTCATGTAATGTGCCATATTTGCATTTTTTCAGGAGTGATATGTGTTAGAGAGCTGAGACCCGGTCTAAAACCTTCCCGGACACCTGATGCTGGGTATATTTCATCTATTTCATTTCATGTTTGTGTATGTCGTTAAAAGATATCGACAGTATCCACTATTACAGTGACATCTACAGTACCCCGCCCCCTTAACAGTGACCTCCACAGCCCCCCAACACTGACCCCCACCACAGTGCCCCGTCTCCTTAAATTGGGACCTCCACAGCAGCCCACCCCCTTAACTTTGACCTTCACAGCAGCCTGCCCCTTTAACAGTGACCTCTACAGCCCCTGCCCCTTAACACTGAACATAGGTTATAGTCCCCTCTTAACTGTGACCTCCACCATTCCGGGCCCCCTTAACAGAGACCTCCACAGTGACTTCCCCTTTAACAGTGACTTCAACACAACCCCGCTCCCTTAACAGTGACCTCCACTGTACCCCGCTCCATTAACAGTGATCTCACAGTACCCCGCTGCCCTTTTAATAGTTGCCTCCACAGTCCCCTCCTCCCTTAATGAGGACCTTTCATTACCCTAAAGAATCTGAACTAAGTATACAGACATGGAGAGCGGCACCCAGGGATCTCCCTGCACTTACTATTATCCCTGGGCGCCACTCCGTTCTCCCGGTATAGGCTCCGGTAACTTCAGCTCTTCAGCTCAACTGGGAGGAGCCTGCCCTTCCTCTCCTGGGCCTCTCCTTCTTCCAGGCTGTAGCGCTGACCAACCGCAGCGCTCAGCTCAAAGCCTGGGAGGTTTTCTTCTCCCAGGCTATGAGCTGAGCGCTGCTGTTGGCCAGCACTACTGCCTGGGAGAAGGAGACGCCCAGGAGAACAAGGGCAGGCTCCTCCCTGTTGAGCCGAAGAGCTGAAGTTACCGGAGGACATACCGGGAGAACGGAGCGGCAGCCAGGGATAATAGTAAGTGCAGGGAGATCCCTGGGTGCCGCTCTCCATGTCTGTATACTTAGTTTAGATTTGTTAGGGTAATGAAAGGTCCTCTTTAACAGTGACCTCCACAGAGCCCACCCCTTTAACAGTGACCTCCACAATAGCCTGCTCCCTTTACAGTAACATACACAGTGCCCTCTCCTTAAACAGTGACCTCCACATCGGCCGCCCCTTTATTAGTGACCTCCACAGTACCCCGTCTCCTTAACAGTGATTTCCACAATATTCCACCCCCTTAACAGTGACCTCCACATAGCTTCATTCCCTTAAAATGTGACCTCCACAACACCCCGCCCCCTTAACAGTGACCTCTACAGCACCCCGCCCCTTAACACTGCCCTCCATAGCGGACCGTCTCCTTAACTGTGACCTCCACAGCAGCCTGCCCCTAGGGTGGCCAGAGGTCCGTTTTTAGGGCGGACAGTCCGGCTTTCAGACTCCCTGTCCTCCGTCCGGCGCAGGGCCTGGACGGACGCAGGGATATCCTTTTGAACAGCTCACTCTCAGACAGCAGCACTGTGCTATCTGAGGGTGAGCTGCAGGAAGAAAGTCAACCTCCCTCCCACCCCTGCAGCTGACAGAAGTGGATTTTTACCTTCTTTTTTTTTATCCCCATCGGCTGCGGAGTGGTAGGGGGTGTGGCTTAGCAGGACCAGAGACGTGGTTTTTAAGTCCGTCTTTTGAGGGTGGCCTGAATGGCCACCCTACCTGCCTCTGAACTGTGATCTCCACAGCACGCGGCTCCGTTAACAGTGTCATCCACAGCGCCCTGACCCTTTAAAGCTGACCTACAGCAGTGAAAAAAAATGGCTCGGTTGTTATGGAAACCTTGTTTAAAACTGTGTGTATATGGAGACTAAGGGCCTGCAAGCTTCTATTGGCTGATAAGGGTCATGTGACCAGGCTTCTATTGGCTAATGCATTTTTTGGGAATATCTCAGGAACGGTACGTGCTAAAGAGCTGGGACCCGGTCTAAAACCTTCCCGTACACCTAATGTAACTGTGTGCCAAATTTCGTGATTGTAAATGCGGCGGTGCGGATTCCTTTAGCGGACATACATACAGACAGCTTTATATAATAGATATATACATAGATAGATAGTGTTTTGCATCCAGACATTACCCTTCAACACTGCATTCTTTTTTCAGGTGTGTCAGGGCTTTAATATCTTGTCAGCTGCAGAATGACTAGCCTCTCCCAAATGACAGAAAATATCTGTTATTTCCGCTTGGTTCACATCTGTGGCAAAATAGTTTTTCTGTTTTGGCTACTAACAGAAAAATTGAATCTCTGGACCTTTCATATGCTGGATACCTATTTTTTATCCTTTCTCACGTAGTCTCTATAAGTTTCTCACCAGTTTTTGTGTCCATTCAGCAGCGATGATGCGAGCAAGTACAACACATCATCGCCTCTCTTAGGTATTCAAAGCACTGGTGCTGTAGCAAGCAATAGGTGAGGATTGTGGGGTGTTTTTTTTTTTTTTTTGCTGCCAGCTTTTTCTTTTCTTGATATTGGACATCTATTTTGAATTTGGGTTCTAATTGAGTCAATGGCATTATTTTGAGGGCATTTTGAGATTGTGATTTAGGGGTTGGTTTCTAATATATATATATATACTCATATATATGAGTATATATGAGTATATATGTGACACCTCCAACACTCACAACAGATCCACATTCGAACCTAACTCAAGTACTGTTAGCCTTCAGTCTCTCTGAAAAGCTCAGAGCAACAGTTGACTGATGTTTATATTCAGCCTATAACATATTGCTGACATTCTGTGGTTGTATAGGGTTTACCAAGTTATAAAATATTTTAGCAGCACAAGACAGGAGAGCTTTGAATCCATGATTCTGCAAGGAAAAATAAGTCTAAAATAGATGAAGGGTGAGCTATTCAAGTCATTTCCTCTGTTGGGCCTAAACCACCCCAGCTTGACACTGATCTTAGAACATAGTGTATGTATTATTTGCTTAAAAATTTGGGATAGGAATTTAATTTCACATTCTCATTCATGCTCAAAAGTTGGTGATTGCTTCCATTGTACATACAAAAATTTTGACTTCACGCAGAACAAACCAGCCATGTGCAGGCACAGACATTCTCATCAGCCTTGTCATCTTACACAATGTGTGTAAAGCACTGTACACACACTGCTGTCAGGGGACCTAAAATAATAGGAACAGAAAAAGTATTACAAATGTTATTTAAAAAATTATTTGTGGCTTAAAACATACCGATTGGTAACTAACAATAAGCTATTGTGGGTGTACATGAGGAATAACACTATATACTGTATGATTATTACATGACTTGTAGTCTGCATTTATCACAAGTTTCCCCTCAAGTCCCATCTCTAAATTTCAGTTTTCCCTGAGTTAGGATGTGCAAACGATCATATCTCTCATACACTATACACACAGTGAGAAGAAGGGGAGATCCTGATCCCGAATCTATCTGTAGTATACCCTCAGAAGAAGCAGTAGCATGGGGAAAATAGTAACGCAGTCATGAGCAGTGTTGCTGTGAATCCAGCATGAGAGTAAGATAGAACCTCATTAGAAGCTGTGCATCCAGAGCTCACTCCTCTCCCCTACTCTCCATAGATTTTGATAGGCAGCATTTAACATGACCCAAAGCTCATCTCTCAAGATAGACTATAGCTATGAATTAAGGGTGAATGATCAGCTCAGGAGGAAGGGAGAAAAAGTGGCTCATTAATGGAGAAAGAGACATTTTTTTCTATAAAACAGATACATAAAAAGTTTGTTACAATCGCTTCTACTATTGATTTATGACAAATGTGTCAAAAATATAGGGTCTATTTAAACTTCAATTGTCTAAACGGTTTATGTTATTTAACCAATATTCTAGAGTCACAGGCTGGTCATACACATGAGATATCTGTCAGCCAACAACTACTGTATCTCTCCCAACCACCCCATCACACACAGACATGACTGCCCAAGAGTGCATGTGTTCCAATTTGGAAGAAAGCCACTGCCAGACTCTTCTGGTCACAATTTTTCTCCAAAAGAACAAAAGAATTAGGCATTTTGAACTACAAAAGCCCATAACTCTCCCAACATCTGCCACTGGAAAACAATTGAGAGGCCCCCATGCACAGTAGATTGCTGGCTAATCTGGCTGAAATATGACGGTTTACCAAATGCGTCTATTATGTTTGGCCAGCTTTCATTCAAATGCGCTTTTCTTTATTCTCTCTTCTCACCTATTTTTGGAAGTCCTCTGGGATAAAGATTTGATTTCTCTAAAGCTGCCCTGTTCCAGCTTTGGATCCTGCTAGTGAAATTATACATTTGATTAGGTGACAACACAATGGAGGAAGACCTTAAAAAGATGCGATGAATGCTAAAAGCTGCCCCAATATTTAGTCACTTCCATATAAAAGCAGGCATTTTAGGAATCTAAACCTGCGTAAAATGTGATTTTGTCTATTACGGTAATTTGTGACTATCACTAAATAATATTTTGTACAGGGAGAAGTTAACACTCTGGTTCTATTTGCATGTAAACAGGTTAAACACGTTTGTTTCTTAGGTGATAAGCAGCTCAATACAAAATCTAAAGAATGTTATTTCATAAATCAATGTTGTTTGCCTTAGGGGAGAACCAGGGCTGGTTCGAAATGTCACAGTTCTTAGGGGACTTGCCGTATTTCTGACAAGAATGATTTCCTTTCACGCATTCATAGAAAATCAGAACTTCAGATGAAAACCTGAAGAAGTGGAGCAATGTATCTACATGTTAAACTGGGTCTGCTTCTGGTTGTGTCTATGGCTGTAACTGAAGGTAAGGCTTTAGGGTTAACTTTTGGGGAACTTCACTATTATAGTAGTGTCGTGCATGCACAATAACTACTCCAATATATACCGTAATCATTTTTGCATTCCTTACATCTTCCCTGTATGTTTGTTATCAGGCATAGGTTGCTTTACAACAGTCTGTGTACAGATACTATTTATTTCACATCAACAAAAAGCTTCAACCCCTTAGATTTAGCTTTATCAATGATAAAAAAAAAAAAATAGAGAAGGACCAACATCAATACAACACAGTGGAAAAGTGAGACACGTACAAGCCAGAATAAAGAGCTACCAACTAGTCTTAGTCATACTAGCAGCAACCATGGGGCGAGCACATTGGGGTCTGAGGTGGAGGTCTCTGCCATTATGTCTAACTGGTTGGTAACTATGTGATCTCCTGGCATTTACCTTACTTTCCCACTGTTTTCCATTGATTTTGGTCATTCCAGGCTTTGTATTGTACTGTTTGTGTAATTATGAAACTATGGTTAACACCCAGGTTCAGACCTACGTCCTTCATCAGTTATGTTTTTAATGGTTTTTAATTTATTTCAAAGTGCATTGATATAATGACGATGTCAATTAGTGCTTATGGTGGAAGAACTCCCTTAACATTATGTTTCCCCTATAAAATGTTAATGTCACTACATATAACTGCAAATCATGAAATACATATTTTTTACAACCATGAAACAACTTATATAAATAAGGGGGCACACCAAAATGAATACAGCACAGGAGTGCAAACAGTGGTCAAAGAAACAATTGCACTAAACAACAACCAAGAGAGAGTCAAAGCGACCACTATTAGAATGCACATCCAACAAAATCATGTATAAAAACAAAATTATTTTATTGTACAAAGGACACAAAATACAAAGACACATTAAAAATTGTATACAATAGAACAAAGTGTAGGCAGTATATAAGCCAACACTAAAGTAGAGTCCACTCTTGTCCAAAATAAACGGACTTCAAATCATACAAGCCAGCTACATTACAAACTGCAATAAGGTCATACAGCAAATGCATACATATATACCAATGGCTGCATAGATCTAAACCAGACCGCGTGTGGTCATAATGTGAATGCCATAACCTGTGCTCTCGCTGGCCAGTGGACCCCAACTGAATGAAAGAAACACCCCACGCGTTTCGCCGGTAGTCTCCGGCTTCGTCAAGGGTACAGAGTCAAATGCACAGTCTCCTTAAATATGCAACCAATATTGTATAATAAGTCTCACCTGTTGGAATAATGTGTCACGGCTAAAGCGGCGTGCCTGGCGCTGAACTACGCCTGTGCGGGAAGGCAGTTACAAACCAAAACATGTGACCAGAAGTGAGATTATTGTGCCTGAGACGCTTATGCGTGTCAGACACCGGAAGTGAACCAAATCATATGTCCGGAAGCGCTAGCGCTGCTATAGAGACGCTGATACACCGCAGTGACCAAGGAACAATGTGCAAACACTTCCGGACACATGATCCACATGCTAGAACGCATATATGTATCAAGTAGTGCAATAGATGCATAGACATAGGGATGTATATAAGGGCAATAAAATCATAATATATTGTGGTTTATAATCAAATACAAATATAAATATGAGAAAGTGACATAAAACCCTCTGTGATAATAATAATTGGCCCTGTCTATCGGACCCATTAACAAAACCAAAAAAAAAAAAAGTTATTATTTTTTATCCTTTTATGTAGGAAATTCATAAGGTGTAAAAAACCACGGAAATATATAAAAACCTTAATCACCACTCATATAAATAGAGATATATATCCAAATTATTTAAATCAATAAATAAATAATATATTCCATTACATGACAAGTTGTATATAACCTCATAAAAAAGTTAAAATATATAATTCATTAAATGTTTATTGGCCAATAAACAAAAAAAAAGTGGCATATAGTGGCAGGTATTGGGGGTTTATGCAAACAGGCTAGTGTTTATTTGGATTTTTTTCTACAAACTTTTGTTTTAGGATTGAAGTCCTATCTGAGAGACTCCATGCAGCTGATAGAGGTCCTGGAAACACTTCAGCTACCTTCTGGCACTTTGATATTGACATGCGATGTGGAGTCATTGTATTCCAATATTTCCCATGAGGATGGCATTAAGGCGGTCAAATAAATTTTTTCTAAATCCCAGACGGGTAATCCGGCTCACCGGTGAAACGCGTGGGCTGTTTCTTTCATTTATTTGGGGTCCACTGGCAAGCGAGAGCACAGGTTATGGCATTCACATTATGACCACACGTGGTCTGGTTTAGATCTATGCAGCCATTGGTATATACAGTATGTATGCATTTGCTGTATGACCTTATTGCAGTTTGTAATGTAGCTGGCTTGTATGATTTGAAGTCCGTTTATTTTGGACAAGAGTGGACTCTACTTTAGTGTTGGCTTATATACTGCCTACACTTTGTTCTATTGTTTACCATTTTTAATGTGTCTTTGTATTTTGTGTCCTTTGTACAATAAAATCATTTTGTTTTTATACATGATTTTGTTGGATGTGCATTCTAATAGTGGTCGCTTTGACTCTCTCTTGGTCGTTGTTTAGTGCAATTATTTTTTACAAACATATCATGCAAAAACTATTATTAACTATTAACTTATTAATAACTGTATCTCTTAAAAAAATTATATACACTTCAAAATGGTATCAATAAAAACGATGAATCATCCTGTAAAAAATGAACCCTCACACAACTCCGTAGATATAAATATTTAAAAAAAGTTATGGGGGTCAGGATATGACAACGGAAAGAAAAAAATAATTAGCTATTGGCAGAGAGGAGTGAGCACAGGGCAGGATAAGACATTGCATTCCTACTTGTGCCCACTCTACTAAAGCCTGAAATAGCCCATCTATGCCAGGCTGTAGCATAGTTGGTACAAGCAGGAGAGTGATGTGCTCCTTGTGGCCTCAGTGCCTTTGTACTCCTATACACAACGCTGTATGGGAGCACTGATTATAAAGAGCAATAGGTACCTGAACCCCAATCTACAAAAAAAGTGAGGGTCCCAAATAGGGATGAGGGAAACAATTTGTCTCACCAACCAGACTTCTTCACCTGTAAGGGGTTGTCTCCACTGGTGAAGAATCTCTCCCTGCCACTTGACTGACAGGGCAGACATCTTGCCCAGCCACGACAACCTCATGCCTGTGCAGCGGCTCTGGGTAAACTGCTGGAATGGTAATTGTGCATGTGCCACTACACTTAAAGGCAGTAGAGCATGAATAGTTGCTGCTCCAGAAGCACAGCCTTTGTGCTTGTGCCTCTTCTCAGAGCAGCGGTACAGGCACAGGATTGTCAGGGCCGGGCAAGATGTTCTTCCTTGTCAAACAAGTGGCAGGGGGAGATTCTTCACCAGTGGAGACAGCCCCTCACAGTTGAGGAACTCTGGTTGATGAGACGAACTGGTGTTTTAAGAATTGATTTGCTCATCCCTAGTCCCAAATGTATACATCTATCAGACATTTATAGCATAATCTGTGGGTATGTCATAAATATCTGGAATGAGAATAACTCTTTAAAGGGGTTTTCCATGTTATATTTAGTACAAACCAATGGCATGGATTTGGTTAAAATAATAAAAGAAACTTTAACTCATCTTCTCGCCACTCCATCCTCACCTGCAGCCATGACACATTGCTTTGACTGCAGTGGAGATGTCCCATATATAGCTACAGCCAAATACTGGCCTCAGCGGCCTAGTGCTATACACAGCAGAGGCCAGTGATTGGCTGCAGTGGTATACAGGATATCACTGCTGCAGCCAAAACAGTAAGTCACTGCAGCAGCAAAGCAGGGTGGCTGAACATCAACACTGGTTCAGAGGAGGTTGGGAGCTGAGCTAAAGGGGTAATCCAGTTATGTACCTTTTTTTAACTCCCGTAGTGTTGCTGAGCATAAAACTGAGCGTGACCAGTAGTAGGATAGAGCAGGCAGGTTGTAAGGGATGCAGGAGTGTAAACAAGGCAGAGGGAGACTAAGAAGTAAGTAGATATTATAGAACATTAGTGCATAGTATATTAGACATTTGTAAAACCTGCACAATGCTTTCAAAGCAGATCCATTTCAGGGAACCGGAATAGCCCTTAAACTTTATACATTTTAACCATGTCCCTGCCATTGGCCCATAACAAAACTAACTTGGAAAACCCCTTTACAGTTGGAATCACACATGGGAAGATAGTGAGAGAAGCAGGGAGTAACACTTAGCGCTGATAGTAAGTGTACTACTGTATGTCTCTGTATATTTACTATCAGTGCTAAGCACTGCAGCATTTATCCTCTTCCTATCCTTCCAGTGTGTTTAGCCCCATGTATTACTGAGAAATTACACAAAAAATATTTAAATAACTGAAGAAAAAACAAAGTTACTTCTTTCAAACACGTAGGTTCTCAAAAAATATTTTAAAAAATCCTTATATTTTCAGATATTCCAAGAATAATGTTAGGATAGGACCACCTGCTGAACAGCCTTTCTGTGGCCACTTCAGTAAATGTGCTTAGATAGATTCACCTAGATTCATCTATCTATCTATCTATCTATCTATCTATCTATCTATCTATCTATCTATCCAAATCTATATGGTGCATCGGGGGGCTTTAAATGGGACATGGTGTCAAAAATCTAGTCCAGCAAAATCCACCTTCCAAAAACCATATGGCGTTCCTTTCCTTCTGCGCCCTGCCGTTTGGCCATACAGCAGTTTACGACCACATATGGGGTGTTTCTGCAAACTACAGAATCGGGCCAATAAATATTGAGTTTTGTTTGGCTGTTAACCCTTGCTTTGTTACTGGAAAAAATGGATTCAAATGGAAAATTTTCAAAAAAATCGAAATTCTGAAATGTTATCTCCATTTGCCATTAACTCTTGTGGCAAACCTAAAGGGTTAATGTTGTTTGTAAAATCAGTTTTGAATACCTTGAGGGGTGTAGTTTCTAGAACGGAGTCATTTTTGGGTGGTTTCTATTATGTAAGCCTCACAAAGTGACTTCAGACCTGAACTGGTCCCTAAAAAGTGGGTTTTTGAAAATTTCTGAAACATTTCAAGATTTGCTTCTAAACTTCTAAGCCTTGTGACGTCCCCCAAAAATAAAATAGCATTCCCAAAATGATCGATACATGAAGTAGACATATGGGGAATGTAAATCAATAACTTTTTTGGGCGGTATTACTATGTATTATAGAAGTAGAGAAATTGAAACTTGGAAAATTGCACATTTTTCCAAATTTTTGGTAAATTAGATTTTTTTTTATAAATAAAAATAAAATTTTTCGACTTCTTTTTACCAGTGTCATGAAGTACAATATGTGATGAAAAAACAATTTCAGAATGGTCTGGATAAGAAAAAGTGTTTTAAAGTTATCACCACATAAAATGACACTGGTCAGATTTGCAAAAAATGGCCTGGTCCTTAAGGTGAAATAAGGCCGTTTCCTTAAGGGGTTAAATATTACTTTATTATAAATATATTCTCAAATACCTTTCATTATTCATAATGGCTCGTTTTGTCTGGAGGGCAATCATCAGGGGGAACAAAATGACCGCTGTCACATCAGTTCACACAAAACCTGTCCTGATCACAAAGGAGGACAAGTTACTTTACAACACTGAGGTAAAGAGCTGACTCTTCTCTGCTTGTCAGGGATTATGATCCTGAATACAGATGATAAGAACTTTAGCTGAAAGTCTGGGGAATTTAGTTCATGAGGAGACATGAATTACAGAGAGGACGGACAGGACAGACTGTGGTAATGTGTTGCTGTGGTAATGTAGACTGTATACAAGTGCTGCTGCTCATTAGCCGCACC
The DNA here is from genome assembly GCA_033119425.1 of Bufotes viridis. Classification (NCBI taxonomy): domain Eukaryota; kingdom Metazoa; phylum Chordata; class Amphibia; order Anura; family Bufonidae; genus Bufotes; species Bufotes viridis. The sequence goes on along the minus strand of CM065591.1, from coordinate 280,703,662 downwards.
TCACCCTCCTCTCATGTCTCCTCATCATCTCCATTCCCCCAGAGATTCACCTGTATTCAGGATCATGATTACTGACGAGCAGAGCAGAGAGGAGGATGAGACAGCACTATGGATCATTGTGGTGAACTAACTTGTCCTGTGTGACTAGTACAGGTTTTGTACTAATAGGGCGGCAGCCATTTTATTTCTCCTAATGATTGTTCCCTAGACAAAACAAGCCATTTTAAGTAATAAAAGGTATTTGTGAATATATTTATTCTAAGATAATATTTAAGTATTTTATATTTTTAATTCCTGGAGAACCCCTTTAAGTACACAATATGGGCTAGATTTAACTATCAACAACATTTTTTTATGGACAACTACATCAGAATGGAACAAATTTTTTATATCCGCTATCATAATTATGCCAAATTTAAAAAGGCCCCTGTTACGACTTTAGGTAGGGACAGACAAGGACAGTGAGCCCTAAAGCTAGCCCGCTTTCACTACCTACTTGCAGAGTGGTCCCTTGTCAGTGGTCACTCTTATTAGTTAGTCTGTACAGGCTAACCAATCAGAGCCTAGTTACAGGAATAGTGCTGGCTTCAGGTTTCGATCTCCACAGTCACATCAGACCTGTAAGCTGGTATGCCCTAAAGCCTCCATTGTTCCCCCAATGCCCCCATTGTTCCCCTGATGCCCCCATTATATCCCCTGCAGCCCGCCAAGTGGCCCCCCTGTATGGCGATGGCAGCTGACAACAACCGAGATCAGTGCTGGCATTGATCTTGGCTGTTTAACCCCTTACATGCAGGGCCGGTGCAAGGATTTTTACCAACACAAGCGAAGCTACATTTTGGCGCCCCCCCCCCATGATCACATTATGACCCCCTATTGTGTCACACTCCCCCCCCCCATGTCACATCATCCCCCCATGTCACATTTCTCCCCCTCCATGGCACAGACTACAGACATTTGATTTGTCCCCCCCTCCCATCATGTCACCCATGACCCCCCCATTAATGTTGTGTAATAATTATAAACAATATGCGCTCTGCACTCATCACCTACCACCTACCCTACAGCAGTCGACAGTCCGTCTGGGCTGGCCTAGGCTGGCTGTGTGAGTCACAGTCACCAACAGCTGCTCCAGTCCCTGCTGCTGCCCGCCGCAGAGCCACTCGCCAGTCACACACCCTGAGTGCCCCCATGACCATGTTGCCGTGCTGCCGCTCTGTGAGTGAGGACCGGGGCCGCATTGCACATGCAGGCTGGGGTGTGTGGCCGGCGGCGCTGCGGCGCAACTCACTGCAAGTGATTTGAAAAAAAAAGTTCATTCCCCCCCCCCTTCTCTGCGCCCTAAGGCAGCCGCTTGGTCTGCCTTATTATAGAACTGGCCCTGCTTACATGCCACTGTCAGTAGCATGTAAGGCGTTAATGGAAGGAGGTCTCTCTCTCTTCCCTATTGGACAGCCGAGCTGCGATGGCAGTGTCCAAATGGTAGCCATGGCAGTCGGAGGCCTTACAAAGGCCTCCAGGCTTGACATTTACCAAAACTTGACAGGTCATGCCAGAGGCAGGTTTTAATCAGGCTGAGTGTCATTGTAAAACTTACAGTACAATAGTCTGCAATAGCTGACTAATGCAGAGTGTTGTACAGACTCACTGGATAAAGTAAATGTACATTTCAATGAAAAAAAAACTAAATTTGCTTCTTTCCATATCCACTCATTTATAATCGATTAAAAAACGAAAACAATAAAATAGCGTTAAAGTTTTCCGGTATTGAGTTCCGTCCTAGGGGCTCAATAGCGGAAAAAAATTATCATTCCCCCCCATGCTAGTTTGCTGGTGTTAAAAAGTTACAAACCTGGCGTTTGAGACTTTTTTTTTTTTAAATCAAATCGTTTTTATTTAAGACAAGAAATATCACATGTATATCGCATTCTGTCACAAAAAGGCATACCAGTAAAGTCTAATATAACACAATTTTATGCAACCCGCTGTTTTGTTATTCTGATCATTTATAACATATATAGTACCACTGTGTCACTCTTCTTCATAGTGTCATATGCATGTCTTAACTGGAGATACTGATAAAATCTCTGCTTGGGAATTCGATACTGGGCCTGAATATCTAAAAATGACCTAAACACCCCTTCCTTTACCAAGTCTCCTATTCTGGAAATCCCTTTATTTTCCCAGCCCTGGAAACCTGAGAGATGCATAAATTCTGGGAGATTGGGATTACGCCAAATAGGGGACAGTACAGAAATTCCCGTCTCCCCCCTCAACAACTTCACTTTGTTCCAAACCTTCCCTATCAGGGACACCACTGGGATCCTAGTTGCCTGCGCACTTTTACTGTCTCCCTCTAGAATCCACATTAGGTCTCTGTTTCTTGTGGAGTGGCGCAAAATGTCCCAAGTTACATCTGACCCTAAGTTATCTCCCCATCCCTTTAGATGTTGGCATTAAGACGCTAGGAAGTATATCCATGGGTTAGGAATCGCCAGCCCTCCAGACTTTTTGGGATACTGCATTGTTTCCAATTTGATCCTTGGACTTACCCCTTTCCATATTAGTTCCCTAAAAATGGAGTTTATTTATGGAATCTATCCATGGGCAGCCAGATTAGAGCATTTTGTAGAACATAAAGCAGTTGTGGCATCATAATCATTTTGAGTAGTTTTACTCTGCCCACTACTGATAAAAATAGTTTCCCCCACGTTTTGGCTTTGGACCTAAACTTTCTCAGCAGGGGATTCAAATTTAGTTCTTCAAATTCCGTAGTCTCTGTAGAGATCTGAATACCCGGATATTCAATAGACTTAACGCATGGTATATTATGGTCAACTGCTACCAGTGACACATTCTGTCCATCAAGGAACATTAACGCAGATTTCTGCCAATTTATGGTGAGACCTGTTAAAGCTCCAAAGGCAGTAAGTAATGACATTGCTGCCGAGAGAGATGCTGTCGTGTCCCCCAGGAACAAGAGAGTATCATCAGCGTACAGAGCAATTTTATTACTAACGCTACCATACTGAAAGCCTTTAATGTCTGAGGAATTACGTACCGCCACTGCTAAAGTTTCAATAGCAATCGCAAACAAAAGGGGCGACAATGGGCACCCCTGTCTAGTGCCTCTTTCTGGTGTTTGAGACTTTTTATATACCATTGCATTTATATTTAGGCACCTGGCCACTTTCCCAAGAAGGGGGAGTGGAAGGGAGGTAAAAGGATGAGGCCAGTGGGCACATTTATCCTCAATTATGACCATTTTCTGATGTAAATATATCTACTTCTACCGCTTAGATGCCTAATCATAAGAGGATATCATGTAAAATGCCGGTCTATGATAAATTTCCCCCATGGTGCTCAAAACACATTTGTCCTGATGCTAATTGCCAAATTCTTAATACCAGTTAATTGCATTACAATGATGATACTGATACATTTTAATTTTTATCTTCCAGATGTAAAGGATTACAAGCCACAACTTGCAACAGACATACCTTTCAATGTAACGGATAAAACATTTGTGCTGGTTCAGCCAAACTGCATTTTTCTTGACCAAACAACTAATGTGTGGGTGGTAGTTGCACGGAATAACTGTACGTACAATATTTTGTATTACACATATATTTAAATGAACCAATGTACCGTATCATAAGACTCCCACCAAGACTAGACAATAGAAAATTAGAAAATAAATATTGAAACCTCCTTGATGGTTTAATGAAGTGGAGGGGTCAAAGTAACTCCCTTTAAAACAGTCAGCTTATATTAATCTTAGTGTGTCAGCTTTTGACAATTGAAACAAACAGCAATGGCGTGGTCATGATAGGATGATCGACGCCACAATAAACATCACAAGTTGCAGTATACATTACAATACAATATCCACTGTGTAGTCTTCTTACTGGTCTAACACCTGCCACTGGTGACATCAAAATTCCTTTAGCCATGCTAATGGTAGATTTATATGGCCTGATATTTAGGGCAGATTATCGGGAACAAATGTTCCTCTTGAATGCTCGTTCTGGACAATCTGCCGGTCTAAAGGTGTAGCCGATCACCCAAAGAACGAGCGAAATGGTCATTCATCAGGTGAAACTGTCGTTCATGAGGACAAGTAAATTATCATTTCTGGGCAGCAGATCATGCTGTCTAAAGAGTGCTCTGCTGCCCAGAAACAATGCAGCTGTATGAAGACGAGCGATTGAAATAGCTATTACTCGTCTCATACTGTGGTGGTGTTTGCTGAATTCATCCCCAGTGAACCTGCAGCCGGATGTGGGGGGGGGGGGGGGGTAACGCTTCCTTCCCGATAATCTGCTTCTCCTCTGCACTTGTAAATCCACCTTCAGTTACAGCTTTTATGTATTTCCCTGCTTCCTGGGGACTTTCAGCATGTGGAGGGCTGTGTTTCTCAAAGTCATCTTTATGAGCTGAATCTTCTTTCCTTCTGTAATAGTATTTACACGATTACTCACCTGATATGTGGAATTGTCAAGGTCTGGAAAACGAGTTAGGAGTCCAGTGGCTGTGACGATCCAGAAAAATTGAGTTTTCTGAAGCAAGACGCATTCAAGTTCAGATGGATGGCAATAGTTGTAGCGTGAGGTAGAGGTATAGTCAGGTAATAATCCAAGGTCAGTAACAGATAAGCCCAATATTTTGTCGGAAGTTCAGGAGCAGTAGCTAGACTGCAAGGAGAAAGTGGCAAGGTCTAGCTTAAATAGGAAGTCCAAGGGTGGAGCTAATTAGACAAACAAGAATATGAAGGAGCAAAAAACTATCCATCAGAATCAGGAAAGAATCACCAGTCACCCGGTGAGAAGAGCTACTGCCTGCGACGCAGGAGTTCCTGGGTTGAAATTCTGACTTCTTCACCCTGCACATTTACAGGTGATGGAGGGGGAAAATTGTGGCATGCAAAGGTATTTTCATGATATGGTTTCTAGAGAAAACAATGGAAGACAGGATGGACCTTTACAGACTAGGACATTTTAATCAAAAGGTGACTTCATTAAAAGGGTTTGCAAGATGTTTGAGAAGGCACCAACGCTCTCAGAAGTGCGGCATCCTTCTCGCAGCTTTACCTAGCCCATGTGACATCACATTCATCAGTCACATGGGCTAGGCGCAACTCAGCTCTATTGAAGTGAATTGGGCTGAGCTGCAATACCAAGCACACCGCTATACAATGCACAGCACTGTGCTTGGTGGGCTGAAAGAAGGCTACAGAGCTACTACCAGTGTCGGTTCCTTCTCAAACAGAGAATAGGTGCTCAGTTAAAAAATCTGGGAAAACCCCTTTAATTTGAGCAGAAATTTTAAATGGCCCTATATATTTAGTTTTGGAGAAAGCCACACTTTCTTCCATACATGAAATACAGGGTTTGCTCTTTGATGTTTGTCAGCAGCTTGTTTTAATATTTTAAAGCATCGTGCAAATTATAACAATCTTTTCTTGGACCTTGTGTAATGCTCCTAAACATTCGGTCACTGCTGGATGCATGATTGAAATTGTTGAATCTGGAATGAAGACTGGGTGAAGGCCTGTATTAGCATAAAAAGGGCTTTGTAATGTTGAGCTATTATACCCAAACTAAGTTGCTGATAGATAATCAGTCCAGTCATCCTGAAGATAACTTATGATTCAAGCATCATAGGTACTGTTCAAGAGTTTGATTAGTTCTTTCAGATTATCTATTTGATTGAGGATGCAAGATGACAAGTTTATTCCTAACCCCAGAGCAAAAGCTTAACCAGAATTTAGCAGTAAATTGTACGTCTTGATCTGAAACCACATTGTCAGGGATTCCTTGCAATCTGAATACTTCCTGGATCAGCAGTTTGTTGCACAGTGGGTATTAGATGGAACGAAATGGGCCATCTTTGTGAGATGGTCTACAACAACCAGTGCTTTGTCTTTTTGTGTAGGCTCTGAGGACATCCTGGATAAAGCGTATGCTTTACTATTCTTTGATCCAGGTCCAGAAAAGAATAAGCTTCATCTAGCTTGCCCAGTTAAAGGGGAAATACACCCCCCAGAGAGGCTGTACAGCAGAATACAGCGCTGTGCAGCGTCAGTGCAAAAGTGATGGAAACTGGCTGGGGCATTACAAAGTCCAAAAGACATTACAGTGTCCTGCCTCCAAGCAAAATAAGAAAGAGACCCTATCTGGGGAAGGGTAATACACTGTCACTATGGTCTGGATGGATTCCAACTAGGGTATAAGATTAAGCTTAGTAAATACTTTAACTTTACGAAGTCTTTCAAGTAGTTCTGGAATTAAAAGTAGAGGATATTGTCGAATGAAGCCTTTTAAGTCTCATCTGGATATTCCATTAAAGGGGTTATCAATCTGCCTCAATGTTAATGTCAGATGCCGCTATTAGCGATGAATGTGGCATCTGATGAATGGGGGGGGGTGCGATTGCCATTCCCCATCATTGCGCATGCTACATACAATGGATTGTGATTCGTGATGAAGTAATTCATAACTAATCAAATTTCTTTGTGAATTTCAGTGAAGCAACCAAATCAAATTTTTGATAACTTCGCTCATCTCTATTGATGACAATAAGACTTATATACACACCCTTCATGATGTAATAAAAGTGATTATTAGTGATGTAATAAAAGTGACTAATTAGTGCCCCCTTTTAGAATAATGCCCCCATTAGTACCCCCCAGTAAGAATAAAGCCCTCATTAGTGCTCTCCTGTAAGAATATTGTCCCATTAGTACCCCCAGTAAGAATAATTCCCCCCTTAGTGCTCCCCAGTAAGAATAATGCCCCTATTTGTGCCCTCTGTAAGAATAACATCTGCCATTAGTGCCCCCTTCTCTGCTTCTGCCAAAAGAAAAAAGCACTGCGTGCTGGCATCCCACCACACTTCCATGTGGATCTGACAGGTTAGGGGGGGAAAAGTGGTTAAAACCCAGGAAAACACTACCATAAAATACTTCCAATGTACTATAACCCCTAAAAATCAAGTGAAGTACCCAAATCCAGAGCTCACATTGCAGAGGGAGCAATTATGAAAAAAATCTAAATGTATATGCTGTACATCCAAGTTCTTCATGTACATCCACACCCCACTGATTATCTAAAAAAGGAAAAAAGTAACATGATTATGTGCTGTGGCACAGATAAGACCTTACATCTTTTACACATCAGTTTACAATTCACACATCCAAGACATGGGAAACTACCTGTTTGTTCAGGTTTTAAATAAACCTGTGTGTCTCTGCGTCCTTCTGTATATAAGCCTTCACAAACCTATTCCTGATATTCCTATAGGACATCAAAGGAGGAGAATGGAGATTGAAACTCCTCAAATCTGAGGATAGGTGTTCTTAATAACCACCCAATCTTTACATAAACTTTCTTATTTAGGGCCAATCTACTATTCTAAAAAGGTTTTTTCATTTTCCTGGGGTGACAACTATTATAGAGAATGAATAAATATGTTATAAAAATAGTTATAACAGCACTAGCAAACAATCTTTTTTTGACGGTGCAAGCCTCACCAGACCTTGTCCCAAAAGTCCATAAACTGTTAATAACAGTGGTCTTTTTATTGTGCCAAATGCGACGTTTCAGTGATTTTGAACTAGTGGATATTTTGGATATTTGGACCGTTTAACTTTCAGAAATTTCATAAAAAATTTTAAGGGTCTGGCTACACATGGCACAGGTTCAATGTGGATTTTTTTCTGGTCAAACACTGCAGCTGCAAAACAAACATGCTGACATTGGCTTGTTTTTTACAGAGGCATTTCTGGCAGAATTGCAGCGGGGGTTCCTGTTATTTCAACTTTTGCGTTGCAAAGGTTGAAAGCATCATGTAAAATCCACAGCATAAGGCCTCATGCACACGGCCGTTGTTCGGGTCCGCGTCCGAGCCGCAATTATGCAAATAGTCTGTATTGTCTACCATTTTGTGTCTCCAGCTCCTATGCAGACATATATATCTCCACAGTAACAAACCCTGTATAGTCTCATCCTACAAGTCCGTCTTACTTTTAGGCTACTTTTTACATCTATGCTGTGTATCCCGGTTTCGAGATCCAGCAGAGGATCTCAAAACTGGAGCAAAACGCTTCCGTTTTCTCCCCAATGCGGATAAAACAAATCAGGATCCATCAGGATTCCGTTCCACTTTGTTCTGTTTTGTGACCGGACACAAACCAGTGCAAGCTGCGGTTTTGTGTTTGGTCTGTGAAAAAAAAGGATCCAGCACCATTGACTTAAAGGGCTTCTGTCACCCCCCAAAAGTCTTTTTTTTTTTTTGGGCTCACAAAAATGCTTATAGGGCGATTATTCTATATCTACTGTTTTTAACTTTTTCTGTAGGTTAATTTCACTAAAAAACGCAATTTTATAATATGTAAATTACCTCGCTACAGAAAAAGTTAAAAACAGTAGATATAGAATAATTGCCCTATGAGCATTTTTGTGAGCCCCCCCAAAAAAAGGACTTTTGGGGGGTGACAGAAGCCCTTTAAATTGCCAGAGCCATTTTTTTTTCCCAACAAAAACAAACTGATCCATAACCCATTGACTTACATTGTTTTTAGTGCCGGATCCAGTTTGCTCAGTTTCAATTTAATACAACTGCATACGAAGGGAACAGATGCAAACTGAAGCATTTTGCTCTGGTTTTGAGATCCCGTGCCTGGATCTCAAAACCGGGATACAAAGTGCAGATGTGAAAGTAGCCTCAGTTAACTAAGGCCCCTTTCACACGGGCGAGTTTTCCGCGCGGGTGCAATGCGTGATGTGAACGCATTGCACCCGCACTGAATCCGGACCCATTCATTTCAATGGGGCTGTGTACATGAGCGTTTTTTTTTCATGCATCACTTGTGCGTTGCGTGAAAATCGCAGCATGTTCTATATTCTGCGTTTTTCACGCAGCCCTAGCCCCATAGAAGTGAATGGGGCTGCGTGAAAAACACATTGCATCCGCAAGCAAGTGCGGGTGCGTTGCGTTTTTCACTGATGGTTGCTAGGAAATGTTGTTTGTAAACCTTCAGTTTTTTATCACGCGCGTGAAAAACGCATCAAAACGCATTGCACCCGCGCGGAAAAAACTGAACAACTGAACGCAATCGCAGGCAAAACTGAATGGCTTTGCCTGTGAAATCGCACAGTTTTCACTGAACGCATCCGCAACGCATCCGGACCTAATCCGGACACGCTCGTGTGAACCCAGCCTAATCAGTATTAAAACGCAACAAAAACGATGCAAGTGTGGTAATGTTGTAATCATACAGACCTGGAAAATCAAGGTAACAGTTTAATTTTACTGCATAAGGAACGCCATAACTCCCCCCCAATAAAACTGTGGCAGAATTGCATTTTTTTCCAATTCTACCCCATTTGGAATGTCTTTACATGTGCACTTATTCTCCACTGGTACATTGTGGATAGATGTCTAGGTGACGGTATATGTCTCAGTTGCAAACTGGATTATAAGAGGGATATTATTTTATCACAAAATTGGACCTTGCTGCAGTTTTGCTTTTTGCTATATTTTCTTTGTGCTCTCTTCATCTACTATTTTTGTTTAGGATTTCATGTGCCAGATTAAATGAATTTGACAGAATCTGTGTAAATATAAAAAGCTATTAGTATGAGCTGGAATTTGATTGGTTGTTATGGACAAGTCTTCTGTTTTTCTTGCACAAGCATTTGCACTGGTTTCGATGAATGTTCCTATTGTCTTAGTTTGTAGTTGTCGGGAATGCAGTCATGAAAAATCTAACTGGTTTTCACTTCTACATATGTTTTGTTACAGCATATCTTACCATTGAAAATTCAGCCCTTGGTAATCCAGTTCCATATTCCAATTTCAAAAATAGCAATGCTACACATTATCATACTCTTCTTGTCTCTGCTGGACAATATCCTTGCTCAAAAAATGAGTCAACGTCCAAAAGAGTGATCCATATTGGTTGTGAATCATGCACAGGAACAGAGTTCTGCAATGGTAAATTAAGCAATAATGACTCCTACAGGTAAGAATATTTCACATCTATTGTTTGTTTTCAATCCTTCAATATCACAGAAGCCTCCCTTAAAGAGGACCTTTCACCTATTTAAAAACTAAAAACTAACTATATCTGTGGGCAGAGCGGCGCCCAGGGGTCCCCCTGCACTTACTAGTATGTCTGGGCGCCGCTCCATTCGCCCGGTATAGGCTCCGGTGTCCGAGCTCCCTCTGTTGTATGGGGCGGGGACTTTGTATCAGGCGTGTCCCTTGCTGCAGACCTGGCCAATCACAGCGCACAGCTTATAAAATTATGGGTGCATTCACACGACCGCAAGTGTTTTGCGGTCCGCAAAACACGGATAATGGCCATGTGCGTTCCGCATTTAGTGGACCGCACATGGCCAGCGCTATATAGAGAATGCCTAATCTTGTCCACGATTGTGGACAAGAATAGGACATGCTCTATATTTTTTGCGGGGCCGCGGAACGGAACAACGGATGCGGACAGCACACGGTGTGCTGTCCACATCTTTTGCGGCCCCATTGAAATGAATCTATTTACACGGTCGTGTAAATGCACCCTAAAAGTTAATGTGCAGTCACAGAACATTGCTGACATTCCATAATAGTGAAAAGCAGCCTCAGGATAATTTCCTAGAACTGTCACTTTAAACAAAATGACAGCTCTCCCACGTCTCCAGGGCTCAGGGTCATGAATTATAACCACCAACCCTATGACTAATGCTGACTCAGTGGCGTAGCGTGGTGAGGAAGGGCACGGTTGTTCCCCCGGACGCCAAATTTCAGGAGGCACCAGGCAGTTCAATAAGTGTCACCCTCCTTTCTGCCTCATAGGCCTCTAGGTCTGAAGTCTATGAGGCAACAGAACAGTGCAGGAAATCACAATGACATCACCGTGACCTCTTGCGCTGGGTCTCGTGAGATGACGTGGTGCAGGAGGGCACAGTGATGTGTGACTGCGCCGGGATGCCCGAACCCAGGCCACAAGCGGGCGATGGAGAACGGAACAGAGGAGAGTATTTTTTTCTTTATGTATGTATACTAATGCTGGCAGTACTGGGGCACTATGGGGGTGAGGGAGCAATACTAAAATACTATTGAGTTAAAATACATACAAAAATACAGAGCGGGCCATTATATATGGAGAGAGAAGGGGGCCATTATATATACATACTAATAATACAGAGGAACCATTATATATATATATATATATATAGATATAATGAAAAATGGGCAGCACACCAGAGGATATATATAGAGAGAAAATATATATAGAGAGAAGGCCACCATAATACATACTAATAATACAAAGCGGGCATGATATATACTATCCATACAGAGGAGGGGCATTATATATACTAATAATACAAAGAGGGCATTATATATACTATCCATACAGAGGGCATTATACATATGGTCACTATGGGGGGGTCTTATGTAGTGGCAGTACAGGGGGCATTAAAATACAGGGTACACTACAGAGGGTCATTATAACTACATGGGGCACTGTAGTAGGTCTTTATAAATACTTGGACCACTATAGGAGGCATTATGACTACTGTAGACACTATAGGGGTCTTTATTACTACTGCAGGCTCTTATAGGGGTGCCTTAGAGTGGCCCTTCTTACTGCTGGGGACACTATAGGAGGCCTTATTTCGATTAGGAGCCCTATGGGGGCTTTACTATCGAGCACAATATGGAGGACATTACTACTAATAGGGTATCTATTTGGGGGAACTGTAGCGAACACTATTACCTTTGAGGACAGCTTGGGAGCATATTATTATGGGGGCACTATCTGTATGGCACTAGCACAGTATTAGGGATAGCAGCAGGATGACAGTGTTGAGGCACCTGGAGGGGAAGAATGATAGTAATGTGAGGAATCTAAAATGTTTGTGTGATAAATTCACCAGAGATGAGACACAGGTTAAAGAAGGTATCAAGGTGGTCTTATTTTCGAATGGAGACGTTGAGAAAAGGGTGTACATCAGAGGAGACGTTATTGGAAGTAAGAGGTATATGGTGCCGCATTCTGTATATTTTGAAGTGATTTAAATAATGTCTATCCAAATATCTCTTTCACTGGAGGGTTCGGAGGGGTGGATTGAGAAGTTGTCCCACACTGTTTCAGCCTATGCCCAGACTTCAGTTCACACTGTGTGTGTTCTAAATCTAGGGGCTCCCACCCATCTAGTACAATATCTGTACTTATCGCTGTGTTATCTACAGTTGTGTTCAAAATTATTCAACCCCCAATGCTGTAAAGGGTTTTAGGGAATTTAGTGTACATTTGTAATTGTGTTCAGAATGAAATCTTACAAGGACTTTTTAAAGAACCAAATGCAACTAAAATGACATCAATTGTTTTTGTAATACAGTATTAAATGGTTTTTTGGTGATTTCTTCATTGACACAATTATTCAACCCCTTAAAGACGACCACTCTTAAGAACAGAGGTTCATTCAAGTGTTTTCGATCAGGTATTGAAAACACCTCTGGATGTCAAGGAGCAGCAATCAAGCAGAATAAGCACCAATTAGGCAGATGTAAAATGACTGTGATACTCAGCTCCTTCTAGACATTTACTGGTGCGTTTACAGACATGGTGAAGTCAAGAGAATGGTCCAGGAAGACAAGAGAAGAGGTGATTTCTCTTCACAGGAAGGGCAATGGCTATAAGAAGATTGCAAAGATGTTAAACATACCAAGAGACACCATAGGAAGCATCATTCGCAAATTCAAGGCAAAGGGCACTGTTGAAACGCTACCTGGTCGTGGCAGAAAGAAGATGCTGACTTCGACTGCTGTGTGCTACCTGATGCGCAAAGTGGAGAAAAGTCCCCGTGTGACTGCTGAGGAACTGAAAAAAGATTTGTCAGATGCCGGTACTGAAGTTTCAGCTCAGACAATAAGGTGCACACTGCGTAATGAAGGCCTCCATGCCAGAACTCTCAGGCACACCCCCTTGCTGTCTCCAAAGAATAAGAAGAGTCGACTGCAGTATGCCAAAAGTCATGTGGACAAACAACAAAAGTTTTGGGATAGTGTTCTGTGGACTGATGAAACAAAATTAGAACTGTTTGGGCCCATGGATCAACGCTATGTTTGGAGGAGGAAGAACAAGGCCTATGAAGAAAAGAACACCTTGCCTACTGTGAAGCATGGCGGGGGGTCAATCATGCTTTGGGGCTGTTTTGCTTCTACAGGTACAGGAAAGCTTCAGCGTGTGCAAGGTACCATGAATTCTCTTCAGTACCAGGAGATATTGGATGAAAATGTGATGCAGTCCGTCACAAATCTGAGGCTTGGGAGACGTTGGACCTTTCAACAGGACAATGATCCCAAGCATGCCTCCAAGTCCACTAGAGCATGGTTGCAGATTAAAGGCTGGAACATTTTAAAGTGGCCATCGCAGACTTAAATCCGATTGAGAACCTCTGGTGGCAGGGGCGTACATATAGGGGTCACAGGGGTCGCAGTTGTGACCGGGCCCGGCTCCCCAGGGGGTCCGGCCGCCTGCGGACCCCTGGCCCCGGCCCTGCAGCTGCGCGCAAAGTAAGTGAGTCCAGTCCTCCATCATCCCGCGAGACCTGCGAACAGCCTGCGGCAGGTCTCGCGGGAACATGCGCGCACACGCGCGAACTCACGTGGGCGGCTCCAGCAGCAGACGGGACCCGACCAGACCAGAGAGACGTCTGAGAGCCGGGAGTCACTGCCAGCCAGCAGCCGCAGGAGCCTTGCCTTGCCCAGCCAGTACCGCCCCGCAGTAAAGCCATCCGCCCAGCCCCAGCCGCCAGCCGGTAAGAAAAGAGCACGAATTTCTTCTTGTTGTGCTCTGTGCTGGTCCTGGATGATCATGCTGCTAAGTGCACGCGGGGGCAGATGACCGGGGGGTCGGGGGCAGCAGCAACAACTTGCAAGCCTTGAGTAGTTGAGTGGCCTCACTGAGTCACTGGCCAAGGGCCCTGGCAAATGACCGAGGGGGGGGTGAGGGTAACTCTTGAGTGGCCTGAGGGCCCTGGCAGATGACCAGGGGGAGGGTACCCCTCCCCCTGGTCATCTGCCAGGGCCCTCAGGCCACTCTGGAGTTACCCCCCAGTTATCTCTGCCAGGGCCCTCAGGCCAGTGAGGCCACTCAAGGCTACCCTCCCCCTGGTCATCTGCCAGGGCCCTCAGGCCACTCAAGAGTTACCCCTCACCCCCTCAGTCATCTGCCAGGGCCCTCAGGCCACTCAAGGCTTTCCCCTGGTCATCTGCCGGGGCCCTCAGGCCACTCAAGAGTTACCTCAACCCCCCTCGGTCATTTGCCAGGGCCCTTGGCCAGTGACTCAGTGAGGCCACTCAAGGCCCTTGAGTGGCCTCACTGGCCGAGGGCCCTGGCAAATGACCGAGGGGGGGGGGGGTGGGAGGGGGCGGGTTTGAGGGGGTGGGCCCATGATTCGGTTTCGCACCGGGGCCCCATGGATTGTGTGTACGCCACTGTCTGGTGGGGCTTAAAGAAAGCAGTTGCAGCGCGCAAGCCTAAGAATGTGACTGAACTGGAGGCTTTTGCCCATGAAGAATGGGCGAAGTTACCCGTAGATCGCTGCAAGACACTTGTGTCAAGCTATGCTTCACGTTTAAAAGCTGTTATAACTGGAAAAGGATGTTGTACTAAGTACTAAGATTGAATGTCACTTGGGGGTTGAATAAAACTGATAATGATGTGAGCACAGAAAAGACATTTGTGGTTATTTCATTATAAATGTTATGTTATATTTGTCTGACTTACAAGTGCCTCTTTGATTTAATTGTAAACAAGATGACTGAAATGATCAAAATCAATGTCAAACTGGCCAAAACACTCAATTTCAGTGGGGGTTGAATAATTTTGAACACAACTGTATGGTGTTATATAGGACTGCAGGTGATATAAATTACATTATCTGTACTCAGAGTTATCACTGTTATCTGTGGTATTACATAGGACTGCAAATGCCATATACTACATTATAAAAAAAAAAGGGGGGGGGGCATGTCTACAAGTTGGGGAGGGGAGGTGCAATACATGACTAGTCGGACTGGGCTGCTTAGAGCCCACCAGTAAAATTAATTTTGGGGCCCTCCGTATGGATACATTCAAATATTTTCTGCCCACACAGCAGCAAGACACAAGATGATTGATTAAGGGTAGTCCCTCAAATAATCTAGCCAGTTTTTTATATGAACATATGTAGGCTGGTTGAGGCGCTCTACACTGCTTATCTATAGGTAGTACAATAAGTCTACTGTGTTATGTGCTACTTGTGCAGGGGTGGTAGACTAGGGGCCCACCTTGCTTATGGGCCCATCGAGGGATTCATCTGTACCCCTGTGGGCCAGTCCGAGCCTGCTCGCAGCACAAGCAATGTCACCGTGCTTTCCAAATAATCATTATTCTTTAAAATTAGCGGAAATATTGGTGAAGATAAGTCACCAACGGTGGTGTAAACAACCTTTACTCCCCTTAGCCTCACACATTTTGGGGGACATTTACCAACCTATTTATGCCACATGGGGAATAAAGACTGGAGTACAATACACTGGTCTTGATAAATGTCCCATTTTGTTCTTGTTTGCTGAAACTTACCAGAGTACTTCACATTTCTTAAAATAACTAAGAATGTCTTTCTTCATTTCAGAGTGAAATTTGTGGTGGTAAATAGCACTGGTGTAGTTGACACAACACAGTGGTCAGATAACATCCTCCTAGTACAAGGTACAACTATTTATAGTGTCTTCATTTTAACTCTCTCCCTATTACTAACTGCGTACGAATTCGATTCTAAAACATTCTGGTGAATGAAAACTGGCTTAAAGATGTTATCTACTTTAAGCAACAAATTTTCATTCTATTAAGGCCTCATGCACACGGCCGTTGTTTTGGTCCGCGTCCGAGCCGCACTTCAATGGGGCCGCAAAAGATGCGGACAGCACTCACAAGAAAATGCGACTAAATATTAAAGACAGACAAAAATACCCGAAACTAGACAAAAAAGGAGCAAACAATGATAAATGACCCAATATGCCTGTGAACTATGCCTTATTCACACGGTAAGTGATTTCCATCAGTTATTTTTGAGCCAAAACCAGGTGCGGCTCTAAGCACAGAACAGATGTCTCCCTTATACCTTATGCCAGTGGAGGCTACAATCCTGGTTTTGGCTCAAAATCACTGATGGAAATCACTGACCAAACACTTATGTGTGAATGAGGGCTTAAAAGCCTGTGCATGCTTTCCTGATTACATGCATTGAAGTAGAGCTGCTGCCACCTAGTGGTTCAAGCAGTGAAGCATAACATAGATTTGGCAGGAGCAGAGCTTATTAAATTCATAAAGTATAGTCAAAAGTTAAATGATAATATTCTCGGGCCATCATTGGAAAAGCTTAGGAGCCTAATGTACATAGATCTATTATCAGCTTCCCCCCACCACTGATGTCCTCTGTTCGCTGCAGCTCCTTGTTTAGAGCAGTGTGTCGTCCACAGTACCTGGCTACAGTGGACCATCACTGTCTGGAGGACACTGATGTGAAGAAAACTGGGACATATCAATTAGCTATGTGTATGGGCCCCTTTAATCCTATTGGTTTTTAAAGAGAAAATACCGCCCCTGGCTGTTCTATTCTTTTGCATAAGGCAATTATCCCTCCCTGAAATACACATTGTTATACAAGACTGTATATTTACCAAAAACATGCTACTTCTAATATCGTACATTTTTTTGCAATAGATAGATCATTTCCAGCAGAGAGCAACGTTTGGCCCTCAGGTCGAAGTGGGGGAATGATTGTCCTAACTACCATACTCAGCGTCCTACTAGCTATTTTGCTGCTTTTACTCATTATTGCACTAGTTGTTGGAAGGTAAGACTTTGTAAAAAGTTGATTAAGTTTATGCCATTATGGTTATCCCAGGGTGACATTCGCTCTATATATATATATTTATATTCATAGAAAAGAACGCAGCACTCTTCCAAACGTAAAAAAAGCAGTGATTTATTCAGCACATGTGTCAGCAACGTTTCAGCTCTCTCACAGAGCCATTATCAAGCCAAGTGAACAAACATAGCATAGTTGTGCATATATATACTCCTGTGCAGGAAATCATTAGTGTCATATCCTGTGTAATTACATGCATATGTGTATAAAAAGGTGCGATCAGTCAAAATACAATTGATTGCAAAAAACGTGATTCTGTGCATAGACATCTTGTTCCCCGACATGAGGTATCTTAAAACATATTTATTTGTGATATATAAAATTTATCTTCACATAAAAGTGTTCATCTCCATGTGAAATCACACGATGCAGTGAAATTAAAAACTCCTGGCAAAAGTTTATTAACAATTCAAAATATAGGAGTGAATCTGGATTGCACATCGTATGTTTTAATCTAAAAGTTGCTTCTCAGCATTATTAACATCGCTTCTCAGTGCAATAATGGTATACCGCCCCCTAAGTAAAATTCTATACATGAGGCATTAGTACACATTTTGATCAAATGTCCCGGGCATTCCGGGGACCTACTCTACATTTGGCACAGCGCTACGCAGCTACCACCAGCGCGGCACCAGCAAGCGGAGGGACCCAGCAACCAAACAGCGCCCCCACTGCCTGGCTAAGCCACCCTGGCACTGGGACCCACCCACCAGCACAGCACCAATGGCCGCCGCGCAGCACTGCACCGTGTAAACAGTTGTCAAAGCTCACCTTTTCACATGCTCTCAGGAACTCCAATTGAGAGATAGTAGGGATTAGTAAACCCTTATGCAGACTCCTGCTAATTAAAATCTCCTGGACCGAATGGGGAGGAGTGCGAGGACCAGAGAAGAAAAAGGGAAAGATTATACAAAAAGCTTATTCACCCCAAGCGTTGTTTACAGCGGGTGTCAACAAGGGAAAATAGATCACCTATCAGTTTTGGGGTCCTTACACACGTGAATTTGACACTGGTGTTTTTTAGCAGTAAAAAAAATGCCAGAATAAGTGTGTGTTTTTTTTCTGGCCACGTGCAGTTTTTGGAACCTTTTCTGAGGCATTTTTTGCGAACAGTGTCCCTTAACCCCTTAAGGACCGGGGGTTTTGGGATTTTTGCGTTTTTGTTTTGCGCTCCCTGCCTTCCAAAAGCCATAACATTTTTATATTTCCGCTCACATAGCCATATGACGGCTTATTTTTTGCGGGACAAGTTGTACTTTTTAACGCTACCATTTATTTTTGCATGTGATGTAGTGGGAAACGGGAAAAAAATTCCAAATGGGGTGAAATTGCAAAAAAAAAGCAATTTCACCACAGTTTTACGGGTTTTTAAATTACAACGTTCGATTTGCGATAAAACTGACTGGTTAATTTTATTCTTCAGGTCAGTACGAATCCGGCAATACCTAATATGTATAGTTTTTCTTGCGTTTTGATAGTGAAAAAAAAATTAAAAGTGGGAATTTTTTTATTTTATTTTTTGTTGCCATGTTTTGACCCCTATAACTTTTTGTAATTATGCGTATGGAGCAGTGTAGGGGCTCATTTTTGCGGGGCAATCTGAACTTTTAATTGATACCATTATGGGGTGCGTATGATGTTTTGATCACTTTTTATTCATTTTTTTAGGAAATGAAGCGTCCAAAAATGGCGAATTAGCCATTTGGACGCTTTCTTTCCGTTTTATGTTTACCGTATGGTGAATATTTTTAATATTATTATAGTATGGGCGTTTTCGCACATTGCGACACCATTATGTGTAATTTTTTATTTTTTATTTATTTTATTTTCATTTTGGGGAAAGGGGGTGATTTGAATTTTTATATTTTTTATTTAATTTTTATTTTTGAAACTTTTTTTTTTTTTTACCACTTTCTTATAGTTCCCATAGGGAACTATAAGATGCAATCATCTGATTGCTATTCTCATATATTCCAATGCAATAGCATTGGAATATATGAGAAAATCGCATATTTCCTATGGAGCCTATTACAGTCATAGGCTCCATAGGAATACTGTGTAGTACCCTAGGTTTCATTCACAGAAACCTAGGGTACTACATGCATGCTCCGGCTCCCCTTGTGGCCATCAGGGAGCCGAGCAAACCGAGTGAAACTTTCGGTTTTCGCGATCAGATGCCGTGGTCAGGATTGACCCACGGCATCTGAGGGTTAAATGTCCGCGATCGGCATCACTGCCGGTCGCGGACATGAGCTGCGGGTGTCAGCTTGATGAATCAAGCTTTTACCCGCAGCTCGGGCGCCCGCTCCGTGCGGGAGCGGGCGCCATCTTTAAAGTGCGGACGAAGGGCGTACATGTACGCCCTTCGTCCTTAAGAGGTTAAAGGGGTTGTCTCACTTCAACAAATGACATTTATCATGTAGAGAAAGATAAAGCACTTACTAATATATTGTTATTATCCATATTGCCTCTTTTGCTGGCTTGATTCATTTTTTTACATTATATACTTCTTGTTTCAATGGTTACAACCACCTTGCAATCCATCAGCTGTGCCTGTGCTTGCACACTGTAAAAAAAAGCACCACCCTAAGGCCCCTTTCACATGGGCGAGCTTTCCGCGTGGGTGCAATGCGTAAGGAGGACGCATTGCACCCGCACTGAATCCGTACCCATTCATTTCTATGAGGCTGTGCACATGAGCGGTGATTTTCAAGCATCACTTCTGCGTTGCGTGAAAATCGCAGCATGCTCTATATTGTGCGTTTTTCACGCAACGCAGGCCCCATAGAAGTGAATGGGGCTTGCGGAAAATCGCAAGCATCCGCAAGCAAGTGCGAATGCAGTGCAATTTTCCCGCATGTTTGCTTAGCAACGGGACCAGATCTTTATTATTTTCCCTTATAACATGGTTATTAGGGGAAATAATAGCATTCTTAATAAAGAATGCTTAGTAAAATGAAGATGAAGGGGTTAAAAATAATAAAAGTTAACTTACCTTAGCCACTTGATCGCGTAGTTGCGATCTGTCTTCTCTCTTCAAGCTTCAGCTAACAACTAAAGGACCTGTGATGACGTCACACCACATGGTCTAATCACATGGTCCATCTTATCATGGCGATGGACCATGTGTTGGACCATGTGATGTGACGTCATCAACTACGCGATCATCTTCATTTTACTAAGCATTCTTTATTAAGAATGCTAATATTTTCCCTTATATTCATGTTATAAGGGAAAATAATAAATTCTCCAGAATACTCTACCCAAAACCGGACTTCAGTGATGAAGTCCGGCTTCGGGTCTGGGTACCAAACATGGCGATTTTTCACCCGCGCGTGCAAAACACATTACAAACGTTTGCACGCACAACACACCCACCTCTTATCCGGGCGTCAAACATGACGCCCGTGTGAAAGAGGCCTAAATGCACTCCTGTGGTCCTGGCCGCCAGAGAGGCCAGTGCTTTTTCCTGTAGTGTGCAAGTACAGCCACCTCTGCTGGATTGCAGGGTGGTCGTAACCATGGAAAGAAGAAGTGTATAATGCAATGGAAAAATTAATTCAGCCAGCAAAGGAAGCAATATGGACAATCACAATACATCAGTAAGTGCCTTGTATTAACTTTCTCTACATGATAAATGCCACTTACTAAAGTGAGAAAACCCCTTTAATGGTTGTGTTTTCTTCATGGCATATTTATCCCTGTAGAGAAGAAGTTAGCAAAACGCCTGAAAAAACGCCAAGAGCTACAGCATGCTGGATTTTTGAAAAGAATACAGTAGCACAAAAAATAGCACCTCATGAACAAAAACTTTATTGGCCATAAAAACGCTTATCTAAGGGCATAAAAATCCCTATAAAACTATGGCTGAATTAGGCTGTGTTCACATCACGTTTTTATACAATGTTTAATATATTCATTTTGAAAAAAAGAATGCAAGGGTAAAGGGCCCTTTACACTGGCAGAGAATTACCATATAATTGCTAACAAGTGTTTATGGGAACGCTCATTAGAAATTATCTGGCAGTGTAACAGTGCTGCTGATTTCCCAATGAATGAGCAAAATGCTCGTTCATTGGGTAATCGCATCTTTCATGCAGTCACTTAAACCAGTGGTCCCAAACCTTTTTCTCACCAGGGACCAGTTTCATACAAGACACTTTTTCCCTGGACTGGTGGAGGGATGTGTTGTCGGGGAGTGCAGAGGTTAATCACGTAGATTACAAATGAGCTAATTTTTCAAAAATTCGATTCGCCTAATTTTTCAGGAAAAATTTGGTTTGATACGAATAAATTAGCAGCGAATTGCGTTAAAAAGACAGCTATTTCCTGGCTGCAGAGAGCCTTTATAGTGGTGTAGAACACTGTGCCTTGTAGTAACACACATAGGGAGTCTGCTTTGGTAGTGAAATAATACTGAGTCCGTATGACATGCAGATGACAGGCGTCGCTCTTAGGCCTCTTTCACACGGGCATTCCGGATTTGCTCTGGATGCGTCCCGGGTGCATTGCGGAAAACCGCGCAAGTGCGCACGCAATTTTAGTCAGTTTTGACTGCGATTGCGTTGTTCAATTTTTTCCACGTGCTTCTTCAATGAAGTTCGGGTTTGGGTTCGGTGTTGTGTAGATGTTATTATTTTCCCTTATAACATGGTTATAAAGGAAAATAATAGCATTCTTAATACAGAATGCTTACTTACAGTAAATGTGCATTGAGGGGTTAAAAATTAAAAAAATTTACTCAGCCGGGCATCATCTTCTTTCTTCTTCTTTGAAGACCTGCAAAAGGACCTTTTGATGACATCATCGCGCTCACGACGTGGTGACGTCAGCGCAGGTCCTGCTTAATGAAGATAGAAGGATTTTTCTATCTTCATTCAGCAGGACCTGTGCTGACATCATCAAAGGTCCTTTTGCAGGTCCTCAAAGAAGAAGAAGAAAGAAGACGATGCCCGACTGCACGGTCAATTGGATGAGGTGAGTTAATTTTTTTTATTTTTTAATCCCTCAATGCACTTTTAAGTAAGCATTCTGTATTAAGAATGCTATTATTTTCCTTTACAATCATGTTATAAGGGAAAATTATACAGTAAATTGACTTTAATCAATTTACTTACATCATCTCCTTAGCAACCATGCGTGAAAATCGCATTGCATCCACACTTGCTTGCGGATGCTATGCAATTTTCATGCAGCCCCATTAGTTTCTATGGGGCCTGCGTTGCGTGAAAAACGCAGAATATAGAACATGCTACAATTTTCATTCAACGCACAAGTGATGTGTGAAAATCACCGCTCATCTGCACAGCCCCATTGAAGTGAATGGGTCCGGATTCAGTGCGGGGGGAATGCGTGTATGTCACGCACTGCACCCGCGCAGAAAACTCGCCCGTGTGAAAGGGGCCTTAGAATCACTGCACACTTCACTTATTTGGGCAGTCACAGGGCCAAAACTGACTAAATAACTCAAGTATGAACTGAGCCTTACCGGTTGATGTTAGCACCAAGAAGAAGCGCACTCCTTTTACACCGCCACCAGCTGATTCCACATAGATGTCTACAGAACCTGTTCTATTAAACGCTTATACAAGTAGATCCTCCCCAGATAGAGTGGAGAGGGTGTCAGCAGTAAGTTTGTGTTGACGTAACTAATTAATTTGTCCTTCCTCTGATCCGTCAGAATAACCCACAAAAAACGGATCCTGTCTGTGGAGCCTTCACTTGGTCAGCATTTGCTCAATAATGCATCAGTATTGCTTATGCCAAAAAAAAAACAGGAATGAATCTAAAACAGAGATGACACGCGAATGGAATATTTGCATGTCTTCTGTGTTGTTTACCCACTCCTGCTTTTGGCTACCAAATCATAAGCCAATTCTGATGGGACCATACAGGCCTTACAGCTGCTACACAGACAGGATCAGTTGTGCGTCTCATTTTCCTTCCTTCTGAAGTGGCCCAGTCATGAAGTGGGGAGGGTGGGAACAGCATGAGAAGTCCACAGAGTGGACCTATGACAGGGTCTGGAGTTGGCACCAGTATGAGGAGGCCACAGAGTGGCACAATGACCGAGGTGGCGGCAGCATCAGGAGGAGATGGCAGCAGCATGAGGAGACCACAGAGTGGCAAGGTGACATAATGTGGAGATGGCAGCAGGAGGATACCACAGAGTGGCAAGGTGACATAGTGTGGAGGTGGCAGCAGCATGAGGAGACCACAGAGTGGCACAATGACACATTCTGGAGTTGGTGACAGCATGAGGAGACCACAGAGTGGCCCAATGACAGAGTGTGGAGGTGGCAGCAACAACAGCATCAGGAGGTGGCTACAGAGTGGCACAATGACCAAGTCTGGAGGTGGTGACTGTAACAGCATCAGGAGGATACCACAGAGTCGCAAGGTGACATAGTGTGGAGGTGGCTGCAGCATTCGGAGACCACAGAGTGGCAAGGTGACATAGTTTGGAGGTGGCGGCAGCATGAGGAGACCACAGAGTGGCAAGGTGACATAGTGTCACCATAGCTCCTCTGGCTGCTCCTGCTCCTCCTGTCCTGTCAGCTGAGTAGAAAAACCACCCATTTCGCTACACATTGCCTGTGCTCCAATGTCCTCTTTCCTCTCCTCCTCCTCTTGCAGTTCAGCCCCGACAGGGCTCATGTGGCCGTGAGATTGAGGAGCCACGTCTTCCCTGACCAGCCATTGTTACCAGCATCAGTTTCAGGACATGAAGCAGTGGAATGACGTTGTTCAGCCCGAAGTCCTGGCGACTGACAAATAATGTGGCCCCCTCAAAGAGCCTGAGCAAACAACAGGTGTCACGCATGAGCTGCCACTGGCTGACATTGAAGTTACACAG
The DNA here is from genome assembly GCA_033119425.1 of Bufotes viridis. Classification (NCBI taxonomy): domain Eukaryota; kingdom Metazoa; phylum Chordata; class Amphibia; order Anura; family Bufonidae; genus Bufotes; species Bufotes viridis. The sequence continues at coordinate 280,679,821 of CM065591.1, read as the reverse complement.
CGGAGAACTCCTATCCGCTTGCATCATCAAGAAATCGTTGATGGCCTTTCTCTGTTCGTATAGTCAATTCAACATATGGAGGGTGGAATTCTAACGGGTGGAAATGTTGCATATCAGCCTATGTTGGGGGATGCCATTCTGCCGCTGCAGCTCAAGGAGGGTGTGCTTTGCAGTGTATTTTTAGGATGTCTTGCAGATGGGTGGAAGACTTCAGGAACCCCTTGACAACCAGATTGAACACGTGTGCCATGCAGGGTACATGGCTTAGCCTTCCTTGACGCAGCGCTGACACCATGTTCTTCCTGTTGTCGGTCCCCATGGTTCCGACTTTTAGTTGTCGCGGATAAAGCCAGGATTCAATTTTGTGATGCATCACACGGAGCAATTCCTCCCCTGTGTGACTTTGTTTGCCAGGACAAACCAGGTCCAGAACAGCATGACACCGCACTGTGATTTGTCCCTGCAGTGGAGGCTGAGGACATGGTGGAGGATGAGGAGGCAGAGGCGGACATTGTCGCAGGACCAACGGCGTGACCTGACCAAGTTGCTGGTATGGCTGTGCAGGAACCCCATTCACCCAGTGGGCCGTAAAGGACATGTATTGTCCCTGACCGTAGTTACAGCTCCACACGTCGGCGATGCCGTGCACTATGGCAGACATCGACAGGCTCGAGGATTGGCCCACCTTCTGTTCTACATGTCTTTGTAGGGCTGGTACTGCCTTTTTTGCAAATAAATGATGGCTTGGGACTCTCCACTTCAGTTCGGCACAAGCCATCAGTTCTCTGAAAGGTGCAGAGTCCACCACTTGGAAAGAGAGGGACTGAAGCACCAGCAACTTGGACAGGAGCACGTTCAGCTCCTGCGCTGTTGGATGCGTGCATGCATACTGTTGTCTCTTGGCAATCGCTTCAGTGATTGATTGCTGACGGAATAACTGATGAGTAGTAGGAGTATCTGGACCAGCAGAAGATGGGATTGACAGACAGCTCCCTTCGGCTGAGGTGGTGGAGCCTTGATTGGTTTAAACTGGGTGCATGCACTGGGTGAAGTAGCGGTAGCTGTGGCAGGCTGGACCACCACATCGGAGCCACGGTTCTCCCAGGCCACTTCATGGTGACGCTGCATATGTTGACGCAGGGCCATGGTGCCAACATTGGCACCCTGCCCATGCTTCACCTTCTGTCCACATATTCTACATATGGCCATGTTGACCTTCACAAAAAAACTGCCACACCGCTGAGTACCTGATTTTCCCTCCAACACTACTTAGTGGCTGACTGCTACCGCCGCTGTTTCCGTGAACCTGTCAACCACTCCTTACCGGGCAGGTACACTGCTGCAAAGCAGGTGGTCTACCCCGTGCCCGTTTGGCTGCCAACCTCCCACTGCTGCCACCCTGCTGACCCCAGACCATGCTACCGACTTGCTGGCTCAGCCGCTGCCTGATGGGCAAGCTGCCACCCTCTTCTCCTGATGATAAAGCCCCTTCTTCACCCGGCTCCCAAGTGCAATTGGCTTCATTATCGAGTAGTGTCTGCACATCACTGATGTCCTCCTCAACGGTCTCTGGGTCAGGAGCCTGACCGCTTGCAACACAAGCTCCCGCACCACTCTCCTCATCACTACTTTCCCCCCTAGCGGAGGAAGCGGCGGATGTCTCCTCCAGATCTTGGCTGGGCAGTAGCTGCTGTCTGTCCTCTAGTAGCTCTTCCTTGCTGAAAAGTGAATATGACCCCACTGCATATAGTACTTCTCGCGGGGAGGGAATAGAAAAGGACAAAGGCAGCTTCAGTACAGGTGAGGGCACAGGGCCTGCTCCCGGGCCATGCCAATTAAGGGTAATGTCTGACGAACCCACCGACTATTGGCTGGTGGTGTCTGATATCACTTGGGATGACCTGGATGACCGAGTTAACCAATCAAGAACTGCTGGGTTGCTGGTCAAGACAAGACCGCTAGATGACACCGGGAGCTCAGGCCTCTCGCTGCGACTCCTACTGCCACGCCCCCTTACTCTGCTGCGACCTCTGTTTGCACCAGAAACATTCAGGCCTCTGCCACTCCTCTGTGCATGGCCTGGCACTTCTCTGCCTGACATACTTGTAGCTGAACTAAACAAATTAAGTGGAAATTAAAACATCCTTAAAAGTGACAAATATATTTTTCTTTTTGTACTGAAATAGTCCACTAAACGCTTTCACCACAATTAACTGCAGAAGTTTTTCTTGTTGTACTGAAATTCACCCCTATACACTTTTATCAGAAATAACTGCAGCAGTGAACTGAGAATACAGGGAGTGCAGAATTATTAGGCAAGTTGTATTTTTGAGGATTAATTTTATTATTGATCAACAACCATGTTCTCAATGAACCCAAAAAACTCATTAATATCAAAGCTGAATATTTTTGGAAGTAGTTTTTAGTTTGTTTTTAGTTTTAGCTATTTTAGGGGGATGTCTGTGTGTGCAGGTGACTATTACTGTGCATAATTATTAGGCAACTTAACAAAAAACAAATATATACCCATTTCAATTATTTATTTTTACCAGTGAAACCAATATAACATCTCAACATTCACAAATATACATTTCTGACATTCAAAAACAAAACAAAAACAAATCAGTGACCAATATAGCCACCTTTCTTTGCAAGGACACTCAAAAGCCTGCCATCCATGGATTCTGTCAGTGTTTTGATCTGTTCACCATCAACATTGCGTGCAGCAGCAACCACAGCCTCCCAGACACTGTTCAGAGAGGTGTACTGTTTTCCCTCCTTGTAAATCTCACATTTGATGATGGACCACAGGTTCTCAATGGGGTTCAGATCAGGTGAACAAGGAGGCCATGTCATTAGATTTTCTTCTTTTATACCCTTTCTTGCCAGCCACGCTGTGGAGTACTTGGACGCGTGTGATGGAGCATTGTCCTGCATGAAAATCATGTTTTTCTTGAAGGATGCAGACTTCTTCCTGTACCACTGCTTGAAGAAGGTGTCTTCCAGAAACTGGCAGTAGGACTAGGAGTTGAGCTTGACTCCATCCTCAACCCAAAAAGGCCCCACAAGCTCATCTTTGATGATACCAGCCCAAACCAGTACTCCACCTCCACCTTGCTGGCGTCTGAGTCGGACTGGATCTCTCTGCCCTTTACCAATCCAGCCACGGGCCCATCCATCTGTCCCATCAAGACTCACTCTCATTTCATCAGTCCATAAAACCTTAGAAAAATCAGTCTTGAGATATTTCTTGGTCCAGTCTTGACGTTTCAACTTGTGTGTCTTGTTCAGTGGTGGTCGTCTTTCAGCCTTTCTTACCTTGGCCATGTCTCTGAGTATTGCACACCTTGTGCTTTTGGGCACTCCAGTGATGTTGCAGCTCTGAAATATGGCCAAACTGGTGGCAAGTGGCATCTTGGCAGCTGCACGCTTGACTTTTCTCAGTTCATGGGCAGTTATTTTGCGCCTTGGTTTTTCCACACGCTTCTTGCGACCCTGTTGACTATTTTGAATGAAACGCTTGATTGTTCGATGATCACGCTTCAGAAGCTTTGCAATTTTAAGAGTGCTGCATCCCTCTGCAAGATATCTCACTATTTTTGACTTTTCTGAGCCTGTCACGTCCTTCTTTTGACCCATTTTGCCAAAGGAAAGGAAGTTGCCTAATAATTATGCACACCTGATATAGGGTGTTGATGTCATTAGACCACACCCCTTCTCATTACAGAGATGCACATCACCTAATATGCTTAATTGGTAGTAGGCTTTTGAGCCTATACAGCTTGGAGTAAGACAACATGCATAAAGAGGAAAATGTGGTCAAAATACTCATTTGCCTAATAATTCTGCACTCCCTGTATATATTTCTTGTTGGACTGAAATAAATAGGCCACCATACGCTTTGACCAAAAAATAACTAAAGAGTGAAGTGCGTATATATATTTCTTAAGTACTGAAATTTCACTAGAAATATCTGCAGTAGTGCAGTGCATATCTATTTTTCTTATTTTACAGAAATACGCCCCTATATGCTTTCAACAGAAATAACTGCAGAAGTGAACTGAGAATATATTTTTATGGTTCAATAAGAGTTTATTCAACTTTTAAGCATGAACAATGACAGTAACAGACACATAATAAATCACATGCGTAAAGACACAGATCAAAATGTGTCAGCAAACAACAGTGTAATGTCAAAAGAATATAGCAATATAAGGAAAATGGTGCTAGCATTGCACATTAGCACATCAGAAAATGTGGGAAATCTAAGGCGAGAAAAAAGAGCAAAAGAAAACATAAAAGGGGGACAAGGGCTACATGATTCCGTCGAGGACGGCATAAACTACCAAGCATGTTCAAATCCTAACCAACGGAAAGTTAACATGTGGGGGGGGGGGGGGGGGGGGCCAAGACAACACACAAGAGGAAGGGAAAGGGGGGGGGGGGAACTGAGAACACGGCATTCCTTACAGCAAACTATCAAGGGGGCGAGGTGGGCAGAGCCTCTGTCTCCACCCACGTAGAGAACGAAGGAGACGCTCTAAACCGAGCCCACGGCTCCCAACCCTCGAGGAACACCGGAAGCCTACTACAGTCAGAGGCGCTCAATTCTTCCATGTGAACCAGGGCATCTAATGTAGAGGCCCAGGTAATTCTTCTCAAACGTTCGGTCGATTTCCAGTTGCGTGGTATAATTTGTCTCATAGCTAGAACAAAAAGCCGCAGAGAGCCTTTTTTAATATGAGAAATCCGACCAGGAAAGATGGATAGAAGGGCCATGGAAGGGGAGGGAGATAATGCTGTGCTATATAAGAAATTGTATAGCTTAAAGATGTCCAGCCATAAGGGATTAAGTTTTGGGCATTCCCACCAGATATGGGTCATATTCCCCTGTGCTCCCATACACCTCCAACACAACTCAGATACTGAGGGGTAGAAACGGTGTAGCCTCTCCCGCGTCCGATACCACCTGGTAAGTATCTTGTAGTTAAGTTCTTGCAGATTGCAAGATACAGGCAACACAGAGCTTCTCAAACTCTGTCAAAGACGTGCGGTCCCGCATCCCAGGCGTCAGGGAAGTAACAGAGAATATATTTTTATTGTAGTACTGAAATACGCCCCTATACGCTTTCAACAGAAATAATTGCAGAAGTGAAATGTGAATATATTTTTCTTGTAGTACTCAATGCGATACTAAGATATAAGCCACTAAACGCTTTTCAACATAACACTTACAGCCTGATAACAAAAAGCTGGATCCCCAAATAATCATTCCCTGCACTTGTAAATCATTTTCCTATCAATGTCCCTAGCGCCTTCTGACTAGAGATGAGCGAACTTTAAAAAAAAGTCCGGTGTTCGGCGTTCGGGTTGTGGTAAGTCGCGCATCCCGTTACGGATTCCACTATAGCGGCATATGGAATCCATAAGGGGCGGCTGCCACCAACCCGAACTGTTGAACAGCCGAAGGACCTGGGGTGACGTCACTGTCATGTGATCAGTGCAGGGGGCGTGGCTCAGCACGGGATCAAATCCGCCATTTTAGGAATATTGTGATTCGTTACCACAAAGCGCAAGGAAATTCGCATTCATTGCGAATCTAATTTTTCCTGAAATTCTAAACGAATTCCACTTCATCAGCTTTTATTTGCTCATCATCTCTAACGTAGATAATAAAACACAATAAATTGCATACTACAGAATACGTGGCCAACATTGCCAATAATAGCACTTTACAAAGGCCAAATAATACCTCTGCATCATAACCCAGACATTAATAATCCCACTTAGGCCCCACGTATTGACTAACAGGTGATGTCTCCTATGGCTGGAGTCACTCTCTTTCCTTTTTCTCAGTCCTGCACAGATCACCATGATGACGTCTCCTGACCACAACTTATTTCTGAATAATTAAACACATCTATTTAGTATTAATGGCTACTTTTTTTTCCTTTACTTGGTAATCATCTTTGTTTAGGCCCCAGTAGATATTATAGCCCACCCAGTAATTCCCTATGTACATATAACACCCCCCAGTAGTGCACTATGTACATATAACTCCCCCCAGTAGTGCACTATGTGCATATGACTCCCCCCAGTAGTTCCATCTTTACATACAATGCCCCCAGTAGTTAACCCTTTACATAAAATGCTCCCCTAGGTGTAGCCTCTCTAGATATAATGCCCCCCAGGTGTGGCCTCTCTACATATAATGCCCCCCAGGTGTGGCCTCTACATATAATGCCCCCCAGGTGTGGCCTCTTTACATATAATGCCCCCAAGGTGTGTCCTCTTTATATAAACCGACCCCAGGTGTGGCCTCTTTACATAAACTGCCCCCAGGTGTGGCCTCTTTACATAAACTGCCCCCCAGGTGTGGCCTATTTACACAAACTGCCCCACAGTTATGGCCTCTTTACATAAACTGCCCCCCAGTAGTGGCCTTTTTATGTATAGTGCCCCTTAAATATACAGCCCCCCCAGTAGTAGCCTCTATTAATATTAACCCCCACCCCCCCTTTAGTGGTCTCTCTTAATATTTTAATATAGTGCCCTCCCATTAGTGGTCTTTTTAATTATAACCCCCGGTGGTGCCTCTTTTGACATAGTGCCCCTAGTAGAGTCCATAACCCCAATACCCCAAGCCCCCCAAAAAAAGAACAAAATACTCACTTCGCTCCTGCTGTCACATTGTTTTTCCACAGGCATTACACAGGCACATTGCACAGGCACTCTGCTCCCGGTCTCTGGTGGCATGATGACATTGTCATGCTGCCTGTGATCCGGGCTGCGTTGATGTCATTGCGACCTCCTGCACGTTAACACTGCCTCATAGACCTCAAGCCTAGTGGCCTTCAGCCTATGCAGCTAAACGGCGGTGCACAGGAACCAATAGTTCCCATCCCCGCCATTCCCCATGGACCAGTACCGCATGGTCCACGGCTAGAGATAAGCGAAGCGAGCTTCGGATATTACATCCGAAGTCACTTCATTCATAACTTCGGAATAATACTCTACGGAGATCCGTCTCGGTACAGTATTAGAATGTATGGGCTCCAATGAGCCGAAGTTAGTTATTTGCAAAGTCGAGCGTGATTTAGTTGAATATCTTCGATAATTGATTTTTAAAGTGGAAAACCACTTTAAAACTAGAGACTGAACTCAGCTTCAGTTCCAAGGTACTAGTCGGAACCTAAGCCAAGTGATTTTCCACTTTAAAAATCAATTAGCGAAGTTATTCAACAAAGTCATGTGCGATTTTGCGAATAACTTACTTCGGCTCATCAGAACCCATACATTCTTATACTGTACTGAGATGGATCTCTGCACAGTATCAATCCAAAGTTATGAGCGAAGCGACTTCGGATGTAACATCTGGAGTTTGCTTCGCTTATCACGATCCAAGGCCCGATACTGGTCCATGGCCCGGTAGTTGGGCACTGCTGACTTAAATCATTGTTTACCAGCAGCAGATCGTGCCATCTAAACAGCCTCTGCTGCTGGCAAATAATGATTCTGTATGGGGTTAAGCAATGGCATTAGTGATCGCTCCCTCCCCATACAGCGATCTCCTTCACTGACAAGCAGGCGATTGTCTCATTACTTCCCGTAAATCGCCTGCGAAATTGTCCCATCTAAAGGGACCTTTAGGCCTCTTTCTCACAGTCAGGTGTTTGGTCAGTGATTTCCACCAGTGATTGTGAGCCAAAACCAGGAGTGAATTAAAAAAAAGAGTTGTTTCTGTCTTTTATATTTTTTCTCCTTTTATGATCCTCTCTTGGTATCTAACTAAATCATGCATGCAGAAACCTGACCGTGTGGTCGTACCCTAAGGCCTGTTTCACACGAGCGTCAAGTTTGACACCCTGATAAGAGGCGGGTGCGCTGCGGGAAAATGCACGATTTTTGTGCAAACTGTTGTAATGCGTTTTGCTCGCGTGTGAGAAAAATCGGCATGTTTGGTACCCAGACCCGAAACTGGACTTCATCACTGAAGTCCAGTTTCGGGTTGAGTATTCTGTATATTTTCCCTTATAATATAGTTCTAAAGGAAAATAATAGCTTTCTAAATACAGAATGCTAAGTAAAAAGGGCAATAGAGGGTTAAAAATAAAAATAAAATAAACTCACCTCCTCCAATTGATCGCATAGCTGCCGGTCTCCTGTTCTGACTTCAGGTGGGGAGTGCGGGGTAAAGGACCTTCCGTGACGTCACTGGTCCACACGGTCCAATCATGGAAGCAAGTGATTGGACCATGTGACCCAGTGACGTCACCGAAGTCCTCCCTCCCAGCTGAAGACAGAACAGGAGACCGGCAGCTACGCGATCAATTGGAAGAGGTAATTTTATTTTATTTTTTTAACCCTCTATTGCCCTTTTTACTTAGCATTCTGTATTTAGGATGCTATTATTTTCCTTTATAACCATGTTATAAGGGAAAATAATAATGATCGGGTCCCCATCCCGATCATCTCCTAGCAACCAGGCTAAAAAATCGCACTGCATCCGCACTTGCTTGCGATTTTCCCACAGCCCCATTCACTTCTATGGGGCCTGCGTTGCGCGAAAAACGCAGAAAGTAGAGCATGCTGCGATTTTCACGCAACGCTAAAGTGATGCAGGAAAATCACCGCTCATGTACACAGCCCCATAGAAATGAATAGGTCGGGATTCAGTGCGGGTGCAATGCGTTCACATCACGCATTGCACCCGCGCGGAAATCACGCCCATGTGAAAGGGGCCTAAAAGTGAAGTAACAGTTGTAGAATAGCTTTTATTCTATCCCCTCCTCCTGCCAAAAAAATCCTAATTTTCTACTGGGGGCATTAAAAATACAACGTATTATGAAACAAACAATCCCTCATACTACTACGTTGATCAATAAAAAAGTTATGTCTCATGTGAATGCAGTAAGGCTACTTTCACTTAGCGTTTTAAGCGGATCCGTCATGGATCTACAAAAATGCTTTTGTTACAATAATACATCCGCATGCATCCATCATGAACGGATCCGATTGTCTGATGTCTTCTATAGCCATGACGGATCTGTCTTTAACACCATTGAAAGTCAATAAGGGACGGATCCGTTTTCTATTGTGTCAGAGAAAACGGATCTGTCCCCATTGACTTAGGCCTCTTTCACACAAACGTAGGCGGCGTGTGCTTGTATTGCGGATCGCATTTGCGGATCTGCAATACACGGGCACCGTTCCGTAGCCATTCCGCATCACGGATGCGGACCCATTCATTTCAATGGGTCCGCAAATCCGGAGATGTGGAACGGAATGACGAAACGGAACACTACGGAAGCACTACGGAGTGCTTCCGTGGGGTTCTGTTCCGTACTTCCGTCCCGCAAAAAGATAGAACATGTCCTATCTTTTTGCAGAACGGGCAGATTGCGGACCCATTCAAGTGAATGGGTCCGCAATCTGCTGTGGCTGCCACCTACGGCCGTGTGAAAGAGGCTTAACATTGTGTGCCATGACGGATCCGTCTTGAACACCATTGAAAGTCAATGGGGGACGGATCAGTTTTCTATTGTGTCAGAGAAAACGGATCTGTCCCCATTGACTTACATTGTGTGCCAGGACGGATCCGTCTTGCTCCGCACCACATCGCGGACAGAAAAACGCTGCATGCAGTGTTTTGGTATCCGCCTCCAGAGCGGAATGGAGACTGAACGGAGGCAAACTGATGCATTCTGAGCGGATCCTTTTCTATTCAGAATGCATTAGGGCAAAACTGATCCGTTTTGGACCGCTCTGGAGAACCCATGACGGATCTCAGAAATGAAAAGCCAAAACGCTAGTCTGAAGTAGCCTAAAAATGTTACGTGCTAGTGTTATCCACAAAGTACTAGGTAGTACGGATCTGGTCTCTTGGCCACTTTTTTAACTTGTGTTTCTCTTGTTTGCAGCAAGGACATATGCTGGAAGCGGACCCTGGACAATGAAAAGCGCATGGCCGCCTTTGATTTCATTACTCGTTCCACATACAAATCACATTCTAACAATTATGACAAAATAATTTTAACATCTTAAAAGTGAAAATGTTTTTTAAAAAATGTAAATGCAACTATGGCGTAAACCGATTTCATCCTTCTCCTTAAAGAAAGTTTTCTGGGATTTTTTGTTTGATGACCTATTCTCAGCATAGGCCATGAATATCAGATCAGCAGGGGTCAGCTGTTTAGGAGTAGCTCTGGCATCAGAAATAGGCACTGGAACTACACAGTTCTGTCCATTGTGTAGTGGGCAAAGCTGGCTACTACAGTTATTCTCCCTTTCACTTCGATGAGTAGTTCGATGAGTAGTTCCAGTGCCTATTTCCGACACAAGAGCTACTGCTACTGATATTAATGGCCTATCCTGAGGATAGACCATGAGTATAACAATCCCACAAACCCCCTTTAAACCTTTCTTATCACACATTGCAATCTGATGGGTCAAAAAAAAAAAGTATATTTTATTATGTAGCTTTTGCCAGTGCTTAAAGGGGTATGCCGGTAAAGTAAATTAATTTTTGAAAAACTGCATTAAGGCTGCAAGCTGTGACCCGTTCAGAACCCATACGCATGGGCGTAGCTATAGGGGGTGCAGAGGTAGCAGTCGCTACCGGGCCCAGGAGCCTGAGGGGGCCCAAAGACCCTTGTGCCGCATTAAAAGATACACAAAGCACTGAGGGAAGGGGGGCCCAAGCTAAACTCTTGCACCAGGGCCCATGAGCCGTTAGCTACGCTCCTGCCCATACGTATACATATAACCAGATCTTCAATTTACCTTGCAATCTATTTGTCTAGCGCCTGTGTGAGCCTTCAACACACTGAGTATCATGGCGCCTGCTTTTCCCTCACAAAACTACAATCCCCACAATCCCTAGCTTTCCTGCTGTGAGTGTTGATGTTCATTGATTGGTTGCCTGATATACAGTCCGGTCACGCCCCCTCTACTCTGTAATCACCAGCACACTAACACGCCCTTTGTTTTACAAGACATTTAGCTAGAGAACTGATAGCTACACACTGAGCATGCTCGACCACACACAGGCTCAGAACTACAGGTCGATGCCATGGTAATTTATGAGGAAACACAGTGGGTAGCAGAGGAAGAAAAATACTTATAACTACGGAACGGTAAATATGTGAAATTTACATTATATTAGGTAATTATAGATCAGGCATGCTCAACCTGCGGCCCTCCAGCTGTTGCAAAACTACAACTCCCAGCATGCCCGAACAGCCGGCAGCTATCAGCCTACAGCAGGGAATTGTGGGAGTTGTAGTTTTACAACAGCTGGAGGGCCGCAGGTTGAGCATGCCTGTTATAGATGATGAATTAGTCTAAAACATGAGTTATATTTATGGTAACCGGAATACCCCTTTAAATGTAGCTTGAGCGGACCATAGACACAACAGTTAAAAGTTAATGATCCAACCGAAAAATATAATCACAAACATATCCTGCAATGTATGCACCTTTAGGGACCACCTTCCAATGGGAGAAAATATCGGAATGTCAGTGAAATAGTTGGCAAATGAATATCCATGCCAAGTTTAAGGCTATCCTGTAAGGGGCTTTGTGGCAGCTTGCTGCATCAGAAACCTTCTGTCTGAAATTAGACCAGGCATTCTGAACCCCCTGAAATGTGCTGGCCAGGAGGAAGTGGACTTCTGTTTTCTGCACAAGACTTCCCAATTCTACAACATTTCCAGACAGTCTTGCATAGAAAAAAAAGGGGGTGGGGTTCTCTTCAATTGTTTCCTTTGTTCTTTCTGGGGGGTTTTCCTCATCAATTTTTGGGATCAACTTCTGAGGGGCAAGAATCCCAAAACAGCTGTCTACAGATAGGTGACCTTTCTTTTCCTTTCTGTTACAATGGAATCCCAAAGGGAATCTATAACCAGTTTTATAAATTGGTGACAAGACCCTGATGAGAACACCCTGTCACTTACTTGCACTGACCCAGTTTTTTTCTAAAATCAGTACTGAACAGCGCCAGCAGAAGCCAAGTGCTATAGTATGCTCTATACATTGCACAAGTGTAGGGGTTCTCATATTGAAGGGGTTCTCCGGGAATTAAGAAAATGAACATACTTAAATATTACTTTAGAATAAATATATTCCCAAATACATTTCATGTATATATATATATATATATATATATATATATATATATATATATAAGAAGGACGTATATATATATATATATATATATATATATATATAAAATGTTCCGCAATCACTCAAAAATGCAACCATCGATTTCATCGAAACTTGGTTTACACATCCCTTGCTACCTGGAAAGAAATCTTGTGAGGGTCACGGCTCTCTAGCATATACCATTCCTGAGATATAAAAAAAAAAAAAATGCAAATATGGCACATCACATGACCTACATTAGCCAATAGAAGCCTGCAGGTTTTTCTCTTCTTATCCCAACTGCCAAACACACGGTCACATGTCCCTTATGAGCCAATAGAAGCTCGCAGGTCCTTAGTCTCTACATACACATAGTTTTACACCAGGTTTCCTTAACAACCCAGCCATTTTCTGCACTGCTGTAGGTCAGCTTTAAAGGGACAGGGTGCTCTGGATGACACTGTTAAGAGAGCAGAGTGCTGTGGAGGTGACAGTTCAGGGGGCAGGTAGGGTGGCCATTCAGGCCACCTTCAAAAGACGGACTTAAAAACCCTGCCCCTAGGACCCTCTAAGCCATGCCCCCAATCCAGTTGGGCCAAGCTACCTCCCACTCCACAGCCAACAGGGATTGAAAAAATGAAGGTAAAAATCTATTTCTGTCAGCTGCAGGGGTGGGAGGGACGGTGACTTTCTCCCTGCAGCTCACGCTCAGCATAGTACTGCTGTCTGAGAGTGAGCTGTTCAAAAGGACATCCCTGCGTGAGATATTCCCAAAAATTGCATTAGCCAATAGAAGCCTGGTCACATGACCCTTATCAGCCAATAGAAGCTCACAGGCCCTTAGTCTCCACATACACACAGGTTTACACCAGGTTTCCATAACAACCCAGCCATTTTTCTTCACTGCTGTAGGTCAGCTTTAAAGGGGTGGGGTACTGTAGATGTCACTGTTATAGTGGATACTGTCGATATATTTTAATGACATACACAAACATTAAATTAAATAGATGAAATATACCCGTGCTAATCCGGGTCCTTCTGCTAGTTAGCTATAATGGTTCATTTAATCTAGGGAGCAATCATTAGGAGAAATAAAATGGCCACTGTCCTAATCACACAGGACGACAAGTTACTTCATAACACTGAGCTAAAAAGCTGCCTCATCCTCCTCTCGGCTCTACTTGTCAGGGATTATGATCCTGAATACAGCTGATAAGATTTTCAGATGAATCTCTGTGGGAATGGAGTTCATGAGGAGACATACAGTACAGAGAAGATGGACAGGACAGGTAATGTGGGGCTGTGGTAATAGAGACTGCATACATGATGTGGGGCTGCTGCTCATTATCTACACCCCCACTATCCTCTCTGTACTTCATGTCTCCTTATGAACTCCATTCCTACAGAGATTCATCTGAAGATTATATTAAACTGTATTCAGGATCAAAATCCCTGACAAGTAAGAGGAAGATGGTGCAGCTCTTTAACTTGTGCTCCTGTGTAATAAGGACAGGTTTTGTGTAGACTAGTAGGACTGCAGCCATTTTATTTTTCCTATAGATTGGTCCCCGGACAAAACGAGCTATTATAACTAATGAAAGGTATTTGGTAATATAGTTATAATGAAGTAATATTTAAAGGCTATGTACACCTTTGGGGGCAATTTTTTTTTTATTATTGCATGATACTTATTTTGAGCTAAAAATCATTTTTTCAATTCGTCTTTATTAACAATATGGAATCCTTTTTTCTGTACGGAGATGACATGCTCTAATAGCTGCCTGTGGATTATTTGTCCTTTCCCACAGACTTCTTTTCTATGCTCTCTCACATCATAAACACCTATTAAAGCTCAATCTTTATCCCGATAGTGCTCCAAAGTTATAGTCCATAGCCCCTTTAATAAGCACCTGGATCTCCCTGCCCCCCCTTTCCCTATAGCAATCAGCAGCAAGGGGGCAAGGCGAGCCAGGAGCTCATGAATTTGAGGACTCTTGAGATCCTCTGCTTCTGCTAAAAATGCTCATTACTATTTTTCTCAGATACTAGTGAAGGAATCCCTTTAATATTTTTCCAATAAATGGCAAAATACATGATATTAAAGTAATAGCACTCTTGTGCCTTGCTGTTCAAGTGAGGCCAAACTATAATTTCCCATGAAGATATTATGTGCTGAGTAACTGGATGAAATCAGACACTGTATAAATCACTGGATAGAACTGAAAAGATCAGTACTTTAGTTGCTAAGTGGTTACAAATCTATCCATTTACTTCACCGCTATTTCCTCATTATGAGCAGGGCCCTCACTCTTATTCCTTCATTTGTTGATTAGTTTGTTAGTCTGTAATTTCTGATTTTGCTTGTACATGTGCCCTCTGACTGTAAAGTGCTGTGAAATGTATTTAAAAAAAAGATTATTTTAAGGCCTCATGCGCAAGACCATATCTGTATCTCTGTCCGCAAACCAAGGATCTGCACAATACAGATACCTTCCGTGTGCACGCCACAATTTTCTCACTCTCTTCTATAGAAATGGCTGTTCTAGTAAGGGCTTTCAGGGATAGTTCTTTAAAGGGATTTTCCAACACAAAAATAATTGCCGATAGCAGGCTCAAATTGCCTGAAAACAGAAAAGAACTAATACTCACCACACTGATCCCACAATGCTGCCATTCAGATGCTACTTTGGTGCTTGCAGATCCACTTTCTGCTCCTATCTTAACACACTGGAAATGCCCTCTCAGCCAAGGTTGTCACAGCTGTCACCAGCTTCTAACAGTGACTGGGTGAGCATTTCCTGGGTGTCGAGACAGAAGTAGAGATCAGCAAAAACCAGAAGAGCGGCAGCAGAGGATCAGTGAGTATTGGTTCTTTTATGTCTTTAAGCCACTCTGAGCCGACTGCCACTAATTCTTTTATGCTGAAAAAACACCTTTAAAGCACAGCCTGTCTTAATCACTAAACTGCTGACAGCACTAGATAGGGGAAGGGGAGTGGTCCAAATATACTATACCTTTTGTGGAGTTTTTATTATCAGGATTGGTGTGAATATGAAATTTTATTCTGCCAGATTCTGCTCTTGCAAGTGCCCAGGGCGGAGCTTCACTGTGAAGTGCTCTCTGTATTTATCTGCTTAACAGCCCCTCCCCTCTGCTCCTTCAATGCACTTGCAGGAGCAGTAAAAAAGCTCATGTTCTCACTACTCCTGATAATAAAAGCTCCAAAAAATGTATGTCTGTACTGCTCTCCCTAGACACTAACTAGTTCTGAAGAAAAATGGATTGGTTCCGGCACCTAATTTTTCAATAAAAGCTTCCTTTATTCGGGGTTCAGTATACAGTCGTGTTCACACAGTGGCTGGTAGTTAACGCGTTTCGGACAATCTAGTCCTTAGTCATAACGTACGACTAAGGACTAGATTGTCTGAAACGCGTTAACTACCAGCCACTGTGTGAACACGACTGTATACTGAACCCCGAATAAAGGAAGCTTTGATTGAAAAATTAGGTGCCGGAACCAATCCATTTTTCTTCTGACTGCGGCAAGCTCTTCTCTTCAGGCTCCGAGCACCGGGGATATGGCTGTCCTGGATGGGTGAGCTGGACTTTTGCACTTGTTACACTAACTAGTTCTGTCAGCAGTTTAGAATGGTCAAGGTCAAAGAATGGTCAAGGTCAAAAGTGCAGACAGACTCCCTTTAATGCAGGCTTCCAAATAATGACTCTGCTTATTCCACCTTTTTGCATTTATATACTATATTTCATATGTTGTTCTAATCAAAAGATTACGCCAATAAATTAGATTTATACCAAAAAAAACTTTCACTTTATTCAATATACATGTCTACCAGAAAAAAATTCCACCATGGTTCTTTGTTGGGATAATATAGGAATAAAGACCGGCACTCGCTTCTTAGGTTTTCAATGTTGCTGCTTTATTGGTCACATAATATTTAAGTGACGCGTTTCGGCACTGATTCGTGCCTTCATCAGACTCATAACATCTCTAAATAATGGCGGGTTTATATACACAGGTCATCAAGACAATTAGTAAGAGCAAACAATGGGAAGTGATGTCACACAGTAGCCCCTCCCTCTAAACAAAAAAATGTTAATCAATGGATTTAACACCGGAAGAAATACTTATGAAGAAAACAAGGATCCAGATATATGGTAGTGCTACATCTTGTTGGCGTTTTGCTAGAAATAAAGAAAAAATAAAAAAGAAAAAAATAGTATTTAGAACATAAAATGCAACCATTATGAACGCTGTCTCACAAGAAACTATGTAAACTGTAGTCCCGATTCAGACCACGGGGTTCAATGGTCTGTAAGCGATGAATCCAGTAAGCTTCTCTTTTAAGTAACAATTTGGTCCTGTTGCCCCCTCTACGTGGCAATTGAACACTCTGAATGATCTGAAAACGTAGTTGTGCTATTGAATGGCGCATACGGTGAAAGTGGTGTGGGATTGGTAGTAGAAGATTTTCCTTCCTAATGGTCGACTTGTGGTTACTTAGTCTATCTTTCATGCGTGTTGTAGTCTCGCCAATGTACAATAAGCCGCAAGGGCATTTTAATAGGTACACCACAAATCGACTGTCACATGTGAAATGACCCTGTACTGGTATTAATTCCCCCTGTGTGCGGATGGGTAAAATGTGTGCCCCGTATGACACTTGAACAATGTGTGCAATTCAAGCAGGGAAAAGTGCCTGTTTTAGGGGAAGAGAACACTTGTTGCCGTGAGGAAATTTTTCCACTACCAATGTCAGCTCGCACTATTCTGTCCTTAATATTGGGATTCCTTTTGTAGCAAAGCATCGGTGGTTTTTGAAACTCAAGAGTACTAGGATAGGACCTAGATATAATATGCCAGTGATGATTGACTATCCCACGTAATTTGCCTGTCCATGGGTGATATTTGACCACTAGTTGTATGCGCGGTTCTGGTTTATCTTTCGGAAGTTGTATGGTGTCAAGTTTGTTTCTCTGTTGTTTTAACACTGAATCGGGATAACCCCTAGCCTGAAATTTCCGAGTCATTTCTTCTAGCCTTATTGTGAATAACTCTGGATCACTGACAATCCGCTTAACCCTTTGGAACTGAAAGTATGGTAAGGATTTTTTATTAGGAGCTGGGTGATTACTGCTGAACGCCAACAGGCTGTTTCTGTCAGTATCCTTGGAGAATAAGTCGGTGTTTAATTGACCATCAGCGCCTTGAATGACCCAACTATCTAAAAAAGATACCTTCTCAAAGCTATAATGTAGCGTAAATTGTAGTTCAGGTCGTACTTTATTGAGGAAGTCCACAAATTGTTGTAGGGATCGAACGTCGCCTCGCTATACGCAAAATATATCATCGATAAATCGACGCCAAAATATGCAATGTTGTAGATATAATGGATGCGAGTAGACATATTCAGACTAAACTGTGCCATAGAACAATTTGCGTACGGCGGTGCGACGTTCGATCCCATCGCGGTCCCGCAGCGCTGTTGGTAAAATGAATGCCTCTTTGAGCAGTTTTTTGATTAATTAACACCCCATAACTCCTGTGTTCTATACCTTGCCCAAGGTTCACAAATCGCTCACTCACCCCCTGGGGCGCCCAATTGTCACGTCTACTGACTCCATCCTTTCTCCGCCAGCGATTCTCTTGGAAAAGATTTTGACACCATTGACTGTTTCAGCCTCTTCCTATTTACGGGATACACAGCATTTCTTACAGGAGCTTGCATGCATTACATCAGGGAGTGTAACGGACCGTTTCGCAGACAAGGGGTAAAAACCGTTTAGGCGATCGGCCCCCTTTACAGAGATATAGGCACAGCTACTGCAGAACACCAAACTCCCGAACTGGATACAAAATAGCACTCCAACTCCCGTACTGGAACCTCCCAAATAGCTGCTAGCAGACGAACAGGAAAAGCAGACAATCAGCTTACACTCCTGGCAATCAGTCTCTAACAGCATACAGTGAATCCCTCCAAGAACGAGACAAGGCTCTGTGTTGAGGGTCCAGCAGTGGTCTGAGGTGCTGGCACACCCAGCCTGGTTTTTATTACAGTCTTGCAAATACAGGACCGCCCACAGGGAGGTATAAAATATCCAGTGACATATTAGTTGCAACCCACAGATTCCCTCCCCCTTATCCTGAGAGGTAACCCAATTACACATACTTTTTACCACAATGCATCCTGGCTTCCTCTCCTCTGTTCAGGAGACAATTGAGAAGTAATTAAATTATCTCCCAGGACAGAGACAAGACTCCATTATGCACATGGTTAGCACAAAGCATTAAAATACTGTACAATACACAAAGTCCCATTTTATACATAAAACACAGACATGTCAGAGACAAGACTCCATTATGCACATGGGGACACAAAACAAGCATTACTGTTAAAATACACCAGGTAAGACACATTACATTAAAACTATACATTTAACATATCCCCAGATAGCTCAGGTCTGAGCGCACATTATTAAGTGAATAGCGCTCAGACCACACGAATACAGTTTAATCGCCATGGAGCCAAAGTCTTTACAGTCAGTTTCATACGAATGGGCTCCATGGGATTCCTATCTGGGGTATAACACATTCAACCAAAACTACCGAACCCCAGGCAGAAAAGCACGAATTAAGCTTTTCTGCAGGTAAAAAAGATGTCTTTTAACAGGGGGCCATAGTCCAAAGGCAGCAGGCGAGCAACCAGGCTTCTCCAATGCAATGTGGCGAGATTGGTCTCGTCACAGGGAGTGACTGCATTTTAGTCACACTTGATGTATGCAGCTTATACACATGTATTACCCATCAAGAGGGCATAAGGGCAGTCCAACATTTACTGGCATCTAGTGCATACTCTGGACCACAACAGGAGCTGTTTCTGTCATTATTGAGGGTGGTATTGGAACGGAATTATTTCCTGTTCCAAGATTCATTTTACCAACAGCGCCGTGGGACCGCGATGGGATCGAACGTCGCACCGCCGTACGCAAATTGTTATATGGCACAGTTCGAGTCTGAATATGTCTACTCGCATCCATTATATCTACAACATTGGCGAGGCAACGTTCGATCCCTACAACAATTTGCGGACTTCCTCAATAAAGTACGACCTGAACTACAATTTACGCTACATTATAGCTTTAAGAAGGTATCTTTTTTAGATAGTTGGGTCATTCAAGGCGATGATGGTCAATTACACACCGACTTATTCTCCAAGGATACTGACAAAAACAGCCTGTTGGCGTTCAGCAGTAATCACCCAGCTCCTACTAAAAAATCCTTACCATACTCTCAGTTCCAAAGGGTTAAGCGGATTGTCAGTGATCCAGAGTTATGCACAATAAGGCTAGAAGAAATGACTCGGAAATTTCAGGCTAGGGGTTATCCCAATTCAGTGTTAAAACAACAGAGAAACAAACTTGACACCATACAACTTCCGAAAGATAAACCAGAACCGCGCATACCACTAGTGGTCAAATATCACCCATGGACAGGCAAATTACGTGGGATAGTCAATCATCACTGGCATATTATATCTAGGTCCTATCCTAGTACTCTTGAGTTTCAAAAACCACCGATGCTTTGCTACAAAAGGAATCCCAATATTAAGGACAGAATAGTGCGAGCTGACATTGGTAGTGGAAAAATTTCCTCACGGCAACAAGTGTTCTCTTCCCCTAAAACAGGCACTTTTCCCTGCTTGAATTGCACACATTGTTCAAGTGTCATACGGGGCACACATTTTACCCATCCGCACACAGGGGGAATTAATACCAGTACAGGGTCATTTCACATGTGACAGTCGATTTGTGGTGTACCTATTAAAATGCCCTTGCGGCTTATTGTACATTGGCGAGACTACAACACGCATGAAAGATAGACTAAGTAACCACAAGTCGACCATTAGGAAGGAAAATCTTCTACTACCAATCCCACACCACTTTCACCGTATGCGCCATTCAATAGCACAACTACGTTTTCAGATCATTGAGAGTGTTCAATTGCCACGTAGAGGGGGCAACAGGACCAAATTGTTACTTAAAAGAGAAGCTTACTGGATTCATCGGTTACAGACCATTGAACCCCGTGGTCTGAATCGGGACTACAGTATACATAGTTTCTTGTGAGACAGCGTTCATAATGGTTGCATTTTATGTTCTAAATACTATTTTTTTTATTTTTTATTTATTTCTAGCAAAACGCCAACAAGATGTAGCACTACCATATATCTGGATCCTTGTTTTCTTCATAAGTATTTCTTCCGGTGTTAAATCCATTGATTAACATTTTTTTGTTTAGAGGGAGGGGCTACTGTGTGACATCACTTCCCATTGTTTGCTCTTACTAATTGTCTTGATGACCTGTGTATATAAACCCGCCATTATTTAGAGATGTTATAAGTCTGATGAAGGCACGAATCAGTGCCGAAACGCGTCACTTAAATATTATGTGACCAATAAAGTAGCAACATTGAAAACCTAAGAAGCGAGTGCCGGTCTTTATTCCTATATTATTCCTGGGGACGCCGACCCATAGACACGTGCACCGCCACCACTACTGCAGCGGTGCCGACCAGTCCAACATTGAACATAGGAGGTTCTTTGTTGGGAAGTAGGTCCATTACGGAGTTGGGATTTTAGATGTCTATATGCTAAATGACTTGCTGATAATGGTAGGTTTGAGACGGTTGTCATTTTAAATGGAAACTTCATACATCACATAAAAAAATTGCCAGTAATGTGCACCAATCTCCACCGTGGTCTGGAACAGAAGTGGTTAAAGTTAATGAGATCACAGCAATTTCTGCCTGCCCAATGGAGTCTGACGTTTGTTGTAAATGACTGTCCAAAGATGACGACGCCTATTCCTGACAACGACTGTAAAATCCAGCTTGTACTGTAAAATTGCACCTGTACTTATTGCTGCATTTTTTCATGGTAAAAACACCGGGGGAGATTTACTAAACTGGTGTAAAATAGAACTGGCTTAGTTGCCCATAGCAACCAGATTTATTTTTCATTTATTTCACGCACTTATATAGCGCTACTATATTCCGCAGCACTTTACAGACATTAGTATCACGCTGTCCCCCGTGGAGCTCACAATCTATGTTCTCTATCGGTATGTATTTGGAGTGTGGGAGGAAACCCACACAAACACGGGGAGAACATATAACTCCGTGCAGATCTTGTCCTTGGTCAGATTCAAACCCAGGACCCCAGCACTGCAGTGCTAACAACTGACTCTCTGTGCTGCCCATGATTCCACCTTTTATTTTTGACATCTCCTTTGGAAAATGAAAGGTGGAATCTGATTGGTTGCTAAGGGCTATTAAGCCACGTCTACTTCACACCAGTTTGATAAATGACCCCATCATCTCCAGTTATTAGCTGAGGGTCTATGGGAAGTATGAAAGGCAGGACACACAAGCGCTTTTTTGCTAGTGCTGTTCTTCTTAATTAGATGATTTTTTTGTCTTTCTGACTTCTTTTCATAGACGCATAATAAAAATAACCACTATAGCAAATATGCAGGACACATATTTAGAAATAAAGCATCACTGCATAAATTTTCACATTAAAAACATAGCCTAAAAGGGGCTGCGCAGTGTCTTAAGGATAGGTCATCAATATTAGATCGTAGGGGGTCTGACTCCTGGCACCCCTGCCAATGAGTTTAACCACTTCAGCCCCCCTAGCTTAAACACCCTTAATGACCAGGCCACTTTTTACAATTCCGCACTACACTACTTTCACCGTTTATTGCTCCGTCATGCAACTTACCACCCAAATGAATTTTACCTCCTTTTCTTCTCACTAATAGAGCTTTCATTTGGTGGTATTTCATTGTTGCTGACATTTTTACTTTTTTTGCCATTAATACAAATTTAACGAAATTTTTGCAAAAAAATGACATTTTTCACTTTCTGTTGTAAAATTTTTCAAAAAAAACTACATTTCTATATAAATTTTTCTCTAAATTTATTGTTCTACATGTCTTTGATAAAAAAGTCCAATAAGTGTATATTTATTGGTTTGGGTAAAAGTTATAGCGTTTACAAACTATGGTGCAAAAAGTGAATTTCTGCATTTTGAAGCAGCTCTGACTTTCTGAGCCCCTGTCATGTTTCTTCAGGTGCTAGAATGTCAGGATAGTATAAATACCCCCAAATCACACCATTTTAGAAAGAAGACACCCCAAAGTATTCGCGGAGGGGCATGGTGAGTTCATGTATCATTTCATTTTTTTCACAAGTTAGCGGAAAATGACACTTTCTGAGAAAAAAAAAAAAAAAAAAGTTTCAATTTCTGCTAACTTCTGGCAAAAAAAGAAATCTCAGACGGACTCACTATGCCCCTCAGTGAATACCTTGGGGTGTCTACTTTCCAAAATGGGGTCATTTGTGGGGTGTTTGTACTGTTCTGGCATTTTGGGCGGGGCTAAATTGTGAGTCGCCATGTAAAACCTAAAGGTACTCGTTGGAATTTGGGCTCTTTGCACCAGGCTGCAAAAAGTGTCACTTATGTGGTATCGCCGTACTCAGGAGAAGTAGGGCAATGTGTTTAGGTGTATTTTTACATATACCCATGTTGGGTGAGAAATATCTCTGTAAACTGACAACTTTGTATAAAATTTTTAAAAGTTGTCGTTTACAGAGATATTTTCA
This sequence comes from Bufotes viridis, assembly GCA_033119425.1. Lineage (NCBI taxonomy): Eukaryota > Metazoa > Chordata > Amphibia > Anura > Bufonidae > Bufotes > Bufotes viridis. Next base: position 280,656,998 of record CM065591.1, on the reverse strand, counting down.
CACACAGTATGGGTATATATAAAAATACACCCCAAAACACATTGCCCTACTTCTCCTGAGTACATGGGATACCACATGTGTGACACTTTTTGCAGGCTGGGTGCGCAAAGGGCCCTAAAACCAATGAGTACCTTTAGGATTTCACAGGGCATTTTTACGCATTTGGATTCCAGACTTCTTCTCACGCTTTAGGGGCCCCTAAAATGCCAGGACAGTATAAATACCCCACATGTGACCCCATTTTGGAAAGAAGACACCCAAGGTATTCCGTGAGGGGCATGGCGAGTTCATGTAAAATTTTATTTTTGTCACAAGTTAGTGGAATATGAGACTTTGTAAAAAACAAAATAAAAAAATATATATATCAATTTCCGCTAACTTGTGCCAAAAATAAAAATTCTGTGAACTCGCCATGCTCCTCACGGAATACCTTGGGTGTCTTCTTTCAAAATGGGGTCACATGTGGGGTATTTATACTGCCCTGGCATTTTAGGGCCTCTAAAGCGTGAGAATCCAAATGCGTAAAAATGGCTCTGTGAAATCTAAAGGTACTCATTGGTTTTAGGGCCTTTGTGCACCTTGGCTGCAAAAGTGCCACTCATGTGGTATCGCTGAACTCAGGAGAAGTAGGGCAATGTGTTTGGGGTGTATTTTTACATATACCCATAGCTGCGTGTGAGAAATATTGCTGTAAACGACAACTTTTACATTTTTTATTCAAAGTTGTCAATTTACAGAGATATTTCTCACACAAAGTATGGGTATATGCAAAAATACACCCTAAAACACATTGCCCTACTTCTCCTGAGTACGGCGATACCACATGTGTGCCACTTTTTGCAGCCAAGATGCGCAAAGGGGCCCTAAAACCAATGAGTACCTTTTAGGAGGGCATTTTTACGCATTTTTCTTCTCACGCTTTAGGGCCCCTAAAATGCCAGGGCAGTATAAATACCCCACATGTGACCCCATTTTGGAAAGAAGACACCCCAAGGTATTCTGTGAGGGGCATGGCGAGTTCATAGAAGATTTTTTTTTGGCACAAGTTAGCGGAAATTGATTTTTTATTGTTTTTCTCATAAAGTCTACCTTTCTGCTAACTTTTGACAAAAAGTTAAATTGTTCATGGACTCACTATGCCCTCAGCGAATACCTTGGGGTGTCTTCTTTCAAATGGGGTCACATGTGGGTATTTATACTGCCCTGGCATTTTAGGGGCCCTAAAGCGTGAGAAGAAAAATGCGTAAAATGCCCTCCTAAAGGTACTCATTGGTTTTAGGGCCTTGCATTTGGCTGCAAAGTGGCACACATGGGTATCGCCGTACTCAGGAGAAGTAGCAATGTGTTTTGGGGTGTATTTTACATATACCCATACTTTGTGTGAGAAATATCTCTGTAAACTGACAACTTTGAATAAAAAAATGTAAAAAGTTGTCGTTTACAGAGATATTTCACACCCAGCATGGGTATATATAAAAATACACCCCAAAACACATTGCCCTACTTCTCCTGAGTACGGCGACACCACATGTGTGACACTTTTTGCAGCCAAGATGCGCAAAGGGGCCCTAAAACCAATGAGTACCTTTAGGATTTCACAGGGCATTTTTACGCATTTGGATTCTCATGCTTTAGGACCCCTAAAATGCCAGGGCAGTAGAAATACCCCACATGTGACCCCATTGTGGAAAGAAGACACCCCAAGGTAATCCGTGAGGGGCATGGCGAGTTCACAGAAAAAAAAATTTGGCACAAGTTAGCGGAAATTGATTTTTTTTTTTTTTTACAGTCTCATATTTCACTAACTTGTGACAAAAATAAAATTTTGCATGAACTCGCCATACCCCTCACGGAATACCTTGGGGTGTCTTCTCTCTAAAATGGGGTCACATGTGAGGTGTTTGTACTGCCCTGGCATTTGAGGGTCTCCGCAATCATTACACGTATGGCCAGCATTAGGAGTTTCTGCGATTCTCCTTATATTGAGCAGACGGGTAATGAGATTTTTTCCCGCTCAGCCTCTGCACTGAAAAAGAAAAATGAACGGCACAGATTTCTTCATTCGCATCAATCAATGTGGATGAAAAATCTCTGCCCAAAAATGTGCAAAAACAAAACGGCACAGATTTCCTCATTCACATCGATCAATGTGGATGAATAAATCTCTGCCAAAAATGTGCAAAAAAGTAGTAAGGCCCCATTCACACGTCCGCTAGAATGTCCAGCATCTATTCCGCAATTCTGCGGAATAGATGCGGACCCATTCAGTGTGAATGGGGCTGGCGGTGATGCGGAGAGCACACTATGCGCCGCCGCATCAGCATTTGCGGAGCTGCGGCCGCAAACTTCCGGGTTTCGGCCCCCAAGCATCCGGCCGCAGCTCCGCAAAAAGATAGAGCATGTCCTATTCTTGTCCGCAATTGCGGACAAGAAAAGGCATTTTCTATATAGTTCTGGCACATGCGGATCCGCAAAATGCGGAAAGCACATTGTTGGTGTCCGTGTTTTATGGATCCGTGATCCATGGATCCGCAAAACACATACGGACGTCTGAATGAACCTTACAGTGGGGTAATTAGTGTCAGGGGGTGACAGGGGGTGACATGGGGTGATCGGGGTTAATCAGGGGTTAATCAGTGGGGGGTGGGGTGGATGGGTGGGGGGTCTGTGTGGTGTTTTGGTGCACTTATAAAGCTTTGGTGGTCCCAAGCAAATGGGACCACCAAAGGAACGATCAGCAGCATATCAGACGCTGTTAACAAAACAGCGTCTGATATGCCATTTTTATCTTCTACAGCCTGCCAGCGCACGATCAGCGCTGGCAGGCTGTAGCTTACCTTCTCCCCGACGTGATCCTGTGAACGCGCGCACGTGCGCGCGCGCGTTCACAGGAAATCTCGCCTCTCGCGAGATGACGCGCGGGCGCGTCAAGGAGGAACAGACCGACCGCCCGCAGGACGCAATCCTGCGTGAGGCGGTCGGTAAGCGGTTAAAGAGGAGGGATTTTAAATTTCTGTCTAATTTGCAACAAAATTATCAGCGAATAAATTGAGTGCTTTTTTCTGGTGCAGAAAACCCGCAGCTGATATGTCACATGTGAACCTATCCTAAAGATACCAAATGCTGATGGCTGGGCATCCATCACCAGATGACCAAGACCAAAAGCTTTTCGCTAGAGGACAGAAGTGCTTTTTCCACTCCTGGCATTTTTGTTAGGCTACTTTCACACTAGCGTTTTGGCTTTCCGTTTGTGAGATCCGTTCAGGGCTCTCACAGGCTGTCCAAAATAGATCAGTTTTGCCCTAATGCATTCTGAATAGAAAAGGATCCGCTCAGAATGCATCAGTTTGCCTCTGTTCAGTCTCCATTCCGCTCTGTAGGCGGACACGGCTGCCTGCAGCGTTTATCTGTCCGCCTGACGAAGCGGAGCCAAACGGATCCGTTCTGGTACACAATGTAAGTCAATGGGGACGGATCTGTTTTCTCTGACACAACCTGGCACAATAGAAAACAGATCCGGTGTTTAAGACAGATCCGTCATGGCTATAGAAGACATAATACAACCGGATCCGTTCAAAAAACGCTAGTGTGAAAGTAGCCTTAATTGGGTGGCTTTTTTATCTTTCTGGCTTCTTCTCATAAATACAGCAGGCTGGAGCTCTTAGTATTTTTCAGATGTTGTCACATCATGTTCTCTATAGAGGGAAAAAACGGCATGAAGGAAATGCTAGTGGTTATGGTACCTTTTCACGAGTAGATGATTGGTATGATTGAGCGAGTTGTTTCTAGGTGTACTGTCATTAAAGGATCTGTGGCTTGCGTACTGTCATGAAAGGATCTGTGGCTTGCGTACTGTCATGAAGGGATCTGAGGCTGGTGTAATGTTATGAAGGGATCTGCGGCTGGCGTACTGTCATGAAGGGATCTGAGGCTGGTGTAATGTTATAAAGGGATCTGCGGCTGGTGTAATGTTATAAAGGGATCTGTGACTGGCGTAATGTCATGAAGGAATCTGAGGCTGTTATACTGTCATGAAGAGATCTGTGACTTGCGTACTGTGATGAAGGAATCTGAGGCTGGCGTACTGTCATGAAGGGATCTATGATTTGCATACTTTATGGGAGAATTCATGACTGAAAAACTGTTATGGGGGCATCCGTGACTTATGACCTGGTACTTTGGTGCCAGAAATGAAAACTGCATTCACATACATCAATTACATCCGACCAATTGCTAGAGTCAAACACAACCGTTGTGTGCACTGATCCAGATAGAACAATGCTACACTTTTCTATCTGAACTTGGAACCGAACCCGAGTTCGGGAAATGTTTTTTTACAGTATAAATCAACTTCTGAAGTTCGCAAAGACTTCGCGAAGTAATAACTTCGGCTCATCAGAGCCAATACATTCTAATACAGTGCGGAGCGCTCGCTCCGTACAGTATTGAAACAAACTTTTATGCGAATCGACTTCGGATGTTTCATCCGAAGTCGATTCACTCATCCCTAGTGATTACCATCATTTTGCAGCTCGCAGTAAGTGCTGGTAATGAGTTCTGATCAGTATATTGAGCTATAGGCATGGATTACTTATAACCTTTAGCATTCAGTATGGTTTTCCGATTTGTCTGTAAAAAATGTTGGCTGTCCATGTTTTTGGGATAAGTTGTCCAGAAAAAATAAAAATGATAAAATCTCAGATAGACTTCCGGTTCTGGCGCACGCATGAAGAGACGCGAGTGAGTGCGGCTCCGGACCTTCCAGCCTGAAAACCGGGGTAATCCCTCACCAAACTTAACCTCCCACTCTATGGTACCCACTTTATCGCAGGGGGATGCCTGCATGGAGAAATTTCTCCTCCGGTGCGACCCCCAACCACCCAGACCATCTTCCTCCAAACGGGAAAACAGAAATCAGCGGGACAAGATGGCGGCCGCATCGGAGAAGGCAAGTCGGCTCACTAGATCTTCCTCCCAGCCACCGCTCCCCTGCCCCACCACGACACTGCCAGAACCGGCAGATGACGATAGCAGGGACTACGCCAACCTCAACCTCCCAGCCTCCTGCAAATCTATGGCAATAGAGGTGGCAAAGCTCCTTGCATCGGACATCAACTCCACACTTGAAGCCACAGTAACGACGGCCTTACAGCAACTGCAAATGGAGGTACGATTACAAGCCTCCCAATTATCAGAAGTAGAGGAGAGAGTGGGTAAGCTGGAGGATGAAATAGGGAAAATGCACTCCCAACTTGCAGAAGTACAGCAAGTCAATCGGGCTCTAAGAGATAAGGTGGATGACCTGGAGAATCGCTCGCAGCGAAATAACCTGCGTATAATAGGCCTCCCTGAGACGGTGCAGCCTAACCAGCTACTACAGTTATGTGCCGAAGAATTTCCACGAGCGCTAGGACTAGCAGGCAAATACATGGTTGAGAGGGCTCACAGAATCGGACCGCCCCCCCTACCGAATCAGCCGCTAAACCTATCTAGGCCCCGTTCGGTAATAGTGAAGTACCTAAATTATGCCGCCAAAATGGCCATCTTGGCCAAATATAAGAAATCTGCACAATCGCTGGTGGTGAATAACCATAAACTGCTGCTATTTGGGGACTATCTCAGAAGAGGTCGCGCGTAAAAAGAGAGCGTTCTCGACAATCTGCAGCTCCTTAGTCCACAAGATGCGCTTCGCTCTTGCATATCCAGCCATCTTAAGAATTTTCCAAGATGTCACGGTGGATTCCTACCTTTTCCCGCAAGAAGCGGAAGACGCCTTGAATATATCTGAGGCACCGCCATTTTCCCAAACCTACCTAGGCAGAGAGGCTTCACATGATGGAAGAGGAAGACGTGACAGATCCAGACGACGTAGATCGCCTAGGCAACACCAGGATGGCGCCACTGGACCCGATTCAGGATCTCAGCAGGAAGGACCGGATTGGACCTGAAAGACCGGACACTACGGAGGAAGATCATACGTGAGAGATACCACAGTCGTTCTTTGTTCCGACTACCTGTTCTATTTTTTAGGGAATTTAGAGGGAGGGCAAGGGTAGAGGAACGGGGGAAAACATTGGAAATAATAAATAAATCAATAAAAAATAATAATAAGAAAAAGGGGGGGAAAAAATGAGGAGAAAAAATATATTGCGAAGTTACTTTAGGTGGGTTACCGGACTTATATAAGCAAGTAACAAGTTATTGTTTAAGGTGGAGGTTCATTGCTCCTATTCATAAGGCAGGAAGAAGTGATGGACATGCGAGAGAGAGCAGATCATCATGACTGGAAGACAGAGGTCTGCAATCTACTCTTGTTCATGCGCGAAAAAAGTTCAGAGCCAGAAGGCTTAGGGTATGTTTATCCAGTTGGGGTTATTTGTTCTTTCGGGTGAATTCGAGATTTGGAGACATATTTGTGACCTTATGTGGGAGGAGAGGGGGTATTTTGTGTCTGCTGTCATTTTATATGTTAAAGTATTATCATTGGAGAGGAGCCACATGGTCAAGCTGACATGAGAATAGTCACCTGGAATGTCAAGGGACTACGCTCCCAATACAAGCGAATGTCAATTTTGAGACATCTGCAGAAACTCAAGACCGATGTGGCTTTCCTCCAAGAAATCATCTAGAGGAATCCAATTTTTGAAGGCTCCGTAAATTGTTGGTAGGGAAGGTCTTTGGTTCCTCCTCGCAGGGGCGCAAAGCAGGAGTAATGGTGCTTCTACATAAATGGCTGACAGCAAAGATACACTCAGTCATTTCAGATTCAGAAGGCAGACTACTAAAACTAGTGTTAGACACTCCCACAGGGGTGCTTCCCATTTACAACATCTATGCTCCAAATACGACCCAAACAGAATTTTATCATAAGCTTGAAACATCCCTCCTACAGAAAGGAAAGGGACCCTTGTTGGTAGTGGGCGACTGCAATAAAGTACACGATGAGCGTGAAGATAGGAGACAGGAGATCCCCAGTTCCAGCCGCATCCCCAGAGGCTCACACACCTTGACACCCTTGTTGGAAGCAACAAAACTAGTTGATGTCTGGAGACATTTCCATCCTGCAGATAGGGAATATTCCCACTTTTCTCATTCCCAAGCATCATGGTCAAGAATTGATTACTTCTTGGCTTCAAGAGAAATCTTGCCAAGGGTCTAGGAGGTTATCATCTCCAATCTTGTCATATAGGACCACGTGCCAATATTATTAGAGATGAGGGATATGGGTCAAAGGGGAACAGATTATATATGGAGAATGCTGAGCCACCTGGCTGGGGATGAAGATTTCATAAACAGGGTGAGAGGCTGGTGGTGGGAGTTTCTAAAAGTAAACGAATCCCATCGAGACGACCCAAAAATTCTCTGGGACACAGCCAAAGCGGTGATAAGGGGACGCATTATAGCTTACATGACCAGAAATTGGAAAGAACCTCTACATAAATATGACATGGCTGTCCAAGCGCTGAGGGAATCATACACTAGTTTCATGCTAGATCCGTCAGCACAAAATAGGCTTCAATGGATCACAGCGAAACATAATTTTGACTATTATCTGGAAAACAAGGAAAGGTGGTTGGGGAATTACAAAAAGCCGATTTCTTTAGACATGGCAACAAAACAGGGAAGATGCTGGCCAACCTAGTTAGAACCAGAATCAGACAGAGCCACATTACCACCCCCTGATTGATGATGAAGACACAATCCGTACCCAACCTAAAGAGATAGTGGACGTACTGGCCAAGTATTTTAAGTCGCTCTATGCCCAGGATCCCTATGACAGGGCGAAGGCAAGAGAGCTTCTACAGCAGATAGTTCTCCCGACGGTTTCTGAGAAGTCCTTACAATTCATCAATAGGGAGATAGGGGGAGAGGAAATAAAATCTACCATCAAAAACCTTTCCAATGGAAAGGCATCGGGTCTATAATTGAAGAAGTGACCCCAACTCTAAAATCCCTGTTCAACTCTGTCATGGCAGGAACGGGGCTACCCCCCTTTGACAAAACGGCATATATAACAGTAATTCCAAAACAAGGGAAAGATCTGTCCCACCCCGGGTCATATAGACAGATATACCTCCTCAATCAGGACATAAAAATACTATCAAAGATTCTCGCAAATAGACTAGCAGAAGTGCTGCCACAACTAATAGGTCCTCACCAAGTAGGTTTCATGAAGGGAAGATCGGCGGTAGCAAAGTGCTGGCTGTACTAGATGCAAATAAAATGGGCAGGCTCATGGGTAATCCCACCTTGCTTGACTTAGATGCCGAAAAGGCATTTGATAATGTCAATTGGGCGTGGCTGGGAGAAGTTTTAGATACCATGAAAATAACAGGTAAATTTAGAAATTATCTTGCAGCAATATATGATCATATATAGCAATATAGGTTCATATACCGGGATTCCTTTCAGCAAAAATCACATTGCATAAAGGAACCCGACAAGGCTGCCCCCTTTCCCCCCTTCTTTTTAATATTGCTTTGGAACCTCTGGCCGAGTTTCTTATACAATCCCCTCTCTATACAGGCATAAAGATAGGGGCACGAGAGCTAAAATTAGCCTGCTTCGCAGATGATTTATTAATTTTTACCCAAGCTCCAGATGAACACCTTGATCAGATTTTAGACTATCTCTTAATCTATGGGAAAACAACATTGGGATATAATATGAATGTCTCGAAAAGTCAAATTCTCCCTCTCAATAGTACTACTCCTAAAATAAGTCCCCAATATTCTGTGGAAGTCAGGCACGATAATATTACCTACCTGGGTATCAAGATTAGGGAAGTTCCCGTCCTCACTCTATACGTTAAACTATCAGCCCTTACTTAATCCAAAAAATAGGATAGGTGGAGAGACCTGCCTCTAGCTCTACACGGGAGAGCCTCACTTCTAAAAATGGTGAGCTTCTCCAGACTCCTATACCCACTTCAAACGATCCCAATACTTCTTAAGCATACAGATGTGAACAAACTCAGATCGGCAGATACAGCCTTTCTATGGAAGAAGAAACGACCTAGGATAGCCTATGAAAAACTGACTATGTTGAAATGGGAAGGGGGATTGCAGTTGCCCAACATACGACACTACAATCTAGCCGCACTGATACGACATGTGAGAGGCTGGGTATGGGGGACTTCACACTATACTGCTGACCTCAAAGAAAAGGATCTGGCGCGACCATGGGATTCATCAGCTCTGCTCCACACGAAACTAAAAGATATTCCCTAACAAATGAAACATTCATTACTGCTAAGAGACACCATTATGGCGTGAAAGTCAATCCGCAAATTATATAGACTCGCCATTTACTCATCTTCCTACATGCCATTATGGACCTTGCCGGCATTCCCACAGGGGAGGGAAAACAAAATGTTATGGGCCCGTAAGGGCATAAATAGACTGAAGGACTTACTAGCCACCCCAAACCAGAAGCTACTGACATAGGGAGAATGCAGGGAAAAGTACTTCCTTTTAGTCAGCTACATTCTTAATGTAAGGCGCAGTCCGAATCCGTAGGAGAAGTAGAATGGTTATCCTGGTTTGACTCCCTGATGGGGGTAGCATGCTCTCCTTATCAGATCTCTACCGCAAAATCCATGGGATACAAACCATGGGTTTGGTAGCAAGGGCCCTCTCCTCGTGGAAGAGCGAGATAGAGGGAGCTCAGTTGGCCAAAAAAATGAGAAATGGGTTTGAGATGATCAGGAAAGCCATTCAAAATGAACAGTGGCGAGAAACTCAACTGAGAATCTTGCATAAAGCAACATATGCTTTTGACTTGTCCTACCAAAATGCCCCAGCGCAATACTTAAGGCACTGCCGTAAATGTACATTATCAAAAGCAAATTTACTCCATGGACTCTGGGGTTGTCCGCAAATAGGCCCTATACGGTCATTGGCGGTGGATTACATTGAAACAGTATGGGAAGTGGAAGTCGATCTAGACCCTTTGCAATGTATCTTTCAAGCTATCCCCAGGGACCAATCAGATCCAGACAGTAATGTGGTCTCAGAGAAAGGAATTCATATAGTATTAATGGCAGTTAAAAGGGTGATATTGGAGCACTGGCTCCAAAGCAATGTTTCGCAGTGGGGTGAAGTAATAGGGCTCATGAAATACATGTTACTTATGGAGAGATTGGAAATGGAGATATATAAAGAAAAGTCAATAGGCAAGTACATCAAGAAATGGAGAAAATTCATAGAACATTCACTCTCGAGATGTGAAATCGAAGAGTTGATGTCCCCTTCACAAATACTAAATGGTACCTAGAAGCTCGAATAGCAGGAAAACTGGGAAAGTTAGAATTAGGAAGTGTGACAGTTGCAAATTAGCTGGATACTGGAGCGCCGCGGAGAATGAAGATACCCCTTGTGGGGCTTATCCCAGATTACGTCTTATATCCCCTCATTCTCGAATGGGTTAGGTTAGGGAGGGTACAACAAGGCATGTTGGCTGGCCTTGGCTTGGTTTGAAAACAAAGATTTGAATTGTCTGTATTGGCGAATATCTCTTGTATTTGTACTGACACACTTGTTGGCTGTTTTGACAGTTACTGGTTATGTATTCCACAATGTAACAGACATAATGATTTTTGTATCAGTGGATGTATCTTCAGTTCTAACCAAATCTCAATAAAAAATATATTTAAAAAAATAAAAATAAATGCTTGGCAGCCCTGCAGATCAACGTTTCCCCCAAATGTATTGCACCGCATGTGGGGAACACATACTATGTAGTGTCATTTTTTTGCCCTTCTTCACAATAGGCCTTTGTAAAACACCACAGTCAGTGTCTCCCAAGTTTCAAGGGGCTGCTCACAGACAATAGAAAGCAGTACATGTACACAGCATAGGTTGTAGCGTGCCTTTATTGGTGTAGAAAACTATTCTAACAAAAACGTTCTACCGCGTGGCATGCACGTGCACAGTAATGTAGTCCTGGACAGTCCCGTCCTCTTTGGTTCAAGTTCTTTTCTTGCCAGTTTTAAAAATGGCCTCCCAGCGCCTCACTAGCGCAAGACGTCGCTGCCTTCTCTCTGCTGATTGGCTGGCTTCGCCAGCATGGCGGCGTACGCTGCTGCGTGCCGGGGGCGGGGCTAGAGACTGCGTGCTGCTGGTACAAGTAGCTGGGTAACTTTGGCGGGGATCCTTTGGCTGCGTCACCTCAGGCTTTCTCGTTTTCGCGCGGGAAACGTCTCCGGTGACCTGTAGGGAGGCGCTGAGCGGTCCCTGTCTCTGCTGCTCTTGCCCGTCTGGAAGAGGCGGCGGAAAGATGGCGAATAAAGAAAGTAAGCGGGGCCTGGCCGGGTGCTGACACCTTTTATAGTTCCGTATGCTTCCCTCGCCGGGATAACGCCGTAGACTCGCCGTGTGACTGGGTTCCTGCTCGCGCGGTTCCGGTCCATCATTATTATGTCTGCCTTTGTGTTCTCGTAGCCGGCGCCATTTATTTCCCCGCAGCATCGCCCATTGTTGTGTGCGGGGTCTATACTGCGTGTCACTGGTGCCGAGACTGCCGGGGATAGGGCTGGGCTCCACCTCACCCATGTGTACGGTATGATGGGGGGCATAGTGAGCAGTGTCTAATCCGTGGGCACTACCCCATCAGGGTGAAGCTCTGCCCATCCTACCCAGGGGCCCCATACAGTGATCCATCTATACACCTTAAATATGTGGTGCTAGGGACAGGAATGTGTCTGCTTTCTTCCTGGAACAGTGCCACACCTTCCCGTGGGTCGTGTCCGGTATTGCAGAAGTGATATGCCGTATACCACTGCGGATCGGTTGCAGCAACGTGCAATCTCACTTTTGTAGCCACAACAATACGTCGCGTTTTGTGGCCCTTGTAGTGTGTTACCATCGGGCGTTATGTAATAAATGCTAGAACGCGTTGCACATTAGAGAAAAATGGCATGCGTCTTGATGCGTAAAAAAAAAAGCCAGATTGTTTAATATTTCCCATGCCACATCAGAATCTAGCGTTTCTTTTGCAACAAATGCCAAAATAAAAATGTGTGACATTGCTTAAAGGGGTCGTTCACTCCTGGTGACACTTTGTGCAGGCTCAGACCCGCAGCGGTAGTCATTCTTATCTGATCCCCTGCCTCTGGGTTCTGGCTTTGCAAGTCCTGCATGAATATCAGTTTTGCCGTTATGTGACTGCTGAAGCCAGTGACTGGCGGCAGTGGTGATTTCATTCATGCATCACGTGATCTGACACATGGGTGACATCGCTGCAGCAGTCATGTGACCCGCATCTAACGGGATGTTGATGCATGGAGACCTGGAACCTGCAGGGGCAGCATTGGAGCCAGAACCCCACGGTGGGGATCAGGTAAGTATGAGTAGTCAGTCACGCTAGAGGGGTCTCTTCATGATGTCCCTTTGAGGCTTCCTTTACACAGATATTTGGGTTTGTAATAGCCGGGGGTCAGCACCCTCTGCCGCTCCAGCTGTTGTGAAACTACAATTCCCAGTAGGCACATTTGCCCGAATGCTCTCGTTGAATGGATCATGCTGGGAGTTGTAGTTAACAGCTGGAGTGTCGGAGGTTGCTGAGCAGTGATTTGCTTTATAGGGACACTGGCACATTGTTACGGATGATCCTGTGCGGTATATGCTTACTGGCAATTCTGTGTATTGCTCCACTGTTCGGGCGCTATAGTCCTGGTTTAGGGAGCCTCTGAGGTGGGAACGGGTATGGCATCAGCCTGTAGTTCATTCACTGCCTTTAGGAGCAGAGACCATCTAATAGTGGAGGATTGAGGTCGGCGCTCATGTCACTGAATAGAGCCACCTGTGGAATCTGCCCCGTACACAGTGATCTATGTGCCGCAGATCTGCACATCTGAGCTTACCTAAGGAATACCGGTGACCTAGTCTGGTGCCTAAAGCGCTCCAACTGGTAAAGGAACTATTCTGGTAATAGAGGCGATTTTTATTTTATTTTTTCCCCTGAAGGTTCAAAGTGCAAGTTGTCCTTAAAAATGGGTCTGAGGCTAAACGTGGCGCTGAGGGGCGTTTATCAGCGCGTTTAGGCCTCTTGTGGAGTACAGAAGCCACAGATTTTTATTTAGTTTTCAACGTGATACAAAATGTCAGGTACAAATAATGCCTCTCACAGCTGGCACACTGCGATTTATAATCGATATACACAATAAGCAGGAGATAAGTATTGTATCATATCAACTGAGCCCAGTATGCAGTACAGATATAAGGAAATAGATGCATGGGCTGGTACCTGACTAGTATACATGTAGAAATTCACCGGCGAAACAACGCCTGTATTAATAGAACATTATATGAAAAGAACAAGATTGATTGCTGTGAATAGTTGTTGCCATAATGACCTACTAGAATCGTTGAGTTTAGCTGCTGTCGATTTGAGCACATGGACTTAAAGGCAACCTGTCATCAACTTTATGATGATCTCACTGAGCACAGCATAAAGTAGGGACAGAAATGCTGATGTCAGCAGTGTGTCACTCATGAGCTAAAAGTGGTTGCCGTGAACCAGCATCATAATCATTGCAGCTCAGGCCTTGATAAGAGTCAAGTCTACCTGAGAAGAGTCCTGGTTATTCATAATCTCCTGAGAAGAGTCCTGGTTATCCATAATCTCCTGCTCTCTCACCCATCTGCTGATGATTGGCAGTTCTCTCCTACAGAGAAAGGGAGAAATCTAGGTAGAAGACGGTCAGTCATCAGCAGGTGGGCAGGAGAGCAGGAATTCATGAATAACCAGGACTTCTCAGGTGGCCGGGACTCTTTTCCAGGCCCAGTCTGCAATGATTGTGATGTTGGTTCTCGGAAACCACTTACTTTTAACTTATAAATGACAGACCGCTGAAATCAACTCACCTGTCCATACTTTATGCTGCCATTAGGCGCATTCTACTCCAGTGCATCGGGGTACAGACTGGTGTGTGGGACCGGAGCATGGCACTCTGAGAGAATCTGTTACCCGCTTTGTGAGGGTTTTAGAACGTAGCGATGTATCATTTACTTGGCAATATGTGTAGATCGGGTTCAGCACAGCCAAGCACTAAAGTCCGCTATGCATGAATCCTCCGTGTTCAGCAGTAGGCTATGCTTATGTGTAGGAGAACTTTAAAGCGCAGCGCCCTAACTTTAGCCCACTTGGTAAGTGATAGCGTATACTAGCATTACACTGTTACTTATTATATTGGAAACACCCTTTTAACCCCTTAGTGACCACCCATACATGTTTTTCGGCGGCCTAGTCTAAGCGCTGCACGAGGTTGCAGGATATGAGCTGAGCGCTGTGATTGGCCAGCGCTCCAACCTGGGAGAAGGAGACGCCCAGGGCAAAAGAGGATGTCTCCGCCCAAGGCAAAACTAGCAGCAGCGTGTGGGCTACAACGGACAAACGGAGCGGCACCCAGGGATAATCGTAAGTGCAGGGACATCCCTGGGTGCCACTCTGCATATACATAGCTTTACCTTACAAACTTTGGACGGGTGAAAGGTCCTCTTTAAAAGCAATCACAATACTGTTTGTTATAGTCCCCTTTTGAGGCTATTAGGTGGTTAAAAAAACCATTTATTAAATTAAAAAATTCATAAAATAAAAAAATACGCTTTTCAATTAAAAAAATTGCAAAAAAAAATCTCGCTGATATGTTTGGTATTGTCTGTAATGACCCGGCCTACATAAATCACATAAAATATTCCCTATTGTGAACGCCTTAACCCCTTAAGGACCCATGGCGTATGGGTACGTCATGGGTCCGGTCCCTAAGGATGGCGCCCGATCGCAATCATTTAACCCTGCAGATGTCATGGTCAATCCTGACCACGGCATCTGCGCGCGCTAAAACCGAAAGTAAAACTTTTGGCAGCGCTCTGGCTCCTCCTAGTGGTGATCGGGGGAATTGCAGCGCTGGATATAATAGCCTCGAACTCAATGAATGATTCGAGGTTACTACTTACTATTTCCTATGCAGCCCTTGTTAGCAATAGGGCTTCATAGGAAAGTAGTAAAATGCTCATAAACTCCAATACCAAGTGTATTGGAGTTTATGATAGAAGCAATCAGATGACTGATTAATATAGGTCCCTATGGGACCTATATAAAAGTGTAACAGAAAAATAAAAATAAATAAAAATTCTAATCACACCCCTTTCCCCAAAATTAAAATAAAATAATAAAAAAAATTAAAAATAGACATCATGGGTGTCGCAATGTGCGAAAACGTCGTTGTATAAAAATATATTCCCCATAAACAGAAAAAGGAACCCAAATGGCCTATTTGCCATTTTTGGACGCTTCATTTCCTCAAAAAAATTTAAATAAAAAGTGATCAAAAATCCTACACACTTCATAATGGTATCAACTGAAAGTTCAGAAAAAAAATAAGCCCCCATGCAACGCCATACACCTAATTACAAAAAAGTTATAAAAAAATAAAAAAAATAAGCCCCCATACAGCGCCATACACCTAATTACAAAAAAGTTATAAAAAAATAAGCCCCCATACAACGCCATACACCTAATTACAAAAAAGTTATAGGGGTCAAAATATGGCGACAAATTTCCCACTTTTGAATTTTTTTTTCACTATCAAAACGCAAGAAATACATATAGGGTATCGCCGGATTCGTACTGACCTGTAGAGTAAAACTAAATGGTCAGTTTTATCGCACATCAAACGTCGTAATTTAAAAACCTGTAAAACAGTGGTGGAATTGCGTTTTTTTTTTTTTTTTTTTCATTTTAACCCCATTTGGAATTTATATTAAATGGTGGCATTGGAAAGTAAAACTTGTCCTGCAAAAAAAAAAGCCCTCGTATGGCCATGTGAATGGAAAAATAAAAAAGTTATGGCTCTCGGAAGGCAGGGAGTGCAAAACGAAAACGCAAAAATGAAAAAACCCTGAGTCCTTAAGGGGTTAAAAAAATAAATAAATTTATTCTTAGTTGCCACCAAAAAAAAGTAATAACAAGCGATCAAAAAGCGCTATTTACTCCAAAATGATACCAATGCAAAATACAAGTCGTCCTGCAAATATCAAGCCCTCACACAACTCCATAGGATAGGTAGGTAATCGGCGTATAATGCCTCAGTCAGTGATTTTGAGCCAAAACCAGGTGCCGCTCTGAACACAGAACAGGTACAGATCTTACCCTTACCCTAGGTACACACCTAAGCGTTTTACAGCGCGTTCAAACGCACTGTAAAACGCACAACATGTGAAAAGCCATGCTTCCCTATGGGCATGGTTCACATTTGGGCGTTTAACAGCGCGTTTGAACTAGGGCTGCAGTAAACGATTATTTTAGAAATCGAGTATTCTATCGATTATTTTTTACGATTAATCGAGTAATCTAATAAGAATGTTACCATGGCAACCAGGGCTTCAGTAGCGTCCTGGTTGCCATGGTAACCGATAGGAGCCCAGTTATAACACTGCTGGGGCTCCAATCAGAACTTCCACCAATGAGGGGGAGGGGACCACTGCCACCAACGATTTTAATACTGGGGGTGGGGGAGGGCGCACTGCGCCACCAATGAAAATTAACCTTTAATACAGGCGGCAGGCAGCAGATCAGCGGCAGTTAACCCCTCAGGTGCAGCACCTGAGGGGTTAACTGCCGCTGATCGCAGCTCCCTGCCTCCTGTATTAAAGATTACAAAGGACCTTTCATGGTCCGGCCTTACTAACTAGCAGCTACAAGGAGCGGCGCCCAGGATGTCCCCGCACTTACAGTTATCCCTGGGCACGGCGCGGCTCTCCCCACTGTGTGCCAGTTACAGTGTCCTGCTCCATATGCTAATTACTAATATCGGAGCAATAGGGAGGAGACATCAGCTCTGTGGGCGTTCCTTCTCCCTGCACTGTGACGTTCTCTGCTGCGATTGGACAGCGCAGGGAGAAGAAACGCCCACAGAGAAGGTGATGTCTCCTCCCCATTGGTCCGATATTAGTAATTGGCACATGGAGCACGAAACTGTAACTGGCCCACAGTGGGGAGAACGGAGCGGCGCCCGGGGATAATTGTAAGTGCGGGGACATCCCGGGCGCAGCTAGCTGCTAGTTAGTAAGGCCGTACCATGTAAGGTCCTGTCATTGGTGGCGCAGTGCGCCCGCCTCCTTCGCCCCCCTGTCTCTCCTCACTGGCAGCACAGCACAGGGGGAGGGAGAGAGCGACTCCTTCTCCCCCTGTGCGCCCCGCCTCCTCCGCTGCCAGCCGCTCTGCACAGTGTCGGGTCATAGGGCGCGCTTACGTGCACTATGACCTGACGGGTGACCACGGAGCGGGGAGTAATAGCAAGTGCTGCCCTCCCGCTCCGTGGTCACATGACACAAACGAATCCTCGATGCAAAAAAATTGCATCGAGGATTTTTTGTGTCGCATTACTCGATTAAATCGAGTAATCGTTTCAGCCCTAGTTTGAACGCGCTGTAAAACGCCCCACGCCCAAACAAGTACATGAGCTTCTTTGGGGCGTTTTAATGCGCCTATGGACAATGATGCCATAGGAGAGAGTTACTGAATCGCGCGTATGACGCGCGTTTCTTAGTTACAAAAACGCGCATCCAAAAACGCGCGATTCAGAAACGCCTAGGTGTGTTCCCAGCCTTATACCTTATGTCTGTGGAGGCTTCAATCACTGATGTGTGAATGAGGCTTTCTTTTTTTTTTATTTGTGTAATGTGTAGGGGCAGTGATACTGACCATTTTAATAAGATACTTATTATATACAAAGACACTCCTGTCCTGTTGCTAAGGCTCAAAATGGGCCCCTTTAGAGCTAGTTTTCTAATAGAAATGTATGATTTCAGTAATTAAAGTATATTACTGCCTCTACACATTACAAAAATAAAAATAGAAAACAGTTACACTTTAACGCTACTTTCACACTTGCGTTAGGTGTGGATCCGTCTGTGCAAATGACGCAAGCGTTTGTATCCGTTCAGAACGGATCCGTTTGCATTAGCTTTAAAGAAAAATGTCAGTCAAAATGGATCCGTTTTGAATTACATTGAAAGTCAATGGGGCACCGATCCGTTTTCAAATGCACCATATTGTGTCATTGAAAACAGATCCGTCCCCATTGACTTACGTTGTAAGTGAAAACGGATCCGTTAGGCTCCGCCTCTTGAGAACAACACCAAAATCCTGCAAGCTGCGTTTTGGTGTCCGCCTCCAGAACGGAATGGAGGCGGAATGGAGCCGAACTGATGCATTCTGAACGGATCCTTATCCATTCAGAATGCATTGGCGCTTGACTGATCCGTTTTGGACCGCTTGTGAGAGCTCATGGCGGATCTCATAAACGGAATCCAAAACGCCAGTGTGAAAGTACCCCAAGTTTCTGAAGAGCCCTTTAACATCTGACTACTGTATTATAATGAACCTGTCCCCACGCAGTGCTGTAACAGTATATGGGTACACGTGAGTAGTTCGTGCTCAGCTATTACTATGGTTCAGCTCAGGAGCTGCCCACACCATCACTTGTTAGTAGGGTTGTTTTGATACCAAAATTTTGATTCGGTTTCAATACCATAAAGTATTGCGATACTTAATACCATTTGATACCACACAAAAAAATTTGTTTACCACATAGGATACTTTTTTTTTATATATTTTAAAATTTTTGGACTTTTCGGACGTGGCGATATGTAATATGTTTATTATATTTTATATGTAAAATTGGGTAAGGAGGTGATTTATCCTTAATATTTTGGTATTTTTACCCCCCCCAAAATATAGTTCTAGGCCCTATTCACCCTGATAGAGCTCTATTAGGGTGAATAGGACTTGACACTGTCCCTGCTGCCCTGTGCATAGTGCACACAGCAGCGGGGAGCTTACCATGGCAGCTGGGGTTAACTGCCGCTGATCGCAGCTTCCTTTCATAGAGGCTGGGTGACGGCTATGTGATTCTGCACTCAGCCTCCTGTATTTGTTTTAAACGTTAAAGAGGACCTTTCATGGGTCCATACTTTAACTAAGTAGCAGGACATGTAGGGCATACATAGGGGATGTCTCTGCACTTACTATTATATCTGGGCGCCGCGCCGCTGTGCCCACTGTTAGTCTCCTGCGCTGTATGCTAAGTAACAGCATCGGAACACCAGGGAGGAAACATCAGCTTTTCTCCGTGGGCCCTCCGCCTAGTAGAACCAAGTGAGCGAAAATACCAGGAGAACGGAGCGGCGCCCAGGGATAATAATAGTAAGTGCAGGGAGATCCCTGGGCGCCGCTCTACATGTCAGCATCGTTAGTTCATTTTTTACCCCGATGAAAGGTCCTCTTTAAAAAAAAAAAAAAAAAAAAAAAAAAATGAATGTAGCAAGGAAAAATGTTATATCTAGAAATCAGTTCATCCTTCCTGGCTTTGGTCTTCACTGAAGTCAAGGTGGTCATTTGTTCCTTTTTCAAGTGGGGAAAAAAAAATATATATATTGGGCCTTGGGGTCATGTTCATGGCTTATTCCACAGAATTTGGGTTTTCAGGTCTTGTTTAATTGTTTAATCTGATCTCTGTAGTGTTTGAAGATACTGTGGAGGAGCGTGTTATCAATGAGGAGTACAAAATCTGGAAGAAAAATACTCCCTTCCTCTATGACCTGGTAATGACACATGCCCTGGAGTGGCCAAGTCTGACCGTGCAGTGGCTTCCTGATGTTACCAGGTAAAAATCACTGTGTGACTGTATTGTGGATAGCTGTAGTTATATAGATACATATAATGCTTGCTGTGATTTCAGGTTTGAGCACAATGTGACTTTGATTCTTCACTTTTTTAAGATGAAGGTAATTATTATTGACAGTCACCCCCATCAGTCTTCAGCTGATGGTGGTGACTAGCTTAGGGTACTTTCACACTTGCGGCATGGCTATCCGGCAGGCTGTGTCCGACAGGTGAACAGCCCACTGGATCCGCCATGCCGCAAGTACCTGTGTGCTGCTGCTTCCTCCCCATTGACTATAATGAGGACGGAGCTACGGTGCAGCACGGCAGTGATCGCCGGACTAAAAAGTTGGACCTGCAGTACTTTTAGTCCGGCGATCTTTGGCCATGCACTGCCCCCACCCCTGTTATAGTCAATGGTGACGGAGCGGCAGCACATGGGTACTTGTGGCATGGCAGATCTGGCGGGCTGTTCACCATGCCGCAAGTGTGAAAGTACCCTTAGTCCTGTTCACCCTGTTCCTATTAGCTGGGCATGGGCAGTATGGTGGCTCAGTGGTTAGTACTGGTGCCTTGCAGCACTGGGGTCCTAAATTTGAATCTGACCAAGGACAACATCTGCATGGAGTGTGGGGTAAAACCGGAGGAAACCCACGCAAAGACATACTGAAAAAAAACTTAGATTGTGAGCCCCATGGGGCTTGATGCTAATGTCTGTAAAGCGCTGCGGAATATGTCAGCGCTATAGAAGTGCTTAAAATAAATAAATACCATAAATTGCACATCCACCCGTCTGATATTGGTATTATCCTAAGGATCAGTCATCCATATTTAGGTCCTGGAAAACACTTTTAAGTGGTGCGTAATTGCTTTATGATGTTTGCATAGCATTGTACACTTGAAGCGGTATTTCAATCCCCACCTGTCCCCCCACAGCCCTCGACCCACCTGCATACAGTGGCTAGAGATGGTTGGGACTTCAGAAACAGACGAGCAGGCTGTGCTGCGACACATTCACAGTGTAGCACAGCCCTCGCATGTTTTGTGGAACCAACCACCTCTGGGCCAAAGGTGGGACCTGGATCTATCAGATATATATGGCATACCCTATGGATATGTCATAATTGTGTGTGTGATGGGAGCCAGCATGCGTGCGCCAGGGAGAAAAACCCAGTTAGCTCGCTGCCATGCTGAGTGGAGGAAGAAGCTGGCAGTTCCTCCATTCTGGCTGTTTGGCTTGGTGAACATGGAGCAGGCTCAGCGCGCTGAAACCACCAATGATACGCTGGTACCAGGGTCGGGGAGAGGTAAGAGGGGTGATACCCTGACATATTTTTACAGTATGTGCTCATGGGGGTCATTTTTTGTGCTTGGGTATCTAAGGAGTCTTCCACGATCTCCAGATCAAAAGAAAGGGGATGTGCTGTGTGTAAAAAGAAGCTACTCTCTGCTTGGGCAAAACCCCCATGCCAAGTGTGTTGGAGGAGGAAGCTCTGTCTCTGATGGGCAGCATTAAAGCCGCCCCAGTACTTCTGCATCTAATCCCTCCTCCAGTGACAGTGATGTACTTTCTGGATTGGAAGAGGAAGGAGAATGGGTGTTATCTAATGAGTCCTCTGATGACGAATCCACTAGGAAACCACTGTTTCATGTTAAGAACACTAACTCCCTCCCTAGTCAAGGCTTAGAGCTACCATGGGGTTGGATGATCAGAAGCCACCGTAGTCAGTCCAGGACTCTGTTTGGTCCCAGAAGAAGAAAGGTGTTTGACGTGCATAAAAATGTTTAAGCGGTCATTTCTGAAAAGTGGAAAAAAACCTGATAGGAAGTTTTTTATTCCTTCTGTGAAGCTAAAATATCCTTTCGATGAAGAAATCTCCGCTTCTTGGGATAGGGCCCCAAAGCTTGATGCTCCGGTAGGCAAAATGTCCAAGAAAGCAGCGCTTCCTTTTTGAAGATATGGGTTGGCTTATGGACCAGATGGACAAGAGAGCAGAGGTTTATTTAAAAAAGAATTGGGAATTCTCTGCGGTGGATTTCTCCCCTAGTCTCTCCCAAGTCCCAATAATCCACCCCACCCTATTCACTGTTGCTATGACATGAAAGATCCTCTAAGGATCTAAGTATTAAAAACTAACAGCTCTATAATTCGCTAGATCAGAGGTTACACTGCCCTTGCCCCTACTGTCTTTTAGACATGCCTACTATTCTTTCGTAAGAGTTAATATTCTAAATTAAAGCGTTCCACTCAGAGAAACTGGGAGTATTATCCAAGCCCCAATATTTAACAAGGCTTTTGGCACTGAGAAACTTTTTAAACAAATCTGTATAAGATTTGGAGCTAAATTGGCGGGAAAAGAATCGCCCAATATTGCTCTGCGGTGGCTTTTAAACCCACTATTGCCGCCACTTCTGTTTCTAGATTCCTGAATGTTTGGATGGGGGAGTTAGAAGCTCACATTAAGGAGGGTACCCCTAGGGAGCAGTTGCTTCTTTCCCTACTATAAATAGTGAGAAGAACTATTTTTTTAGCCGATACTTCTGCAGACTTTTTAAGATTTTCCGCTAGGGCTTCCGCCTATCTAACTAACCCCTAGTGCAATTTGGTTAACCTCTTAAGGACACAGGACGTACGGGTACATCCTGTGTCCGGTCTTTAACCACCTAGCTTAAACACCCTTAATGACCAGGCCACTTTTTACAATTCCGCACTACACTACTTTCACCGTTTATTGCTCCGTCATGCAACTTACCACCCAAATGAATTTTACCTCCTTTTCTTCTCACTAATAGCTTTCATTTGGTGGTATTTCATTGCTGCTGACATTTTTACTTTTTTTTGCTATTAATCAAAAATGACCAAATTTTTTTGCAAAAAAACATTTTTTACTTTTTGGTAAATTTATTTATTTATTTATTTATTTTTTTTAAACTACATTTCTATATATTCTCTAAATTTATTGTTCTACATGTCTTTGATAAAAAATCCAATAAGTGTATATTTATTGGTTTGGGTAAAAGTTATAGCGTTTACAAACTATGGTGCAAAAAAGTGAATTTCCGCATTTTGAGAGAGGGCAAAGCAGTTTATAGAAGCTGCTAGGAAGTCTAAGGGATTTCTTTTTTCTGGGGAAAAAAAAATAACAAGACTATTTTGATCCAAGAGGGCCAACATATAAACCCCTCTAAAAATTCGATCGAGAACGTAATTATTTTGTGCAATTAATAAAAACAAGGTACCAGCGTCTATGCAAAAATATAACTGATTTATTAGGCAATAATTTATAGACAATGAATATATGACCAATAATAATGCAAAGACAATAAAATGTGGTACCAAAATGTGCCACCAGATGGTGCCGAGACACCACAGATTTACCAAGACCAGTGTTTCACCTATCTGTACTCCAGTCAGTACAAAATACAATGTAACTACTCTGCTTACAATTTAGAAGACATACATAAATTAATTATGCAGAGAAATTCAATAAAGAAAATGACGCTATGAACCCTTGCTATGCCCAAAACTATGACCAATCTGGATGATATTGGTAGTATAGCAATAAAACTTATAAATTATTAGCTTGGTATCGGACTAAGGAATATAAAGATTCCCAACAGAAAACCAATATTAGAGCTTTGATTCAGCAATATGCATCGTTGCTGAAATAGCCCCAATATTAATGTGGCAACTAACGTTAAACATACGCTAGTAGGCGGGTATCTGGCTAAATATCAAGCTAATTAATTTCTCAATATCACAGACAAATGTATACTTTACCAAGGGTCAAGTTTTGTGCAGAGTCTCAGAAGTCAGCTATCCGAATGTTCTGATAAATGGGCTTTTCTTCAGGGATTTCCCTCTGTTTCTTTGTTTCAGCTTTTTGGAATCCTTTTTTTTGTTCGCCTTTTGGGATCCCCCTACCACTTGTACGTGCGTAATTATCCACAACCTTATCATATGAACACACCTTCCTAGCTTAGAGTTTTCCAGTCATGTCGGATGGGCGTGTACATATGATAATGATTCATTATGTCACAACATTACCCTGATACCTACTTATAGCTAGGTGGCACTGTTGTATAAGCTATTAGCATCGTAGTATAAATGGTTAACTTACACATGCCTGACATCATCTTGCATTCTATACATTTGACCTTTTGCATTTTAAATCGGAGATGAAGGATTCAATTTGACATATGTAGCAATTGTAATCCAGACACCAAGGAACCAATTTGATGGTTCTCATACCATAAATCTGATATAGATGAGAAATACAAATGAGGCCTATATTACCACAGGTGTTGTGTATCTTCTAGCTGTCTAACAGTGATTAAGCGCTAGTTAGAATAACAGCAGTCTTCCTCTGAGAGAAGCCTCATTAGCAGAAGTCCATACTTAAATCCTTATAATGTTTTGGAAATGTATGCTTTCCTCAGTGAGAAATACACAAGATAATGTATACATTAATGTCCTATTATGATATGTAGCAATATAAAAATACATGTGACTTATTCATTATCTTATACCAAAACTAAACAAGGTCCAGTATATGAATAAACAGATATTATATTTCTGCTTAATTAATAGGCATTAATCATAAGGAGAATATCTACCAGATGTGTCTCATAGAATAATCTTATCTCAGCCCTAAACATGAAATGAGGTAAGATCACTCCCTTCCAGGTGGGCACACATCTGCAAGGAAGAACCTTTACACAGTCACCTTCCCTTGAACTTATATCCCACACTGCATGACGGTTCATACAAGATGGTGGATATAAGTTCAACATGGCTTCTTATATGCCATTGATATCCTCTATAATTAAAATAATTAGATATAAGCGTATATACCTATGAAAAAGCACAACAGACGGCTCTAAAAAATCAGTCCCAATGACGCCAGGCCCCCAGTTGGAGGTCGTCTGTCTCTTTTCTCATCAGTGGCAGAAGATCTCCAACAGCCCTTGGATAAATTCTGTTCTAAGGGAGGGCTTAAAGCTAAGGTTTCAAAGTATTCCAGGAGGGAGATTTGTGATGACGGATTTCAGTTCAGATCCCACAAAGCAGTTGGCCATCATTTTACATGTTTTCTCCATTTAAGAGAAGGTTTTGGTAAGTTCCAGAGCAGGAAATGACAAGAGGTTTTTACTTTACTCTTTTTCTTGTTAAAAAAACGAATATCTTGTTTCGAATGATAATAAACTTAGTGTTTGAACTGTTATGTGGTATACGAGAAATTTCGAATGGAATCCATCAGGTCTGCTTCGAACAATCTCCTCCCAGACTGCTTTATTGCCACGGTAGACCTAAGGGATGTGTACTATCATGTCCATATCCATCCCAGCCACCAGATGTTCCTGAGTAGCAGTCCAACTAGAAGGGAAGTTCTGCATCTTCAGTTCCAGACCTTACCCTTTGGGCTCACAGGCTCTGAGGGTCTTCACAAAGATTATTGCAGATATGATGGCCCACATCAGGGAGAAAAAGATTGTCATTGTTCCCTACCTGTACGATTTTCTTCTGGTTGCCCAGTTAGGTTCTTTAGAGACAGATTGCCTGGTTGAGGGAGGTTCTAGAGATACTAGGGTGGGAGGTAAACCTAAAAAAGGCCAGTTTATGCCCAAGTCAGAGATGCAACTTCTTAGGAATGATCCTGGACTCCAGTTCCCTGAGGTGCATGTTACCCCTTCAAAAAGCCCTTCTTATCAAATAAAGGGTTCAGCTCCTGCACTCGCGTCCGTCGTTCACTTTGAGTCTGTGCTGGGTCTCATGACAGCCGCTATTTCGGGGGTAGAGTGGGCCAAGTATCATTCAAGGCTTCTTCAGATTCTGCAGGATTGGGCCAGATATCTCCTCTCTCTGCATGCGGGGATCTAGGGGTGAGCGATATAGACGATATGCGATATGAATTTGTGCCACGATATCGATTTCGACCATCTCGTGGTGAAACATGGAATGCGCCGCTCTCAGCACATACCATGTTCTCCTGAGCCGGCACAGTGGAGAAGGGTGGCCTCTGGCCACCAATGAGGGCAGAGGAGGGGTGGGACTGTGGCCACTGCCACCAATGAATGACTCAATAGCAACGTAGCCTGCATGTGCCGGCTATATCCCATACCCGGCCTCTATGACTGCACGCTGCAACCCAGGTTCTGAGGGCTTAATTGCGGCGGATCGCAGCACGCAGTCAGAGGCACGGCTGGCACATGCAGGCATATAGAACCTTTCATTAGTTTGAACTTTATTACTTAGGTAGCAGCACATAGGGCATATATGGGGCACTTACTATTATATCTGTGAGGGGCCCCGTTCGCCTGCTCTGGCCCCCGTTACATGGTGGGAACAGCAGGGAGGAGTCATAAGCCTCTCTCACTGGGCGTTCCTTCTCCCTGCCTGTAGCACTGTCACAATCGCAGCGCAGAATGTCACAGGCAGGGAGAAGGAACGCCCAGCAACAGAGGCTGATGTCTCCCTGGTGTTCCCACCATGTAACCGGCCTATATCAACAGGCAAGGAGGTACAAGGTACAAAGCCTTATGTCTCTCTCACTTATCAAATTTTCAATGTGAAGAATAAAGACCGGCACTCGCAGTAGATTTGCAGGATAGGGTTTATTCCAGTCCCGTATTGAATCATAGTGACGCGTTTCAGCACCAAAGTGTGCTTTCTTCAGTCTGAAGAATGCACACTTTGGTGCTGAAACGCGTCACTATGATTCAATAAGTGACTGGAATAAACCCTATCCTGCAAATCTACGAGTGCTGGTCTTCATTCTTCACATTGTTCGTTGGGATGCCCGCCCGCTGACACGTGCACCGCTAACATCTAAACGCAGTGCCGACCATTACTTCTCTATCTCTTTCTGCAGTACATCTAAGAGGGGGGGGGGGGGGGAGAAGAGATCTTTTTGCTACCTGGTCAAAAAAAGGTAGAAGTTTTCTTTTCCCTTTCCCGAAGGGAGCATCTGAGAGCAGTGGACGCATTGGCCCAATCTTGGGAGTGGGGCCATCTTTATGCCTTTCCCCCTCCTGAAGTTGTTACCAAAGGTTCTCAGGAAGATCAGGTCGGAGTGTGTCACAGTGATAGTAATAGCTCCTTTTTGTCTGAAAAGGGTTTGGTTTTCCTGGCTCTGCGAGATTTCAATAGCAACCCCTTCGATACTTCCCGAATCTCAGGAGCTTCTGGCTTAGGGTCCAATCTTTCACCCAGAGGTAAAAAATCTGCACCTGACTGGTGCCTGGTTGTTGAAAGGGAGATTTTAAAGAAAAGAGGCCTCTCTGAGGATGTGGTTAACACTCTGTTGGCCAGTCTTAAGAAGGTCACTTCTGAGATCCATCTGAGTTTGAAGGGCCTTTTACAGATTCACCAATAGACCTGTGGATGTGCTAGATGTTCCTGACATTCCGCTTGTATTGGATTTTTTTTTTTACAAGGGGGATGGAGAAAAAAGCCTAGGCCTAGCACTTTGAAGGTTAAGATTTCTGCATTAAGCGCTTTATTTGAGTTTGTTAGCTGAACATTCTTCGGTTAAGAGGTTTGTGACAGCAGAGTCCAAGTTGTCCCCGGTCTGTAAAAGTAGGGTGCCTCCCTGGGATTTGAACTTAGTCCTTTCGGCTCTCCCTTCAGATCCCTTTGAGCCTATTGATAAAATCTCCCCAAAAATGCTCTGCTAGGAGGGTGAGTGAGATCGCTGCTCTCTCCTTTGACCCTCCCTACTTGGTAATCTTTTAGGATCGGGTGGTTATTTCTCCTGGCTCTTTTTTTTTTTTTTTTACCAAAGGTCTGTTCCCATTTTCACTGTTCCCCTGAGATAGTGTTACCATCCTTCTGTGCCTCTCCTAAAAATAAGAGGCAGTTGTAATTCCATTGTTTGGACGTTAGGATTCAATATCTACAGGTCACTCAGCCTTGAAGGTCCTCCTCGCATCTGTTTCTTTTGTTCCAGGGAGCAGAGAGGATCTGCTGCTTCCTCCCAGACCATTGCTAGGTGGATTAGACAGGCTATGTCCTTAGCATATTATTTTAGGGAAGTTGTTCTGCCCCCAGGGTTCGGGGCTCACTCTACTAGGTCAGTCTCCATTTTGTGGGCGGAGAGCGTTTTAGCTTCCATAGAACAGACTTGTAGGGCAGGCACCTGGAGCTCTCCACATACTTTTTTTTTAGGCACTATAGACTTCAGCTAACTTCTAATGAGGGCCTTACCTTTGACCGTAAGGTACTTCAGGCTGTTGTCCTGCCCTAGATAGGGTTTCTTGCCTATTCTCCAGGGGTGCTGTCATAGGCGAAGGGGAAAATTTGGATTACACTTACGGTTAATCGTTTTTCTTCTGATAATGCCCCCCCCCAACCCTAAAAATAAAAATATAAAAAAACAAAAACCATAGGTAAATATATAAGGTTTAGGTTTATTAAGATGTTATGTTCCTTAGTTGTTGTGAAAGGACTGTGGATAGAGGGGATGGTCCCTCTTTTAAATGGCGGTTCTGGTTCCTGTCCTGAGGAGGTGGAGGCGGTCTCTCCAGGGGTGCTGTCATAGGCTCCAAGAAAACCGATCTGATTGTCCACAATTTATAAGGAAGAGGTATGGCAATGTATATTGGTTACTCATCTTAATATGCTTGTTAATATTGTCTCCTCCTTAGACCAGAAGGTAAAGATTATGCCTTGCATTGGTTGGTGCTTGGCACTCATACTTCAGATGAGCAGAATCACCTAGTGGTAGCCAGAGTCCAGATTCCAAATGATGATGCGCAGTTTGATGCTTCTCACTATGACAGTGAGAAAGGAGGTAAGATACCATCTAAATTGTTTTGCCAAATTTAACAGGAATTCCTGATCACTATAGTAATCGCTTTAATATGTACCTAAACTTTACAATCTGCTGTGTAGCCCAGTGAACAATGTACAGACTGGAGCACACATCACTGCTCCTACTCATCTGCTCTGCTGAAGCCTGCTGGTAGAAGCTCTGCATAGCACATCGCTGTTCCTGCATGTGCCCACACTCCTCTAAAGCCTGGCATAGCCCGCAGGAGAGGCAAGAAGTTCTCCTGCCTGTACATCGCTCACTGAGGCACACACTGGAATCCGTGCTCCTGTACCCAGCAAAATGTGATGGGCACCTGAAGTTTTAATAGGGTCATTTATCAAACTGGTGTAGAGTAGAAGTGGCTTAGTTGCCCATAGCAACCAATCAGATTCCACATCTCTTTTTTGACTGCACCTTTGGAACATGAAAGGTGTAATCTGGTTGCTATGGAGCCAGCTAAAAAAGTTAAGAGCCAGGTGGAGCTGCGGCATAAAGCCCGCAATAGATGCCCCCATAGTGCTCCCCCCCTCACTTCTCCATAGAGCCCCCCAATAATGCATGCGAGTACATAGGGCCCACAGTAGATGCCCCCATAGTGTTCCTACCCCTGTTTTCCATAGTGCCCCCCATAATGTGCGAGTATATAGGGCCCCCCATAATGCTTCCCATCTTCAATAGGTTATATGACACGTCAGACGCTGCCAGCGTCCAAGTGATCGCCCCTTGCGTCCGCCATGACATGTGGAAACCCTTACAAGGATTACGGGTTCCGGAGGCGAGGGCAGAGGGGGCACCATGACATTTTACTGAGCACTACAACCCCCAGCTGGCGCTCAGCCTCTGCAGTCCCTGCATCACTACAACGCCCAGCACTTCTTTCCCCCCCCCCCCCTTGTCAGTCAGTCTCTGTATGCTCCACGGGTACAGGAGCTTTAGTTTCCTGTACGCGGGCGGACTGACAGAAAGTGCACACTGTGTGCGCACTTCATGTCAGTCCGGCTGGGTACAGGAGACAGATGCTCCCTGTACCCGCGGACCATACAGGGCTCGGCCATGCTTCAATGAGGGAGTAACAGGAGGAAGCACTGAGCGCTTCCCTCCTGTCAGTCCCGCCATGCTGTGTCCTCATGGATGTGCCAGCCCAGGCAGTGCTGCAGCCGCCTGAGGCTCTCTATAGAGCGCTCGGGCGGCTGCAGCATGACGGGGGCCGGCGCTCCTAGGACGCGCCCACCCTGCGCCCAGCCACCTTTGCAAACAGGCTGACAAATACCCATGCGCCAGGACCAAATTCCTGGTCGCCATGGCGACCTGGCGCCTTGGATTTGTCGAGCCCTGATATAGATATAGATATTTATTATATATTTTTTTCTGTTTTGAGTTCTGATCTTAAACTAAGAAGTGTTTCTGTTTCTTAATTACGTTTCAGAATTTGGTGGGTTTGGTTCTGTAAGTGGCAAAATTGAAACAGAAATTAAAATTAACCATGAAGGTGAAGTGAATCGTGCCCGGTATATGCCTCAGAATCCGTGTATTATTGCTACCAAAACTCCGTCATCTGACGTGCTGGTCTTTGATTACACGAAGCACCCATCTAAGCCTGGTAAGTGTAATGATGAATGTGGAGAACCCCCATCATGCTATAACAGTCATGTGACTGCTGGTGGTGACGTCGTCGCACTGGCAGACTTGTCACCTTCAGACAAAGGATTTTTTAACCGAAATGCTAAAAACCTGTTTTAAGATGTTCCCAGTACGTCATGGGTACTAGTTCCTGCACTGCAACATTCATTTTCATTAAAGGTGCTGTCAGTGCACCTTTGTGAGCAGCATTCAGAGCAGGGCTTTAATACTTGGACAAATAAGGGGGAATTTACCATTCACGCTATGCTTTTTAATTTAAATTTTTTTTTTTTTTCTTGTTGGCTTTTAAATACCATTATGACTTTATAAGAGTGACTTTCATTTTTACTTTGCCCTTGCCAAATGTTCAGGGCTATTGGCCCCATCACATTCGTCATTTTCTGCGTCATAAATTAAATGCTTCCTCCAGTGGCGCAGGACTGGTGTTGCACACGCTGGTCTTGATGTATCAGCCATAGTGGTTTTTCTTAGGTTTTTTTTTACGCTCATACCTGGTATCCCCACATGCAACAGCACACGCTCTATATCTGACCTAACATTAGTGGCTGATTGTAGTCTCATGAATAGACATGGAATGGGAGTCACAGCGCTTTTGAAAAGTGAATGGTGTGTGTTATATATGCTGCGTTGTTGCCCTATAAGATGCATTAGCCCCCCCCCCCCCTTAAAGTGAGGGTAGGAAATGTCATTGCGTCTTGTGGGGTATATACGAATGAACGTTTCCATTATGAGGAGAGGTGAATGCAGCGCTTCACATGGGGACTTATTAACATGAAGGCCTGTTTAGGGTGTTATAAAAAAAAAAAATGGGCATCTGAGGTCAGAACAAGCGTCTCATTAACATTGGGGGTCTGATTAAGGGGGTTATATATACAGTATCTCACAAGTTGCCAGCAGTTTAGACATTAATGGCTGTGACTTATTTTGAGGGTACACCAAATTTACATGGATATACAAACTGTACCCTGAATACTTTACATTGTATCAGTTTCATATCTTTAGTGTTGTCACATGAAAAGATAAAATATTTACAAAAATCTGAGGGGTGTACTAACTTTTGTGAGATACTGTGTATATACTCTCACTCACGTTGGGGTTATTTGCTTGTCCCCTTTATATTTAACCCCTTCTACCCCGGGCCAGTTTTCGCCCTTCTGGCCAGGCCATTTTTTGCAAATCTGACATGTCACTTTATGTAGTACTAACTTTGGAACACATTTATTTATCCAAGCCATTCTGAGGTGGTTGTACTTCATAATAGTCATAAATTTGAGTCAATATGTTTCACCTTTATTTATGAAAAATTCCCAATTTTCAAAATTTCTATTTCTCTGCTTTTAAAACAGTGATAACTCATAAAATATTTATTACTTTACATGCCCCATATGTCTACTTTATGTTTGCATTTTGTAAATGTCATATTTTTTTTTTTTGTAGCACTTTAGAAGGCTTAGAATTTTAGAAGCAAAACCCTCTTTTTAAGGACCAGTTCAGGTCTGAAGTCACTTTGTGGGGCTTACATAGTAGAAACCCCCCATAAATGACCATTGTAGAAACTACACCCCTCAAGTTACTCAAAACTGATTTTACAAACATTGTTAACCCTTTAGGTGTTCCACAAGAATTAAAGGAAAATGGAGATGAAATTCCTAAATTTCACTTTTTTGGCAGATTTTCCATTTTGATCCATTTTTTTTTTTTCTTTAACACATCGAGGGTTAACAGTCCAACAAAACTCAATATTTATTCCCATGCTTCTGCGGTTTACAGAAACACCCCACATGTGGCCGTAAACTGCTGTATGGCCAAATGGCAGGGCGCAGAAGAAAAGCAGCGCCATATGGTTTTTGGATGGCAGATTTTGCTGGACTGGTTTTTAGATGCCATGTCCCATTTGAAGCCCCCCAGATGCACCTTACAGTAGAAACTCACAAAAAGTGACTACATTTTGGAAACTAGGGTATAGGTTGCCAGTTTTATTGGTACTATTTTGGGGTACATATGCTTTTTAATTGCTCCATTACGTTTTCTGTGAGGCAAGGTAACCAACAAATGGCTGTTTTGGCACTGTTTATTTTTTACAACATTCATCTGACAGGTTAGATCATGTGCTATTTTTATAGAGCAGGTTGTTACGGACGCAATGATATCAAATGTCTACTTTGTTTTTGTTTCAGTTTTACATAATTTGGGGAAAAAAATTGTTTGTCTCCATATTCTGAACTGGTAAGAATTGGTAATTTTGGCACCGTTTTTATTTATTCTTTACAGCGTTCACCTGAGGGGTTAGGTCATGTGACCTTTTTATAGAGCAGATCGTTACGGACGTGCCTTTCTGATCACTTGGTGTTGCACTTTGTGATGTTAGGTGACAAAATGGCTTTTTTGGCACTGTTTTTAATTCTATTTCTTTTACGGTGTTTACCTGAAGGGTTAGGTCATGTGATATTTTTATAGAGCAGGTTGCTCTACTTTTTTTTTTTTTCACTTTAGCACAATAGCAGTTTTGAAACAAAAAAAATCATGTTTTAGTGTCCATGTTCTGAGAGCTATAGCTTTTTTTATTTTATTTTTTAGCGATATTTTTTTTTTTTTTTTTTTTTTCTCATGTAGAGGCTCATTTTTTTGCGGGATGAGGTGACAGTTTTATTGGTACCACTTTATGGGAAATACGCCTTTTCGATCGCTTAGTGTTACACTTTTTGTGATGTAAGGTGACATGGCTTTTGACAGATTTATTATTTTTTTTTAAGGTGTTTATCGAATGGGGTGGATCATGCGATATTTTTTTGAACCGGTCGTTACGGACGTGACGATACCCAATGTGTTTTTTTTTTGTTTTTTTTTAAATTTGAAACTTTATTTCTGTCCCACTCTGGGACTTCAACGTTTGGGGGTCTGATCCCCTCTGCAATGCATTACAATACATTTGTATTGTAATGCATTGCCTGTTAGTGTATTACACAGAGTAATACACTAACAGGTTGCCTGGGAGACACAGCCTGGGGCTGGATCTCCTCGGCCGCCATAGAATGCAGGTCCAGATGCAGTGCAAGGCATCGGCCTACCTTGTCACCCATCGGGTCCCGTGTCATCGTAGCGCGGGTACCTGATGGTCTTCCTCACCCGCAGCAAACCGCTTCTATGTCGCGGTCAGCTTGGATCTAATAACTGCTTCAGCGTAATTAACATTGTGAAGATGCAGTCTGCAGGCAGTATATTAGAGCAGGAGGAGCTGAGCAGCTACATACTTTATGGAATCTGAATAGTCATAGTGCCAGGCTTTGTCAGTAAAACAGGAAACTGTGTGGCAGTAAATGGGATGGTGCACTTTAGATCTTATTAACATACAGCTTCAAGGTCTCATGCAGATAACCATATTTGTTTTGCAGTGCGCAAATAGCGGATCCTCATAATATGGATGCAGTCTGTGTCTGCATTTTTTTTGCAGTCCCTTTGACTTCAGTGGGTCATGGTCTGCATTTTGCCGATGACCATAGGACAGTGGCATGGATGTGGGTACCCATCCTGTAACTGTCTCGGGAAATTGATCTGTAAGCATTTCTTTCATGGAATACAAAGTCGCTTCAGATTGTTAATACCTAGTAAAGTTGCTTTGGATACAAAAGCTACAAAATGACTAAATGATTCTCTTGTCTGTTAGACCCCAGTGGAGAGTGTAATCCGGATCTTAGATTGAGAGGTCATCAGAAAGAGGGCTATGGCCTGTCCTGGAATTCGAATTTGAGTGGACACCTGCTAAGTGCGTCCGATGATCATGTGAGTAAGGCAGAATTCATGTGTAGGCCTAAAGACTCTATTTAATGTACATTTCCAATAACTTTGGAAGATGTGACTTGTTTTAAAATAGAAAACTTTTTTTTGTTTCCCTTTACAGACTGTTTGCTTGTGGGACATAAGTGCTGGACCCAAAGAAGGGAAAGTAATTGATGCTAAAGCAATCTTTACGGGCCACTCAGCAGTGGTGGAGGATGTAGCATGGCATCTATTGCATGAGTCTTTGTTTGGCTCCGTTGCTGATGATCAAAAGCTTATGATGTAAGTGGCATTTTTTCTTTTTGTAATTGTCTTGGTTGATTTTTCTACTATACTCATGGAATTACATTACTCAAATCTGTGGAAACTGCTGAAATTGTGGTGTTATATGGGTCGGCACTAAGTTTCTTTTTTTTTTATTTTATTTGTGAGACGGATCCGCATCCGGAAACAAATGTTTTTTTTTTTTTTTTTAATTGAGCTTCAGGCAATTAATATTATATTGCAAGTTTCTGGAATAATTCAACCATTGGACATTTATTGCCCAAAATACTTACTAATAGGATGCTTTTTCTCTGCCAGATGGGACACACGATCAAATACAACATCTAAACCAAGTCATTCAGTGGACGCGCACACTGCTGAAGTCAACTGCTTGTCCTTTAATCCATATAGCGAATTTATCCTAGCTACTGGATCTGCTGATAAGGTTTGCATTGTAGTTGTTGATTTTAATATGTTTTTCAAGAATTAAAATCATTCTGTTTAGAAGATGCACCTTACTGCTTGGCTGTAGGAGACCTGTTAGAGACCTCATAGGTCTTGGTGCATTTTGCATGGAATATGAACATTATCATTGTGTATTAAAACGTGGCCCCTACTACAGATGTTTTTTCCCTTTTTGATATTCATACATGTGTATTAAAGATCGTCCATGTTGCGGCAGCGTTAAATGGACTGTTTTTAGGGGTACTTTCACACTAGCGTTAGAGGAATCCGGTAGGCAGTTCTGTTGCCGGAACTGCCTACCGGATCCGGAAATCCGTGTGCAAACGGATGCCATTTGTTTCCGGATGCGGATCCGTCTGACAAATGCATTGAAATACTGGATCCATCTCTCTGGTGTCATCCGGACAAAATGGATCCGGTATTTCTCCTTCACATTTTTCATTGGCACATGCGCAGACCAGAAAACCAGATTTTTCTTTTTTTTCCCCCCGGAACACTTGGTACCGGATCCGGCATTAATGCATTTCAAGAGAAAATAATGCCGGATCTGGCATTCCGGCAAGTGTTCCAGAATTTTAGCCGAAGAAAATACCGTAAAAGTGACTGAACTGAAGACCTCTTGATGCATACTGAACAGATTGCTTTCCTTTCAGAATGCATTGGGATAAGTGATCAGTTCTTTTCCGGTATTGAGCCCCTAGGACGGTCTTCATGCTACTTAGTTCTGTGGGTCCTTGAAGGGTCCATAGCACACAGACATAAAATAGTGTATAGGCTGTATGGGTGACTTCACTCCAAGTACTTGTTATGGAATTTCAATTGGAGAGCACACTGAATTTCTACAAAGTGCAGTGTTCATTGGGTTTAAAGAAACTCCATTTACTCGGAGCCGCAGATCTTTAACTCTGCAACATGCACTATCTATTGTGAACGTGCAGTGAATTTCAATCATTGCAGTCTCCTGAAATCCAATAGCAGGCTGCGACGAGAACAAGCCTCCCTAGAGTCGCCCGCAATGCGCAGCCTGCTATTGGCAAATTGTTGGACATAACAAAAAACCCAATTTAATTTGTTGCAAGGCATGTAATTTCACAATTCTGGCAAATTTCTAATGAGTCTGCCCCAATATTTGCAAATGTGTTTTAGGGCATTATGTTCATGTGTTTTCTTTTCTAGACTGTTGCCCTGTGGGATCTCCGGAACCTAAAGCTCAAACTTCATTCATTTGAATCCCATAAAGATGAGATATTTCAGGTGAGAACACCATCACTTTTAAGTTCATATTGGCACTTTCTCAAGCTACCGTATATACTCGAGTATAAGCCGAGTTTTTCGGCACAAAATTTGTGCCGAAAAACCCGAACTCGGCTTATACTCGAGTCATAAATTGAAACTGAAGAGCGGAGTGGGAGGAGGAGCGGGGGGAGGAGCTGGGAGTGGGCATTTGCGGCAGGGCCGATGCGCTCACTGCGCTCCGGCCCCACCGCTCATGTATATTTTCTAAATTTGATTATACTATACACTTATTCTTACTATAATTCTTGCCCCCTCTGTACCTCATTACATGCGGCAGGCGGGCAGTGAATACTTCAGGCCGGGCTTTATGAATGAAGCAGGCGGCGCAGGCACGTGACGTCAGTCACACCGCGCTCGCTCTCCCGCCTGGCCCGAAGTATTCACTGCTCGACTGCCGCATGTAATGAGTACAGAGGGGCAAGAATATAGTAAGAATAAGTGTATAGTATAATCAAATTTAAAAACTATACATGAGCGGTAATGGGAGATGGGGGGATGTGGATGGCACTGTTATGGGATGAGGGGGATGTGGATGGCACTGTTATGGGATGAGAGGGATGTGGATGGCACTGTTATGGGATGAGGGGATGTGGATGGCACTGTTATGGGATGGGGGGATGTGGATGGCACTGTTATAGGATGGGGATCTGTGGATGCCATCCACAGCCCCCTCATCCCATAACAGTGCCATCCACAGCCCTCATCCCATAACAGTGCCATTCATCCCCTCATCCCATAACAGTGCCATCCACATCCCCTCATCCCATAAGTGCCATCCACATCCCCTCATCCCATAAGTGCCATCCACATCCCCCTTCCCATAACAGTGTCATCCACATCCCCTCATCCCATAAGTGCCATCCACAGCCCCCATCCCATAACAGTGTCATCCACAGATCCCCCATAACAGTGCGTCGTCCACAGATCCCCCATAACAGTGCGTCGTCCACAGATCCCCCATAACAGTGCGTCGTCCACAGATCCCCCATAACAGTGCGTCGTCCACAGATCCCCCATAACAGTGCGTCGTCCACAGATCCCCCATAACAGTGCGTCGTCCACAGATCCCCCATAACAGTGCGTCGTCCACAGATCCCCCATAACAGTGCGTCGTCCACAGATCCCCCATAACAGTGCGTCGTCCACAGATCCCCCCATAACAGTGCGTCGTCCACAGATCCCCCCATAACAGTGCGTCGTCCACAGATCCCCCATAACAGTGCGTCGTCCACAGATCCCCCATAACAGTGCGTCGTCCACAGATCCCCCATAACAGTGCGTCGTCCACAGATCCCCCCATAACAGTGCGTCGTCCACAGATCCCCCATAACAGTGCGTCGTCCACAGATCCCCCCATAACAGTGCGTCGTCCACAGATCCCCCCCATAACAGTGCGTCGTCCACAGATCCCCCCCATAACGGTGACATCCATTTCCACCTCGGCTTATACTCGAGTCACTACTTTTCCCAGTTTTTTTGGGGTAAAATTAGGGGGGGTTGGCTTATACTCGAGTATATACGGTACTTGTTAGTTGTGTGTATGGCTTATTATAATTTTATATTGTCTCCTTACTAGGTTCACTGGTCCCCTCATAATGAAACTATCCTAGCTTCAAGTGGAACTGATCGCAGACTAAATGTCTGGGATTTGAGGTACTGATCGGAGGGGGGGTTGAATTTAAATGTTTGGCCGTGTGTTTTGTGTGCGTTTATCTCTGGAACCCTAGCCCAAAGATCCACTAGATATCTACATAAGGTAAAAAAAAAAATAATAATACTCCAAAATTCAGGAAAAGGGTCCACCACACTTCATGAACTGGGGTCTGTCTGGTCTTAAGCTGTCCACTGTTTTGCAGGGTTAAAAAAATAGCACTGCATGCAGCAATGTTTCTTCACTCAACTGTGACAGAATATGCGACAAAGGCCCCTACCTATCAATTTCTGCTGGTACTGCTGAGGATGCAGGGTTGGGTATTGGCTACCCCTCCATATACGCGATTACAGCTTTTATACCAACTGTTTTTGGTCTGCTTTACACAATAAGTCTGAGGAAAGCCCATCTTTCAGGCTCGACATGTTACATGCATTGATCTAGTGGATTGCAGCTGATTTTCTGTTTGAGTCCAAGTTTTTTCTTTTATTATTGTAGAGTAGAAGTTAATATCATGGGACAACATCTTTAAGATATACAGTTCCCTGAATGGGTATAAATTTGTCAGCAGCCCACCACCTTCCAGCAGCCAATTTTTTTTTAGTTTTTTTTTTTTTTTAATCATACTTAACACAACTGTGATCTTTCCTATGTGTATCTTAATTATCATTTTAGTAAAATCGGTGAGGAACAATCCGCAGAAGATGCAGAGGATGGACCCCCAGAACTTCTGGTATGTTTCACTTTTGATGCTTTGTTTGATGATATAATTGTACCAACGTGCTATAATGTTTTTGTTATTTTTAATAGTTCATTCATGGAGGACACACAGCAAAAATATCAGATTTCAGCTGGAACCCAAATGAGCCTTGGGTTATCTGTTCAGTGTCTGAAGACAACATTATGCAGATTTGGCAGATGGTAAGTTTATCTGGATTTGTGCATATAGGCCATTTCAGAGCAGTAGACGTTATAAGATCTGTTACAGAATATGAAATGTTAGGACATGAATAATTATCTTGTGGTCAGAGTATGTGAATTTTCCTACAAGTTATTGTGTTTTGTGTTTTTCAGGCGGAGAATATTTATAATGATGAGGAGCCAGACATACAACCTTCTGAATTGGAAGCACAAGGATCTTAGATGTTTTGTCATATATATTTTTTTTTTTCTTTCTATTTACCAGTGCAGACTTCCACAGTGTGAAGTGTTTGTTTTTCATCTAAGTTATCTTTTTAGTTGAATACAACACACTTTGACAATTTCCCTACATATTGTATTGTACTGAACATGTTTGTATTTGACACAAGACTTGTGAAATGGTTGGTGGAATAAAAAATGTTTTCTTCCTGTTCTGTAGTGTCTGAGAGTTCAGCTTTAACTCGGGCCAGTGTTCACCTTCCTGCCCAGGCCATTTTTTGCAAATCTGACATGTCACTGTATGTGGTAATAATTTGGAATGCTTTTACTTATTCAAGCCATTCGGAGATTGTTTTCTGTGACGCACATTGTGAATTTTTGCAAACTTTTGGTAAATTTTGCCACTATTTTCTAAATTTAAATTCCTCTACTTTTAAGACAGATAATACCTCATGAAATAGTTATCAATAAACATAACCCCTATGTCTACTTTATCTTGCTATCATTTTGTAAATGTCATTTTATCTTTAGGACATTAGAAGGCTTAGAATTTTAGAAGCAATTTCTCACATTTTCAAAACCATTTTTTTAAAACACCAATTCAGTTATAAAGTGATTTTGAGGGGCTTACCTAATGGAAACCACCTATAAATAACCCCATTTTAGAAAGTACACTCCTCAAATTATTCAAAACTGATGTTACAAACTGTTAACCTTTTGAGATGTTCCCCGAGAATTAAAGGAAAATGGAGGTGACATTTTAAAATTTCATTTTTTGCAGATTTTTTTTTTTTTTTTGTTTAGTGGTGAACAAAGCGAGCTTCGGGTGCTTCATCCAAAGCCGCTTCGTTCAAAACTTCTGAATAATACTGTACAGAGATCTGCCTTCGTACAGTATTAGAATGTATGGGCTTTAATGAGCCGAAGTTATTCACAAAGTCGAGCGTGACTTTGTTGAATAGCTTTGGTAGTTGACTTTTAAAGTGGAAAATAGATCAATATAATGCTATGCGACCTGGCAGTGCTGACAGTTGCTGCGCTGCGAGTCCGGAGCGTGACACTCTTGTATGAAAGCGGCCTTAGGAGTTTAGTGCAGATGCAGTTTGTTAGAATGGAGGAACTTACACCTGGCCAAGTTGCTTAGTAACATAGTAACATAGTAACATAGTATATATGGCCGAAAAAAGACATTTGTCCATCCAGTTCGACCTGTTTCCTGCAAGTTGATCCAGAGGAAGGCAAAAAAACCCCTGTGAGGCAGAAGCCAATTTTCCCCACTTAAGGGGAAAAAATTCCTTCCCGACTCCAATCAGGCAGTCAGAATAACTCCCTGGATCAACGACCCATCTTTAGTAGTTATAGCCTGAAATATTATTACGCTCCAGAAATACATCCAGGCCCCTCTTGAATTCCTTTATTGTACTCACCATCACCACCTCCTCAGGCAGAGAGTTCCATAGTCTTACTGCTCTTACCGTGAAGAACCCTTTTCTATGTTTGTGTACGAACCTTCTTTCCTCCAGACGCAGAGGATGTCCCCTCGTCACAGTCACAGTCCTGGGGATAAATAGATGATGGGAGAGATCTTTGTACTGACCCCTGATATATTTATACATAGTTATTAGATCTCCCCTCAGTCGTCTTTTTCTAGAGTGAATAACCCTAATTTTGATACCCTTTCGAGGTACTGTAGTTGCCCCATTCCAGTTATTACTTTAGTTGCCCTCCTCTGAACCCTCTCTAGCTCTGCTATGTCTGCCTTGTTCACGGGAGCCCAGAACTGTACACAGTACTCCATGTGTGGTCTGACTAGTGATTTATAAAGTGGTAAGACTATATTTTCATCACGGGCATCTATGCCCCTTTGATGCAACCCATTATCTTATTGGCCTTAGCAGCAGCTGCCTGACACTGGTTTTTACAGCTTAGTTTGTTATTTATTAAAATTCCTAGATCCTTTTCAATGTCAGTGTTACTGAGTGTTTTACCATTTAGTATGTACGGGTGACTTGCATTATTCCTTCCCATGTGCATAACTTTACATTTGTCAGTGTTAAACCTCATCTGCCATTTCTCTGCCCAAGCCCCCAATCTATCCAGATCCCTCTGTAGCAGAAAACAGTCCTCTTTAGTGTTAATTACTTTACACAGTTTAGTGTCATCTGCAAAAATTGATATATTACTGTGCAAGCCTTCTACAAGATCATTAATAAATATATTGAAGAGAATAGGGCCCAATACTGAACCCTGAGGTACCCCACTAGTGACCGTGACCCAATCTGAGTGTGTACCGTTAATAACCACCCTCTGTTTTCTATTACTGAGCCAGTTACTTACCCACATACAGATATTTTCTCCTAGTCCAAGTGTTCTCATTTTATATACTAACCTTTTATGTGGTACAGCGTCAAATGCTTTGGAGAAGTCCAGATATACGACATCCATTGATTCGCCGCTGTCAAGTCTAGAACTTACCTCCTCATAGAAACTGATTAAATTAGTTTGACATGACCCGATCCCTCATGAAGCCATGCTGATATGGTGTAATTTGCTTATTTTCATTGAGATACTCCAAGATAGCATCTCTTACAAAACCTTCAAACAGTTTACCCACAACAGATGTTAAACTTACCGGCCTATAATTTCCAGGCTCTGTTTTTGGACCCTTTTTGAATATTGGCACCACATTTGCTATACGCCAGTCTGGTGGAACATTCCCTGTCAGTATGGAGTCCGTGAATATCAAAAATAAGGGTCTGGCTAGGACATCACTTAATTCCCTTAGGATACGGGGGTGTATGCCATCCGGTCCTGGCGATTTGTCTATTTTAATCTTTTTAAGTCGCTGCTGTACTTCTTCCTGGGTCAGACAGGGCACTTTTAAAGGGAATTTACTTTTACATTTTGCATTTCCTATATTTTCATCACGGGCATCTATGCCCCTTTGATGCAACCCATTATCTTATTGGCCTTAGCAGCAGCTGCCTGACACTGGTTTTTACAGCTTAGTTTGTTATTTATTAAAATTCCTAGATCCTTTTCAATGTCAGTGTTACTGAGTGTTTTACCATTTAGTATGTACGGGTGACTTGCATTATTCCTTCCCATGTGCATAACTTTACATTTGTCAGTGTTAAACCTCATCTGCCATTTCTCTGCCCAAGCCCCCAATCTATCCAGATCCCTCTGTAGCAGAAAACAGTCCTCTTTAGTGTTAATTACTTTACACAGTTTAGTGTCATCTGCAAAAATTGATATATTACTGTGCAAGCCTTCTACAAGATCATTAATAAATATATTGAAGAGAATAGGGCCCAATACTGAACCCTGAGGTACCCCACTAGTGACCGTGACCCAATCTGAGTGTGTACCGTTAATAACCACCCTCTGTTTTCTATTACTGAGCCAGTTACTTACCCACATACAGATATTTTCTCCTAGTCCAAGTGTTCTCATTTTATATACTAACCTTTTATGTGGTACAGCGTCAAATGCTTTGGAGAAGTCCAGATATACGACATCCATTGATTCGCCGCTGTCAAGTCTAGAACTTACCTCCTCATAGAAACTGATTAAATTAGTTTGACATGACCGATCCCTCATGAAGCCATGCTGATATGGTGTAATTTGCTTATTTTCATTGAGATACTCCAAGATAGCATCTCTTACAAAACCTTCAAACAGTTTACCCACAACAGATGTTAAACTTACCGGCCTATAATTTCCAGGCTCTGTTTTTGGACCCTTTTTGAATATTGGCACCACATTTGCTATACGCCAGTCTGGTGGAACATTCCCTGTCAGTATGGAGTCCGTGAATATCAAAAATAAGGGTCTGGCTAGGACATCACTTAATTCCCTTAGGATACGGGGTGTATGCCATCCGGTCCTGGCGATTTGTC
Source organism: Bufotes viridis (assembly GCA_033119425.1). NCBI lineage: Eukaryota > Metazoa > Chordata > Amphibia > Anura > Bufonidae > Bufotes > Bufotes viridis. Next base: position 280,614,381 of record CM065591.1, on the reverse strand, counting down.
TATTTTAATCTTTTTAAGTCGCTGCTGTACTTCTTCCTGGGTCAGACAGGGCACTTTTAAAGGGAATTTACTTTTACATTTTGCATTTCATCTGACAGTTTATTTTCCTCAGTGAAAACAGTGGTGAAGAAAATATTTAATAGCTTGGCTTTATCCTCATCGCTTTCTGCAACTCCCCCTCATTGCTATGTAGAGGGCCGACTCCTTCAGGTTTATATTTTTTACCATTTATATAATTGAAAAACATTTTAGGGTTAGTTTTGCTCTCTTTGGCAATTAATCTCTCAGTCTCTAGTTTGGCAGTTTTTATTAGTTTTTTACATATTCTATTTTTTTCCTTATAGTTTATCAGTGCTTCCTGGCTCCCCTCCTGTTTTAGTGATTTATATGCTTTCTTTTTGTCATTTATTGCTTTTTTACGGTTCTATTTATCCACATTGGTTTCTTCTTATTTCTTAGCCTTTTATTTCTATAAGGTATGCATCGATCACAATTTGATGTTATAATGCTTTTAAAAATCTCCCATTTTGTGGTTGTATTTTTATTTTTGAGGACTATGTCCCAGTTAATTGGGCCTATGGCCTCTCTTAGTTGGCTAAATTTTGCTTTTTTGAAGTCCGGTATTCTTGTTCCTCCCTGTAGAAACTCTCGTTTGAAGGATAATTGGAAGGTTATTACTTTATGGTCACTATTTCCCAGGTGTCCCCCGACCTGCACGTCTGTTGTTCTATCAGGTCTATTGGTTAATACTAAGTCCAGTATGGCCGTCCCTCTAGTTGGGTCCTGAACCATTTGGGAAAGGTAATTGTCTTTGGCTATTGCCAAGAACCTGTTTCCTTTATGGGATGTACAGGTTTCAGTTTCCCAGTCTATATCTGGGTAGTTGAAGTCCCCCATAATAACCACCTGATTATGGTTTGCCGCCTTGTTTATCTCGTTTAGTAATAGATTTTCTGTGGACTCTGGTATATTAGGTGGTTTATAGTAAACTCCTATTAGTAATTTATTATTGTTTTTGGCTCCATTTATCTCCACCCACAATGACTCCACATTTTCGTGTCCCTCACAGATGTCTTCCCGGAGTGTGGGCTTTAGAGAGGACTTTATGTAAAGGCAGACCCCTCCCCTCTCCGGTTTTGACGATCCTTTCTGAACAGATTGTAACCTTGTACATTAACTGCCCAGTCATAGCTATCATCCAGCCATGTCTCAGTTATTCCCACTATGTCATAATCCTCCTCACACATCACTAATTCCAGTTCCCCAGTTTTATTAGTCAGGCTTCTGGCATTAGTATACATACATTTGAGAGGTTTATGCATATTTTTGCCCTACACCTTTCCTTCTGAACTTTTCTAGGCCCTCCTTCCATTTCTCCCCCAGTCCCACTACCTTGCCCCGGTCTCTATCTGCACTATCTTCCCCTCCTATAATGTAATTTCTCACCCCCCAGTCCCTAGTTTAAACACTCCTCCAACCTTCTAGCCATCTTTCTCCCCAACACGGCTGCCCCTTCCCCATTGAGGTGCAGCCCGTCCCTACTGATAGAGCCTGTAGCCGATAGCAAAGTCGGCCCAGTTCTCCATGAACCCAAAACCCTGCTTCCTACACCAGTTCTTGAGCCACTTGTTAACCTCTCTAATCTCCCGCTGCCTCTCTTGTGTGGCCCGTGGTACAGGCAGTATTTCGGAAAATACTACCTTTGAGGTCCTTGCCCTAAGCTTTTGACCTAAATCCCTGAAATCATTCTTAAGGACGCTCCACCTTCCTCTAACTTTGTCATTGGTTCCGATATGGACCATGACCGCTGGATCTTCTCCAGCCCCTCCCAGTAATCTGTCAACCCGATCTGCGATGTGTCGAACTCTAGCGCCAGGAAGACAGCACACTGTTCGGCGATCACGATCTTTGTGACAGATCGCCCTATCTGTTCCCCTAATAATTGAGTCTCCCACTACCAGCACCTGTCTGGCCTGCCCTGCTCTCCTGGTCCCCTGCTTACTGGAGCTGACATTCCCCTGACCAGCAGAGGAAGTGTCTGGCTGCAGCGGTGCTGTCCCTGAGCTGCCATCCCCCTCATCTGCCAAACGTGCAAACTTGTTGGGGTGTGTCAGATCAGGGCTAGCCTCCCTGGCACTCTTCCCTCTACCCCGCTTTCTTACTGTCACCCAGCTAGCTACCTCACTCTCCTCAGCCTCCTTGCTACCACCCTCCCCACATCTACCCCAAAGACTGCTTGCTCAGTGAGCAGCAAACTCTTTGCAAATTGTCAGTGGCTCTCAGTGTTGCAATATGCCCATTTAGAGACTCGATGTGCGATTCCAAGCGGGTAATTTGCTCACATTTTGAACAAAGATATGCACCCTCAAACGGCTGTTCCAGGACTGCATACATCATGCAAGATGTGCACTGGACGGCATTGTCAATTGTGCAAGACATACTAATGGGGATTACACCACAAAAACAAAAAAAAATACAATATAATCTAGTTACAAGAACTGGCGAATTTCAGTCCCCCACTGAAATCCCTGAATCTGAAGTCACTTAATCTTAAGTCACACTTACACAACCACACACTTAATCAACCACGCGTCGCGACCAACCTCGCGTTATATATATATCTACTTATATAAGTATGCTGTAAATGAAACTCAAATACACCAGCCTGTTTTTTTCCCTCTGGATTCAAAGGCTGAGTTCTCCTTACTGCTGACTTCTTAAAGGCTCCTAATTAGGCAGCCACACCCTAATTACTCACCTGTGCAACCCCTGGTAAAGGAAAAAAAAAGTGTTAAAACAGCAATGAAGCTTGCAAAGCAGAAAGTCCCAGTGTACAATAGAGTCAAATGCAGCCACTCAATGTCCACAAATAATGTAGCTGGCAGTTACTCCCTCACTTAATCTTAAGTCACACTTACACAACCCCACACTTAATCAACCACGCGTCGCGACCAACCTCGCGTTATATATATATCTACTTATATAAGTATGCTGTAAATGAAACTCAAATACACCAGCCTGTTTTTTTTTCCCTCTGGATTCAAAGGCTGAGTTCTCCTTACTGCTGACTTCTTAAAGGCTCCTAATTAGGCAGCCACACCCTAATTACTCACCTGTGCAACCCCTGGTAAAGGAAAAAAAAAAGTGTTAAAACAGCAATGAAGCTTGCAAAGCAGAAAGTCCCAGTGTACAATAGAGTCAAATGCAGCCACTCAATGTCCACAAATAATGTAGCTGGCAGTTACTCCCTCACTTAATCTTAAGTCACACTTACACAACCCCACACTTAATCAACCACGCGTCGCGACCAACCTCGCGTTATATATATATCTACTTATATAAGTATGCTGTAAATAAAACTCAAATACACCAGCCTGTTTTTTTTTACTGCTTACTGTGCAATCGCTGACTAGGACCCCAATGAGGGCATCATACGGTCTGGTATATGATTTACTATCAGCACTTTAGGGGCAACTTTTAGTGCAACTATTTATTTTCCCTTTCATCCTCCATGACGGCATACCATGAGAGATGACCCGCCTCCAACCAGGTAGGGACAGGAAGTATAAAATTTGACCCTCTTTGACTCCTCCTCTGTGTCTTCCTGTCCCTCCAGGTAGGAGACGGGTTGTTCTCTCTTATTTGTCAGGGAGGATGAAGATAAAGGATATGTGGCGGCATGAGGGGGCAGGGGGTCCGGTCACTATGTGTGCTCCCAAGACCCCAAAAAAAACGGGTTCGTCTGTCCCTCACCTGCGGCGGGCGCGAGGCAGCAGGTCCATGTCGGCCGGACACTCAGCGAGTTCCTCCGGTCTGGCCACCAGCTCTCCCAGGGTTGCGATCTGGCAAGGCCGGCTCTCACAACGGCGTCCCCATGCTCCGTCTTGGCTGCCTTCAGGCCTACTTCCGGTGGGCGCTGCGTTCCACGGCCTACTTCGGTGGAGGCCTGGGAAGCAGCGTTGCGTTCCACCATGCGTTCCACGGGGCCTGGCACTTCCGGTTTGGACGGGGATGGCGGGAGATTCAAAAAATCGCGCAAGATTACGGCGGAAGTCGCCCTCTGATCTGAGGTCTGCAGGTAAACATTCACTATTTAAGGGCCATTCACTAGTAGGACGCCCTGAATTATGCAGGATCTAAGTGAGACTATGGAGTCTGCTCAGGGATCCTCAGCAGTCGTGAGTAACCTTACAAGACCTGGTTAAAGCAGTTATTTTTTTCTGTAATTTAACCCTATGTATGTTATCTACTCTTTCCTTCTGTGTGCATGCAGAGTGAGAAAGAGCCTGTTGTTAAGACAAAGTCTGTTCATAGGTCTAAAAAGTGTAGCATTTGCTCATATAAATTACCAGATTCCTATACTAGAAAAACCTGTGAAAAATGTACAGATAATATCACTAAGGATATAGTACCGTCACTAAAGGAAGAACTTAAAAATGCCATTAGGGATGAAATCCGCTCAGTAATGGCAGATGTATCCCTACTACCGTCCGGTTCTAAACCGGCTAGGGCCTCTGGTTCAGAGTCTCCGATAGCGTCAGATGACGATTCAGAATCAGGGAATTAGAGTCCAGAGACTCCTCAGATTCTGACTCTGAATTTAAAAATTATCTCTTTTCATCGGAAGATACAAAAGAGTTAATTAAAGCAGTAAGAGCTACTATGGATCTCTCAGAAGAGAAGGTCCGTCGCTCAGTACATGATGAAATGTTTAGTGGATTTGAGCAGAGGTCTAATCGGGGTTTTCCAGTACATAGGAGCATGCATGAACTGGTTAAAAGAGAATGGAAAACTCCGGATAGAAAGCTTTTTATCCCTAAAACAATAAGACGTAGATTTCCATTCAGTAATGAAGATGAAGCACTTTTAACTACGTGCCCCAAAGTAGATGTATCCCTATCAAAGTTGGTAAAGGGCCGAACGCTTTACCATTTGAGGATATGGGTTCCTTGAGGGACCCAATGGATAAAAAACGGATCAGACATTGAAAAAAACATGGGAATCCTGCACGGCTTTATTTAAACCAAACTTAGCCGCTACCACAGTCTCTAGGTCACTGAAAAAATGGCTTATACAGCTAGAATCTTTATTAAAGGAAGGGACTTCCTACGATAATTTAAAGAATTCCTTCCCCTTACTTTTAAAAGCAGTAGATTTTTGTCTGACGCCACTGCAGAATCAGTCAGAATAGCTGCAAAGGCCTCTGGCTTATCAGTTGTGGCAAGAAGATCTCTCTGGTTAAAGTCATGGTCAGGAGACGTTGGTTCAAAATTAAAATTGTGTAGCTTGCCCTTCCGGGGAAATTTACTTTTCGGTGAGGATCTAGAGTCTATTTTAGAGAAAGCCTCAGACTCCAAAAAACCTTCCCCAAAGAGACAGGGAAAAGGAAGTTCCCCTTTCGAAAGACAAAAAGGGAGCCCCCTTTCAAACGAAAAAGACCAATAGAGAGTCAGGCTGGTCAAGAGGGAAAACCCAGAGGAATAGGGGTTCCTGTTCACGTCAAAAACACTGAAACCTCAAAGCAATGACGCCAGGTCTCAGGTAGGAGGAAGACTAAGTGCATTTCTAGAATTTTGGTCAGAGATTACAACAAACCCTTGGGTTCTAAATATTATTTCTCAAGGGTACAGAATTGTATTTCGCCTTCCTCCTCCCTTAAATATCTTCCGTATCACGCCACGACAAAAGACAGACGTCCTTCAAAAAAACCTAGAAGAAGGGATTCAAAATTAATAGACCAAAGGGCCATAATTCCAGTTCCCCCTCTCAGCAGGGCCGAGGTTACTATTCTACAGTATTTTTAGTGAAAAAGCCAGACGGGAAATTCCGTCTGATAATAAACCTAAAAAAATTGAACAAGTTTATTCAGTACAACAGGTTCAAGATGGAAACAATAAGATCAACAGTGAACCTACTAAAGGAGGGGATTTTTGGCCTCAATAGACCTAAGAGACGCTTACTATCATGTGCCAATGTGCAAGCAGTCTCAAAAATATCTGAGAATAGCGGTTTACTTGGGAAAGAACCTTTGCCATTTTCAATTCCAGGTTCTTCCATTTGGCATAACATCAGCGCCCAGAGTATTTACAAAAATAATGTTAGAAATAGTGGCACATCTAAGAAGGAGAAACATCCTAATTGTACCATATCTAGACGATCTTCTGATAGTGGGCGAGTCGAAACAGGCTTTAGAGAACAATCTCTTTATTACCTGTCAGACTCTATGTCAGGCAGGATGGATAATAAATTGGGAGAAATCAAAGACGGTCCCAGTACAAAAATTGTCTTTTAGGTCTCTCCTTGGACACTACACGGCAGCTGACATCACTCACGGAACAAAAAATTTCAGGAGTGATAAAGAAAATCACTGAGTTTCAGAGCAATCAACGGTGCACAATTCGGGAGGCGATGAAACTTCTAGGGACTCTAACCTCTTGCATCCCCGCGGTAAAGTGGGCTCAGTTCCACACACGGACCCTTCAACACTGGGTTTTAGCGTGTTGGGACAGAGATCAGGATTTCCTAGATCAATCAGTCTCGATTCCCCCTGCCATAAATCACTCACTTCTATGGTGGAAACAAGTGGATCACCAGCAACAGGGGATTCCATGAATTTCAGAAGAGCAGGTGATTATCACAACAGACGCAAGCCCTTGGGGCTGGGGAGCGCACTTGTCTCATCTTTGTTTCCAAGGGGCTTGGAAAGACCACCAAAAGCTGTGGTCAGTCAAACCAAAAAGAATTGATGGCGGTGTGGGAAACGCTAAAATTAGCCGATCTACACATAAAGGGAAAAATGTTCAAATAAGATCAGACAATACCACGGTGGTAGCATATTTGAACCATCAAGGTGGAACCAGGAGCCAACACCTAAGCCAGATAGCAGAAAATATTTTCTGCTGGGCAGAAGAAAATATAAAGTCACTTTCTTCAGTCCATCTAAAGGGGACCTTAAACACAAAAGCAGATTTCCTAAGCAGGATAGAGTTAAAATCAACAGAATGGAGTTTAAAGAAGGAGTTTTCTTGCAGATAATAAAAAGTGGGGAACTCCACAGATCGATCTTTTCGCGTCGGCCGTGAACGCGAAAGTGAATCAGTTTTTTCCCTCAACCCAAGAGACGGAAACATAGGGATAGACGCGTTATCGATCAGGTGGAATTTCAAGCTGGCCTATGCTTTCCCCCGTTCCAACTAATATCCAGGGTAATAAAGAAAGTTCGGCAAGACAAGGCCCATGTGATCTTAATAGCACCCCTATGGCCCAAAAAAGCCTGGTTTCCACTATTGAAGAAATTGTCCATTCAAAGTCCATGGATCCTCCCCTGGGACCAGGATCTGTTGTCACAGGGCCCGATCCACCATCCAGAGGTGGAAAGATTGCATTTAGCGGCATGGAATCTGAGAGGATGATTTTAAAAGCAAAAGGTCTGTCAGACCCTATTATTAATACCATGACAGCGAGTAGGAAAACAGTTACCTCCAATATCTATGGTAAAGTGTGGCGAACATTCAACGCCTGGTGTGCTAAAGAGAAGATTTCTCCCGAAAAATTCTCTATCTTGTCTATTCTAGGATTCCTGCAATCCGGTCTAGAAAAAGGCCTACGTCCTAATACTCTGAGGGTTCATATATCTGCGTTGAGTTCAGTTTTTGACGAAAAGATCGCCAACCATAACTGGGTCATTAGATTTTTAAAGGGGGCAGATAGACTGAGACCATCCCTAAGATCATCAGTTCCTCCTTGGGATCTTGATACGGTCCTGTCAGGTCTGGTAGAAAGCCCTTTTGAACCTTTATCGGATATTTCACTAAAACTTTTAACACTAAAAACCCTTTTTTTGGTGGCAATTACATCAGCACGCAGGGTTAGTGAAATCCAGGCCCTAAAGATCAACGAGCCGTTCTGTGTTATTTCTTCAGACAGGATTACCTTTAAGTTAGACAACTCCTTCTTGCCCAAAGTTGTGTCTAATTTCCACAGACAAGAAGAAATAATCGTCCCCTCCTTTTGCGACACTCCCGAAAAATAAGGGTGAAGAAAGGTTTCATAAGTTAGATGTCCGCAGAGCAGTACTAACCTACCTAGAAGCTACAAAATCCTTCCGAAAAACTCTCTTTTTGTTCAGTTTTTAGGTTCAGGTAAAGGACAAAGAGCGTCAAAAAATACCATTTCAAGATGGATAAAAGGAGCTATCTCAGAATCCTATAAGGCAATAGGGAAAATTCCCCCTGAAGTGTTTACAGCACACTCCACAAGATCAGTCTCAACCTCTTGGGCGGAAAAAGCTCACGCATCCTTAGACCAGATCTGTAGGGCAGCCACCTGGTCGAGTCCGAATACATTCATCAAGCATTACAGAGTTAATGTAATGGCAAGTCAAGACTTAGCCTTTGGGAGAAAGGTTCTTCAAGCCATTGTCCCCCCCTAGTTTTCTTCTTAATATGTTATATCTCATGGTATGCCGTCATGGAGGATGAAAGGGAAAAACCAAATTACTTACCGGTAATTCCCTTTTCATGAATCCTCCGTGACGGCATAGAGATATTCCCACCCAAAAAAAAAAAAAAAAAAAACAAACAAACCTTCTTTGATAGTTTTTTTCAATAAATAGTTATGTCAATAATCCCCACTTAGGTTTAGGGGTGTGTGTGTGTTGGTGTGCAAAAAAAAAAAAAAAGAGAATAAATGGGAAGTTTGAAAGAGGCTCTCTAGGCTGTCGGTCCAGAAAGACACTGAGGAGGAGTCAAAGAGGGTCAAATTTTATACTTCCTGTCCCTACCTGGTTGGAGGCGGGTCATCTCTCATGGTATGCCGTCATGGAGGATTCATGAAAAGGGAATTACTGGTAAGTAATTTGGTTTTCCAGTACGTCCCTCTATGACAGCACCCATGGAGGTTGTCCTATTGGTCTCTGTAGGGACAGGAAGCGAGAGAGATTAAAAGGCCCCTCCCCACCCCTCTCTCCAGTGTTCTTCCTGTCCCTACAGGGATAGGAGCAGAGAGAGTAGCTTCCCTGCTCTAGGGAAATCCCAAGGGGGCCGAATCTGGTCGGGGGGTCCTGCCTCTCTTCTTCAGGTTCTGAAGGCCGGCAGCTAACACCCCTCTGGGTAGGGGTCCCTTAGCGTTCTCCCCATTTGCATACCTGGCCGCAGCATCGGGGCAGCTGGAGCCGCTTCTCCTTGGGGAGCTCTCGGCACGGCAGTGTCTCCGGGCTCCTCCCCCTCATGCGGGCGCGCGCGGGTCTTGTGACCGGATGAAGAGGTCACATGACTGGAAGAAGATGGCGGCGCCCAGGCATCGCAGAGAGGCCGGAATCCGGCGCTTCCCGACGGAAGCTCCACCTGGTGGGAGGAGGCGGAGCCAAGCGGCGACTGGAGTGGACAAGGTAAGAATAAAAATGAGCCCAGTCAGGCTGTTCTTGGTCTCATGGAGGTCCAGATGTCCACTATGGATGCTAGTGCCGACATCCCCGTCCTGGCGCATGTAAGTTCCCTGAGGGGGGTAGACCCAGGGGTCTGTGAATAGCAGTTAATGGGGCTATTTTCTATTTCTTATAGGGAGCAAAGGACGCTCTGCCTAAGGGGGACTCTAAGAAAAGATCTAAAAGATGTGCCACCTGCACAAAAAAATTATCTGATGCATATAAAAAAAGCTTTATGTGAGGATTGTTTAGCAAGGATCCTAAAAGAGGAGCAACCCTCCTTCTTGTCAGACTTAAGAGCAATTGTGAAAGAGGAGATCCAGGCGGCTTCTTCCAGTCGGGTGCAGAAGCCCGGCTCCGTGTCCCCTCCTGCAAAAAAGACCCAGAGTTCTGATGCAATCAGACTCGGAGGAAGAAGGGTTATGTCTGTCAGAAGACATGGAGGAGGAACAGGGGGCGACTTTCAGTACCGACGAACAGAAGAGATATATGTTTGCACTAGAAGACCTAGACCCCCTCTTGTCAGCAGTCAGACAGACAATGGCGCTGGAGGAGGAGGAGCAGTCCCGTTCAGTGCAGGATGAAATGTTCGGGGGGTTAAAAGCAAAGAAAAGGAAACTATATCCGGTGAATGAGAATTTAAAGGATTTAGTAGTGGACGAGTGGGCAGATGCGGAGAAAAGGCTATACATCCCATGTGAATTTAAAAACAGACTGCTCTTTAACCCTGATGATACAAAAATGTGGGATATTGTCCCTAAAGTGGACATTCAGGTGGCAAAGGTGGTTAAACGAACCACTATACCCTTTGAAGACTCAGCGCAATTAAAGGATCCGATGGATCGCAAGATAGACGGGCTGCTTAAAAAAGCTTGGGAGGTTTCTGCAAACATGATTAACACAAACATAGCAGCAACTTCGGTGGCCAGATCGATGAGTTTGTGGGTTAATCAGTTGGAGGATCATCTAAAAAGAGATACCCCGAAGGAGGAGATTTTAGATTACAGCCAGGAGGGCCCTATGGCTAAAATCCTGGTCCGGTGATGTAGCCTCCAAAAATAAACTATGTGCAATACCCTTAAAGAGATCCCACCTCTTCGGTCCGGCTTTAGACGCAATTCTAGAAAATACAGCGGACAAAAAGAAGGGGTTTCCAGAGGAAAAAAGTAAAAAACCTTTGCCCTTTCGCAGGCTGGGCAGTGGGCTCCAGAATACTTCGAGGGGTAAAGGGAAGTCCGGAAGGTGGAGCTACCCCAAAGGGGGAAGAGGCAGGGGGTTCCTCTTTAATCCCAGTCCTAAGACAGAAAAACAATGACGACAGGCCAGTAGGGGGCAGACTTCAGTTTTTCTGGGAGAATTGGGCCATAATAACCAGAAATTAGTGGATCCTAGATTCCATCCGCAATGGATTCAAAATACAGTTTCGAAGTCCCCCTCCTCAGAGATTCCAGACCACAGACTTTCAATCAGTGACGCTGCAGACTCAACTGTGTGCGGATATCCAGAAATTAATAGATCTAGGAGCGATAATACCAGTTCCACCGACTCAGAAGTTCAGGGGCCACTATTCAAAACTTTTTTCATAAAGAAACCGGACGGCTCGCTGAGAACCATTATAAACCTCAAGTTCTTAATCAAATGGATTTCGCATAATCACTTCAAGATGGAGTCAATAAAATCGACAATCCCGTTGATAAAACCCGGAGCCTGGCTGTGCACCCTGGATCTAAAGGATGCATATTACCACATCACCATACATCATCAATACCAGCAATATCTAAGATTTGCAATAAAAGAAGAAGGAAGGATAAAACATTATCAGTTTCAGTGCCTGCCGTTTGGGATATCGTCAGCTCCGCATATCTTTACCAAGGTAGTGGCAGAGATAGTGGCCTATCTAAGACAAAGGCGCTTGATCCTAGTACCATACCTGGACGACTTTATGTTGGTGGCGGAATCACCACAGGAATTGGAAAAACACAGGCAGATGACGCTGTCGCTGCTCACAGACCTCGGATGGAAAATAAATCTCGAGAAATCGGATCTGGAACCCGAGACGAGGAAGAAGTTTCTAGGAACTTTACTGGATTCAGTACTTCAACGTTCTTTCCTGCCCCACGACAAGCAGATCAACGTAAGAAGAAAGATAAGTGCCTTCAGACGAAAGGAAAGAAGGTCCTTAAGAGAAGCCATGCAGATCTTGGGCCTAATGACCTCATGCATCACTACAGTGCCTTGGGCTCAGTTTCATTCGAGAATCCTCCAGAAAGAAACCCTCTCGGCCTGGGACAGGGACCACCGCTCCCTAAACTCCAGAATAGAGCTCTCACAAGAAGCAGTGGATTCCCTCTCCTGGTGGTTAATAGCAGAGAACCTGTCCAGAGGTGTCTCTTGGAACACGACTCCAAGCAGAACAATAACCACGGACGCAAGCAGCGAGGGGTGGGGTGCTCATTTAGACGACCAGTTATTCCAGGGCAGATGGACCACCTCAGTCGCCCAGAGATCCTCAAACTTCAGGGAGCTAATGGCAGTTTGGGAATCCCGGAGAGCTGCCGAACATCTTCTCATAGGATATCACGTCAGAGTCCTATCGGACAATGTGACGGCAGTGTGTTATTTAAAGCGGCAGGGGGGGACAAAGAACCCTCAGCTCCAAAAGCTGGCAGAGATGATCTTCAGATGGGCAGAGGAGAGAATCCTGTCTGTCTCGGCAACGCATCTAAAAGGCGAACTCAATGCCACAGCAGACTTCCTCAGCCGACACAGGATCCAGCCGGGGGAGTGGGAATTAAACAGGGAAGTATTCCAACAGATATGTCGGGAATACGGCAATCCGCAATTGGATCTATTCGCATCAAGCCACAATACTCAGCTGGACTGTTTTTTCTCACTAGATCCAGGAGGGAGACAGCTAGCAGTGGATGCTCTCTCCCAGAAATGGGACATGGACCTAGCTTATGCTTTTCCACCTATTCCCCTCATCCCGTTAATCCTAAAGAAGCTGAGGTCAAGCTCAACAACCTTGATCTTAGTGGCTCCATCATGGCCCAAGAGAGCTTGGTATTCAATCCTGAAGATAATGTCCATCAGAGATCCAATATCGCTTCCCAGAAGACGACCTCTTGTCACAGGGCCCGCTGTTTCATCCCAACCTAGACCGTCTGAACTTAACAGCCTGGATCCTGAGAGGCAGACCTTGAGACTCAAGGGGCTGTCCGACAAGGTAATCTCAACGCTTCAGGGTTCCTGGAAACCAGTCACAAAAGCGATATACAATAAAATATGGAAGAGATTCTCAACCTGGTTATCTCAAAATCAGCGAAATTCAGGGTATCCTTCAGTGGGATGTATTCTAGATTTCCTGCAGGACGGATTTGATGCAGGCCTTAAGCCTAGCACGCTTAGGGTCCAGGTATCCGCGCTCAGTTGTGCCCTAGATACCCCTTTGGCAGAACATAGGTGGATCAAGGGGTTCTTCAGAGCAGTAACTAAAATGAGACCCACCTTCAGGCAGTCTATTCCTCCTTGGAGCCTAAATATAGTTTTAGAAGGTCGCTGCGATCCCCCCTTTGAACCTATTGAACTGATAGACGAAAAATTTCTCTCCTTTAAAGCTGTATTCCTTTTAGCTATAACCACAGCCCGTAGGATAGGGGAGATCCAGGCTTTGTCCATCAAAGAGCCATACTTAAGGATCCTGGACGACCGCATAATTTTAAAACTAGATCCATCATTCCTGCCGAAAGTTGTCTCGACGTTCCATAGGGAACAGATTCTAACTCTTCCTTCATTTTTTACCTCCCCAAAAAATGTGCAGGAAGAGAGGTTCCAGTGCCTGGACGTAAGAAGATCTATACTGACTTATCTCAACCGAACGGACTCCTGGAGACAGTCTAATAATCTTTTTATCCAATTCGGAGGGAAAAATAGAGGCAAGAAAGCCTCAAAACAGACACTAGCAAGATGGATAAAGGAGACCATCAAAGAAGCATACAGCGGGCAGAAGAAGACCTGTCCTCTAGTATTAAAAGCCCATTCTACCCGAGCAGTGGCGACTTCGTGGGCAGAGAAAGCAGATGCCACAATAGATCAGATTTGCAGAGCTGCAACCTGGTCTAGTTTTCTGACGTTTGCAAAGCATTACAGACTAGATACAATGGCCAGCCAGGACCTAGCTTTCGGAAAGAAAGTCCTGCAGGCAGTAGTCCCTCCCTGAAGATTTTAGTTGTTAGTTCTCCATGGGTGCTGTCATGGAGGGACGTACTGGAAATACTGGTTTAGTTTACCGGTAAAACCTTTTCCAGGAGTCCGACATGACAGCACCCTGTATTACCCCCCCGTAGCAAATATGGTATCCGACAAGGAATGACAGTGTGAAAATAACATTGTTATAAATAAAGGTGTTGGATCCTATCCGGTGTAGTAATTTGTAAAACACTGGAGAGAGGGGTGGGGAGGGGCCTTTTAATCTCTCTCGCTTCCTGTCCCTACAGAGACCAATAGGACAACCTCCATGGGTGCTGTCATGTCGGACTCCTGGAAAAGGTTTTACCGGTAAACTAAACCAGTATTTTTGTGGCTTTTTAATAAACCTTTTAACTAAAAGTAAAAAGTTTAACATTGTATGCCCCCTCCCTTTTGTGGAGGTAATCCACAAAAAATGGTACTGATAAAAACTGCAGTTTGTTCTGCAAAAAACTAGCCCTCAAACAGCTCTGTAGACCTAAATATAAAAAACAGTTGTGGCTGTCATAAAATGGTGATGCAGTGAAAATATGGAGTTTTTTTATTTAAGGTTATTAAACAAAATATGAACTATAGAAGTTTAGTATCGCCATAATCATATTGACCTGCATTGTAAGGATGCCATGTTATTTTTAGCACACAGTGAACACTGATGTCAAAACCCCCAAAAACCTTGATTTTATTTTTTTCATTATACCCCACAAAGATTTTTATTCCCCATTTTCTAAAAAAAAGACATGGTAAATTAAATGGTGTGATTAAAATATGCATCTTGTTCCACAAAAAATAAGCCCTCATATGGCTGTGAACAGAAAAAGTTGTTGCTATTGGCACGTGGGCAGAAAAAATAAAAAAAAATGTAAATAGATCTGGTCTGTAAGGGGGTTAAAGAGCTTGAAATAGTTCTAGGAGACTCCAGAGTCTCATGCACATCTTTTCAGGACAGGTCCACTTTCGATTTAGGTTGAATATATTCAGATGGAATAAACTTTGACAAACTGATAAAATCAGACCTGAAAATTTCAGGAAATGTGCTCATCTCCATTAATGACCCTTACAGTGCCAGTCAGTTTTCATTTGGACGAGGACACTTGCCCTATCATCAGCTACAGTTTGCATCCCACAAGGAAGAAAACTGCTGACACAATGGCAATGAAACACTCTGCTATGTGTCTCTGCGCAGCATCCACACCTTTCTTTCCAGTTGATGTATTGGCAAGGTGGATACATGTAGCTTTAAAACATGAAGGGGTCAGTTCATGAACTTACTGCCTATAAACTGGGGCCTAACTGTTTACTTCTATTACCTGTCCACTTAAGAGCAATGATTAGTGTGCTGCTCGGGAGAAGGTTGTTACCTGAAACGAAGGTGTCTTGATGGAGAAGATAGGTCAGGAACTGGACACAGGTTGTTATCACCTCCCCAACATGTCATGCATTGAAATCAATATCCCTGCTAAAGATGATCCATACTATTGTCCTACAGCGTGTTCCTCTTGGGATGGCTTACCTGCCATGTTCAGCTACATCCTTGACTGACTAACTGCAGCCACTGCCCATTACGAGGTCATCACCAATGGCTGTCAAGAAGCTTTATTGTGACACGTACTGTCTTTTGTTATGCAAAGACCCAAGGAGCCTTAGTGTCAGTCTGCTCCATCTTAGGCCTCATGCACACGGCCGTTGGTGTTTTGCAGTCCCCAAACCGCGGATCCGCAAAACACGGAAGCTGCTCCGCGTTCCATTCCGCAATTTGCGGAACGCGGCCCATTATAGAGATGCCTATTCTTGTCCGCATAACAGACAAGAATAGGACATGCTCTATTTTTTTTGCGGGGGCACGGAACGGAGCAACGGATGCGGACAGCACACGGAGTGCTGTCCGCATCTTTTGCGGGCCCATTGAAGTGAATGAGTCCACGGCCGAGCCGTGAAATATGCGGCTCGGACGCGGACCCAAACAACGGCCGTGTGCATGAGGACTTAATCTGAACTAGGACACTTGCCCTCAACACCTACCTTTTGCATCCCCCAAATGAAATTTAAATGGGAATACCAGTTAACGATAATTAAAGTTATCCTCTGCCCACAGGATTGGGGATAACTATCAGATCAGTCCTAGCATTGGGACTTGTACCCCCTGAAATGACCAGAGTGGCTGGTCACCCGGGGTTAAGACCTCTCTATTTATTTCTAGGGGAGTTCTGAAGATAGCAGAGTAAAGGGCTCGGCTATTTTTGGAACTCAGAAATGAATGGAGCAGCCACAAATATGTGCGGCCAGCCACTCTTTTCTTTAAAGGGGAGCTGAAGGGATATGGGGGTCCCAGCGGATAGGAGATGACTTTAAGCACACAAGCGTTTTAAACATTTCACATGGTATGCTACCTGTCCAAGTATGCATGCCACATCCTGCTGTAGCTGGTGTTTTAGATTTTACCTCTAATTTTTTTACATGCTGCCACACATCATGACTGTATTTTTGGCACAGCAAAAAAAAAAAAATTGTTTTTGCAACAGCATACATAGTGAAATGGAAAATCCACACAGCAAAACTGAAATTACCTTAATGTACCTCACTAAGGCTACTTTTACACTAGTGGCAGGACAGATCCAACAGGCTGTTCACCTGACGGAACAGCCTGTCTGATCCATCCTGCCACTAGTGCAGTGTTTCCCAACCAGTGTGCCTCCAGCTGTTGCAAAACTACAACTCCCAGCATGCACGGACAGCCTTTGGCTGTGCGGGCATGCTGGGAGTTGTAGTTTTGCAACAGCTGGAGGCACACTGGTTGGGAAACACTGCACTAGTGAACGTGTGCCCCTTGGACTATGATGGGGTGGAGGCACGGCTAGAGGCTGCCGGAATAAATGTCTGACATGTCGTAGTTTTATTCCAGCAGCCTCTCGCCATGCGCTGCCGGAAGTCCACTTCGCCCACATTATAGTAAATGGGGCCGGAGCGGTAGCCTGGGGGCACACATTCACTAGCGGCAGGACAGATCCGACAGGCTGTTCCATCGGGTGAACGGCCTGTCGGATCCGTCCTGCCACTAGTGTGAAAGTAGCCTTAGGCCCCTTTCACACGGGCGAGTTTTCCGCGCGGGTGCAATGCGTGCGGAGGGCGCATTACACCCGCACTGAATGGGGACCCATTCATTTCTATGGGGCTGTGCACATGAGCGGTGATTTTCACGCATCACTTCTGCGTTGCGTGAAAATCGCAGCATGTTCTATATGGTGCGTTTTTCACGCAACTCAGGCCCTATAGAAGTGAATGGGGCTGCGGGAAAATCACAAGCATCCGCAAGCAATTCAGTGTTGAAATCCGGCTTCAGGTCTGGGTACCAAACATGGCGATTTTTCTCACGCGCGTGCAAAACGCATTACAAACTTTGGACCCGCGCGGGGAAAACGCGCATATTCCCGCAACGCACCCGCCTCTTATCTGGGTGTCAAACATGACGCCCGTGTGAAAGAGGCCTTAGGCTGTGTTTTTTTTACCTTTGCTGGATGAAAACGTACCATAAACGCATGTATGTTGTTGGAAAAACCACACTTTTTGTTGCATCCAAAGCACAGACATGACATGTGGCAGCACCTTTAGCTGCTCAGTTAGAGCTTATTACCTTGAAGAAGGAGGTAATGTCATGCATTGAAATCCATTTCCATGCTTCAGATGGTGTACACCATAGGGCAAATTTATCATAGACCAGCTGCGTACACCGGTCTATGAAAACCAGTCACGTACGCCTCGTCATAAATTATGCGCAGCATCTGGCAGTCTGCTCGCCTATACTGATAGCTAAGCCAACCCCTGGTCCATCTTTTCGACGTCTAACCCATTCCTCAGTTCTATACGCCTGTTTTTACGCTACGTGGATGATATCTTCATGGTGTGATCGGGGACACAGGAGCAGTGTAAGCATTTTGTGGCCTATCTTAATGACGCGAACGACATGAAAATGACGTTTACCCTCAATTTTGGGGGGGGGGGGGGGTCGTCTATTGAATTCTTGGACGTTCGCGTCATTGTGGAGGATGGTGCCCTACATACCGAAGGGTATCGCAAACCCACTGCACCATGAGAGCCATCACCCACATAGCGTAAAAGAGTCAGTCCCTTATGGACAGTTTTTGAGACTCAGACGGATAAACAGTCAAGACATAGTGTTCCTGAGACAGGCAGGGGAACGGAGGGATAGACTAGTGCAGTGTGGTTACCCGCTTGAGCAATTAAATATAGCATTGGAGAAGGCAGGGACCCACACACAACGATCATTGATGACACGTAATAAACGGAAGGAAGAAAAAGACACAGAGAAGAAGGATAGATTTGTGTTTAAACATAGTCCAATGGCAAATAATATGAAGAGGTCAATCTTAAACAATTTTTGAGATTTTGAAAGCAGAAGGGGACTTGGGCAAATTGGTAGATCAGAAACAGATATTAGCTTTTAAGAGATGCCGTACATTTAGGGACATTCTGGTGCGCAGAATGGTTTCCGATTGGTTGTCACTCAGTAAGCCGGTAGGCAACCATTGTTGTGGTGATTGTTTGCTGTGCGGTTTTATGTTTCAGGGCCGCCACTTCTTCTTCGGAGGCATTGAACATTGTGTGCACCAGTTTATAAATTGTAGAACGACATTTGTGGTTTATGTACTGTTCTGTGGGTGTGGGTCCTTCTATGTAGGTAAAACTAAAAGATCCCTAATGGAGCGGGTACGAGAGCACCGGAATTCAATTAGGACAGGCAAGGGATGTACTCGCCTCATTGAACATAACGGTGTCAACATGGAGGGGATGCGAATGTCCTGCGATTTGCGGGTCTGGAACACATTCCCCCACTATCACAGGGAGGTGATAGACACCGTTTCCTGCTCCAAAAGGAAGCTCGGTTTATTATTAAAACTGATGCTACCGGTTATCTGCGTCTAAACGAGCGTAATGATCTCTCAGTATTTATTGAATAGGGTGACATGAAAAAAACGCCCCTTGCTGAAGTACATTATCCATGACTGGAAACAGCAATGAAGTAAAATGCAGCCCTTCCCGTATAGATTCACACATATTATTCCTTTTATGTCAGCTCTTTGCTACTTTTGATATTTTTCGATATCTTTGAAACTGATGTTTTTCAATGTATAAGTCTGTATCCTTGTATTTGTATGTTGCACGCGCGCCCTTTCTGTGGCGTCAAGGGTTGCTAAGTGATGGGTCCCCAGATGACGCTACAAAACTGCGCGCGCGCGCGCAACTTTTTGAAGTGTATCAAGAAGCCGGAAGAAGCGGTCATACCGCGAAATGGCCGTCGCTGTTGATCATGCTCCACGTGAGTCCACCCCTGTAATGCACCCTGCAAAAAAAGATGTGAACATGGATGGTGAGTGCGGCTGATCTATCTACCTCGCAATCCCTGGCTGGTATATATTTCAGTGTTCTTTTACACCAGAAAACTGATGGAAAAGCTGATGTCTGATTTTATTTTTTACACCACAAAAGTGCCCAAACAAAATGATAAATCTGCCCCAACATCTTGTGATGGCTTATTTGAAATGTTTGGCAGCATACATCACTGACTATAAAGTAAAACTCCAAGTGGTACCTTGGAACTGAACCAGAGTTCGGGAAATGGTTTTTTACAGCACAAATGAATTTATGAAGTTATGGCCCAAAGTCTCGTGAGACTTCGTGAAGCAATAACGTCGGCTCATCGGAGCCAATACATTCTAATACTTTATGGAGCTCCTGATCTGTACAGTATTGGAACGAAATTTTATGCAAATCGACTTCGGATGTTTCAGCCGAAGTCGATTCACTCATCCCTAGTGAGAAGCATAAGGGAGGTATAACTTACAAATACAGCCACTGGTAAGAAAATTACATTACAGTAGTGGTGATCCCATAGAAATGAACGGGATCACTGCGGCAGTCTGGATTTCTTGCGACTGCCACACCGCTCCTATTCATTTCTATGGGATCACCGCTACTCAGTGATCCTGGCCACGACAGGTGTTGCCGTGCAGCCCTTGCCTAAATGTTGCCCCTTTATGAGGTCATCACCCTTGGCTGCTGGGGTACTTTAAAAACATGCAGTGTTCCATCTATGCAAAGGCACAATGAGCCCTTACTCAGTGTGTCAGTTTTTCATTTTGAATCATTTGCCCTCATCAACCAGTAGCATGGTCATGTGGCTGACAGAATATTAGAAAGTGGCAAATATTACTGCATATAAACCATTTGAACGTTTTTTAATTTTTTTTGAGGAAGTGACAAATTTCTGATAGGGCAGGTGACACAGGTAGGACCTGCCCTATCTCGAGAATAGTTTGATAGCCAAATGAAAGAACAGAAAGGCGCTCACAGGTAGTGATATTTGTCTTATCTATCCAGGTTGAGTTAGTTTTACTCACCTGGTAGATTTCCGCTCAAAACGGTCCACTTTTGTGAAGGGTCACAAGTAGGAGGTTTATGGTCACAATAGTCGATGCTGCCGTAACGTGTCCTGAATAACCATGGCCGTGGGCCAGTCCGCCACTTTGGTATATTGTAAAGTGTAAGGGAACAGCTCGTCTACCACTTGTTGATTTGTGATGAGCAGATAGACACTAGGCGCAAGGACGCGACCACGGTATGGATACAACAATGTCTTTATTGCATAGACGACGCTATATATTAATGTGTGCGTGTATATATATGTATGTATATATGTGTGTGTATATATATATATATATATATATATATATGTGTGTATGCAGTCGCCAGTCTTTCATTCCACCACTGCATCCTTCCACACCAGCTCTTAACCTAATTCCCTATCCATTCCAACCACAGCCAGGATCACCACAACATCTACAGGAGACATCTCTACAAAGTGCACGATATTAAGGATACAGGTACATTTCAAGTCCTACCATTTATCATTCATTCTTTACTAAAATGAAATGTTGACCTATGGCTAGGTCCGTTTATTTATGTAATGACACTGTATTATGGCCACATTCAGCCCTTGTAAACTGTCTAATATTTTATAATAAATTATTATATAATTTAATGTTTAGATACTCACATATATGAAAATGTGTTCTTTCTTTTATCAATTGTCATATGATAAGATCGTCTAGTAACTACTATTAATTTTATTTATATATTTATAACTTTTTATATATTTACTTATACATTTTACCATACAATTAACTGTTTTCTAATGTAATCAAAATATTTTAATACTATCAATTTATTTAAAGTTTTGTACCACTACATGTGTTTTTTTTAGACTTG
Source organism: Bufotes viridis (assembly GCA_033119425.1). Lineage (NCBI taxonomy): Eukaryota > Metazoa > Chordata > Amphibia > Anura > Bufonidae > Bufotes > Bufotes viridis. The sequence goes on along the minus strand of CM065591.1, from coordinate 280,593,428 downwards.
ATAAAGGGGTATTTGGTGCCCCGAAACGCATCGTCCATGCAATAAAGACATTGTTGTATCCATACCGTGGTCGCGTCCTTGCGCCTAGTGTCTATCTGCTCATCACACAATCAACAAGTGGTAGACGAGCTGTTCCCCATCTCAAGAATGGCACCCTGTCGCTTGCTGCAAGAAATGAAGAGGCAAGCCATGAATGGGCATAAGAGCTGGTCCAATACGTGAGACCTGCACCTATAGGACATTTGTCATATCCTGTGAATACCGCATACATGCCCTGATGGGATAACCCCTCTACTGAACCATTTCTATGATACAACATGTAGAGTAGGGATGATTGACTTTGTACTACGATGTGTAATAAAGAGACAGACTGCTCTATTCAGATTTACTTAATCTATATATTTATGAAAATGGCAGATTTACATTTGAGAAAATATTCTACAAAGTAATAAAGAGTAAAACCCAATGCCCAATTGCTGCATGGAAACAAAGCATCCTATGTAAAAATAAAGCCATACTTTTTATAGTTCTTTCTTGCACAGACGGGAGGTAGTTTTTCTGTAAAGCACCTGTGCAGCGGGGTGTACAACCAGTTCATTCAAAAAGCCTTTTTACATATATACCAGCATGCCAAGAAGAAGAGGAAAAAAAAAAACTTTGGCTGAAGTCACACATGCATTTTGATGCACCTTTTAGAGTCATAGCCAGGAATGGATAAGAATAGTAAAGACTGATGTATAGTCTCGTTCCATATCCATTCCTGGCTTTAGCTTAAAAATCTGCATAGAAAACTATTTTGGACCTAAACACATCACATATCCACTCTATGTGATAACTTTTAGCTTGGAAAGGGTCCAAGTGCTCGGAATACTAGAGGTTAATACTCTTTATATGTGGATTACTTTTTTTTTTTTAGTTGGTAGAAGGTATGAATAAGAGCTGCCAACAGACTGAATGTTCAAAACTTGTTAGTCCTATGTGATTCCTATATTGCTTTACAATACTTAGATTTCACTACTGCTTATGTATTTGGTCTTAATCATTTTTGAATCCGAACAAACATACCTTTCCTTTTGAGGTTTTGCAAAGAACATTCTTCTTTGTACAATTTTGAATAATTCATTAATGCTACAAATGCTCTCACAGACACCGCAATTGTGCGGCAGTATTCTCATACACCACAAACCATGGTACAGTGGATGGTTTATGACCCAAGCACAAGATCTAACAAGCTTTAAAGTTAACCACAGATGTGATGTTCCTTCACAAAGAAGATTGCCATATTCAGCCCATGAGCAATGTTTGGGGTTAGAGTTGAGCGAACTTCTGTTTTAAGTTCGTTTTCCAAAGTTCGGGTTATCCAAGCATCCCGTTATGGAGTCCGCTATCACGGACCATAACAGCATTTGGAATCCATAAGGGGATTCTTCAATGAACCAGAACCTTGGACAACACGGAGGACCTGGGGTGATGTCACCGCCATGTGATCAGTGCGGGGGGCGTAGCTCAGTACTGGATTAGATAAGAGGTGGTAGCCTACGACCTCTTATCCAATCCAGTACTGAGCCACGGCCCCTGCACTGATCACATGGCGGTGACGTCACCCCAGGTCCTCCGTGTTGTCCAAGGTTCTGGTTCATTGAAGAATCCCCTTATGGATTCCAAATGCCGTTATGGTCTGTGGTAGCGGAATCCATAACGGGATGCTTGGCTAACCGAACTTTGGAAAACGAACTTAAAACAGAAGTTCGCTCAACTCTATTTGGGGTAAGACCAGAAGCTCACATTAGAACGATCTTGTCAAAATGTAACATGACAGATCTAAATTGCAAAAGATTTCTTTTCTATGGGCAATCACTTTTATGAAATAACATGGCAATCCTTGGAGGTAGTGATGGTAGTTGGCAGTTTCTCTCAAGTCTACGGCCAGATTTACTGACCTTTAAACATGAATAGAACGAGATGATCACCTATTCTGCAGTATAAAGCAGTTTTATAAGGCAAGTCACTAGATAGTATTGAAGTCGGAAATGTATACATTACATAAACCTACCTTTCCGAGTGTGGTCATTCACTGGACCCTGCTTTCCTTCCATAAGCAAGTCTACTTTCACACTCGCGTTTTGGTTTCCGTTTGCGAGATCCGTTCAGGGCTCTCACAAGCGGTCCAAAACGGATCAGTTTGCATTCTGAATGGAAAAGCATCCGCTCAGAATGCATCAGTTTAGTCTCCATTCCACTTTGGTGACTGACATCAAAATGCTACTTGCAGAGTTTTGGTGTCAGTCTGATGAAAGTGAGCCAAACAGATCCGTCCCCATTCACTTACATTGTGTGCCAGGACGGATCCGTTTGGCTCAGCTTCATCAGACGGACACCAAAACGCTGGCACAATACGGATCCGTCCTCCATTGACTTTCAATGGTGATCAAGATGGATCCATCTTGGCTATGTGCAAGATAATACAAACAGATCCGTTCTGAATGGATGCAGACGGTTGTATTATCTGACACATCCGCAAAAAACGCGAGTGAGAAAGGAGCCTAAGGCAAGAGCAGAGATTTCTCACCACATTGTAAATACTGGTTTAAAAGAACTCCTGCATAGTACCTTACACTACAGGTCATTGTTAAAAAGCAAGATATCTTGATTTACTAATGCCCTAGAATCTAGATGCTGTAAACCTAGACAGGCCGTATAGACATGAACCAAATTAACAGATGGTGGATGATAAATCTGACTAGACACTTTTGTCTAACTTTATACCAACTATTGGTTGACTTCATTTATGACGCAATTTTGGTGCCTCCTTTGCCGGTTGACCCATCCCCTTTAAGGGGTTGGTCCAACTATTTTTAATTGAATACCTATCCTCAGGATAAGTCATCAATATCAGATCGGCAGGGGTCCAGCACCCCCACCGATCAGCTGTTTAAAGAGAAGGCGCGCGCCGTGCCAGCTCTGCCCCCTCTTCATTGTTTACCTGCTCGTTGTCGAGTAGGTAAACAATGAAGAAAGGGAAGAACGGGCACGACACGCACCTTCAAACAGCAGATCTGCGTGGGTGCTGGGTGTAAGACCCCCGCCGTTCTGATATTAATGATCTATCCTGTCATCAATAAAAATAACTTGGACAACCCCTTTAAGCGCTCCCTTCCCCTCCGGCAAGCTAGGTGCAGAGGATTCTCCAAACCTAAATAAACCAAATTGCACCAAGTACAGTTTAAGACAGTGGCTAGGTGTAAATGCGGGCACTGTAAAATGTCTCTTGTGGGCTATAGTCGCAGACATCATGCTTGAGACATATTAACAGAAAACCAACATGAACTATTTTTCTTAGTTTTCAGAATGTGGGGGACACCTGATGAATAATGAAGGTGGGCTCTATTTCTTTACGGTTATGCGGCAGCTGTGCTACTAGGAATATATTCAGCCATGCATTTCACTAGTTTCAGTGCATGAAGTGAATGGCAACTAGGACAAGGAAAAAATTCCACCATTCACTTCTACTCAAGTGTTACCCAAGTGTCAGGAATGTGACACGATTTGGGTCTTTCCTTTTGCAAACATCATGATTCAGTACTGGCCAAGGAGTTCTTTTTCTAATGACAGAACAAAGCTTATACTGTAGTTTCCTCAGCACACTAAATTATTTGCTGTATATTCTGAAATACACTAAAAAATATACCAAGAAAATTAAAAAGTTGAATTGTACCCTGTTACCGAACATAAGCAGGAGAAATAAAGCAAATTAGACATGACTGACTGGTAACATCAAGTGGAATATTCAACTCGTCACCTTTCCATGATTCCCATTGAACGCAATACTAGCCATGCAAGTCCACTTTCAGCTTTCTTCGCCTAGTCCTGCAGAAACTATTGGGGACATTTATCAAACTGGTGTAAATAGAACTGGCTTAGTTGCCCATAACAACCGATCAGATTCCACCTTTCATTTTCCAAAGGGGCTGTCAAAAATGAAAGGTGGAATGTGATTGGTTGCTTTGGGCAACTAAACCAGTTCTTTACACCAGTTTGATAAATGACCCCCATATGTATTTAAAGGCTACGGAGAATTTGTTTTATGATGGCACTTTTTTTCCAATTAGTCTCAATTAACAGTTCTTAACAGGTTTTGTCCTACAGGGTTACATTTCTGCCTAGCTGCAGCGTATCAGTTTATTTCACAGTCAGCAGTCTGACACCCAAGTATAGCCCTTGTCTCTGAATTTCTGATGGCTCATAAACACTCAGTATTGTCATATTCTTATCAGTTTGATAAGAATCTAGCTTTAATGAGTGTTTAGCAGCTGTCAGGAGTTCAGAGAAAAGACCTATACATAATTATCAGAGCAGCAACATGAGCTTACTGCTAAACAAACTTCTATCCTTCAGCTAGGCTGAAATTTAACTCCGTAGGACAAAAGTACAATTGAAAATGCTACCATAAAAATGGTGCTCATAGCCTTTAAAGGAAATCTTTTGCCAAATCAGACCCTTTATAAAGTGATACCATCATCAGTCTTGACCCCTACAAACTTGTAACGGTGCTAAATATGGACTGGGGTTCAAACATCCCCATGTCTGCCATCATAAAACCAAGCATACCTGAGAAATGAACTTTAGTGTATGTCTCCATAACAGCGGTCAACCAATCAGATGAGCCATCTATAACCTCTGATATACAGAAGTTAAACAATCGGTTCACTAATAATGATCTGGTAGTTCTATATTGATATATGAAGTGTTTAAGAAAATTGGTATGTGAAACCAGCTGATAAATTGCTTTGATAATGGAAAAGTTGATATAAATATCAATTAAGCATATCTTTGGACCTACAACACAGTGGAATGAAGAGGTCCCCCTAGGTATGGAGGTCATGAGCACGATTTCAGGCTACCTAACGACAGCACTTGAACATTCAAGGAAGCCATTGTGCAGGTATTCATATGTGAGGGGTACATATATAGCCCTGATTACAACTGTATGCAGATAGTCTATGGATCCATCTCTTGGGTAACCATCTAAAGGGAGAAAAATGGCAGTGGACCCGGAACATGTCTTGTGTATTTAGGAATATATCCAAGTACTGAAATGATAATTCAACAGATGAAGACATGAAATGCCATCAGATGGGTCTAAATTCATAATTTCTTTTAAAATTTAAAAACTTATGTTGATGCAATGATATAAATGGAAAAAGCAAGATACTTAACCTAATACTGCTATCCTGAATAAAAATGGATTACTCTGTCACCTACCCAGCATGCTACTCTTAAAGGGGCAGTCCAGTTTCAGGACAACTTCCAGGATGTGCCTGAAATGAAGAACAGGTAAGGACTTACCTGACAGGTCACACTCCACCACCGCTCCGGTTCTTCCAGACGGGCTACATTACCCAGCCGCAGAAGTGACATCTTGTCCAAATAAAGTCACTACTAAAGCCAGGAAACACAGCTCTGACAGGAGAACCAGAGCAGCGGCACTGGAACTGTCCGGTAGCTACTTACCTGTTCTTTATTTCAGGCAGATCTTAGAGGTTGTCCTGTTTCCTCCTAAAACCGGACAAACCCTTTAATGCCAGAGCCTGGAACATGAAGACCACTTAGAGAATAGACAATGAAATGGAATGGAGACAGATGTCAAACTTGAATGTGACAAACATCTATTAGACTGTGTGAAATTGCTCGGAAGCTTTATGTACCATGTGTACTCCAGTAGTCCTAAGAAAATACAGATATGGTAGAAAAAAGTAAGAAATTTGTCACCACAAAACAAATTACCACCAACAAAGTTATACACAAAAAATATATATGTATATTTTCCATATATACATATGTTTGTGTATCTGTATTTAACAGTGTAATGTCTGTGTGTTAGTCAACAGAGTCGATGCCAGAAGGTGGTCCTGTTGAAAGAGTCTTTTGCACAGGAATCTGTTCCTCTGACAATGGGGGTTGAGTAATGGTCTGGATTCCAGAATCTTTCCTTTCTGTGATTACATTCATTTCCGCCGAGGAATCCTCCGCTGGGTGAGTCTCTAATGAGTCTCCATTCGCTGCATTACCGACATCATCTAGTACGGTAACCTGATCTTGAAGAACCTCAATTTTCTTGTTAAGCTCATTGCGCTCAGTCTGGAGGGCCCGACAAAGCTTCTCCAGACGCTCAAGCTTGAATTGCAGTGCTTTGTGCTCCTTATCCCTAATAGTTTTCTGAGGAAAAAACGAGTTACATAATAAAAGTTGGAACTACTGCAACTGAATTACCCTGTATAAGACACAAAATGGATCCTCAGTTTCAGAAACGTCTGACACATCATAGTGACAAATCAAAAGTTAATGCAGTGCTTTTTTGGCTGTTGTCTGCACAGGCTTAGCGGTGTAAAGGCTCAAAGTAAGTAAAAGTCTGCAAAGTGAGCAGAGACTGCATGCCACTATACAACGCAGAGGAAAGCCAAGCACAGTGTTCAGCTGAGCACATCTGCACCTTTGTTTCAGTGACTGGTGGGGGTCTCAACCCTCAGGTCCTCACCAGTCAAAACTATTGACATGTCACTAAAAGCTCCCGGCAAATATGTCAAATGTCTCCTTTGACAAACAGAATATGCCCAATTTTAGGGCCCTCAGGATAATTTCACAAATACTCAATTCAGTCACTGGACCGACAAAGATCCCTGTAGGGGTCCTAAACTAAATATCTAAAATCACAAGACCTACAGGGATAGGTTAAAACGATCAGGAATGAGGAGGGGGTGACGGTTACTCACTTGCAATTGGTGCCACCTCACACTACATAGACCATTTGTGTATTCCATGGGCGCAGGGCCTGTCATAAACCTGAGGATAACTAGGCTACATTAAGGATCAGGTGTAGTTTGCATGTGTGGTACTGCTGTGCAAAACTAGGAGTTGATTGGTGCACAATTAGGTGGCAATGTTATTAATTTCATTTGAGCTGACAATTATTATTAAGTCTATGACTATTGTTCCAAGACCCTTACGAAGCCGCATTGCAGCGAAACATGTCGGGTAGAGGAGTGTTAGGCGCTGCATTTTAGGCAGGAATGGAGGGCTAATACGGCCCATGAATGTGTGTGACCACCACTGTTTGTTTAGGGGCAGATATCTTCAGCCTGTGAGACACCTAACAGAGAGATAGCTTTCAGGGACAGGAATTAAGTGTAGTGTGCTGGTACTGAGCCGCAGTTCCTACACAATGGAACTGAGTAGTGCTCTTGGTCTGAATGTGAATCAACTGTATGTGATTTTCACCAATCATACAATCCTATTACCATTGGCAATAAGTGCTGCGAGATTGAGTGCGATACTTACCAATTCTAGTGTCATAGTTCCAACTGCAATAGACACCATTAAGAGTGCGAATGAGAAATAAATTCCCACTCCAAACCGTACCACAGAGTGGCCAGCAGAGACTTAACCCATCCAGGACCTAGGACGAGAATGCTCGTCCTAACTTGTGGCTACTTAATGCACTAGTACAAGCATTCTCGTCCTGGGGTTAATGCGCTGCCCTACACCTCCTGCCGCGATCAGCAGCAGGGGCCTGGCTGATACTGACAGCCGGACCCCTGCTGTATCCGCCAGCATCGATGAAAACACAGATGACGGTGGAGTAACCCCCTGTATGACCGCGGCATACAGAAGGTTTGCGGCAGTTTCTACATCCCCATAGGGTCCCTGTGCTGCGGTGAAGGGGACCCGATGGTGGCTATGGCGCGAGGAGTGGCTTATTACTTTTTGATCAAAATGTACACGGACGCCTCACTTTTCCAGCATAGAGGCAGGGCAGAGTGCTGGTTGCAGAGTGCTGTTGCATTTTTTCTTTGTTTGTATGTATATTTCGCTACGCGCACCTGCTTTCAGGGACGTGCTGACTGACCCCCTTTTTTGTGTCGTATGTATTGGAGGTGTGGCAGCCTTCAGTCATTCGTGCACATCTGACCAGTTTGTCTGCCCTAGAGGCTGGTTTTAATCAGAGTAAGTATAAAGCTGAGCTTTCCCCTACTAGTAGCCATTTTGGCTCCAGGACGAGGACATGGTGGGCTCAGCGTGCATGTTGGTACCTGCATCCCTGGATCTAATGAAGGCTGTTATGGCAAACAGGGTTACTAAGCAAGGTGGATCCAGCATGCATGCTGGGCCTGCACTCCCTGGATTTTATGTGGCTGTCATGGCCCATAACAGGTAGGATTTAGCTTTAGTACCACTCAATGAGGCGGCCTTGGCGCGGCGAGTGGCTTATTACTTTTTGATCAAAATGTACACGGACGCCTCACTTTTCCAGCATCAAGGCAGGGCAGAGTGCTGTTGCATTTTTTTCTGTGTTTGTATGCCTTGAACAGACATCGGGACTGCCAGCTACGGAAGCCCAGGAGATCCAGCCCCAGGGCTGGGTCTCCTAGGCAACTGTTAGCGTCTTACAGTGCAAGACGCTAACAGTTCAATACAGGGATCAGACCCTGAAATCTTGAAGTCCCATAGTGGGAAAAAACAAAGTGAAAAAAGAAGTTAAAAAAAAAGTTAAAAAAAAAAAGCCCATTTCCCAAAATAAAGTAGAAAATAATAGGAAGAAAAATAGAAAAAAAAGAAAAGAAGACATATTAAGTATCGCCGCGTCCGTATCGACCTGCTCTATAAAAATGCCTCAAGTAAACACCGTAAAAAATAAAAAAAGATGTAAAAAAACAAAAACATTTTTTGTCAACTTACATCACTAAAAGTGCAACACCAAGTGATCAAAAATGTGTATGCCCCCCAAAATAGTACCAATCTAACAGTCACCTCATCCCACAAAAAATGAGCCCCTACACTAGACAATCGCCCAAAAAATAAAAAAAACTATGGATCTCAGACGATGGAGACACCAAGGCAAAGCACCCGAAGGCATCAAGGAACTGCCGCCTGCACAAGCTCAAGGCAGCATCCGCCAAAGCCCGAGTATGCGCCATGTAGAAACAGGGAAGGCGTGTAAGGAAGACCGGCGGCTGCCTTGCACAATTGCGCCCGAAGCCCAATGTCTCCGGCCCAGGAGGCACCAACCACTCGAGTGAACGGTGACATGGAAGACAGAACCCTGCCCCTGCAGCAATAGCCATTGTGATGAAGCGGGAGAAAGCCACCCTGGAGGCCGTCATACCAGTGCGCGGACCTCCCGGAACTACAAGGAGTCAGAGCGCCGAAAAGAGCCAGTGATCTCCAAGTAAAACTGCAAGGCCCGAACAACGTCCAATCGAAGTGTCCGTTCCCGGGGATGGGAAGGAGAGGACGATGGCCTCGCTGAGATGAAAGGCAGATACCCCCTCCAGAAGGAAGGAAGGGACGGAGAACAGCCCTGTCCTGGTGAAGGACAGAAGGCTCGGAACAAGAAGAAAAAAATAAACAAACGTAATTCAGACCCCGTCTGAGAGACACGAGGGCCACGAGAAAACAACGTACAGAACAGAAGGAGTAGAGAGAACTTCTGTAACGGCTCCAAGGGGAAGCTTGGAGCCCCGAGACACAGTATGTAGTTTCCAGGGCAGTACAGAGGAACCAATGAGCCACTAGAAGGACTTGACAGGCCCAAGAGGGTCAGGGAACGCTGGAAGAGGATGGACAGCACCGACACATGACCCATCAAGGAACAGAGTCCCAGGTCCAGGCCAGACTGGAGAAAGGACAGAACCATGTGGAAAGAAAGGCAGAGTGGGGGAACGCCCCGCTTCCCACAGAACCCCAGGTAAGAACCCTAAGTCCGATAATAGATCCTGGACGAAGCACGGATGGGAGCAAACACAAACGTGCCCGCTGGAATCTCCTGGCAAGCGGGAAAAAACCCTGTGATCAGGTGCAGACCAGTAACACGGACAGAAGAGTCCGGCAAAACTGGTCCCATTGGCCCCCGAGCAACGTCGTCCTGTAGCCAACCGGAGTTGGGGAGCAGAAGGGGAGGCGGAAGGAATTGAAGGGGTCCGGCCAGCATCAGACAGATGCCAGGACAAGACAGCCTAAAGTCCATGTTGATACCAGAGGAAGGGGTTCTACCGACCTGGTGTGGGAGCCGAGGACAATCCTGAGAGAAGGGTAGTCCTCAGGCAAGGACAACATCAGGAAGGGATGAAGTAAAACCTTATTGTAGAACGCAAGGCAGCTGCTCCCAGGGCAACAGGAAGGTAGCAAGTAGTTGCGGAAGCAAAAAAACGGCAGGTATTGAAGGCACTATAGGTACCAACTGTAAGGACCCAGATCCAAGCCTGAAGGTCAAGTAACCAAGAAGGTAAATCTACAGCATGACCCTCGTCTAGAATGGAGAACGCAATCTGCACCCAGTGGGAGGACAGAATGTGGTAGACTTGGTAAGTGGGCGCACAGCTAGTACAGCCAGTGTGAACGAGGGAGACGGTATGAGGCCACAAGGAAGTGTGAGTTGCCCGGCTCACCGCCTCACAGAAGGCCGAATACCCTGAAGAACTCAAAGTGGAGGTCCCCCGGACCTGGATACTCAAACACCCAAGAGAAGTTGGGTGACCTTCCCGAGGAGAGCAGCCCGCATAGTGGAACTGAAGTGCAGAAGGCGCCCATAGGAAGGACTCATACCACACAGCATCCGAAGAGGAGGAAATTGGCAGTAGGCGAGGGATCCGTAGTCCCGCCAGAGCCAACGTAGAATTCAAGGGGCGCTGCAGACAGCACTCCCGTCCCTGCGACCACTTGCGCAGGGAAGTAATACAGCGGGAGGACGAATGGTTACGCATCCAGGAACCACAACACTCCCCAGGTGGAAGGGCCAAAGAACATAGCGGATACCGTCACAACGGAACCGCACAACACAGTGCAACACGAGTATGAGCACCGCCTAGCTCAGTGCAGTAGAGAGTAGGTAGAGCCCGTCCGGGTCAGGTGGAAGCAGAATGATCTCTTCAGAGAAGAGTGTAAGGCTTGCGGCAAGCATCGTATGTTGCAGGAGGAAGGGAGGCATACGTACGAGCAGCGCCCCGTAAGCAGTGAGAAGGCCAACCCACTACGGGAGGAGAAGGCCTACACGGCCCAAACAACGCACAAGAACTTTCACTCACTGCAAATCAGTCACCCAGCGAAGGGGGCCAGCCACAGAGTCCCACAGTATCTACGGACGTGCAAAGTGCCGCCTGGAAGGGAGTTATGTACAAGACTAGTACGGCATGCGATGGAACGCAAACAGTCTGTCTTGACCACCAAAGAGACCACCTTCCAGGTGAGAAAGGTCAAAGGGAGCCGTCTGAAAGACGAGCAAGACCAGGTAGAGATCCCAGGGGTGTAGGGGAGGCACATACGGGGGAACCGAATGCACCACCCCTAGTAGGAAGGAGTTCACGGGACCAAAAAGAGCCAGAGCCCGTTGAAGAAAAGGGCAAGAGCGGAGACCTGACCCTTAAGGGAACTCAGGGACATTCCCATTTCCAAGCCCGACAGGAGGAAAGAGAGGACCACCGGAACCGAAAAAACGAAGAGGAAGAATGTCCAGCTCCTCGCAGAAGGTAATAAAAACCTTCCAGGTACGATAGTAAACCTTGGAGAAAGCAGGCTCCAAGCCTTGATCATATTCCTCACAACGGCGTCCGAGAAGCCCCTCTTCTTTAGGATGGCGGTGTCAACAGCTACGCCGTTAAACAATGCTGCCGTAAATTCGGGTGGAAGACCGGCCCTTAGGACAATAGGTCCTTCTTGAGAAGGAGAGGCCACGAGAGGTCTGTCAGCAGTCGAGTGACGTCCGAGAACCAGACGCGGCAAGACCAATCGGAGCGATGAGGATGGTCGGGATCCCTACCACCTCGATCCTGCGAAGAACCCTTGGGAGCAGAGGCAGCGGAGGAAAGACGTAGAGGAAAGTCTTGCCACTGAGCTACCAGCGCGTCCACCCCGTACGCCTCCGGATCCCGAACCCTGGTCAGGAACGTGGGAACCTTGTTGTTGAGCCTGGGCGCCATCAGGACTACGTCTGGGCGGCCCCAACGGAGGCAGAGGTCCTCGAATAGTCCCCGGGATGCAGGGACTACTCGCCCGGATCCACCTTGTTTAGGCTGAGAAAATCTGCCGTCCAGTTGTCTATTCCCGGGATGTACACCGCCGACAGCACTGGAACATGCGCCTCCGTCCACTGGAGGATCCTTTCCACCTCCAGCATGACCTTTTGGCTGCGGGTCCTGCCCTGATGGTTGATGTAGGCCAAGGCAGTGGCGTTGTCCGACTGAACCCTCACCGGGCGACCGATGGGAGAGAGACAGGAAAACAGCCCTGAGCACCAGAATGTTGATCGGAAGGCGGGACTCCGCCACACCCCAAACTCTCTGAACCGTCCGGGTCTGAAGACCGCCGCCCCAGCCCAGGAGACTGGTGTCGGTGGTGACGACCGTCCAGGAAATCGGAGGAAGGACCTCCCCGAAGTCAGGTTCTGGGGAGAGCCACCAAGGGAGCCCCTTCTGGACCCGAGGAGGCAGGAGGACCACTGCAGAGATCGGGTGTGAAACTGGGCATAGGGAACGGCCTCGAAGTAGGCCGCCATAAGACCCAAAACCCACATGCAGTCCAGGAGGGAGAGGTCCCGGAAGCGCAGAAGGCGGGACACAGCGTCATGGATCCGAGATATCTTGGCTTCCGGGAGGAATACCCGAGCGGCCCCGGTGTCCATAAACCTTCCCAGAAAGGACACCCTTTGGGACGGCTGGAGAGAGGACTTGTGAGAAGTTGATCAGCCAGCCGAACTGTTCCAGAGTCTGGACAGTGATCCGGACGCTGTCCTCGGTGAGAGTGAGTGAGAGAGTGTGAGAGTGAGTGTGAGAGTGAGTGAGTGAGTGAGTGAGTGAGTGAGTGAGTGAGTGAGTGAGAGAGAGAGAGAGAGAGAGAGAGAGAGAGAGAGAAAGAATACCAGGATATCGTCCAAGTAGGGCATATGCCCCTGGTGTGAGGAAGCTTAACGATCGGTGCCAAGATTTATGTAAACACCCGCGGGGCTGTCGCCAAGCAGGTAAGCGTCCTGGATGGCCACTTACGCGAGGAAACTCTTCCGGGAGAAGAGAAGTAACGACGGAGTGGAGGGACTCCATTCATAACCTCTGTACCCGCAGGGACCTGTTGAGTAGCAGGTCCAGGATCGGACGGACCGATCCCTTGTTCCTGGGAACAACAAACAGGTTGGATACCTGGGTAATCACCCCTCTGGATAGAAGGGAAGACAATGCTTGTATTACACAAGGATCGCTGTCAGAAGTGGGATACGAACCCACATCTCCAGAGGAGACTGCGACCTGAACGCAGGTAGCGCCTTCGACCGCTCGGCCATCCTGACAAGCCCGGAGGGCCTAGGCCGAGACCGCATCCCCATTCTATCTTGCAACTAGAAGTTACAACTTCCAGGGTCCAGGCGTCCTGGATGTGCGCTCTCCAAACCTTCTGGAAGGAGAGCAGCCGGTACCCCACCGGTAGAGGTGGGGGCGCCCCCTACAGGGATATTTGTCGGTCCACTGACCGAATTGAGTATTTGTGAAACATCTCCTTTTACTCCCCTATCCTCCCAAGATTCCCCTAATCTTCCAAGATGGCTGGGCCATTGTACAAAACAAGCACTTTTACCTTTTGTGTCACCCCTACCTCCTCATAGATTGTAAGCTCTTGCGAGCAGGGTCTTTATTCCTTTTTAATTATTGACTTGTCTGTAGCTATGTTATTTATGACTGTTTGTACGTGAACCCCTGAACTGTAAAGCGCTGTGGAATATATTGGTGCTATATAAATAAAGATTATTAATATTATTCACTCAACAAAAGAGGCCAAAAGAGTTTCCTTTTAACGTCTGTCGGATACACCCAGTAGAGGTACACTGTACACTTTCGTAATATATAAGAATGTGTTTCTACTTGAAAAAAGTAAAATCATACAGTATATTTTTTTTTTTTACATGGGAGTCAATGGGGAACATATGCTGCTGCATGCCTATAGAGAGGCATACATTGGCAATACTCCCAACATATACATCTAATGGAAGACCTTTCAAATGATGAAAATCTAATACCACAACTTGCACATGAATATGCTGATGAAAAGCTACACATCAGAGATGTGGGATGTGAACAAGACCAGAAACATGGAGACAATAAGAAAGCAGCAGAAATTCTGATCACTAACAAGACATTTGTAAAGACACAACTCACCTCTTCAGCCATCTGTAGTAGAGCTTTATTGTTGTTCTCCCACTTGGTACGCCAAACAACGGTTTCTTTTTCCAGCTTTTTTATTTTTTTGGTCATCTACGGGAGGAGAAATACATTAAACATGCGTTTTAAACTTAAATAGCTATAGGGGTTTTCTGGGATTTTTAGCTTGATCGCCGATCCACCGGATAGGCCATCAATATCAGATCGGCTCAGAAAGGTCAACCCACCGATTAGCTGTTTGGGAATAACTTCAGCGCCCAAACTACAAAGCTCCACACAGTGTGTAGTGGACAGAATCGGTTACAGCAGCGCTGGCACCACTGAACCACCATCTAGATAAAAAGCCCAGAAAACCCCTTTAATGACAACTAAAATTTCGCTTTTATGGTCATCGTAAAAAGTTTAAAGGGAGCCTGTCACCACATTTGGACATTATAGACCGCTTACATAGCGTTCTGGCTTAACTTTAGAACAATCAAACAGTACCTTTGTTTCCTTCTTCTGTGGTTCCCCTGCAGCAAAAACTTACTTTTATTGATATGTAAATGAGGGCTCGCAAGAGCCCGGGGCGGCGTTAACGTCTTTGGAGCCCAGTCTGATCTGCCTCTTTTACTCATATCCCCGCCCCAGCTTCTGCCCGCCCTCCTCTTCCCTTGCATCCTCCTCCTATCCCTGTGAAATCCCGCGCCTGCGCTCTGCCTTGCTTGGCCGGGGCATGTGCACTGTGATGCACACTGTGGGCACAGCATTACTGTACTTCTCCTGCGTGACTCTGATCCGCCTCCTTGCAGCTGGGTTTGCGCCCTTGGCAGTAGCTACAGCGATGCCATGCCCACAGTGGGCATCGCAGTGCACATGCCCCGGCCAAGCGAGGCAGAGGGCAGGATTTCACGGAGAGAGGAGGACGACGCAAGGTAAGAGAAGGGTAGGCAGAGGCTGGGGCGGGGATATTAATAAGAGGATGAGCAACCTGGGCTCCAAAGACGTTAACGCCGCCCCTGGGCTCTTGCGAGCACTCATTTACATATCAATAAAAGTAGGTTTTTGCTGAAGGGGAACGCAACAAAGGTACCGTTTGATTCTTCTAAAGTTAAGCACAACAGAAAACATTATTTCCCTGGAGTCCAACATTTCACTCAGATTGCCCTGATGGATGCTGTATTGTATGTTCGTACTGCACCAGAAGGTAAATGGCGGCAGAAATCAGGTCACCTGTTGAACAGAAACCTAAACCCTAGTATGGTGTTATAGCTACACAATTTACTTACTGAACTTATCTGAAGAGGTAATAACACCTAATCTTAATATACGGAAAGATAAGAAACTAAACAAACCTTTTCCATCTCTTGACGAAACGTTGTGAAAAGTTCATTACTCTTCGCCATTGTGGTCTGAAATTCCTCAAACTTGTCCATGTAAAGAGACAGCTGAAATGAAAGATTGCCTTACTTTAGAAAAAGCGGAGTTGTAGCAATTTTTTTTTATTTTTAGTTCCCGTAAAATGGTTTATGATGTTTATCACCAGGCTTAGTTTAGTTAAAGGGGTTAATTACTCTTACCGGTAATTGGATTTTCCAATAGCCTCCCCAATGGCACTGACAGGAGGGTGCTCCCCACCCCCAGGACAGGAAACAACACGGAAGCTCAAACTTTAAAAGGGCCTCCTCCCCTTACCTAATCAGTAAATAAAGTACACAGTAGTGATGCAAGAACAAAATTATAATAATCCAACTGGAATACAAGAATGAACATGAAATTATAAATCCAAGGAAAACCATAATTAAGGGCTTATTCACATGGCCGTTGTGGTTCTGTGCCGTGCATTGCGGACCGCAATTTGTGGTCTCCAATGCACGTGCAACATCCGTGCAGCGGCTGGGACGGATCCAGACCCATTCAACTTGAATGGGTCCGTGATCCATCCGCACCGCAAAAAAATAGAGCATGTTCTATTTTTTTCCGGTGCGGAGGCACGGACAGAAACACCACGGAAACACTCCGTAGTGCTTCCGTGATTGCGGACCCATTCAAGTGAATGGGCTTGCATCCATGATGCGGAGTGCACATGGGCCGGTGCCCGTGTATTGCGGACCCGCCTTATGCGGGCCACAATACGGCAACGGAACCACAACGGCTGTGTGAACAAGCCCAAAGAGTGGGAAAACCCCCAGTGCTGTTGGGAAGGCTATTGGAAACGAGTAATTAAACCTTTTCCACGGCGCCTACCCCAACGGCACTGACAGGAGGAATAATAGAGGAGTTTTACTAGCGTGGGATTACGGCAAAAAGAATTCTGCGCCCAAAGGATAAATCCTGATTATGCATGACATTTAATTTATAATGCTTGAAGAAAGTCATTGGATTTCCCCACACAGCTGCTTTACAAATTTGTTCAATCGAGATGGCCGCATTTTCTGCCCAAGAGGTCGACATAGCCTGTGTTGAATGGGCCCTGAGTCCCTTTGCAGGATCTAGGTTCTTTTGAGCATAACAAAAAGAAATTGCCTACTTTATCAACCTTGCAATGGTGGCTTTACTGGCTGTCTGACCTTTGTTAGGCCCCTGAAACGAAAGGAGGAGGTGATCCGATTTTCTATCTTCTCTCCAGATTTTTACATCCAGGTTATGAAAGCGCCTCTCCAGGTCTGTCGAAGGTGATGGTAAAATGATTTTCTGATTACAGTGAAATCTGGATACTACCTTTGGTAGAAAGGATGGACAATGTTAAGATTATCCTGTTGTCTAGGATCCTAAGACAAGGAGGACAGCAAGAGAAGGCCTGTATTTCCCCCACCCTTCTTGCCGTTGTTATGGCCAGGAGGAAGGAAGTCTTTAAGGGCAGGAGTTTGAGAGAAATATCTTCAATAGGCCCAAACGGAGACTCCATCAGCGCCGTAAGGACCAAGTTCAAGTCCCAAGGTGGGATGGTAGAGTGTAATCTGGGGAAATCTCTGTTTGCTCCCTTGATGAATCGCCTGATTAGAGGATGATCAGATAGATTTGTCTACTAAAACTGCTAAAGCGGAGATCTGAACTGTAAGGATGGATGGCTTAAGCCCCTTGTTTAAACCTGCCTGAGGAAAATCTAAAATGACAGGTATGTTGAGTAAGGGATTTTGCTGGATCCTGTTACCAGAAAACAAAAGGAAAGCTTTCCACGTTCTGAGATAGATTTTTGGATGATTTTCCTACTCTTTAGTAAGGTAGAGATTACAGGGTCTGAGAGACCCTTCTTTTTTTAGATTTTTGCATTCAATCCCCATGCTGTCAACATCAGCTGAGAGACCCTTGGATGGTGTACTGGCCCTTGTTGAAGAAAAAATGATAATGTGGTTGGCTCACAACCTAATGATGTTCACCATCCCTTCCTCAGTGGTCCCTCTGAGGAAGGGATGGTGAACATCCCGAAACGCGTTTGGTAAAGCAAGAAGCGCCCACATATGGTTAAAGACCTCTGAAAGACTAAACTTTGCATGGCCATGCTTAAAAGTGTTCAAGTTTACAGACCGTAATCTAAGGAGTGCATATTCTAATAAGGTAAATCTCGCGTTAGCTGGATACAGCTAACCGGAGGTGTGCGACGGAGACGCCGGAGCTCACTCCCGCGCTGCTCACCCCTCATAGAATCGAATTGCCAGATACTTTGGGCCTAACGAGGTAAGAACTCGATACAATGTGCAACTAACCTCGTATATACTTTACCATTGCATTGATTATTGGATGGATTGCTACATTTTGGAGCCAAGCACATAACATTGTGGATCTTTTTTAAAGAGACTACGGAACAGTTCTCGACATTATTAACCAATAAGTAACAATACCGGACCTTATTTTACAGCCTAATATACTACATATTGGTATTACTTTTATTGGGACAATCGATTTAATTAATACGGACCTTAGTTGAAGGGACGACTGCTTCTCTTCTGGGAGGAAGGACATCAGTAAGCAAAAGTCGAGAAGAACCCCTAAAAAGACTTTTTGCCGAGCCAGAACGAGGTTGGATTTTTTGACATTTATGATCTATCCCAGATCCGTGAAGGTCTTTTGAACAAGGTCTAGATGTGCCAGCAGCCGATTTTCTGATTCTACTGCTAATAGGTAGTTGTCCAAGTACGGCACAATAAGAACGCCCTGTAGATGATGACTGGTTGTTATTTCTGCCACTACTTTCCTAAAAATTCTGTGAGCTGATGACAGGCCAAAGGGGAGCACTTGAAATTGAGAGTGACAGAGGCGACCTCTCATAACTACTGCTATCCTGAGAAATTTTTGATGATCTTTGAAAATGGGTACATGGTAGTATGCATCCTGCAAATCTATTGTCGCCATGTAACAATGTTGAGAAAGCATATTTATTGTTGATTTTATGGTCTCCATCTTTAACTTTCTGTAGGATAGGCACTTGTTCAGACTCCTTAGATTTATAATAAGCCTGAAGGATCTCTCTGGCTTTTTTTTATGAGAAAAACTGGGGTATAAAATCCTTGCTGTTGCTGGATTTCTGCAGTTGGTAGTTGAATCAAGTTATTTATCTGAATTCTATCATGAAATCCCTTTGAATGGCAGCTAGTATCCAAGGCGGAGGCTCATATCTCTCTCCATTGTGGAAGAAAATTTTTTAATCTTGCTCCCACCTAGCCTCTGGCATCATTGAGTGGTTTTTGACGAGTTATCAGGATTGAAGAGGAATCCCTTGTTTTTTCCTCTTGACGATTGCCATCTTCCTGAGTATTCTCTCTTCTTTTGTTCTTGTTTAGGCTTCCTTTGACTACGAAAGGAGCGTCTCTGATGAAAATGTTTTAAGTCAGTGGGAAACCTTTTTTTCTTATCCGAAGCTTGCTCTAAAACGTTATCCAACACTGACCCAAAAAGTCTGTCCCCCTCACGTGGGATGGAACATAACTTTTTTTTTTACCAGCATCTCCCGACCAAGAGGGGAGCCATACGGCCTTGAGGGTGGCATTAGAAATAGCAGCTGATCTTGCTTACAACCTGACTAAATCTGCCGAGGCATCGGCCATAAAGTTTGAGGTCTGTTTAAGCATGGGCAATAAGGCCAAAATCTCTTCCCTTGGAGTTCCTGCTGCAAGATGATCCTCTAGCTGATTGAGCCATACCGATGGGGATCTGGCGGGAAAGGTGGATGCAATGCTTGGTCTGAACATAGCTGAATTTACTTCCCAAGCCTTTTTTTTTTAGTAAGTTCTCACACTTCTTATCCATCGGATCACAAAGTAATCCCACGTCCTCAAACGGGAGGGAGGATTTTTTGGATAGCCATGCCACTGGAGCATCAATCTTTGGAGTTTTATCACAAAGATTTGAGTCAGAGTCCGAAAATGGATACTTTCTTGTGAAAGGAATCGGGGTTCTCTTTTCGGGATCCCTCCACTCCCTCGGTTATTAGGGCCTTGACATTATTATGGATCAGAAAGGCACGTCTTTTCCTTTCTCCTAGACCCTAAAACATCTAATCTTGAATGGAGCGGCTTTCTTTACACTACTCCAGGTGCATAGTAGTTCTGTCTGTATCTTTCGGGAGAAACAATGGTCTCCCCTGCCCGTCGTCAGATGAATCAGAGTCTATGTCGGAAGCAATTTCCCCTTCATCTAAATCCAACCTAAATAACTGATTTTTGAGACATAGAGGCTGGCGATGAAGAGGGAGGTAACCTAGACCCAACTGCAGCATTAACCTCTTCACGCATCGTACTCCGCATGGAGTCTAAGAAGGAAGGAGATTCTTCAGCCACCACTTTATCAGCTCATTTTGGGAAAAGTGATTTCTTCGCTTTAGATATAAATGACTTCCTGCAGATGGCGCATTTTTTGCGACTAGAATCAGACCCAGGTGCCTTGGAGTTGTCTTTTCCTTACAAAAATAAATTGAAAAAAATAAGTAGGGTTCAGAACTCTGTCAGGAATAGACACCAGCACCAGGCACCCAATGTGGCATCCCCATACATCCATATCTGCCCAAGTCAGGATAGGAGGCTTATCAAGCTGATTGAGCTTGCGGTCACATCCAGAGGCTTGCGGGCGGTATCTGGGTCAGTCGGCGCCGACATTGCAGGAAAGGGAACAGCACGTGTTGCTGCTCCCTGAATTCGGACTCCATTCAAATCTCCCGGCCTCCTGAGAGATGTCCGTGACGTTCATACATGCGTGCGTCGCAGTGGAATGACCTCACGACGCATGCAACTTCTGCCCAGAACGAGACTCCCTCCAGGGAGTCTCCGCCCAACAGATGCCGCAAGGAAACTGCTGTGCTCCCCAAACGGAGCGAGCGAAATAAAGCCCAGGGCTGCCTTCCATGAGGACTTATGCCAAAGGTACAGGGAAGGGAGGCTGCGTGTCCCCGGAGCCCCTGACCACTGTAACGGCCCTCCTAACTAGTGGGGAAAGAGACCAGGCTGTGCACCATCTTCACAGTGAACCTGCTCAGGAACACAGGAGGAGCTTTCACACTATCCGGGACAGGAAACAACACTGATTAGGTAAGGGAAGGAGGCCCTTTTAAAGTTTGAGATTCTGTGTTGTTTCCTGTCCTGGGGGCGGGGAGCACCCTCCTGTCAGTGCCGTTGGGGGAGGCGCCGGGGAAAATGTAAGAATAAAAAAAATGCTGCGCTGGTTATATACCAATCATAATGCCCTTTTCAAGATGTATTCCAGTTCTGCATATATACCCTTCTCATATCCGTCAGCTGACCTTTTTATGCAGTAGAATGGCCTAACTGAAACATGGCATATATAATGTGACACTCCTCACATTCAGTAATCAGCAGTGTTAAATGACATATATGTGCTGAATCAGCACACATTCATGTGATGAGAATATAGGACCAGTGGTGGAATCATGATTTTATTGTAGTGCTTACCATCACTACATTACTGTGTGTACTTATATGGCTGCTTGTCTCTAGGTGATGTCATGTTGTTAAAACACTTTGTCAGTTTTTTTGTTTTTTTTTTAACTCTAGACATGACTATATGCTGCTGTAAGTAGTAATACTGTTATACTGTATGTTCTGCTTCTCAATACACTACTATTAACCTGTTAGGTACCTGGGCAGTTAGTTGAAAGCCAGGTCACTTGTCAGGGTCACATGACGGACACCATGTTTAGCTCTGCCCAGCTCTCATGTGGATGCATTTTACAGGGCTAAAATCGGCTACGCCATTTTTTTTCTTTAGAGGCTAGTGCAGGGCTGGCCAACCTGCGGCTCTCCAGCTGTTGTAAAACTACAATTCCCACCATGCCCTGCTGTAGGCTGTCTGGGCATGCTGGGAGTTGTAGTTTTTCAACAACTGGAGAGCCTCAGGTTGGCCATCCCTGGGCTAGTGTATGGATATAACAAAGGTATGCAAGAAATTTTTTAAATAGATTTATATCAGAAAATTGCTCAACACCCTATTCTCTACATTAAATCTGGAATACCTGAAACATTTTTGGGAAAGAAAAAAAATCTAACAGATCTTTATCTTTCTTAGAGAGCTTGACTAAGCCTAGTGTTTGTATTTAAAGAGGACCAAACTTTAACCTGATTTATAAAAAAAAAAAAAAAAAAAAAAAAGAGGACCTTTCACCACTCCTGACATGCCTGTTTTAATAGCTTCATGCACTCCCTGTGTAATAAAAATTCTGGATCATCTATTCTTATGGCTCTATGTCTTCATTTATTATTTCTACTAGAAGTTATGAATGAATGAATGAATTAGCACTCTGAGAAATTAAAGTGCTTGATTGCTTTTCTCGCCCATTTTCCTTGGGGGACACAGGAAACCATGGGTATAGCTCTGCTCCCTAGGAGGCTCCCTGGACGGCCCCGTAGCAGGTGAGTCTAGCGCTCTCAGCTCCAGGACATTGATCGGGAGTCTGGACTCCGATCAAGACCAAGTGCCCTGGACGGACTGGGGAGGAAATACCCCTGCCCAGCCCAGTAGGCTGGTGTCGGTGGTAACCACCAACCAGTTAGGCGTCAGGAAAGACTTGCCCTGGAGAGGGGTCTGCAACCACCAGCGGAGAGAGGCCCGAACCTGAGGAGATAGACGGAATGGGTGGTCCAGAGTCTCCGGTGACTTGTCCTAGGGGGAGAGGATCGCCCTTTGAAGGGGACGGGAGTGGAATTGCGCAAACGGAATTGCCTCGAAGCAGGCAACCATTTGGCCCAGGACCCGCATGCAGAGGCGGAAGGACGGGCGACGGTGGAGAAGGAGATCCCGAACCGCCCGGTGCAGGGTCAGACGTTTTTCCGGGGGAAGGCGGACCTCCGCCGCTTCCGTGTCCAAGAGCATCCCCAGAAAGACTAGCTGTCTGGAAGGGGGAATGGAGGACTTGGGAAAGCTGATGACCCAACCGAACCTCGCCAGGGTCTCTAGAGTGAGAACCACACTGGCGGACGCCTGAGAAAGGGACGGAGCCTTGATGAGGATGTCGTCCAAGTACGGAAGCAGAAAAAACACCCCTGGAGTGGAGCAAGGCCAAGACCGGAGCCAGGACTTTGGTGAAAACCCGAGGGGCTGTCGCAAGACCAAAGGGGAGGGCGACAAATTGGAAGTGATCGTCCCCCACGGCGAAGCGGAGGAAGCGATGGTGACACTGGGCTACCGGAACATGGAGGTAGGCGTCTTGTATGTCGATGGAAGACATGAAGTCTCCTTGCTCCAGGGAGGCCACAGCGGAACGGAGGGACTTCATCCGGAACTGCCAAAGGAGGAGAAAACGGTTTAACAGTTTGAGATCCAAAATGGGCTGCACCGAACCTCCCTTTTTGGGAACTACAAAGAGGTTCGAGTAGAACCCTTGGACCCTTTCCTCTGGGGGCACAGGAGTTATCACACCCCTGTCTAGCAGGGTGTGAATGGCCGCGGAGAAGGTAAGTGCGCACTTTGGGTCCCGCTGAGGGTGGGAGCGAAAGAATCGATCCCGAGGGAAGGACGCAAACTCGATTTTGTATCCGGAGGATACAATTTCGAGCGCCCAAGCGTCGGAAACGTGAGCCCGCCAGACGTCCCTGAAAAAGAGGAGGCGGCCCCCGTGTGGGTGGGGGCGCACCTTCAGACAGAGGGCTGTTTAGCCGTGGATGGGCGGGCAGCCTGCGACTTGCGCCAGGTGGGCTGTGCACGAAAAAAAAGGCTTCCTGCGTCTGTCCTAGGGAGGGCCCGATGCGGCGGCTGCAGGGCGAGACCCAAAGGTCCTGCGGGAGGAGCGAAAGCGAGACGCCCCAGGATGTCCACGAGAGATACCCTTGGTCCGGGGCTGCAGAAGATCGTGGCATCTGACAAAAGTTCGTCCAAGAAGGTCCCGAATAGGTGGGAGCCCGTGAACGGCAGCCCCACCAAGGAGCGCTTTAAGGCAGCGTCCGCTGTCCAAACTTTTAACCAGAGCTCCCGACTGACGGAAACGGCCAGGGCCGAGGAGCGGGCTATAAGGGCCCCAGCATCAAGGGAGGCCTCACAAA
Source organism: Bufotes viridis (assembly GCA_033119425.1). NCBI lineage: Eukaryota > Metazoa > Chordata > Amphibia > Anura > Bufonidae > Bufotes > Bufotes viridis. Next base: position 280,569,772 of record CM065591.1, on the reverse strand, counting down.
CAAAGCTCCCTGCCCGAACAATAAGCTGGGCCCAGAAACGGAGCTCCTGGATGGGGACGTCCAAATCCAATTCCTGTTAAAGCTGCAGACCCGATGCAGAGATCGCCTTACCCGCCCAGGCGGAGGCAAAGACCGGTCTAAGGGCAGAATCGGAGGCAGCAAAAATGCCCTTGGAAAGAGACTCCATACGACGGTCCTCAGCTGACTGAAGTGAGGAGCTGTCGGGGACAGGAATGGCCATGGTTTTTGACAGTCGGGCCACAGGGGGGTCCACCTTAGGCGGGGACGACCAGGTGGCAACAATGTCGGCTGGAAAGGGATAACATATGTCCAGCTTTTTGGGGTTGACAAAGCGGGCGTCAGGGCCCAAGCTTTAGAGACCACGGAAGAAAAATCAGAGTGGATTGGAAAGACCTTGGAGGCCTGCTTGGGGCGGAAAAAGGATACACTGGCCGGGTCAGAGCTAGGGGGGTCGTCGTGTACCTTAAAGGTGTCACGAATATTAGAGATGAGTTGATCCATCGCAGAGGCTAGCTTAGATGGCAGATCCGAGTCCATTTCCGAATCCGCCAGTTCACCTTCAGAGGGCAACTCAGCCCATGTGGCAGATAAGGGGCCTCCTAGGGTCCTGAGAGGGTCCCGACCAGATGCGGGAGGGATCCCTATTGTGGAAGCATAGCAGTGGAGGGAAAGGGGAGGTTAGGGCTGGAGCAGCCACTCTCACCGTCCGCTGTCTTCACCCTCGTTCCATCCAGCAGGGTCGCCCCTTCAGCTACTGGCACCGCAGTGGCAGGAAGCCGGGGGAGGGACTTGGCGTGCGGGCGACCCTTGCGCTGGCGGGATGCAGGGGAGCGAGGCTGCCCTGGTCCACCTTGTCTTCTGTGGGGGAGGCAGTAGTGCAGTGTTTTCCGGCACTGGCGCAGCTCAACCCCGGGAGAAACAGAGAGGTCTAGTGTGTCTCTGTTGTCCTTGTAAGTAGAAAAAAATTCAATAAAAAATAAAACAACAAGAATAATCTCAAAAATCAAGAGAAGCGACCCTGCATAAGCAGGGAAGGTCTTGCCTCCGTGGACACCAAGCAAAAACTGGCAGTCTCTCTCTCCAGGCTGAGGGTATAGCTGCTGGAGGAGGGGCTTACAGATTTCTCTTAGTGTCACGCCTCCTAGGGAGCTGAGCTATACCCATGGTTTCCTGTGTCCCCCAAGGAATATGGGCGAGAAATAATGGTGTTTCAATATTCCAGATATTTTGTAGGATAACCCTTTCAATCCACTACCATTCATCTGCCATCTGAAAATAAAAGATCAGAAGGAAATGACACCTGTCCTGTTGCATAAGTAGGCAGAAGATCCTGATGAAGATTCCCGCTTCCTTTCTAGGTGTTCCGTCACTTTAAAGAGGACCAGGGCTCCAGACTAAAAAAAATAACCAGGAGCCATTGGCTCCTAACCTAAAAAATTTAGGAGCCAAATCAAATTTTTTAGTCGCCAAATTTAAAATGCATATAATTAAAAAAAAGGACTTGGAGGAGAAGATGAGACGCAAGTCACAGTAATGAGCCAGTTCTACACATAGGAGAATACAGCAGCACATACCTCTTATATCCCACATCTACTGGGGGACAAGGTGACTAAAAATGTCGAGTTGCGCGGTTTTGATTTTTTTTTCTGTTACGGCGTTCACCGCAGCGGAAATATTTTAATAGTTCACACTTTTTCGGGCTTGGTGATATGTAATTTGTTTATTTTTTTTGTTTGTAAATCTTATATGTAAAATTGGGAAAGGTGGCAATTTAAAGCCGGGTCAGTGATACCGCTGCCGACACTTTTATTAATATGTTTTACATCCATTGGTGGCGCAGTGGCCACAGCTCGTCCCCTCTTCCTCCTCCCTGCTATCTCCTCATTGGTGGCAGCGGCTGCCGCGTCGCAGTGGGGAGGGAGGGACTCCCTCCTTCTCCACTGTGCTAGAAGAGAACAGGAACGCTGAGAGCGGCCTGTTCCATGTTCTTTAATACTGGGCAGCGCAGCGGTCCAGTCGCAAATGGCGACAAGACTAAAAAGTCTTGTCGCCACCTGCAAATTTTAAGGCGCATTGGCGACCGTTTTGGTCGCCATCTGGAGCCCTGAGGGCCTGACGCCAATCTTGACATGTAGAAAACAATTTTAGTCTGGATGAAATGCCAATTCTGGAGCATCGAGACTCTTTGTGATGTTTATGAATAAAGGTGGGTGCAGTTGGGGGTGTCTCCCTACATAGTCTGACCCTCTCCAATCAGTGCTGCCAGTGTCAGACTGTGCAGGGACACACCCCAACTGGTAACACCCAGCCATATCCTTTATTGATAAACATCCGGAAGGGATAATATAGGAACGGCACAACATACAGTTATATGAAATGATGCATTGGAATTATTTACATGGGGAATGCAAGTTTTAATAAAAAAAGAATTGTCAAAAGAGGTGACAGGACCTCTTTTAGAAACGCTTCTCTATGCTGAAGTTTTATTTTTTGGTAAAAAAAAATCCCCAATGTGTGTGGCATAACTGCTGTAAGTAGAGAAGTGTGTATAAAAGTGTAAAACACATGTAACGAGGAGAACAGGTCATCGTTTTTTACTTACCTGCTGCTTTAACTGACTCTCTTGCAGCTTCAGCTCCTCAAATTTTTGCCTGGTTTCTGTGGCTTCATTCAACAACTAAAAGTAAAATATTGAATATATATTTATTATATCCAAGAATTAGTTTTCCACTCAAAGTAAATACACCAAATGGTATTCAGGAAAGGGGGACGTAGTGCTGAATAGGTCTGCCTACTTCTGAAACACAGCAATAATACTAAAACACACCTTGTATTTTAGAGGAACTCACACTAGATCATAGAGGAGCACAGACCTGTAACACCACTGGCATAGAAATTGATTTTGAAAACGTAAAAACAATGAATTGGAATATATTAACAGTAAGCAGCATCTTTGTAAGGATGCATGGACATCCATGTCGAAAGAACAGCCACTTTCTGGTTACACATGACTCTCCATCAGCCGCCATCTTATGGACAGGACCTCAGTGTGGACAGCACAAAAGACTTGGCAAACAATAGGGAATACCTTATAAAATATAGAAAATGGTGCAGAACTTCAACAAAGACTATATTAGTAAGTGCCATATAATCATCTCACATAAACATTTGCCAACAGTAACCAGAAAGTGGCCAACCCCTTTAAGGCTGTATGTGGCAGACGATTGTTGGGAAGGAAACAATCCCTCCCAGCAATCGCCTGCTCGCTAGCGCAGGACACCACTGCCATTACATGCAGCGATCTCCTCCACAGGCAGGAGTGATCACTATGAAATCGCTCGTCGCCATGCTGTATAGTGCTTTGCTGGAGGCAGATCGATATTAGACACCACGATCTGCCGCCTGCCAACAAGTCAAAAGATTTGGATTTCCCGATGAACGCTCATTAGCGATTATCTGCCGAAATACCTGCAGGTGTAATACAGGCTTTACTCCCCCAGCTCCCCTATAAACTCAGGCCACAGATCACCAGTACAACACACAAGGCTTGCACAGCCTCTCTACCTGAATTGCACTGGTATTTGCGCTGCCTGCACTTACAAATTCTCTTTCATGCTGGTGCCGTTCCTCCGCTTCCTTCATAAGCTGAGTTGTCTGCTGAAGTTTTGCATCGATTAGTTGCTGCTGTAGCTCCTTATGTTTGAAGACTTTATCAATGTGCTGCAGAAGATAAAACAATAAAATAAGTAGTTTTATTTCCATTAATTAACCCATGAAAATATGTACTTTTTTGGCATATAATTTGCCAGGAAAATACGACTGAGCAGATTTGCGAGGGAAACAAGGATAGGACACGTTAGATTTCAACATGCCAAATACTTTTGTTCCCCTGTGGGATATATGCAGGCAGAGTTGTCCTCTAGCATGACCCAAATGTCCTATCAGCCTACAGTTTTCTCATATATGCCTAGCTTCTCTCCTTTGGACAATCCCTTTTTGTTCAAGTTTACTTTGAAAAAAAACCACAAATTGCTCTCCTGCTGGGACTCCAACTGCAATCTGTGCGGAAACCTGGCAGTAAAGGGGGAGATTTATCACAACTGGTGTAAAATAGAACTGGCTTAGTGGCCCATAGCAACCAATCAGATTCCACCTTTCATTTTCCAAAGGAGCTCTGAAAAATGAAAGGTGGAATCTGATTGGTTGCTATGGGAAACTAAGCCAGTTTTCCTTTACAGCAGTTATGAGAAATCTCCCCGCAAGTGTTTAATTTCCCTGCAGCGCCACCACTGGGAAAAAGAAGCATTACACAGTCCCCAAATGGTTCCCTGTGTCAATAAGGACTGGAGAGGTCGTCCAGTGCAAGAGACCAAGTCCAACTTCTTTCCAAGAGATGAAGATTCGGAACGGATGACTGAACCCCCACATTAACTCAGAATTCCCTAATAGTGAATACAGAAATAGGTTTTCTAAACTGGAAAACCCCCTTTAAGCGGTGTATAGATTCAAGGGCATCTTGGCAATTTAAACAGAATGCACAAACAACCTTATGCCTGTGGGTGTCTGGACAGGCCCCTAAGGTCCAACATTGGTAAGCAAAAATCCTGAGAAAATCCTTTGTGCTCCTCAGAGATGAGCAGCCCCAAAGGAGATCAGGCGGGTACTTATTTCCTACTATAACCTATAATCAATCGAAAATTGAAAAATTACCTGGATCAGAATCTAATAAAGGTGCAGGATGATTACAGATTTTTTTTTACATTTTAATCCTAAAAACAGAAAGGGGTGACCCATTATACTACATTTCAAATCAATGCAACCAATGTCAAGACAAAAAGAGAAAACGTGCACAACAGCGCAACATAGACTTGCTGCATAGATGATCCTATTCGTCTGCATGGGGATTGTCGAAATCCACGTGCTTACTGCCAAACCGGAACGGATGTTCAGCCGCAGAAATTTCTGCAACAAATCTGCCGCTTGTGAATACATCCAATACTGCATGCAAGAATATTTCACATAGATGGCTTTGTGCTTAAAGGTCTCTGCAGTGAATAAATGGTACCTCTTCACGTAGAGCGTACTGTTCAATAAGTTTCTTTAACTTATCTCCCAGTTCTACATTCTCCTGGCGGAGCTTGGCATGGTAGACATCATGTTGTTCCATCTGTGCTTGGATTTCATTCAGGGTCATCTGGAAATGGGCAGTGGCTTCTTTGCGCTCTTCCTCATACGCACGTGCTTGATGCAGATTGTCTTCCTGCGTTTCACAAACATTTTACATTCATGGACATGCACGTGCAATACACAAATCAAACTCTGGAAACATTTAAGGTGAGGAGGGCCACATGTTCTAATCCAAGGGTTGACTGCAAGCAGGAACAGTTACTGGGTCATATCTTAAAGGTGTTATTCCAAGATTAACGTAAAAAAAATGAGAATCAGACACATATAGGACAATCTCTTTCTAACAAAGCTAGAATCAGCCCTGTACCTCTCAAGGGTCCAGAGATCTACCAAATTCATTGCTTACTGCGATGCTTGATTTATTTCTGGGGGAGCGTCCATTCTCAGGGGCCATGTCCTGTCTGCTGCAGTTTATGGAAGTAACTGAGCATATGCAACCACCTCAGTGAGGCGGACGAAAAAATAAGGAAAAGAACAGAAGGTGGCGCTATACAGACAGGTAGAATAACTCAGTGCCTATACTAAATTCTTGATTTCATGCAATTGCTACGTATTCAGATCTGGATATTGGACTGAAAACTGTAAAATATTTTTCATGGGACAACCCCTTTAATAACCAACTCTGAAAGTGGCTATTACTTCTAAGACAGTGTGAAGCGTAGCATCTTTTGACCTAGCATGGATCTAACCTTTAACGTCTTGTTGTGTCTCTGGAGCTCTCGGCACAGGGACTCAAGCTTGCTTCGTGCCAGAATGGCTTTGCTGTGCTCGCTCTGAAGGTGAACCTTCTCCTTTATCACTTGTGACTGTTTCTTCTGCAAAATCTTCATCTGTTTCTGGAAATTCCGGCTTTCTTCCAGCTGCAATGAGATGAAAAGACGGTTAGGGGCTTTTTACAGAGATGCTTCCATTACATACATGCGGCTACCTCGAAACAGTACAAAATGAAATGAATGAAAAGGTATGTTCAGCTCCACGTCATTTGGGAAATAAGGCCTGGATTATAGTCAGTCATTAAAGGAAATCTCAAAATGTTCATCATTTCGGTGGGAACCCAATACAGTTAATACAGAGCAGCTTTAACAGGACAATGTCATTTACTGTAAAGGTGCATCTTATAATAAAACCAATGGTACAACCCACTTTACTGCTGACGTTTGTCGGCTGTAGGCATGTGTGTGGCTAAAATAGGCAAAAACATAAAGGGGTTGCCCAGGTATTTATTTATTTTTTAATCCCCATACGTCCAGCGGTACATGTGAAGAAATCTATAATCCATTCTCGCCACTGCTCCATTCTGGCTCAGTGACTCCTGGGCTGTCCTCACTGGACTTCCAGTCCCGGTCTGTGATAGAATCAGCAACCAGTGACTGGCTTCAGTGGGGTGTCCTCAAGCAGCACATGAACCAGCAGCATAATGCTGCTTGCAGATACGTTACTGCTGAGGTCAGTCATTGGCTGCAGCTGCGCACATGACCTCATATGTGGGAAGTTGACGAGCAGGGACTGAAAGTCCAGTGAGGACAGCCCAGGAGCCATGTAGCATAGGGGAGCAGACAAGTATACTTCCGTCTACGTAGTGAGTGTACGTAAGCTCACTTACTGTGCTCAACCAGACATTTCCTAAAAGTCAATATAGAACATAAGCCTGTTAACCCATTCTACACAGTACATACAAGATCAGCATATTTCTTGCAGAGTGCTGCCAGTTTTTCTTCTGGAGACCTCAGCGTGTTCAAAGCTTGCATCAAAAGTAGCACTTCTTTACCTGCGGGCCAAGCAAATAGGAATCAGTCTCGGAGAAACCAACAGCTCGATTACTACATTTTGCCGGCAATAATCACACTTCTAGTAAAAGGCCTAGACACACAGAAGGTCTGATAGCTGAGATGTCTAATAAAACGGAGGACGGGAAGAAGAGAGTTAGCAGGTATTTATTTTAACCAGACCAAACAAGAAAATGTAAGTAAAGAAGGTACCTCTGACGAATGCATCCAAGCCAGGCATGCTCAACCTGCGGCCCTCCAGCTGCTGCAAAACTACAACTCCCATCATTCCCTGACAGCCTACAACTATCCTCCTACAGAAGGGCATCGTGGGAGTTGTAGTTTTACAAGAGCTGAAGGGACGCAGGTTGAGCATTCCTGATCTAAGCAATATAAATACTAAGGAAAAAGATATCTCCACAAAAATCCTATTGAAAGAGGGTCGCTTGTGGTTAACAGTCCAAAAATTACACAGCATAATATAAGAAGATAATAAAAAAAAAATTGAGATTGTGGTTAATACCTTTTAATGGCTAACTGAAGAGATGATGATACAATTGCAAGCTTTCGAGACTACTTAGGCCTCTTCCTCGGGCGTCTTAAGACAGTAGCTGAAGAGTCACATATTTATACAACAAAGTACATAGGAGAATAATGAAGTAAATGAGACAAGTGATGTAGATGCAGATCAATGTGAGTGGAGGAGGAAAAACAGTTGTCTAAGGGTACTTTCACACTGGCGTTTTGGATTCTGTTTGGGAGATCCGCCATGAGCTCTCACAAACGGTCCAAAACGGATCAGTTCAGCCCCAATGCATTCTGAATGGATAAGGATCCGTTCAGAATGCATCAGTTTTACTCCGTTCCGCCTCTATTCTGTTTTGGAGGCGGACACCAAAACGCAGCATGCAGCATTTTGGTGTCCGTCTGAAGAGGCGGAGCCCAACGGATCCGTTTTGAATTACAACGTAAGTCAATGGGGACGGATCCGTTTTCAATGACACAATATGGTGCATTTGAAAAAGGATCCGTCCCCTATTGACTTTCAATGTAATTCAAAACGGATCAGTTTTGACTGACATTTTTCTTTAAAGCTAATGCAAACGGATCCGTTCTGAACGGATACAAACGTTTTCATTATAGGTGCGGATCCGTCTGTGCAAATAAACAGACTGATCCGCACCAACGCAAGTGCGAAAGTACCCTAAAAAGAAAAAGTCGCTGTCCAGTTGTGCCCGCTAAAAGATTCCCGAGGATGAGGCCCAAGTAGCCTCGAAAGCCTGCAACTGTGTCCTCATCTTTTCAGTTAGCCAATAAAAGCATCGACTAGTGTGGAATCTCATTTTTTATCTTCTATTTACTAGTGAACGCGGTACAAATATATGTTTATTAGCATTAGAGGTGTAGCAACACTATAAAAACAGAAAAATCTAACTTGTAATACACCCGTCTGCAGTATGAAGAATTCTCAATTTCACTCTGCAGATATGGATTATTCCTTACAGGTAGTGATCAATTAGAGCTGTAGCTTAATAAAAATGAAGTTATGTTTTATTGAGAGGGTATTTCCGTACATATAAGGGACATCAAGTAAAATTTGATGGGACTGTTTTATCAGCAGGCAGTCAGTAATGCTTTAATTCCCCTGTGGTGGCGCTGTGAATCAATCACTGCTCAATTCTGTCATTTATTACGGAGGATTGCAGGGGGCCCAGCGATCAGGGGACTCTAACAGAAAAAGCGTTGCCCAAAGGGGCTAACACCAGTAAGGCTAAATTCACATTTTGAACATAAAACACAGTGGTAAATTCCTGATCTGAATACAAATGTAAAACGTGGGTTTTCAGTAGGCCTGCACAATATATCGCGAAAGCAATCGCAATTAATCGCCATATCGCAATTTGCTGACCCAAAAATGCTGCAATTATATTACCGTATTTTTCGGAGATACAGTGTCAGTGTCACGTAGAAAGTCAACCATCGCTTTATTAGACACACTCCCCCCAAAAAAAGTGTGTGTGTGGGGGGGGGGGGGGGCAGTACATCTTATAAAGCGATGGTTGACTTTCTACGTGACACTGACACTGTATCTCCAGCCCCTATTCTGCACAGCGCGGCCAGCGATCCATCAGTTACAGTGCGGGGAGGGAGGAGGGGCTGGTGGAAAAATGGATTTTTTGTACTCACCGTAAAATCCTTTTCTCGTGGGATGCATTGGGGGACACAGCACCATGGGTACACGCCCAGCTGCCACTAGGAGGCTGACACTAGAAAGAAAGAGTGTTGGCTCCGCCCCACTGGGCTATACCCACTGCCCTAGCAGTAGCTCACCAGTTTGTAAAAGAGCAGTAGGAGAAAAAGGAGACCAACACAAAAACTGAACTGAAACCAACATGTCCTAAACCAGAACAACAGGACGAGGGCCAACGGCAACGGCCGAAGAGACCCAATAACAGAGGGTGGGATCTGTGTCCCCCAATGCATCCCACGAGAAAAGGATTTTACGGTGAGTACAAAAAATCCATTTTTCTCGGGAATGGCATTGGGGGACACAGCACCATGGGACGTCCAAAAGCAGTCCAAGAGGGAGGGAAGACACCGCAGCAGCTAACGCACGGCAGTCTGCAGTACCCTGCGCCCCAGACTGGCATCAGCAGAAGCCAAAGAGTGAATATGATAAAACTTAGAGAAAGTGTGAACAGAGGCCCAGGTGGCGGCCTTGCAGACCTGGGCCGCCAATGCCTGATGCCGAATGACCCAAGAAGCCCCCACCGCACGAGTGGAGTGGGCGGTCAACCGGAAAGGAGGAGTCCTACCCTTGGCGACATAGGCCTCTCGAACAGCCGACCGAATCCAACGGGAGATAGACGCCTTGGAAGCCTGCAGGCCCTTACGAGGTCCTTCCGGAATGACAAAAAGGGAGTCCGACCGCCGGAAGGGCTCCGTGACCCGAAGGTACACCCGAAGCGCCCTTACCAAATCGAGACAGTGAAGAGCATGCTCTCTCGGATGCGAAGGGTTCGGGCAAAAAGAGGGAAGAACGATCTCCTCATTGAGATGAAAAGAAGAGACAACCTTGTGAAGGAAGGAAGGCACCGGTCGAAGGACAACTTTGTCCTGATGAAAAACCAGATACGGGGACCTGCAGGAAAGAGCGGCCAGCTCCGAGACCCGGCGAATGGAAGTTATCGCCACGAGAAAAGCGACCTTGAAGGACAAAAAAGAGAGGGAAACCTCCCGAAGAGGTTCAAAGGGCGAGGACTGAAGAGCGACGAGGACCAAGTTCAGATCCCAAGGCTCCAATGGGGGACGGAAGGGGGGGGGACGTGATGGGCAACCCCCTGGAGAAAAGTCCGGACCTGAGAACGTTAAGCGATAGGCCTCTGAAAAAGGAGACTTGTCCCAGCGGGAGAGGAGGAACCGCTGAAAAAGCCGGGTGTGCAACTGCGCGTAAGGGACCGCCTCGAAGGAGGACACCATGCGCCCCAGTACCTGCATGCAGGACCTGATCGTCAGCGGGGAAGGGCGACAGACGGGAAACCCCCGCACGGAGAGACGCCACCTTGTCCTGAGGAAGGAAGACCCGTCCCAGACTGGTGTCGAAGAGCATGCCTAGGAAGGGCATCCGCTGACGAGGCACCAGGGAAGACTTGGAGAAATTCACGATCCACCCGAATTGCTCCAGGACCGAGATTGTGAGATTGAGGCTGGACAGGTTGTCCGAACAAGAAGGGGCCTTCACCAAGAGGCCGTCCAGGTAGGGGATCACCGCAACTCCCCTCGAGCGCAAGAGGGCGATGAGCGGAGCGAGGACCTTGGTGAAGACCCTGGGGGCAGAGGCCAACCCGAAGGGCAGGGCCGCGAACTGGAAATGCTCGGAACCCACCGCGAAGCGAAGAAACCTCTGGTGAGCAGGTGCGATGGGGATATGCAGGTACGCGTCCTGGATGTCCACGGAGGACAGGAACTCGTCCTTCTCCAGAGCCGCAATGACCGAGCAAAGAGACTCCATGCGGAAGCGGCAAACCCGCACAAAGAGGTTTAAGGCCTTGAGGTCCAGGATGGGTCGGAGGGACCCGTCCTTCTTGGGGACGGTGAAGAGATTGGAGTAATACCCCTGGAAACGCTCCGAAGGAGGAACTGGGACAATGGCTCCGAGGGAAAGAGAATGAACGGCCTGAGAAAAAGCGGCCGCTCTGTCGGGGGACCGAGGAGGGGACGACAGAAAAAAACGGCCTGAGGGTAGAGTGGAAAACTCTATTCGGGAGGGTAGAGTGGAAAACTCTATTCGGGAGGGTAGAGTGGAAAACTCTATTCGGGAGGGTAGAGTGGAAAACTCTATTCGGGAGGGTAGAGTGGAAAACTCTATTCGGGAGGGTAGAGTGGAAAACTCTATTCGGGAGGGTAGAGTGGAAAACTCTATTCGGGAGGGTAGAGTGGAAAACTCTATTCGGGAGGGTAGAGTGGAAAACTCTATTCGGTAGCCCGAAGAGACAATCTCTAGCACCCAGGCGTCGTCCACGTGAGCCTGCCAAACGTCCCGAAAAGCGAGCAGGCGACCCCCGACACGGAAGGGAGGATAGTCAGGCCGAGGGAGTCTTAGCAGACTGAGGCTTTCCGGACTTGGGCCGGGAGTTCCAGGAGGACTTGGGCCTAGAGGGGGGTCTGGCGGTTCTCTTATCAGAACGGGAGGAGAAGTCCCGAAAGGAGCGAAAACGGCGAGACTTGGAAGTAGAAACGGGAGGGCGGTGACCTCGGGCCCGGTTCTGGGGGAAGAAGGGCGCTCTTGCCCCCCGTGGCTTCGGAAATTAGCTCTTCCAAGCGCTTCCCACCGAGAAAGGGAAGAGAAATGAAGGCCCGCTTAGAAGCTGCGTCCGACGACCATGACCTAAGCCAAACGGCGCGGCGGATAGCGACCGAATTCGCAGCAGCCCTGCTGGAGCGGCTCGCCGACTCCATGGAGGCGTCACAGAGGTATCTGGAGGCCTGGAGGATCTGAGAGGCCAGGGTAGCCAGCTCGCCCCGATCGGAGTCCTGGGGAAGGGACCGCACAAGCTGCTTAGCCCAGGCAGCACAAGCCTTGGCAACCCAGGAAGCGGCAAAAGCTGGCCGAACCGCGGACCCGGCCGCAATAAAAACTGACTTTGCCAAGGAATCGATCTTCTTATGAGAAGGATCCGACAGGGAGGCCGCATCCGCTAGCGGCAGAGTGGTCGCCTTAGCCAGGTGCGCCACCTGAGGGTCGACCTGTGGGGGAACCGTCCACAAGGAAATAGAGTCCTCCAGGAAGGGGTAGAGAGCCGCAGTGGACTTAGTAAACTGAAGACGCCTGTCAGGATGACGCCACTCCTTGGCCAGGAGGGCGTCCAGGTCCGCATGGTTAGGAAACACCAAAAGGTGACGCTTGGACCGCTTAAAGGAAACGGATTCCTTGGAAGAGGAAGCATGATCCTCCTGGATGTGGAGAGTCTCCCGAACAGCCTTGATAAGATCCTGCACTGCCGCCGAAATAGATGCGCTCTGCTCAGATCCGGAATCAGAGTCAGAGGTGTCCCCAGGAGCGGCAGAGGCGGCGGAGGAGGAAACTTCGCCAGGTTCAGACCCATCCACAGAGCGAGCTGAGGAGGCGCGGGAGCAAGCGGATAACACCCTAGGCCGCTTGCGCGACCGGGAATCCGAATGGGAGCGAGGCCGTTCCGAGGGCAAATCCCGGTGGGAAGCCGAGGCGGCCGCGATCTGAGCCATGGATTGGGAAAGGCTAGCTAAGGTACCTACAGCCTGGGTAAGGGAAGCGGCCCATTCTGGGGGAGCCGGCACCGCAGGTGCGGAGGACGCAGCGGGGGCGGACCGGGAGGCAAGGCACTGACCACAGACGGGGTCAGGCTGGCCGCATGGCAACTTTTGGTTGCACCCAGTGCAAGCAAAGTAAGTAACATTGCCGGCGGAGGGATTGGGAGCAGGGTCCTGTCTAGCAGAGGACATGATGGACAAAGAAGGCAAGAAAATACCTGCAAAAAAGCGTCAACTAGTGAGGCAGTACCGAGGGGAGCCCAGGTGCTGTGTCCCGACCAGGAGCAGGAGCAGAAAGATGGCGACCAGGGAGAGGAGCCAGGAAGTACCGCCCAGGGCGTGGAAAGAAGAGCCCGCGCTGGATGAGGAGAGGCCAGGATCCGAGACCCCTCCCACAAGACCAGCCACCATTGGCCAGGAAAGCCCAGGAAGAAAAAGGTGCGGGGCCTAATGGCACTAGGCCGCAGAAGCCGGGGACAAAATTACTATGAGTGTCCCGAGAGCTCCCTCATCACCCCAGACCAAGAGAAAACCAGGGGCCCCCGCCGGAGAAACCGGGCGCATCGGGGGCCCTGGCAGAGAGAAATGAGCACCCCCCCGGGTGAGTCCCGACAGGGAAGCGAGAGAAACGGAAAAGCGTGCGAACCGGGAGGGAGCGGGACGGCGCAGGATCGCATTGCGATCCAGGAGGACATGAAAATGGCGGCAAAATCGCATCGCGAGTGCCGCGGAACGTGAGGGGGCGCTAAGGATATGTGGAGAAGCTCTTGCCCCCCCCCGCCGGCGTGAACCGGGAGAGAGGAGGGGAGGGGGAGTGTTGGGAGAGTACCCTGCAGCAGCCAAAAGGAACGGGCAGGCAAGGCTGCAATAAGAACGGGGGTTCCCCTACAATATGCAGGGGTAAAGGGGAACCCCCCCAGACCAGGGCTTAGAGGAGAACCTACTCACCTTCCGGCGTGGTCAGAGCACCCCCTCGGCAGACACAACAGGAAGCCTGGGAATGCCGGAATCCGCTGCGGCTGCAGACTGGGGACTGGGTGACTGCCAGGTACCAGAGAAGGTAAGCACCCGCAGGAGGGGCAACTAAAGTGGAGACCACGATGGAGCCCCATCCTGCCCTAGAAGGGAGAGAAAATAAAAATAAAAAAGATGGGCCTGCCTAAAAAAAGAGAAGCAGGCCATGCATCTGCCTCCTACGGACACTAGAAAAAAAACTGGTGAGCTACTGCTAGGGCAGTGGGTATAGCCCAGTGGGGCGGAGCCAACACTTTCTTTCTAGTGTCAGCCTCCTAGTGGCAGCTGGGCATATACCCATGGTGCTGTGTCCCCCAATGCCATTCCCGAGAAAGTCATTATTTTAATGAACACATGTGTTCTTATATCTATTTTATTTATCTGTTCTGTGCAGCGCTATTAAGAAAATGGCAAGTTTTGTAATTTTTACTTTTGTAGTAATGCAAATATGTATTTTATTTTGAAAAACACTGTGCATTTCAGTTCTTGAGTTCAGCATAACTACATTTCACATTATCAGTCATCTGTGTGTGCTTTTACCTCGAAAATCCAAGCAGATAGACCTCTAGCACAATTCCCTTAAAATATCACATATCGTTATCGCAATTTTTAGGGCCCTAATCGCAATCGCACAAAATTCCCATATCGTGCAGCCCTAGTTTTCAGACTTTGAAGTTGAAGTAGTTGAAGTGTGGAGTTAAAATCGGCAAAAATTCTGGATTTTAAAGTCCGCAGCACGTGCTCCATTCCAGAGACTTTCCTCTGGTGCATGTGAATGAGGTTTTCTCAGCCCCTATCACATGCACTGTGCTCTACAGTTGGGCAGTGGACTTGGACGCAGATTTACAACGTACCTAGTGTTTTCTCTTTATTGTTCTCACTCCCTGGGTCCTGCTGGCGATTGGGAGGCCCCAGTCTGGTGTCTTCTCTTCCTGCGGGTTTCTCTCGAGATGCTTTAACCAAGAAGTCGGACATCATGTTGTGTTCAATGTTGGTGGTTTGCACTTTCTCTAGGCACCGGGAACTGGACAGTCCTTTGCCATTCTCCACGGATAAAGACTGCCTGGGGCTTACCAATGGTTCAGAGTTACTCTCAGCAGGCTTTAATTCACTTTCTCCCATCACAATCTAAGAGAGGACACAAAACGAAGACAGCAGGGTTTTATATAGAATAAATAAAGGGGACATTACAGGGATTTTCCTTGAGTTTGATATTGATGGCCTATCTTCGGGATAGGCTATCAATATCGGATCGGTGGTGGTCTGACACCCGGCACCCATGCCAAGCAGCTGTTTTAAGAGGCTGGCCTCCTCACAGCGGCGTAACATTGTAGTGGCCCAGGCCCACTCACCTCCGAAGCCATGTCACCAATGAACGTGACGTCACTGGACTAGGAAGAGGCAGCTGGGGTCAATAGAGCACCATGGGTTCTTCTAACATTTGATCGGCAGGAGAGCTGGGAATCAGACATTGATGACCTATCCTGACAGGTCATCAATATTGAACCCCTGCAAAAGTCATCGACATTTACTGAAGTTGGACATTTAGACCACTAAACACATCAAAAACTGTGACATCCTGCTCAGGACTTCATGTCATCGATATATACGAAGTACCGACTGATGGGGCTGATCTTAGATTCAGAACACCTATAGATGACATGACTGCATGGCGAGACATACAGGACCACACAGAAAAACTGATGGTGTAACATTTTTTTTTAATGTTCTGACGTGAGGGTCAGGTAAGGTACAGTTATGATTGGAAAGTCCTACAATTGGATACCAGCAATACTATAGAACATATACACAGGTCCTCAGGTAATACTAAATATCTGAGCAGCCGTAAGTACACCAAATACAGACTACAGCCAGGGAGCTCCACCTGCTTCCCCCCAATACCAACATGGGGGTGCTGTGATACTCCAGCGAGGCACAGGAGTCAGATGTGACTTTTATTCCCCAGATAGACTGAAGTTTACAAGCCCCCAATATTCTGATGGAATTTTGTTTTTACTTATTATTGAATGTATTACAATGTAAAAAATATTCGAACAAAGATTCAGGCACAGAATTAATGTGTGATAACAGCCCCCAACGACAGAGTGAAATACCGCAGCCCACGGCCAAATCTCTGTACTGGGAGGGGTCTGCGAGTCCCAAGTCCAAAGAAATAATGTTAACCACATGCTCAGTTTACAAGATGCAGGTTTACAAGTGAAACGTCCGTCATAAAACAAATGTCAAGAGCCCAAGTAGAGAAAGTAGTGGATACGACTAAGAGTTACCCTACCAAGCACTTCAGCTTATGGGTCTCCTCTACTTTATTAAGTAGTGGAGACGATCTCAAGACGACATGGTCTCCTGCCTTTTGGAGACAACACATTAATCTGGAAAGAGAGCATTTGCCTGAATTTTTTGCACAAATGTACAATGTGTTAATGACTAAATCTGCTTAGGATTTTAATCGAGTCACACAAGACATAACGGCCATAAATGTTTATTTGAACTAATTTATTTCGACCAATGTACTGCAGGAATGAAGTACTATCCAACATTTTTTTTTTTATACCATCTACCACTCAGCAGGTAGGTGGCACACATAATCGTAAGACAAATAGATAGATACTCCCAACATTGACAGACTCAGCTAATTTATCTTCTGTATATAGCCAGCTTTACAACCACCTATACCCTATCCACAGGATAAGTGTCTGATTGTCCGCGGCCTGACCCCTGCTGGTCACGAAAGAACAGGGGCAGTGTTTTCCCACTTGAATGAGGCAGCAGGACACACATGTCCAACGCTCTACGGGACTGCTGGAGATGGCAGAGTACAAGCGCTAAGCTGTCTACAATACACCCATACAGTTGAATGGAGAAGAAGTGTGCATGCGTGTCTGCCTCTCCATTCAAACGGGAGAACAAGCCCAGAAGTCGGACCTCAGACAACCAGACATCTATGCCCTATAGTTGTGGTAATGGGAAAAATCCTTTAAAGTAACACTCCGTGCAAAATTGATATCATTTGTAGCACCTACTGAGGAGTCTAGAAGACATTGGCATTCTCTCTTTTAGGGTACGTTCACACGACGACATTTGTCACGCGACTAAATAGGGCACAACTCCACTGCAACATTTGTCGTGCGACTAAATAGGGCACAACTCCACTGCAACATTTGTCGTGCGACTAAATAGGGCACAACTCCACTGCAACATTTGTCGCGCGACTAAATAGGGCACAACTCCACTGCAACATCAAGGTTGATTTTTCTGCGACTGTCGCAATGCGACACCATAGACTCCCATTATAAAAATTGTCGTGCGACAAATGTCATCGCGTGAACGTACCCTTAAACTACTGTTACTGAAACAATAATTATGGGGCATCTATTCTTATGATTATGTTGTGCTGTTCCTATTAGTCCTACTAGAAGTTCATGAATAAAGGTGGCCATCGGGTGGAGTACAAGGAGAAGGCCGGTTATATTACAGTGGTCTATGAAATCTGCGCTGCCGGAGGATGCACCTAATTTCACAAGACGCATGCCTCATCATAAATTAGACGCATCCTCCAGCAGTCAGCGTGCTAGAATGAAGTCAGAAAAGTGGACAGGGAGATAATAATTCTCCCCCTATATGTGTACAGACAGAGTTTCTAGATGTAATACATAAAAAGTATCCAGATCCGGCAGGCTGCATGTTTGTGTACGTACATTTTCATCCCGTTTACATGTTGGCCTGTGATCCTGTAATTTAGGACATTCAGTAAGTGTTAGGGTCCTTTCAGACTGGCGTTTTTCTTTTCCGGCATAGAGTTCCGTCCTCAGCGCCCTACGCCGGAAAAATCCTGATCAGGATCATCCCCATGCATTCTGAATGGAGAGAAATCCGTTCAGGATGCATCAGGATGTCTTCAGTTCAGGACCGGAATGTTTTTTGGACGCAGCAAATACCGCAGCATGCTGCGCTTTTTGCTCCGTCCAAAAATCCGGAACACTTGTCGCAACGACGGATCCGGAATAATTGCCCATTGAAAGGAATTAATTCGGATCCGGCCTTAAGCTAAACGTCGTTTCGGCGCATCGCCGGATCCGACGTTTAGCTTTTTCTCAATGGTTACCATGGCAGCCAGGACGCTAAAGTCCTGGTTGCCATGGTAAAGTGTAGTGGGGAGCAGTATACTTACCATCCGTGCTGCTCCCGGGGCGCTCCAGAGTGATGTCAGGGCGCCCTACACACATGGATCACGTGATCCATGCGCATGGGGCGCTCTGACGTCATTCTGGAGCGCCCCGGGAGCCGCACGGACTGTAAGTATACCGCTCCCCCGCTTCCTGACTACTACTATGGCAACCAGGACTTTAACAGCGTCCTGGCTGCCATAGTAACCTGAAAGCAATTCGAAGACTGATCAGGATCCTGATCAGTCTTCTAATGCTTTCAGGCGACTTGCGTTCTGACGGATTCGGCGGGACGGAAGTGCCTGCCGGATCCTCAGAACGCAAGTGTGAAAAAGGCCTTACATGACATACATGTGCTGGGTCAGCACACAGGACACATACATGGGATAATTAAATAGAACAAGTGGTGGGATCATTATTTTTATTTTGGTTATTACAATAACTACAACATTGTGTATATTCACATGGTTGTCTGTCTGCAGGTGATGTTGCTAAATGTCTGCCCGTCTTTAGGTGATGCTGTCATGTTGTTAATAAAGTTTAGTGTAAAAAAAACAAACAGAACTGTTCATACACTGACGGATATAGGGTAGGTAGTAATACTGTGTATATTCTAGAGTCTATGTTCTGCTCCTTAATACACTATTCACAGGTTTTCTACCACCGGTAGGGGAGGGTCTCAGCCATAGGGATAGGATATGGGATAACATCTAATTACTGGAATACCTCTAACTATATAAATATACAGTGCAAATAACCTGTGTCTGGGCTCCTCAGGGGTAAAAATAAGTCATATGAGGCATTGCTCCTGGTAAAATTATTCTCAGAGACAACTAGTTGCTCCCATGATGCCTCCAGAAAAGGGCACGCTAGGCCGTCCGCTAAATTTGACAGGCAGGTATGAGTTCAGTGCTAGTGATCTCCACTGATGAAGACAGGGATAAGAAAACTGCACTGTCATACAGTCGCTGCTGGGGCTTTCACATTTCATTAGGACACACTCGTATGACGAGCAGGGAATAACACAGGACTGAGTCACACACACTGCACAGAGCAATTACCAGATCGGACCTCCAACATCTTAAACCAGGGTTTATTTTCAGTCTTTTCCTTTTAACTCCGCATATACTGCTGGAACAAAGCCAAATTCTGAGTGCTACACGAACGAGGTGGTCACAGGTCAGATAATGGTGGGTTTTACGCTACCCTGTGTTGCATATTCTGAACATCTGCTGATATTCTTCAGTATAAATCACGTTGACTATGGATCCAAACTGTGCCGATGTGTTTATGCCACAGAGCATGGTGGCTTAGTGCTCCAAGGACAGATTCTGCGAGGGGTTTCTATGTTTCTCCCGTCTATGCGTGTGTTCCCTACCACCTCCACTGGAGACTGCAAGTAATAAAAATGTGTAATCTGTAAAGCACTGTGGAATATGTTGGTGCTATCAAGTAAAATAAATCTACCACCCTCGGTTGGGTTTTATACAGTGTATTTAAAGAGCTTCGCCAGGAGATAGGCTGAGGGAGCTCCTCGAGAAGTAACTTGTCCTGCTGTGTGATTAGGACAGGTTTTGTATGTGCTAATAGGACGGCGGCCATTTTATTTCTCCTAATGATTGCTCTCTAGACCAGGCATGCTCAACCTGCAGCCCTCCAGCCAGGTAAGTATATTAATTGTGAGGGGCCCGGGCATATGGGGGGCATTTAATAGTCTTGGATAACCCCTTTAAGATAATAAATTAAAGATGTACTCCTTCTGGACAAAACTTGGCATGGGAAGATGTATAAACAAGGCTCTACATGTTTTTGGCTACAGTTCGTCTATATCTCCACCTGCCTCCCACTAAGAACCCAATATACCTGCGTGATGCACTGGGACATGTGGGTGGCAGTATAAATAAGGACAAGGGGCTGGACTTCCATGTGGGCTTCGACAGCACTGACGGTGCATCCATATGCCATATGTTTGCACTTTCTATAAGACGCAGCGCGGTCTGCCTTTGGCAATGCTGGAGACAGAAGGCTTTTTTTCTTTTTGTCTATGCTCCTTTGATATGAGGCACAGAAGTGCGCGACAAGTCAATCAGCGGCTAATTTACGTATTCTAGAAAGGAGGTACCCTTAATGAATATTCATCCGCCGTTTGATCAAGATGCACAGATAAAAATCAGGGACTACATAACACCATGAAGACGAGAAGCTTCTTAGGCCTCATTTACAGGTCAGTGAATTATGGAGGCGTGCTGTAGGTGTTCTCCTCGCCGGCACACCAATCCATTGATTTTAATGTGTTTATTCCCATCTTTGCTTTCCCACAGTGGGACAGTGATGAAACAATGAGACATGCATTGCTTTGGTCCATGTTGTGTACCAAACACATCTATGGGTCTGTGTACTGTCAGTGGTTTTCACTGATCCCTGGTAGGAGTTGCTGTAGAAACCCTTTTTTCAGGCTAGCACTGCATGTGAAATACGAATGGCAAAAAAAAAAAAAAAAAAAAAAAGGACCAACCTTCACAGATGAAAGGCTTTCACCAGCCGCCCTATTGGGCTCACAGCTGTACTAGTAACGAAAACTCATAACTGCTAACTGACGATACATAGCATGCATGCTGAAACGCGTAAAGCAACATACTGTGGAAACTAGCGCAGGCACATGTTCAGCACAGGTAGCACTTATGGGCTTTTGTTACAGGTACCCCACTAGAACATTCCTGTACTCAAAGTGGGCACAGCGGACTATTTTTACCCCATCAGGACTTGCAGGGTCTGCTCTACTTAGGGCCCTAGTCACCGGTGGGATCCTAGGCTTTCATCATAGTGAGGACCAGCTTAATATTGGGTGCACTACAGACAACATCTGAACGGTATGTACGTAGATCTCTATGGGCAGGAAAAAATTGCCCTGCCATTTATATGTATAGCTGTGATTCCTGCAGTCCTGTATGTGTGTGAATACTCATACTCTACTTTACTACAAAGCTAACCTTGCTTTTACAGTAACGTCCATGAAGAAATACAAGTGTCAACCGTATATAATTAACACAATTATGACAATCCTGGCTGATACTAAATGGGTGGAAACTAAGGACAGAATGAGCCTGTAAACCGGTTAGGTAATCCTCCCTCTACACTAAATTACTTCCACGGTTTATCCACTGGATATATGAAGACTTCGGAGCACTAGCTCTTCTTCTGTGGGAGTCTATGGGCCTTTCTTACGGCATGGGTATAAAGAACCCAATCAGCAGCGACGTGGTAGCATACCTGAGCCATATCACTGCCGATAATATCAGTTATGTTTTATGGTTTTAGGGTCCTTTCACACTGGCGTTTTTGTTTTCCGGCATAGAGATCTGTCGTCGGGTCTCTATGCCGGAAAAATCCTGACCAGGATCATCCCCATGCATTCTGAATGGAGAGAAATCCGTTCAGGATGCATCAGGATGACTTCAGTTCAGGACCGGAACGTTTTTTGGACGCAGCAAATACCGCAGCATGCTGCGCTTTTTGTTCCGTCCAAAAATCCGGAACACTTGCCGCAAGGCCGGATCCGGAATTAATGCCCATTGAAAGGCATTAATCCGGTTCCGGCCTTAAGCTAAACGTCGTTTCGGCGCATTGCCGGATCCGACATTTAGCTTTTTCTGACTGGTTACCATGGCAGCCAGGACGCTAAAGTCCTGGTTACCATGGTAAAATGTAGCAGGGAGCGGGGGAGCGGCATACTTACATTCCGTGCGGCTCTCGGGACGCTCCAGGATGACGTCAGGGCGCCCCAGTGCATAGATCACGTGATCGCATGGATCACGTGATCCATGCGCATGGGGCGCTCTGACGTCATTCTGGAGCGCCCCGGGAGCCGCAAGGATGGTAAGTATACCGCTCCTCGCTCCTACTATGGCAACCAGGACGCTAGTAGCGTCCTGGCTGCCATAGTAACCTGAAAGCATTTCGAAGACTGATCAGGATCCTGATCAGTCTTCTAATGCTTCAGGCGACCTGCGTTCTGACGGATCCGGCGGGACGGAAGTGCCTGCCGGATCCTCAGAACGCAAGTGTGAAAGGACCCTTAGACAGTTTTTATGATGCAAAGTACTTCTTCCACCACTGTAATGCTGCCTTTATAAGTATTAGTTTTTTTTTTTAATACATAACAGTCATGTGACTACATAAAAGAACCAGGATGAGCTTGGTGTCAGACATGATACGTCACCCATGCTGTATTTGGTACATATAGCTTTTCATAGACGGGGCCGTATTGTTGATTTTATATTAAATGTACAAAAAAAGAAAACAAAAACAAATTTACTTCAAGGAGAAAGAAGTGTCTCGCCTTAAGGGCTCATGCAAACGACCGTATTTTCTTTCCGTGTCCATACAGGTTTTTTTTTGCGGACCATATACGGAACCATTCATTTCAATGGGTCCGCAAATAAACGTAAAAAAACAAGGAAGTTACTCCGTGTGCAATCCGTATACGTATGTCTATTCCGCAAAGAATAAAATAAAAAACAGAACATGTCCTATTACTGTCTGAATTACGAAAAATGATAGGACGGTTCTATTAGGGGACAGCTGTTCTGTTATGCAAAATACGGAATGCACATGGACACCATCCGTATTTTTTGCGGATCCGTGTTTTGCGGACCACAAAATACATATGGTCACGTTCATGAGCCCTAAGGGTCCGTTCACACGTCCGTAAGTGTTTTGCAGATCCGCAAAACACGGAACGCACATGACCGGCAGTCTCATAGAAATTGCGGACAAGAATAGGACATGTTCTATTTTTTTGCGGAAGTGTGGAACGGAATTGCGGACAGCACACTGTGTGGTGTCCGCATCTTTTGCGGCCCCATTGAAAATGAATGGGTCCGCACCCGTTCCGCAAAATTGCGGAACGGATGCAGACCCATTTTGCGGACTTGTGAATGGACCCTAATGCCGGAGACAGGCTCAATAGAAAGTCTATGAGCCTCTCTGCAGCAGGAAGAAGTGAAGGCTCAGTGTCTGAAGGCTTGTAACTCCCCATTCTGGGGGTCTCAGCACTCGGATTTCCACCAATCAATATCTTTGATCTGTCATGCTGACATACCAAAAGATTGTTTTGAAGCACAGTTACCCTTTAAGCACAGGTACGACAGATTATGTGACCCACACGGGGAAGCAGTGATGATTACACACTGGGCCTGGCACTTGGATGCTTTGGCATGGTGTATGCCAGTACACACCAGTATATGGCAGGTGAGCGATTTTACCAGACACTATGGTGCTGACAGAGGTCACATAAAAGTCTACAGGGAAACACAGAACGCACTTGGGTCAGTGGCGTTCCTTTTAAAGCACGGCATGCTGCGAGTATTGCGTTTACCATAGTACCAGCCTCCTGGGTACGTATATGCCAGGCTCTAGACAGGACAGAGAAGAGTCTGCTGAACGTCTCTTTACAAGGTTATAAAAAGATAAAAAAAAGAAAAAAAAAAGAAAAACTTTCTGTTAACGGGGGAAGAACCTTTGCCCCTGTGATAATGTTACTATGCCTCTTTAAAGGGGTATTCCCATCTGGGACTTCTCTCTAAAATATGCAACCAGTTTTACATAGGTGTGGGTCCCACTGCCGTTTCCAAAACGGGACCCCCAAAGTGAACAGAGGGCAGCCCCCCTTGGTTCAGAAAACAGCTATATCCGGCGGCCCCATATCAGAGAATGGAAAGGTGGCCGCCCCCTTGCGTGGTGCGCTCTCCGACCATTCTCAGTACTCCCCTAGCAAGGAATGGGAAGCGATATGCCAATGTCCCGGATGGGCCAACCCCTTGAATGTGCAGTGACGAGGCATGGATATGAAGCCTCAGTTGTATCCAGGGTGGATATACAGAAAGAGGCATTGACATCTGTGTTATATAACCCAGAATCATTTTGTCCTTGAAGTACCAGCAGATCAAGGCGGGCAGTAATACCACATAATCTGCGAGAGCCAGATGGTGCAACAAATTAGGATTATCTGAGGGAATCCAACTGGTGTAGGACTTTAGATAGGTCATCCACTGTTCCCATCATAGAAAACAAGTTACATAGCAGACAGTGGGGGGGGGGTGGGGGGTAAAGGAGCAAACAGCAACGGGGGGAATAAAACCCATGAAGGAAGTAATAAAGGCAAATGGCATCATCATTACAACACCTTGTATAGCCTTTCTAGGAGAATCTACGACTAGCACTTCCCAGCAATACACGTGGCTGCTGACGGCACCATACAAGCTTCTACGGCACTACCGCTAACGTCACCTGGAAGTTTTCCCGGGAGGCGCATGTCTAGCTATTAAGAGCACCGGGAGGACCTATGGAGAAAGGAAAGCGGACTCAACGGGTGGCCACAGCTGCTGGAACTCAGCAGATTGGACTCTGATGGCATGGGGGGGATTTATCATGCCCTGCCCTCCAGAATTCGGTCTTCAAAGTGTCACAACAGTGTACTTTTGCTACTTTTTGGGGTCATTTGCGCTAAATTTTATCAACTTTTTGCATTTTTACACCACTCACACTCCAGATTTAACACTAGCTTTTTTTTGTTCAGAAAGTCCCCCCAGTGGTGGGGTGATACGGAAAACTGGAGCAACATTTCTAAAAGAAGTTTTAGGCTCAATGATGAGGCAAGTTTAATAACCTGTGTGTGCAGAATTGTGAGGATTTTCTTGCAGATTACATCCTATATGCAGACATTCGGGTTTAGAAAATCTGAAACACATCATTTATGCAATCCAAGTCCCGGCTCACCTTCACATGGAAACAGATCCTCTCGGTGCACAAAAGGCCTGGAGAAAAGTGACTGAAGTCCAATGTGAATGAGGTCCTGCACGTCAAGATGGATCCAATTAAAACATCTCCAGCTCGAGTAACAGAGCAGTCTTACGCGTTTCATATCAAAGACTATACATCATGGCTTGGTTGATTTTATTTGGATCCTTCTCGACACGCTGGACCTTATTCACATCATCACTTATGCTGCAGAATGTTGATTCCAAAGAACACAGGGTAGGGATTGACACTTTTCAACCCTATAGGGGAACATGCGGGGGAAGTGTATGTGGCGGATTTTCTGGCAGATTTTTCCACCACGTGTGAAGGCACCCTTTGGGCTCATGCACACGAACGTGTGCTGCCCGTTGCCGTATTGCGGACCGCATTTGCAGATCCGCAATACACGGGCAACTGTTCCGTGGGCATTCCGCGTCAAGGATGTGGACTTGTTCACTTCAATGAGTCCACAAATCTGGAGATGCGGAACGGAACACTACGGAGTGCTTCCGTGGGGTTCTGTTCCGCAAAAAGATAGAACTTGCTCTATCTTTTTGCGGAACGGACGGATGCAGACCCATTCGAGTTGAATGGGTCTGGATTCATCATGGCGGCCGTACGGAGGTTGCCCGTCCTTTGGGGACCACAATTACGGCCATGTGAATGAGCCCTTAGTTCGAAAAGGAACAAGCCTAGGTCACGGGACAGCCCATTTTTACTGGTCCTCCTGTCTGCTCTGCAGCTAGTGGGATCAACCCTACAAAGAATCCCATGGACGGCTCCTCGGGCTCATACCGCTCCTAGGTGTATGGCTGACTTTACTAATGAAGCACTTCAGATGCTCCCTACGTTATTGCAGGGATCAAAAGACATCACTATGGTTAGACCAAACACCTATGGCCACATCACCACTGTCCACATAGTACAGCATGTGAATTTGGTGCTTCATGTATTCCATATGAACCTTTGAAAAGTGAACCCGGCAGCCCAGTTTGCAATATTCTAGCAATTATATGGCGGTGTAGGCCACATCACAGTAAAACCACTGCTTTGCCATTGTGAAATAGTACATTTCCATATGTAAATGAGCCCGCCTGTACCACGCCATCCCTGACATATGAAATATCACTTGTGCACAACGCGCCTTGTGTTCCTTCTCTCCTGACATGAGCGGTAAGTTGGTACATAGACCTTGGTTTCCAGAAATCGCTGCACACGTCAGGCGATAAGGGAAACAGGACATGCGGCGCATGCGCGAGTGGACCGAGGAGCCAGCGGGGATATGTCATTCAAAGTGAGATGGGCAGGCTTGCGGCAGTGACCCGGCCAGTCAAAGGAGACGTCTTGACGACTCCAGGGCCCTCATTTACATACTGAAAGGTACCATCTCAAATAGTTATTATATCAAAATGACAGTTATGAAAAAGGCAACAATGATTTTGCCGAGATCTGACCCACAGCGCCAGTTGAATAAGGCAAGCTGTGCTGAAGGGGTGCCTTTAAGAAAAATCTGGGGAGTTTGTGTGAAATGAGCGGCACGCAGAGACAGCATAGGCCCACAGCCTACAGAGCATCCATATAACAGGTCTGTAAGGCTCCTGTCCCACTGGTTTCTATGTATGATGGCCCTGTGCAAGCTCTCCGCACATACGTCCGTGTCCGGTCAGTATACCGCTCTTTGTCGAATGTACCCTTTCCATACAGAAGGAGTAATTGCGGGGGGTCAGAGCTTGGACTTTTGATGAGGGATCATCTGAACAGTTTCCATTTAAAAGGAGTTGTCCGCTTTTCACTACTGATGATCTACCGTCAAATCGGTGGGGCCGACCCCCGACACCCCCATCGATAGGCTGGTTGAAGAGAAGACACTGCTCGTATGAGCCAGGCCTTCTCTGCTGTTTAGGCTACTTTCACACTAGCGTTTTTGCTGGATCCGGCAGGGTGCAGTCAAAACGCTTCCGTTACTGATAATACAACCATCTGCGTCCGTTATGAACGGATCCGGTTGTATTATCTGCAACATAGCCAAGACGGATCCGTCATGAACTCCACTGAAAGTCAATGGGGGGACGGATCCGTTCTCTATTGTGTCAGAGAAAACGGATCCGTCCCCATTGACTTACATCGTGTGTCATGACGGATGCGTCTTGCTCAGCACCACACCGCGGACAGAAAAACGCTGCTTGCAGAGTTATTCTGTCCGCGACGGGGACGCAGCCAAACCGAACGTAATGCATTCTGGTGCACTCCTTTACGTTCAGTTTGGTCCCCATTGACAATGAATTGGGACAAATCGGAAGAGTTTTCCCCGTTAATGAGATCCTATGGCGGATCTAAATAGCAGAAAGCGCAAGTGTGAAAGTAACCTTATCTGCCTGCTGCAGCAACTGGAGTGGCGAGCAGGGTAATTACAAGTATGGCGCCCTCATTCACTTGAACAGGAAGGAGCCGTCCCATAGAGGTGAATAGGGACGCCATACTTGTAATTACACCACCAAGCAGATCGGCAGAGACGGCTGTGCTCGTACGAGCGGTGTCTTCTCCTCACACAGATGATGGGCGGGGGGGTGCAGGGAGTAGAACCCCCACCAATCGGATAACGATGACTTAACCTGAGGATAGCTCATCAATAGTAAAAAGCGGACCACCCCTTTGACGGGGGGGCTGTGGTGACTAGCTCGGCAGGGATGCTTTTATTTTTTGACCAGCTGTCATTCCCAAGAACTGGTAAGCAGAGTTCCCTCAGAGTCATGGGCACATCCAAAGCTCTGTAGCGCTTTGATTAGAAGATCCTACACATACAATATAAAAAGCCATCCATTCCCACCATGGGACAGCACATTCATTAGTTAGAACTTTCCCCCATGGCTCTGGATCCTTTTGGTAAGGGTTACATTACTGGTTGCATCACCCATAAACCATCACCACTCCAACAACCAACTCTATGGAGGGGGGAAAGGGTACTGTTCATAGAGGCTGTGGGTCCCTGCCCTGCAGGAAAGTAGATGGCAGCCATGCCTGGAGAAGTATATATGGAGGGAAGACGTGACAGGTGTGTATACGCTGAGCGCTTCCTCGTGTGCCCTCCGTCCGGGGGCAGAGCAGGAACCCCGCACTCGGGTCCTCCCCACCTTGCCATTACCTGCTCGGAGCCGTCCAGCCTTCCCGAATCCCCCGCTCCGTCACTTGCCGCCTCCACCTGGCACGACATAGTGTGACGCAGTCTTGTAAGTGCCGCGCTATCGACACCAGACAAGTCCCTTGCGCAGCGCTCTCACTCTGAACCCCACAAGCCAGCAGCCAATCAGACGAAGGGCAACACAACAGAGCGCTGCAGCCTCTGCTCACGTGACCGCCCGGGCAGGAAGGCGGAAGCACTTTGGAGGCCATCTTTGAGTCAGGCAAACTGCGTTTGTCCCAATTCTACAGCTTACGCCGCGGGTTTATGTGTATTTCTTATTACTATATAATAATAATAACATCCGTATTGACCACCTCTGATGTTTTCACTTTCAGACCAGAACGAGAAACAAGCGTTTCTTTTTAATTTGGCAAAGAAACTCCAGAACGTCGTATTACATCAGTCTCTGGAATTCGGCCATTTTGGATAAGTCCTTACATTGTGGATGGGCTTCATAAAAATGGCTGCTAAAGGCGAGCGATGCCCCTCTTGCTGGGCAGGAAGTGACGTCACGGCGCTGTAGACACGCACGCCCGGAGCCTCTGCTGTTCTGCACCAGCGGTTCCTTGGTCGTGGACGCTGCTGCCCGGAGGGAGGTAGTCGCTCGGCACCAAGATGAACGCGCCGCCGGCCTTTGAGTCGTTCTTACTGTTTGAAGGCGAAAAAAAGTGAGTTACCGGAGACTAAACGGAGCCGTACCATTCTGCGCCTGCTTCGCGGGGTGTTTTTTTTTCTGCAGGCGCTTCAGCATAGAGACGTGAACCGTCGCCAATCATTAGCCACATATTGACCCACTTTCCTAGGACCAGGATGAATTTCCATGATTTTATAGTTCAAGTTGTAGAATCTGCCAAACTGGTGTAAAGGAAAACTGACTCACAGCACCAGTCAGATTTCGGCTTTCATTTTTCAAAGATGCTGTGAAAAAAGAAAGGTGGAATCTGATTGGTTGCTATGGGCAACTAAGCCAGTTGTACCTTACACTAGTTTTGATAAATCTGTCCTCTGGAGTCAACACAACTGGCCTTACTATTAACAAACGGATACAGTCCACATGAAAAGTACCTTGGTTTTATAAATGCATAGCTGAGTTGCAGCCTCCACAGCTGCATTCATAGTTCTGCTCTTTGCCTGTGTAATGGAAAGTTCTGTAAATGTACTGTTTGCAGTTTTATATATATATATATATATATATATATATTATATTATATTATTCCCTTACTTCCAGGCTCAATAATTATCGCATCTGAAAGTTTTCTCCACTGCACTCCTTTCTAGACAACCCTCCTATTGCCTAGAGTGGATACTAGACAGACTCCATCAAATCCTGACACTGCTCTGGTCATGGCAAATTCACATAAACTTGAATATTTCTACTCATTATAAAGCCTCATTTACACTTCAGTCTTCGGCTGCTGATTTCCATCAGTGATTTTGAGCCAAAATCAGGTGCAGATCTTTCCCTTATACCGTATGTCTGTGTAGCTCCAATCCTGGCTCGCAATCACTGATGGAAATCACTGACCAAACACTTATGTGTGAATGAGGCTTAATTTTTAGTTGGACGTCGTAAATTGCACATCTTTAAAGGGATTTCCAGGAATTTCTTTGTCTGGAGAAATCTATACTTGCTTGCTTTCTGGCTGTCTTCGATGGTCTTTCAGTCCCTGTTTCTTCAACTTCCACACAGACAGGGTCACATGTCACTGCAGCCAATGACTGGCCTCAGCAGTGACATGTCCCCACATGACCCAGCAGTGAAGTGCTTGGGGGTCACATCACCACTGAGAGCAGTCATTGGCTGCCGTGGTGATGTGACCCCCAGGCACATCACTGCTGGGTCATGTTACTTGGGGACATGTCACCACTGAGAGCAGTCATTGGCTGCAGTGGTGATGTGACCCCCAAGAACGTCACTGTTATGTCATGTTACTCGGGGACGTGTCACCACTGAGACCAGTTATTGGCTGCAGTGGTGATGTGACCCCCAGGCACATCACTGCTGGGTCATGTTACTTGGGGACATGTCACCACTGAGGCCAGTCATTGGCTGCAGTGGTGATGTGACCCCCAGGCACATCACTGCTGGGTCATGTTACTTGGGGACATGTCACCACTGAGACCAGTCATTGGCTACAGTAGTGATGTGAACCCAAGCACGTCACTACTATGTCATGTTACTCGGGGACATGTCACCTCTTAGGCCAGTTGTTGTCAGCAGTGGCACATTTGACCCCAAGCATGTCACTGTTATGTCATGTTACTCGGGGACATGTCACCACTGAGACCAGTCATTGGCTGCAGTGGTGATGTGACCCCCAGGCACATCACTGCTGGGTCATGTTACTTGGGGACATGTCACCACTGAGACCAGTCATTGGCTACAGTAGTGATGTGAACCCAAGCACGTCACTACTATGTCATGTTACTCGGGGACATGTCACCTCTTAGGCCAGTTGTTGTCAGCAGTGGCACATTTGACCCCAAGCATGTCACTGTTATGTCATGTTACTCGGGGACATGTCACCACTGAGACCAGTCATTGGCTGCAGTGGTGATGTGACCCCCAGGCACATCACTGCTGGGTCATGTTACTTGGGGACATGTCACCACTGAGACCAGTCATTGGCTACAGTAGTGATGTGAACCCAAGCACGTCCCTACTATGTCATCTTACTCGGGGACATGTCACCTCTTAGGCCAGTCGTTGTCAGCAGTGGCACATTTGACCCCAAGCATGTCACTGTTATGTCATGTTACTCGGGGACATGTCACCACTGAGACCAGTCATTGGCTGCAGTGGTGATTTGACCCCCAGGCACATCACTGCTGGGTCATGTTACTTGGAGACATGTCACCATTGAGGCCTGTCATTGGCTGCAGTGGTGATGTGACCCCAAGCATGTCACTGTTATGTCATGTTACTTGGGGACATGTCGCCACTGCGGTCAGTCATTGGCTGCAGTGGTGATGTGACCCCAAGCATGTCACTGCTATGTCATGTTACTCCGGGACATGTCACCTCTTAGGCCAGTCATTGGCAGCAGTGGCACATGTGACCCTGTCCGTGTGGAAGTTGACAGGCAGGAACCAGAAGACAATTGAAGAGAGCCATGGAGCTGCGGGGAACAGGGTGTATGGATTCTCCACAGGTATTCCAGGCTGGGGTAAAAAAAAAAAAACAACATGGACAACCCCTTTTAATTTATGCACGTCCTCCTCATGAAGATGTAAGCTATCTGGGGCCAGGTGACCACGCTACCTGGTAGAAGACATTTTTATCTCGGCTGTCATCTCAGTACACAGTAATTCTTGCTTATTTTGGGCTAATAAAAGTCCTTCTGTAAGACAGTGGATACTTTTCTCAGGCGTCTTTTATTGGCTATTGTCATGATTTTGTTTTCTATATATATATTTGATATCTGAAGATGCCAATGAGTTGTAATGCTGTGCTTATTCTGTTCCCTCCTCTGCAGGATAACCATTACTAAGGATACAAAGGTGCCAAATGCCTGTCTGTTCACCATCAATAAGGAAGACCACACAATTGGAAATATCATTAAATCGTAAGTGTTGCTTCATTCTGCTACATGAGGAAGGTTGCTCGTACAAGGGGTTGTCCCATGACAAGCACACTTATCCAAGTCACTTGGGATCCCTGCTTATCATGACAACAGAAGCCCCATGTTCTCCTGGTCACACATTTACGCTGGCCGTTTATTTGTCTGGGACTGCAGGACATAGCTGAGCGCTTCTCTCATAGAGCTGAATGGATCCACAGCGTATGTGCTTGACCACCACTCCATTCAAACAGGGGAACACAAGGCCCCTGTTCTTGTGAACTTGGGATACCGTTAGGGGATAAGTGTTTGTCAAGGGCCAGCCCCAGATCTATGTCGGGAGACTTTCCCGAAGTACAGTACTGTGCAAAAGTTCTAGATAGGGGTGGAAAAGATGCTGCACAGTAAGAGTAGATCCAGTTCTGGCTTTGGCTGAAAAACCTGCAGGAAAATCAAAATCTTCCTCAAATCCTTCTCCAAATCTCTGTGAGAACCCACCTTAAGAATGCTTTAAAAAATAGAAGTTTCAGTAGTTTATTCTTGTCAATTAACAAAATGTAAAGTGAATGAAGAAAGGAGAAATCAAAATCGGATAAATATTTGGTGTGACCACCCTTTGCCTTCAAAACCTCATCAGTTCTTCAAGATTTACTTACACACAGTTTTTGAAGGAACTCGGCAGGGAGGTTGTTCCAAACATCTTGGAGAACCACTCACAGATCTTCTGAGTATGTAGACTTACTCAAATCCTTATGATCCCAGACAGGCTCAATCGTGTTCAGATCAGGGCACTGTGGGGCCATATCATCACTTCCAAGAATCCTTGTTTGGGGTTGTTGGGGGTCAGTCATACTCCTCCTGATGGTATTGCATGATTGATAAGTATCTGCCTGTATTTCTCAGCATTAATTCTGACCAAAACTTGGTGGCAGTAGATAAGCCACATCATGATTACTTCCTTTTGATATCTGAAGACTGGCCGAAACCAGTGGGTCCTAGGTCCACTCATCTATTGCTCAGAGACGTCTGGCCAGAGGAGGTGGTCAAAAAGCAACACCTTCGATATGGAAACACGGCTAAATGACTGAAGTATGCATAAAAACATAGGCCCCGTTGTGTAGAAAAATGGCATCAGGTGCTCTGGACTGAGTCAAAATGTGAAATATTTGGCTGTAACAGAAGGCTGCAGTGGTGATGTGACCCCCAAGCACGTCACTGCTATGTCATGTTACTCGGGGACATGTCACCACTGAGACCAGTCATTGGCTGCAGTGGTGATGTGACCAAGAAGGCCGTTTGTTCTCCAAGGGAGGGGTGCAATGATGAGTGTCTGCAGGTAGCAGTGAACCATGGTGGAGGTTCTATGCTCGTTTAAGCAAATTGAAGTGAATGGGGGCATGCAGCAGTTATGGGGGCTGTCTACTACAATGTTTTGGCTCTGACTTCCGACAACAGAACAGCTGATCTTGAGGGTGCAGGAACCCTGCCTACCAGCAATACAAGGCTGGGCAACCCCTTTAAAAGGGTTGTCCGATATCTAAAATATAGCCGCCTTGTCCCTGTCGTGGCCTGCTATTGGCTGACACCACCGTTGATCTGAACGACAGCTAGATGCAGTGGGTGCTGGGGAGCAGGTAAGTAGAATCCATTCAAGGGGCCCGGGCATGGGGGGTATTTTAAATATTAGGACTCAGCCTAATTTAGTACTTTGGGCATTTTATTTTTTCATCTCTAATTTAAAAAAAAAAAAAACATAATCTGAAAGTGAGAGCAGGGAACCAGCTGTTTAATACAGCTGACCCTCGCAATTTATATTTTCTGCAGATCATTTCATTACAGGCCTGAAAACTGAGGCTCGGAATTGTCATGGAAAACTTGTTTAGATCCAGGTCACCAAATACACCAGTATTATACTGAGGAAGATGGACAGCACTGCTTGAAAAAGGCTCTATTGTCGAGCCGAAACGTCGTCTCTCCACTTGGTTGAATAAAGAACACCTGGAATTTTTTTGGGAGTGCTGTCCATCTTCCTCAGTATACAATTGGGTCGCTCACACCCCAGGACCTAGCACCCATACCGTTTTGGAGTCGCCCGGTGCTGCCAGGTTTTTTTCATTTTTTATATATATATATATATATATATATATATATATATATATATATATATATATATATATATATATATATATATAAAATCTATTGGTAGGACTTAATTTATGTGTGAACATAGCAATCTCTTCCCTCACCTGATAAACCTGTACATTTGGAAGAAAGACTTCCGTGAGTGGTAAAGGAGTTTTTTCCCAAGGTAACAAGGGTTAAGTCAGTGGTTCCTTCTTTTCTCTTTGGAGCTGTCGCGTACACACAAGGTCGTTGGGCCATCTTAACAAAATCCATCCATTTTTAACTGTGCTCGGCCAACTTAAATCTGTATAAACACTTTTGCAGTCTAGTAGGTTGCATTACCTGAATGTATGCAGCTACACGTGAAGACTTGCAGCTGCCCAGGGTCATGTATACCTGTAATACATGCGCGACTTCTGCCCAGGATCATCTATACCTGTAATACATGCGCGACTTCTGCCCAGGGCAGTCATTTTTTGGCATATGCTTTTATGGTGTGCAGTTGTTAGTTGTGCTCATTCCCATTCTTTCGGAGATAAAGTTACTTATGAACGAGCCAAGGATCTCATCTTCTAGTAGGACACACTGCTCGTAATGATCAGTTACTGCTGGACACCATTCAGACTGTGTTCTATTCTAAGTGCTCCTGTTTGACCAGTTGTATCATATGTAGTGACATGTATTAGAGGAAGCGGTAATGTCACATACTGTGAAACCTCTCTAGAAGATCACCTCTTTTTAGAAGACCACCATGGCCCTGATATAGATCAGATTTCCTTTATATCCTATTGGTTCAAGAAGACAACCCCCTAGAAGATATTTAGGGGGGCCATCTCAGAGAGGTTCATTACATAATGTTTTTGCATACGTCTTGTGTACCGTATAATGTATGAAAAGTGTATGCCGTATTCTTTTTTTGCAGTCAGCTGTTAAAGGACCCTCAGGTGCTCTTTGCTGGATACAAAGTACCACATCCCCTGGAACATAAAATTATTATAAGAGTCCAGACGACACCAGAATACAGTCCTCAGGAGGCATTTACCAATGCTATCACAGATTTGATAAGTGAGCTATCCCTGTTGGAAGAAAGATTTAGGGTATGTACTGAACTAAAGGAATGGCTTTTTTTCCAGTAATCATTGTCAGTATTTAGCTATATGTTTATGTTCTGCTTTCCTATCAGTTTTACTTCTCATTTATGCTCGGTAGCTAGCACTGTATAAAATGATGTTCAAATAGGCTTGGAAAAAAAAAAAACACCAATAGTCAGGGTATCGAAACAAAAAAACGCACCTCAATAAAAAAAAAAAAAGCCACTACAAAAAAACATGTGTGTAGTGATAACATCTAGATGTGCTGGGAGGGGTTTTTTTTACAAAAAAAAGTGGTCATACTCGTAGCTGTGACAAGCCATGTTGTAAAGAAAAGAGTAATGATGGAATACTTACAGAAGACCTCTCATGTATTTTTATTTTTTTATTTTTTACTTGCGGGGTACGCTCTGCTGATGCTGCCACCCATCATTGTTCTATTTTTATCAAATACCCCTTGCTTGCACCTCTGTGCCCCCCTGCAGTTTTTGCACCCAGTATGTTAAAGGGGTCTTCCCATCTCAGACAATGGGAGCATATCGCTAGGCTATGCCCCCATTGTTTGATAGGTGCGGGTCCCACCGTTGGGGCCCGCACCTACGAGAATGAAGCTGGGAGAGCTGTGGCTGGAGGACCCCGGATTTCCTGGGGTCCATCCACCACCAAGCACTGCTCCCATAGAAGTGAATTGGAGCGCACTGCGCATGCGCGGGCCATGCTCCCGTTCATTTCTATGGGGCAGACGGAAATAGCCGAGCCAGCTCGGCTATTTTTGGCGGCCCCATAGAAATGAATGGAGGCCGGCTGCGCAGTGCACCCTCCGTTCATTACCCTGCTCCGTTTTCATTGTAGGTGCGGGTCCCAGCGGTGGGACCCGCACCTATCAAACAATGGGGGCATATCCTAGCGATATGGAGAGCGTCACAGCCAGGGAGGAGGTGAGCTGTTGTTTCTCCCTGGCTGTGACACACTCCGCTGCAATTTGGGCTCGGCACAGCTAGGCAGAAGGAGACGTCCGCTGAGAAACCCTGGCATCTCCTCCTCCCCTGTACTGATGCTCAGCATTAACATACTGGGCGTGAAAACTGCAGGGGGCACACATGAAAAGTCCTCTTTTAAAGCAGTGTCTGGTTTTTTAAATTTTTTTTAAATACCTTGCATTTGGAATTGTGAGTTAACGGAGTGGGTCTCCTGCACATAGCAGCTACAAAGAAAGAAATGTCTCTTGTTCTGGGGGATGTGATATGTCTGTGCAATACACAGACAGCCCACTGATTTCAGTGGAAACTGTAATGCTGCATTTCCCCTGCAGGGATATTGTGCACTTGCTGCTGGTAATTCTCACACATCACATCAGATCGCTGGGGTTTCTAACAGGATACCTTTTTTTCAGCTCCATTCCCTACAATAAAACATGTGAGCTTGGTCCTGTATAGAATAGATGCCTGTGTAAGTCATTTTGTATTCAAGGGGTTATCCAAGACTATAAAATCATACGCCGGGCCCCTCACAATGAATATACTTACATGGCTCCCCGCTCCCTGTGCCGTTCTTGGTCCCCGCACCCTGTGCCGTTCTTGGTCCCCGCACCTCTGCTGCTTCTCCCCGTGCGAGGATGAAAACGCTCGTCCCCATCTGCCATTGACTGCTCTCCCCCGACACTGGATGTTTTCATCCCCGCACAGGGAGAAGCCGCAGCAGCGGTCCGGTGACAAGGAGCCGCGTGGGGAGCCAGGTAAGTATGTTCATTGTGAGGGGCCCGGCATATGGGGGAGCATTTTATAGTTTTGGATAACCCCTTTAATAAATTCTGCTCATTCAGTTGAGTTATAAAGATGCTGATATTTTTACGACTTGTTGAAATTCACTGCTGTAGTAATGTGGTTTTATGAATACAGGCTTACACTGCCTTTTCTATTAACCAGTTTGTTAGACTGATTTTTTTATGTCATTACTTACATTTCCATGTCTTCCTTTCTTCAGGTTGCCATTAAGGATAAACAAGAGGGAATTGAATAAACCTGGAGAATGTTTCCTCTGCTATAATGTTGCCGCAGCTTCAACATTTCCCTTTTCTGTGGGGAGCTAATATGAATAGTGTTTGTT
Organism: Bufotes viridis; assembly: GCA_033119425.1. Classification (NCBI taxonomy): domain Eukaryota; kingdom Metazoa; phylum Chordata; class Amphibia; order Anura; family Bufonidae; genus Bufotes; species Bufotes viridis. Next base: position 280,532,950 of record CM065591.1, on the reverse strand, counting down.
TTTTTTTTTTTTTTTTTTAAATAAAGTAACTTTAATTTTGTGCTTGAGCTTTTATTTTTCTGTATACTGAATGGTAGAGCACACCGTTGCTTATACAGGTGCTCTGTGGAAGGATGCCTCCATCCAGAGAGAGGACTGCGGCCTAGTGTGTTAGATGCAAGGTTCAATGTGATTTATTCAATGGCATTCCAACATATAATATGCAGGAATGTTTCATTCAACGATTTCAATGGCAGGCAAGATTAAAGGGGTTGTCCCTTCTGGACATTTATAGTGTATCAAAGGTGTCTCCTTTGGGACTCCTGCCCCTCAAGAAGCGGGCCCTCTCATGAATGGAGAGTTATCTTACAAGCTGTATTTAAAAAGAAGCGGTCAGTGGTTCTGACTGGTGGAAGTCGAGTCAGACCATACATTTCCCCTGCAGCGGTGACAAAATCCTCTCTGATCCACTGTCTGTGGTCTAAGTTCTTTAATTAGATTACAATTTTGTCAACTACGGGAAAATGCTAGGTCTGAATAAACAGTGAAAGATGCAAAAGTGGTGGGATCGGCTCACCCATCCTATAGGACGCAGCGCACGATACAACAGGGCGGGCTCCCCGGGATGAAGGCGATAAATGGAAAACGCTCTAAAGTCTTTATTCAATCTTCGGACACATATGCTTATGCATTTCAGGTGCTGATGCAGTCCTTAAAAGTCATAAAACTTATCCCATCTGTAATGTAAAAAATGGAAATCGGACATTGTATATAACATAGAAGTCTCTTTCTAACAAACTGAGAACCATCTCTGAACCCCACATGGATCTAGAGATCTCTCCATTTATTTCTACAACTAGCCTGCTAGATTTTAATTAAAGCTGGCAGCTCAGGGGGTGTGTACTTTCTCAGGGGGCATACCCTTTCTGATGCAGTTAAAGGATGGAACCCAACATGTATGTCAGCTGGAAAGAGAACTTGGAAGAAGAGCAAACAGCAGGTGGCGCTATACAGATTGATTTCAGTGAATGTATAATTACATGCAATTACAAAAGTGTTTAGATCTAAGTGCTGGTTTAAAAAATGTAAAAAATAATTTGTGGGACAACTCCCTTGAAGGTTGCAACAGAAACCTTAAGGCTGGGTTCACACGAGCGTGTCCGGATTAGGTCCGGATGCGTTGCGGATGCGTTCAGTGAAAACTGAGCGTTTTCACAGGCAAAGCCATTCAGTTTTGCCTGCGATTGCGTTCAGTTCGTTTTTCTTTTTCACCTATGACAGCACCCGTGGAGATACACCGCCCCCATCCAGGACAGGAAACAGAACACCACACTGCTTTAAAAGGAGGAGTCAAATCCCATCTCACCAGTTCTGTTTCCTGTCCTAAGGGTCAGGTATGGATCCACACTGCAAGAGGATTGAATGCTGCGGGCGCCCCGACCGTTGGGTTTGAGGAGGGCTTACCCGGGTGGTGTAAGTTCTTCTTGGGAAGCAGCCTGCCAAGTCTGGGCAGCTTCATCTTCCTCCGCTTCTGGCTCCCTCTACATGCGGAGGTAATGTCCTTTCTGCCTCCTGCATGGCGGCGATGCGGCCGTGTTCGCGGACCTGGCTGCCGGCTAAGCGCACTTCCGGTGCGAGGCAGCAGAGGGAGGCGTTCTGCGCAGGTCCGGAAGTAGGAGGAGCCGCTTCACACGCGCGGCAGATGTAAAGCCCCAGCCAGCATAGGACGGCGTGCTGGTGCAGCAGCAGTCCGCAGTCTCCATTAGGCATCTGCCAGACTGAACATGGAGGAGGGACAGCGTGTGGAGGCCACTGGGACCACCAATGAGCCGGTATTTTGGTGGGGTAAGAGGGGTTTATGCCCCAATCCTTCTTCTGTTGTCCCTTTTACTTATATTTGAGGGCTCTCATTTGTAGATCCCAAAGGAGAGCAAGAAGGGCTCAAGGTCTAAGGACAGAGGATGTGCCCTGTGTAAGAAGAGGCTGGCCTCAAGCTATGAGAAGCCATTATGTCAGCACTGTATAGGAAAATTGGTGCAAGAAGAGACTCCTTCTATGATTACAAATTTAAAACAGATGATCCGGGAGGAGGTCAGGGAGACGGTAAAAGAATCGGTCAGCAGCCTTCTAGAAAACCGTCCTAGTACTTCAGCGGCAGCTTCTTCTGCTCCCTCAAGTGACCTGGATGTATTATCAGGTTTAGAAGAAGAAGGAGAGAGAATTTCATCGGATGAATCCTTTGATGGGGAGTCAGCAGGCAGACCGTTTTTTCATTCTGAAAACATTAACTCTTTACTAAAAATAGTCAGGGCTACGATGGGGCTAGATGACCAAAAGGCTCCTCAGTCTGTCCGTAACTCCATGTTTGAGGGAATAGGCGCTAAAAATCTAGAAGTTTTGATGTTCACGAGAATATAGAAGCCTTAATCTCTAAGGAATGGAATAAGCCTGATAGAAAATTTTTGTTCCCGCCTCTCTAAAACGCAAATACCCTTTTGAGGAGAAGGCGTCAGCTCACTGGGAAAGGGCCCCAAAACTAGATGCTCCTGTGGCTAAGATGTCTAAAAAGCAGCACTTCCCTTTGAGGATTCAGGATCACTTAAAGATATAATGGATAAAAGAGCGGATATATATCTAAAGAAAAATTGGGAGGCTACTACTGCGGCCTTTAAACCAGCTATTGCTGCGGTACAGGTTGCAAGATCCCTTAAAGTCTGGGTCTCTGAGCTAGAGGGGCATATAAAAGAGGGAACTCCTAGGGAGGCTATCCTCTCCTCTTTTCCTACCATTCTAAATGCTGTCGATTTTCTTTCTGATGCTTCCGTTGACTCTCTAAGATTTTCAGCTAGAGCCTCTGCATTATCCAATTCAGCCAGAAGGGCGATTTGGTTAAAGAATTGGAATGGGGACGCTACCTCTAAGGCAAAACTCTGTGGGATCCCCTGTCAAGGAGAGTTTTTATTTGGGCCTGTTCTTGATGAATTACTGGAAAAGGCCTCAGATAAAAGGAAAGGGTTCCCTACTTCTAGTCGTCCACCCGCAAAGAGGCCGTTTCGTGCCCAGAATAGGTTCTATAGGAAGAGAGAGACGTCCAGACAGATCCAGGGCTCCACTAGTAAAGCTAAGGGCTTTCTTTTTCCCGGTCAGAAGCCTCTAAGAAAAAAACAGAATGACGCCAGGTCTCCGGTAGGAGGGCGACTCTCAGAATATCTAAAGAACTGGCAAAAGATTTCAAACAGCCCCTGGATTTTGCAGATCATAGAGGAAGGTTACCAGATAAATTTCAAGAGCCTTCCCAAGGACAGATTTGTAAAAACAGATCTTCGCACAGATCCAGTAAAGCAAAAAGCTTTGGTATCAGAAGTCTTTTCCCTGTTAGAAAAGAAGGTGTTATTGAGAGTACCTTTACAGGAGATGGGAAAGGGTTACTACTCAACTCTGTTTCTTGTAAAGAAGCCAAATGGGTCCTACCGAGCTATAATAAATTTGAAATTGCTGAACAAACATTTAGTGTACGAAAAATTCCGTATGGAGACAATCAGGACGACAGTGTTATACCTTTTCAGGGATGTTTCATGGCCACTCTAGATTTGAGGGATGCCTATTATCATATTCCCATTCATCCCTCACACCAGAAGTTCCTGAGAGCAGCTATTCAGTTAGAAGGGGAACTTCTTCATGTACAGTTCAGGGCCCTACCTTTCGGTCTAGCGCAGGCTCCCAGACTTTTTACCAAAGTGGTTGCAGAGATGATGGCTCATATAAGGGAGAAGAAAACGATCATTGTCCCTTATCTGGACGACTTCCTACTGATATCCCACTCGTGCAGTCAGTTGGAGAAACAGATAGTGTGGGTCAAGGAAGTTTTGATAAAGTTAGGCTGGGAGATAAATGTAGAAAAGTCCAACTTAATACCAACTCAGAGATGTGTTTTTCTAGGGATGATTTTGGATTCAGTAAATCAGAGGTGCCAACTTCCAAGACCAAAAGCCTTGAACGTAATCAAGGAAATTCAGAGCCTAGCTCAGAGTCAGTCAGTTTCATTGAGAAGAGCCATGTCGGTTCTGGGCCTTATGACTGCTACCATCCCAGGAGTAGAATGGGCTCAGTTTCATTCGAGGCCCCTTCAGTGGCAGATTCTGCAAGAATGGGACAAGAGCCTTGTGTCTCTAGATTCAGTTTTCAGTCTCTCTCCTCAGACCACTCTGTCCCTGGGATGGTGGGAGAACATTCAGAACCTTCAGAGAGGAGTACCCTGGGAGAGAAAGGAGGTTTTGTCTTTAACCACAGATGCGAGCCCTTGGGGTTGGGGTGCCCACTTTCAAGGGTCACTTCTACAGGGGTCCTGGAACAAGGACCTTCAAAACCAATCCCAGAATTTCAGGGAACTAAACGCTATAAAATTAGCTCTGACTCAGTGCCTTCCCGAGTAAAAGACAGAAATGTGAGAGTTTACTCGGACAATATGACTGCGGTAGCTTATATAAACAGACAGGGAGGGACCAGATCTTCTTCTCTAATGTCCCTGGCTCAGGAGATCTTTCAGCTTGCAGAAGGTTCTCTATTATCAATTTCTGCAGTCTATCTGAGGGGAGAGGAGAATATAACCGCAGATTTCTTGAGCCGTCATCAGCTTCACCAAGGGGAATGGTCCCTGGATCCTTATATTTTCAGGAAGATAGAAGGTCTGTGGGGGTCTCCAGACATAGACCTTTTTCTTCCAGAAACAACAGGAAGGTGGAGAAGTTCTACTCCCTTTCTCCAGAGGACCATCCTACAGCAGTGGACGCCCTAGCCCAGCCTTGGGGAGGGGTCTCCTTTACGCATTTCCTCCACTGAAACTCATCCCGAGGGTGTTGAGAAAGATCCGGGAGGAGAAGGCACTAGTAATCATGGTGGCGCCCTTCTGGCCCAGAAGAGTGTGGTTTTCATGGCTCCGGAAGTTGTCGGTGGGAACTCCTTGGGTCCTTCCGACAATTCCGGGCCTGCTGAGACAGGGCCCAGTTTATCACCCAGAGATAAAGAACTTGCACTTGACGGCCTGGCTTTTGAAAGGCAGATATTAAAGAAAAAGGGGTTATCGGAGGGGTTATTACTACCCTGCTAGCTAGCCGCAAGAAGATTACTTCTTCCATTTATTCTCGCATATGGAAGACCTTTTTAGTTTCTCTAAGTCACCTGTTGATGTGCTAGAACCCCCTCCGATACCTCTAATTTTAGATTTCCTACAGGCAGGTTGGAATAAAGGTCTCAGACCCAGTACCTTGAAAGTTCAAGTCTCAGCATTAAGTGCTCTGTTTGAATTTAAATTAGCCTTTCACCCCTGGATCAAGAGGTTTATCACGGCGGTGTCCAAGTTAGCTCCAGTGACTAAGGCCAGGTTTCCTCCTTGGGATCTCAATATAGTTCTCTCTGCTCTCACTAAAGATCCTTTTGAGCCCTTAGAGAAGATCTCCATAAAAATGTTATCTTTGAAGCTTGTATTACTTTTAGCAGTCACTTCGGCAAGGAGGGTGGGAGAGATTGCAGCTCTCTCGGTGAATAGACCTTACTTAAACATTCTAGAAGATAGGGTAATAATTTCCCTGACCCGGCCTTCCTTCCTAAGGTTTCTTCCTCCTTTCACCGATCCAAGGAGATTGTTTTGCCATCCTTTTTGCTTCCCTAAGGATGATAAAGAGGCAGAACTTCATTGCCTTGATGTAAGGAGGTGCCTTCTTGTATACCTGGAGGCTACCAGGCCATGGAGGTCTTCTTCCAAGTTGTTTGTCTGTTTTCAGGGGAGGCAGAAGGGAATGGCGGCTTCTTCCCAGTCGATCGCAAGATGGATTAAGCAAGCCATTCAGTTATCTTATTCAGCTAAAGGACTAGAACCTCCTGTTCAGTTTGGAGCACATTCCACTAGATCTATCTCTACATCTTGGGCAGAGAGGGCCTCGGCCTCTATTGAACAGATTTGTGGTGCAGCCACCTGGAGTTCACCTCACACTTTCTTTAAACATTACAGGCTCCAGCTTCCCTCAAATGAGGGGCTGGGTTTTGGCCAGAAGGTGCTTCAGGCGGTTATCCCACCCTAGAGTGTATCTTGCTGATATCTCCATGGGTGCTGTCATAGGTGAAAAAGAAAATTACGATTACACTTACCGGTAATACGTTTTCTTTGAGCCTATGACAGCACCCGCCTAATTCCCTCCCTATATATATATATATATATATAAAAAAAAAATAAAAAAAAAATGAGTACAGGAGTAATAAGATTGTATTACACATTCTGTTGTTGTCACTTTACTTTCCTTAGTTCTTGATATAGTACTGGTGAGATGGGATTTGACTCCTCCTTTTAAAGCAGTGTGGTGTTCTGTTTCCTGTCCTGGATGGGGGCGGTGTATCTCCACGGGTGCTGTCATAGGCTCAAAGAAAACGTATTACCGGTAAGTGTAATCGTAATTTTTTCCGCGCGGATGCAATGCGTTTTGATGCGTTTTTCACGCGCGTGATAAAAAACTGAAGGTTTACAAACAACATCTCCTAGCAACCATCAGTGAAAAACGCAACGCACCCGCACTTGCTTGCGGATGCTATGCGTAATTAACGCAGCCCCATTCACTTCTATGGGGCTAGGGCTGCATGAAAAACGCAGAATATAGAACATGCTGCGATTTTCACGCAACGCACAAGTGATGCGTGAAAAAAAACGCTCATGTACACAGACCCATAGAAATGAATGGGTCAGGATTCAGTGCGGGTGCAATGCGTTCACATCACGCATTGCACCCGCGCGGAAATCACGCTCGTGTGAATGCAGCCTAAAACTACCACTAGTTAATTTATGGTAACTAACCCTGATACCGCATACCCAGTGGTGTAACTAGAAAGAACTGGGCTCCGCAGCAAATACCACCCTCATTCCTGCAGCTAGTCAGACCAGGCCAGATTATCCGCTCAATGGATTTCCTGTGTATACTGTATGTCATGTCATTGTATAATACTGCGAGCGCTGATCAGATACTGATGACCCGCCATGGAGAAGGTGAGCTTTTTTTCCATAGCGTCACCACGACGGCATTACAATGAGATTGACCCCTGACCTCTGTAGGGGCAGGAACAGAGAAAGGTTTATAACACTCCACCCACCACCTTAACACCAGTGTTTCCTGTCCCTACAGAGGGCAGGACGGAGAAAGGTCTCCTTGCATGCCGAGGAGGTGAAGATTTCTTCTACTAGGATCACCCCTACCCTCCTGCGGTCGCGTACTAAAGCTGGGTAGGGGGTAGTGGGGAAGACTCGCTCTGGGTTCAGAGCCTGCTCCCGGGGCAAATTGAATACCTCCTCCAATCTTGGAGGAGCTATGCCCAGCGCCTCTATGCGCTATATAAATTTCTTATCTTTCCCCGGTCTCCCCTCGTGACATACCGGTGGAAGATCTTCTGTCAGAGACACCATGACAGGCCGCGCTCCGGAAACTCGATGGTCTCCTCTTCCGGACCTCCCGCGCTACACCGGAAGTAGCGGAGAGGCCCTCTTGCCAGATAAGTCTCTATGGTACTCCTTCCGGTCCTCCCGCGTGACGTCACCGGAAGCAGTAGACTCTCCGGAATGAATCTATGGTGCACCCTTCCGGCCTCCTGCGTGACTCAAACCGGAAGTAGCTGTATATTCAAGGCAGCACTGTTTATCTGCATTGGACCCGGTTCTCCTTGCGTGACAGACGGGGGAGGAGTTAAGGTAAGGCGGGAATTTTACGCCTTTTTAAACCCGCAGTCTTCTCCAGTCACTGCTCGTTTCTGGCACCTGCAACATGTCGGGCCAAGAGCAGTCCGCAGATACACCTGCACCTCAGTCCGTAAGTCTCCCTGTGGGGGAGGTCTTTTTCTTTCTAAGGGACTTCAGGAAGTTTGGTTAACATATTTTTCCTTACTATGTACCTTTATTCACAGATTAAGGACCCTCAGAGAAAAATCAAGAAATCTGCTAAATGTATATCTTGCTTTTCTAAACTTCCTGAAGATTATACAAAAAAACTTTGCAAATCATGTATTTCAAATGTAATCCGTCAGGAACAACCATCTCTGATGGAAGAATTTAGAGTCATGATGCGGGATGAGATTAAATCCTCCATTGCTCAATTATCTGTACAAAAAGAGTCACTCATTATGCCCGAACCCCCCCCTAAACGTCTAAAAATCAGAGACAACCCATCTTCTGATTCTGAAGATTTTGGGGATGATACCTCGTCCTCCAGATTCTTGGATGAGGACGATATATCATCCGAATTTATGGACCCAGATACGGCCAGAAGATTCCTGTTTTCTTCTGAGGACATGCCGGAACTTCTTAAGGTAGTGAGGACAACGATGGGGGTTGAAGAAATTCAAGAACCACTGTCAGTACAGGAAGAAATGTTTGGGGGACTCCGTACTAAAAAATCCAGAGTTTTCCCTATTAACGAGAATATCCGTAATATGGTTCTTGACGAATGGGCAGAACCTGAAAGAAGGTTGGGAGTTTCAAAATCTTTCAGAAACCGCCTGTTGTTTGACCCCAAAGAATCAAAAATCTTTGACACTATCCCTAAAATTGACGCCCAAGTGGCAAAAGTTAACAAGAAAACTTCACTTCCCTTTGAGGATACTTCCCAGTTAAAGGACCCCTTAGACAGGAAGGCTGATAGTCTGCTACGTAGATCTTGGGAGGCGGCCATGTTAAATTTAAAATCAAATATTGCGGCCACTTCGGTAGCCAGATCAATGTTTAGATGGCTTAGCGAACTAGAAGATCGTCGGTCTAATTCCTCGCCAGATGAACTCCTAGAATCCCTTCCGCTACTAAAATCAGCCACCGCCTTCCTAGCCGACGCATCTGCAGAATCGGTTCGGTTTGCAGCAAAAGATACAGGTTTCTCTAATGCAGCCAGAAGAGCCTTATGGGTCAAATGCTGGGGAGGTGATAGACTGTCAAAATCAAAACTATGCTCCATTCCCTTCTCGGGAGAGAATGTCTTTGGCCCAGAACTGGAGAAAATATTAGAAAAGGCGTCTGACAGAAAGAAAAACTTTCCTGTGGAGAGATCCTTTAAACGGAAGTATCCTTTCCGTAATCCATCAAACCAAGACAAATCCTATAGGGGAAAGGGGAAGACTGGGCGTTGGAGCTACTCAAAGGGCGGAAGAGATAAAGGGTTTCTTTCCTCCTCTTCCTCTCAAAAACCTTCCGAAAGGCAATGATGTAAGGTGGGGGGAAGATTGAAATTTTTTCGGTCCTCTTGGGAAAATTTAACTCAGAACCAATGGGCCCGAAATATTGTTAACCTGGGTTATCAAATCCAGTTTACCTTCCCCCCTCCATCTCGTTTTCTCATTTCAAAATTCTCACATCCAGACCACCTAGTCTTAGTATGGCAGGAGGTTTTGGAACTCTGGGGGAAAGATGCAATATCTCAGGTCCCCCCTCTGGAGGAGGGGAAGGGTTTCTATTCGAACCTTTTTTTAGTAAGGAAAAAAGACGGTCCATTCAGAGTTATAATAAACCTAAAGACTCTAAACAGATTCGTTACCTACAGAAAATTTCGTATGGAAACCTTAAAGTCTATCATTCCCCTCCTCCAGGGGGATACCCTTATGTGTTCGGTTGACCTCTCTGACGCTTACTACCATATTCCTATCCACCCAGGGTCCCAAAAGTTCCTCCGGTTTGCTCTTAGAGACCGTTCAGGAAAAATTAACCATTTCCAGTTTACCTGTCTACCTTTTGGTATTTCTTCTGCCCCTAGAATTTTCACTAAAGTAGTGATCGAAATGATTAGCCATCTTAGACAGAAGAACATAAAAGTCTTCCCTTACCTAGACGACTTTTTAATAACCAGCTCTCACCCGGAAGGCCTTCAGAAAGATCTAGAAACCTTCCTCTCTACTCTCGAAGATTTAGGGTGGTTGGTTAACCTAAAAAAATCCAATCTCATCCCCTCTAAGCAATTAAACTTTTTAGGGATGCTTTTAGACTCCCAGCTAGAATGTACTTTCCTTCCAGGAGATAAAGTTCAGAATCTAATCTTCAGGATTAGAAACTTTACGGCCAAGAATTCATGTACCATTAGAGAAGCTATGAGTCTCCTAGGTACCTTAACATCCTGTATTCCAGGAGTTCAATGGACTCAGCTTCATACCAGGAAATTCCAATCCTGGATCCTGTCAATATGGGACAAAAAACAGCCATCGTTAGATCACAGAGTTCAAATTCCTCCAGAAGTATCCTCATCTCTCCAGTGGTGGACTCTGGAAGAAAATCTCATCAAAGGAATCCCATGGAGAAGATCTCCCTTAATTCACCTTACCACAGACGCAAGTCAGACAGGTTGGGGAGCAAAAATAGGTTCCCAGTTCTGGCAGGGTGCATGGTCCCAAACAATAAGTCAGAAATCATCAAATTTCAGAGAGCTCCTAGCAATATGGCAGGCTCTGCAAGCTGCTTCCTCCACTCTAAAGGAACACCACGTTCAGGTTCTCTCAGACAATACCACCGCGGTTGCCTACCTAAATCATCAGGGAGGCACGAGATCCCAGGATCTATTAGGTCTATCCCTCAAAATATTTTCCTGGGCAGAAAAGAATCTGAGATCTCTATCGGCTGTTCATCTCAAAGGAAATCTAAACATAGAAGCGGATTTTCTGAGCAGAAAAAAGTAGACCAGACCGAGTGGTCTCTAAATCAAGAAGTATTCCAGATGCTGACAAAGCGATGGGGCACTCCCATAATGGACCTATTTGCTACTCGGGAAAATTCAAAAACCCCAAGCTTCTGCTCCCTCAATCCAAGGGACAGACCCTGGGAACTGGACGCCTTTTCCATTGTATGGAATCAGGGCCTCTACTACGCTTTTCCACCACTGCCGTTAATCTCAAAAGTAATTCAGAAAATAAAACAAGATCAGACAGAGATTATCCTGATAGCTCCGTTTTGGACAAAGAAAAACTGGTTCCCGATCCTAAGAAGTATGGCGAAGTCAGACCCATGGGCCCTGCCGATCCAGAAGGACCTTCTACATCAGGGTCCTATTTTCCACCAGGACCCAAAATTTTGAATCTCCATGCATGGATCCTGAGACCCAGATACTAAAAAGACAGGGCCTTTCAGATAAAGTAATCAATACCTTAAAAGCCTCTAGAAAGAAAGTAACTTTCTCCATATACCTCAAAATCTGGAAAAAGTATTGTTCATGGTCGGGAATGGAACATCCAAACCTGTCAGGTCCTAACATTCAATCTATACTGGACTTCCTGCAAAGAGGTTTTGAGCTAGGCCTGAGACCATCCACTCTCAAGGTTCAGGTTTCTGCGCTCAGCTGTTTTTTGATGCAGATCTGGCTGACCATAGATGGATTCGCAGGTTCTTGAGGGCAGTTTCACGTCTCAGACCCACACTATATTCTCGTACTCCATCCTGGGACCTCAACATTGTCCTTAATGGGCTAACCCTCTCGCCCTTCGAACCATTGGTGGACAGTTCTATCAAGTTCAAATCTTTTAAAACAGCTCTACTAGTCGCAGTCACTTCAGCCAAAAGGATTAGCGAAATACAGGCCCTCTCTATCAGAGAACCCTACCTAAAAATCTTGGAGGATAAAATAATACTCAAGATGGACCCAGCATTTTTACCAAAAGTGGTATCAGATTTCCATAGGAATCAGGAAATTATACTTCCATCCTTCTGTGATCGTCCATCAAACTCTAAGGAGGCTTCTTTCCACACCTTGGATGTGAGGCGTTCTGTACTGGTGTACCTTGATGCTACAAAGTCTTTCAGGAAATCGGACTCTCTGTTCATCCAATTTGGGGGCCGTAATAAAGGATGTAAAATATCTAAAGCTTCCATCGCCCGTTGGATCAAAGAAGCTATTTCTACGTCCTATAAAATCCAAAACCTAGAGAGTCCTCAGAATCTAAATGCCCACTCTACCAGAGCAGTTTCTTCAACTCAGGCTGAAAGAGCAGGCACCTCTCTGGAAGAAATCTGCAAAGCAGCTTCATGGTCTAGTCCTCACACTTTTATAAAGCACTACAGACTGGATCTTCAAAAAAATGCTGACCAGAAGTTTGGACGCAGTGTCCTTCAGGCTGTGGTCCCCCCCTAGCTATTACCATATTTTGTATATCTCATTGTAATGCCGTCGTGGTGACGCTATGGAAAGCCGGAATTAGACTTACCGGTAATTCTTTTTCCATGAGCTCACCACGACGGCATGGATTTTCCCACCCTAGAGAATCATGTATTTATCAGGGGAATATGAAGTAATATTTCCTTTTTCTCCACTTATATGTATAAACCACCATCCTTGTCTGTATATTTTGGAATCACTGGTGTTAAGGTGGTGGGTGGAGTGTTATAAACCTTTCTCTGTTCCTGCCCCTACAGAGGTCAGGGGTCAATCTCATTGTAATGCCGTCGTGGTGAGCTCATGGAAAAAGAATTACCGGTAAGTCTAATTCCGGCTTTTTCCTCCCTGGCTCTGACTTTCTCCCCAGCACGTGGCCAGCTCACAGGGAGAAAGAGACGCCCTTGAGAAACATGGCCGTCTCCTCCTCCCTGTACCGATGGTATAGATTTACATAGAGGGAGGCAAAACCAGAAAGGGGGGAACGAAGCAGCACATAGAAAACATAAGTAATGTCGTCATCAGTATACCCTACACTGCTGGCTATTTATATGGTAATGTCAGTACCGTTGAAAGGTCCTAGATGTACGGCGCTGGAGTGATAGGCAAACATGGCGCCCGCTCGCACGTGCAGCTGTGCAACGCATAAGGGAATTGGATGTGAATAGGCTCCAAATGTGGCTCTTCATTTGTGTTTCCACATTCAGAGCCTATTCACATCCAATTCCCTTATGGGTTCCACTGTGGAACACATAGCAATACCCCTCCATCAGAATTCCAGTGCGTTCCACCATGGCACACAATATAGTCACTTCCTCTTCCGGTTTCACTGTCTACTTTCAGAAAATAAAGACATAAAAGCCACAAATAGATTCACATATATTTTTACATAAAGTTTTATTTATGTCAACATGTTTAAAGCGCATTAGATCATTATGAATTAAGTATATCTTATGGATTTTTATTGAATGCAATTGTTACCAGGAAATTACATCAGAGGGGTCCACTCCCCCCTATAGGATGACCTCAGACCATGTGTTCCTGTCTCCCTATATAAGTTTGTCCTACTTGTTTTATGTGTATGCTCTTGAAAAGGGGAATTATCCTGAAACGCGTCAAGCTGAATTAATAAAGACTTCCACTTCATTTCGGAGCCTCAGTGTCATCTGTTTGGGGACCAGGAAGCCTTTGACACATCTTGAAAAGCGACCTCGGCGGGGGAGGCGGAGGTATAGGTGTCTTGAGCTTTATCCTATACCCTACTCCCCGGTAAAGTAAGTGTTATATTATTGCATGGAGATCATGTTCATTTACTGAACAAGAGACACAGATACATACTCATGTATGTTATTTATTTATGCTTTTAATTTGTATTTTAATTCTCCATCACTTTTGCCTACTCATAGCTACATTTTGTATCCACCACTTTTTATTTTAATAATTATTTTTTCATTTATTTACTGACTCCGTGGCGCCCCCTCGGTACTTTCAGGATGCTCCTGAAAAACTCAGTTAACCCTTGCATTTAAATTTGTAAAACAGTTCACGAGTGTTCGCTGACTTTTTTTAGTTTGCGGAGCTGCTGCACTTTTATATCACATTTATATCACTTTTACCGCTTCCATCTTGCAGTACCATCTCTAGGTGTTGATCCCCTGGCACCTCACATTCCCCTTCCCTTTCCCTCTTCCATTACCAATTTCCTCCTACCCGGAAATCTGTACAGTCAACTCCTTTTTTTTTAACTTTCTCTTCACATATCTGTACTGTGATATCCCTGTGTGCATTACGCCAATATTGTGACATCAATGTATGCACTGTAAAAGAGAGTCATAGAGGGGGCGCTCCCTGGTGTAATACCTTAATGTGCAGGACGAAGCATACGGGTAATAGCACCTTACCACATGATGTTCATCCTTGGCACAACACTAGATGAAGGCAAATTTCTCCCATACTGGAGGGATCCCAGGCTGCTGCCCATGTGTGCCCGGCGGGCCTCTCGGGACGTCGGAATAACCTTGTGGAATCGAGTTTGCTCAAAGAGCAAGTAGAAAAGAAAGCGCACTGCACTAAGGGATTCCACTAAAATTATTTATTGAAATAAAACAAGGAGGGGAATTTTTATTTACTTATTATAACAAACGAAAAACGGTCTGTCACCGAAATGTGTAGCTTTGCCCTCTTTCTTTTATATTGTTTTGATAAATAATCTTTTAGTGGAATCCCTTAGTGCAGCACACTTCTTTTCTTCTTGCTCACTGTGTACATTATTCCTGTACTGTGACATCACTGTGTATATTCTCCCTATACTGTGACATCACTGCGTACATACTCCCTGTACTGTGACATCACTGTGTATATTATACCTGCACTGTGACATCTCTGCGTACATTATCCCTGCACTGTGACATTATTGTGTACATTATCCCTGCACTGTGACATCACTGTGTACATTCCATCTGTACTGTGACATCACTGTGTACATTATCCCTACACTGTGACATTACTGTGTACATCATCCCTGCACTGTGACATCACTATGTGGACATTATCCCTGCACTGTTACATCACTATGTGTACATTATACCTGTGCTGTGACATCACTGTGTACATTATCCCTGTACTGTGACATCACTGTGTACATTCTCCCTGCACTGTGACATCACTGTGTACATTATCCCTGTACTGTGACATCACTGTGTACATTCTCCCTGTACTGTGACATCACTGGGTATATTCTTCCTATACAGTGACATCAATGTGTACATTCTCCCTGTACTGTGACATTACTGTGTACATTATCCCTGCACTGTGACATCACTGTGTACATTGCATCTGTACTGTGACATCACTGTGTACATTATCCCTACACTGTGACATTACTGTGTACATCATCCCTGCACTGTGACATCACTATGTGTACATTATCCCTGCACTGTGACATCACTATGTGTACATTATCCCTGTACTGTGACATCACTGTGTACATTATCCCTGCACTGTGACATCACTGTGTATATTCTCCCTGCACTTTGACATCACTGTGTACATTATCCCTGCACTGGGACATCACTGTGTACATTATACCTGTACTGTGACATCACTGTGTAAATTATCCCTGCACTGTGACATCACTGCGTACATACTCCCTGTACTGTGACATCACTGTGTACATTATCCCTGCACTGTGACATCACTGTGTACATTCTCCCTATACTGTGACATCACTGCGTACATACTCCCTGTACTGTGACATCACTGTGTACATTATCCCTGCACTGTGACATCACTGTGTACATTATCCCTGCACTGTGACATTACTGTGTACATTATCCTGTACTGTGACATCACTGTGTTTATTATCTCTGTACTGTGACATCACTGTGTATATTATCCCTGTACTGTGACATCACTGTGTTTATTATCCCTGTACTGTGACATCACTGTGTACATTATCCCTGTACTGTGACATCACTGTGTTCATTATCCCTGCACTGTGACATCACTGTGTATATTATCCCTGTACTGTGACATCACTGTGTTTATTATCCCTGTACTGTGACATCACTGTGTATATTATCCCTGTACTGTGACATCACTGTGTATATTATCCCTGTACTGTGACATCACTGTGTACATTATCCCTGTACTGTGACATCACTGTGTTTATTATCTCTGTACTGTGACATCACTGTGTATATTATCCCTGTACTGTGACATCACTGTGTATATTATCCCTGTACTGTGACATCACTGTGTTTATTATCCCTGTACTGTGACATCACTGTGTTTATTATCCCTGTACTGTGACATCACTGTGTTTATTATCCCTGTACTGTGACATCACTGTGTATTATTATCCCTGTACTGTGACATCACTGTGTTTATTATCTCTGTACTGTGACATCACTGTGTTTATTATCCCTGTACTGTGACATCACTGTGTTTATTATCCCTGTACTGTGACATCACTGTGTATATTATCCCTGTACTGTGACATCACTGTGTTTATTATCCCTGTACTGTGACATCACTGTGTTTATTATCCCTGTACTGTGACATCACTGTGTTTATTATCCCTGTACTGTGACATCACTGTGTTTATTATCCCTGTACTGTGACATCACTGTGTTTATTATCTCTGTACTGTGACATCACTGTGTTTATTATCCCTGTACTGTGACATCACTGTGTTTATTATCCCTGTACTATGACATCACTGTGTACATTATCCCTGCACTGTGACATCACTGTGTACATTATCCCTGTACTGTGACATCACTGTGTACATTATCCCTGTACTGTGACATCACTGTGTACATTATCCCTGCACTGTGACATCACTGTGTACATTATCCCTGTACTGTGACATCACTGTGTATATTATCCCTGTACTGTGACATCACTGTGTACATTATCCCTGTACTGTGACATCACTGTGTATATTATCCCTGCACTGTGACATCACTGTGTATATTATCCCTGTACTGTGACATCACTGTGTACATTATCCCTGCACTGTGACATCACTGTGTACATTATCCCTGTACTGTGACATCACTGTGTATATTATCCCTGTACTGTGACATCACTGTGTATATTATCCCTGTACTGTGACATCACTGTGTATATTATCCCTGTACTGTGACATCACTGTGTACATTATCCCTGTACTGTGACATCACTGTGTATATTATCCCTGCACTGTGACATCACTGTGTATATTATCTCTGTACTGTGACATCACTGTGTACATTATCCCTGCACTGTGACATTACTGTGTACATTATCCCTGCACTGTGACATTACTGTGTACATTATGCCTGCACTGTGACATCACTATGTGTACATTATCCCTGTACTGTGACATCACTGTGTACATTATCCCTGCACTGTGACATCACTGTGTATATTATCCCTGCACTGTGACATCACTGTGTACATTATCCCTGTACTGTGACATCACTGTGTACATTATACCTGTACTGTGACATCACTGTGTAAATTATCCCTGCACTGTGACATCTCTGTGTACATTAACCCTGTACTGTGACATCACTGTGTACATTATCCCTGCACTGTGACATCACTGTGTACATTCTCCCTGCACTGTGACATCACTGTGTACATTCTCCCTGTACTGTGACATTACTGTGTACATTATCCCTGCGCTGTGACATCACTGTGTACATTATCCCTGTACTGTGATATCACTGTGTATATTCTCCCTATACTGTGACATCACTGTATACATTCTCCCTGTACGGTGACATCACTATGTACATTATCCCTGCACTGGGACATCACTGTGCACATTATCCCTGCAAGGTGAAATCACAGTGTACATTATCGCTGCACTGTGACATCACTATGTACATTATCCCTGCACTGTGACATCACTGTTTACATTCCATCTGTGCTGTGACATCACTGTGTATATTATCCTTGCACTGTGACATCACTGTGTACATTCCATCTGTGCTGTGACATCACTGTGTACATGATCCTTGAACTGTGACATTACTATGTACATTATCCCTGTACTGTGATATCACTGAGTACATTATCCCTGCACTGTGACATCACTGTGTATATTTTCCCTGCACTGTGACAGCACTGTGTACATTATCCTTGTACTGTGACATCACTGTGTATATTATCCTTGAACTGTGACATCACTGTGTATATTATCCTGTACTGTGACATCACTGTGTTTATTATCCCTGTACTGTGACATCACTGTGTATATTTTCCCTGCACTGTGACAGCACTGTGTACATTATCCTTGTACTGTGACATCACTGTGTATATTATCCTTGAACTGTGACATCACTGTGTACATTCTCCCTGCACTGTGACATCACTGTGTACATTATCCCTGCTGTGACAGCACTGTGTACATTCTCCCTGCACTGTGACATCACTGTGTATATTATCCCTGCTGTGACAGCACTGTGTACATTATCCCTGTACTGTGACATCACTGTGTACATTGTACCTGTACTGTGACATCACTGCGTATATTGTACCTGTACTGTGACATCACTGCATACATTATCCCTGCACTGTGACATCACTGTGTACATTATCCCTGCACTGTGACATCACTGTGTACATTATACCTGTACTGTGACATCACTGTGTACATTATCCCTGTACTGTGACATCACTGTGTACATTATCCCTGCACTGCAACATCACTGTGTACATTATCCCTGTACTGTGACATCTCTGTGTACATTATCCCTGCACTATGACATCACTGTGTACATGATCCTTGAACTGTGACATTACTATGTACATTATCCCTGTACTGTGATATCACTGAGTACCTTATCCCTGTACTGTGACATCACTGTGTACATTATCCCTGCACTGTGACATCACTGTGTACATTTTCCCTGCACTGTGACATCACTGTGTAAATTATCACTGCACTGTGACATCACTGTGTACATTATCCCTGCACTGTGACATTACTGTGTACCTTATCCCTGTACTGTGACATCACTATGTGTACATTTTCCCTGTACTGTGACATTACTATGTTCACATTATCCATGTACTGTGAAATCACTATGTGTACATTATCCATGTACTGTGACATCACTATGTGGACATTATCCCTGTACTGTGACATCACTGTGTACAATATACCTGTACTGTGACATCACTATGTGGATATTATCCCTGCACTGTGACATCACTGCGTACATTACCATGTACTGTCACATCACTATGTGGACATTATCCATGTACTGTGACATCACTATATGGACATTATCCATGTACTGTGACATCACTGTGTACATTATTCCTGTACTGTGACATCACTGTGTACATTATGCCTGTACTGTGACATCACTGTGTACATTATCCCTGTACTGTGACATCACTGAGTATATTATCCTTGCACTGTGACATCACTGCGTACATTATACCTGTACTGTGACATCACTGCGTACATTATACCTGTACTGTGACATCACTGCGTACATTATGCCTGTACTGTGAAATCACTGTGTACATCATCCCTGTACTGTGACATCACTGTGTACATTATCTCTGCACTGTGACATCACTGTGTACATTATCCCTGTATTGTGACATGACTATGTGGAGATTATCTCTGTACTGTAACATTACTATGTGGATATCATCCCTATACTGTGACATCACTGCATATATTATCCCTGCACTGTGACATCACTGCGTATATTATCCCTGTACTGTGACATCACTGCGTATATTATCCCTGTACTGTGACATCACTGTGTACATTGTACCTGTACTGTGACATCACTGCGTACATTGTACCTATACTGTGACATCACTGCGTACATTATACCTGTACTGTGACATCAGTGCGTACATTGTACCTGTACTGTGACATCAGTGCGTACATTGTACCTGTACTGTGACATTACTGCGTACATTGTACCTGTACTGTGACATCACTATGTGTACATTATCCATGTACTGTGACATCACTGTGTACATTATCCCTGTACTGTGACATCACTGTGTACATTATCCCGGTACTGTGACATCTCTGTGTACATTATATCTGCACTGTGAGATCACTGTTTACATTATCCCTGCACTGTGACATCACTGTGTACATTATTCCTGCACTGTGACATCACTATGTGTACATTATCCATGTACTGTGACATCACTATGTGTACATTATCCATGTACTGTGACATCACTATGTGGATATTATCCCTGTACTGTGACATCACTGTGGATATCATCCCTATACTGTGACATCACTGCGTATATTATCCCTGTACTGTGACATCCCTGTGTACATTATCCCTGTACTGTGACATCACTGTGTACATTGTACCTGTACTGTGACATCACTGCGTACATTGTACCTGTACTATGACATCACTGTGTACATTGTACCTGTACTGTGACATCACTGTGTACATTATACCTGTACTGTGACATCACTGTGTACATTGTACCTGTACTGTGACATCACTGCGTACATTGTACCTGTACTGTGACATCACTGCGTACATTATACTTGTACTGTGACATCACTGCGTACATTGTACCTGTACGGTGACATCACTGCGTACATTATTCCTGTACTGTGACATCACTATGTCTACATTATCCATGTACTGTGACATCACCATGTTTACATTATCTATGTACTGTGACATCACTATGTGGACATTATCCCTGTACTGTGACATCACTATGTACATTTTCCCTGTACTGTGATATCACTGTGTACATTCTCCCTCTATTGTGACATCTCTGTGTACATTCTCCCTCTATTGTGACATCTCTGTGTACATTTTCCCTGTACTGTGACATCACTGTGTACATTCTCCCTCTATTGTGACATCTCTGTGTACATTTTCCCTGTACTGTGACATCACTGTGTACATTATATCTGCACTGTGACATTACTGTGTACATTATCCCTGCACTGTAACATCACTGTGTACATTATCCCTGTACTGTGACATCACTGTGTGGACAAAATCCCGACACTGTGACATTACTATGTGTACATTAACCATGTACTGTGACATCACTATGTGTACATTATCCATGTACTGTGACATCACTATGTGGATATCATCCCTATACTGTGACATCACTGCATATATTATCCCTGTACTGTGACATCACTGCGTACATTATCCCTGTACTGTGACATCACTGCGTACATTATCCCTGCACTGTGACATCACTGTGTACATTATCCCTGCACTGTGACATCACTGTGTACATTATCCCTGCACTGTGACATCACTGTGTACATTATTCCTGCACTGTGACATCACTATGTGGACATTATCCCTGTACTATGACATCACGGTGTACATTGTTCCTGTACTGTGACATCACTGTGTACTTTATCCATGTACTGTGACATCACTATGTGTACATTATACCTGCACTGTGACATTACTGTGTACATTATCCCTGCACTGTGACATTACTGTGTACATTATCCCTGCACTGTGACATCACTGTGTACATTATCTCTGCACTGTGACATCACTGTGAACATTATTCCTGCACTGTGACATTACTATGTGGACATTATGCCTGCACTGTGACATCTCTGTGTACATTAACCCTGTACTGTGTCATCACTGTGTATATTATCCCTGTACCGTGACATCAATGTGCACATCATCCCTGCACTGTGACATCACTGTGTACATTCTCCCTGTACTGTGACATCACTATGTGGACATTATCCCTATACTGTGACATCACTGTGTACATTATCCCTGTACTGTGACATCACTATGTGGACATTATCCCTGCACTGTGACATCTCTGTGTACATTAACCCTGTACTGTGTCATCACTGTGTATATTATCCCTGTACCGTGACATCAATGTGCACATCATCCCTGCACTGTGACATCACTGTGTACATTCTCCCTGTACTGTGACATCACTATGTGGACATTATCCCTATACTGTGACATCACTGTGTACATTATACCTGTACTGTGACATCACTGCGTACATTATACCTGTACTGTGACATCACTGTGTACATTATCCATGCACTGTGACATCACTGTGTACATTCTCCCTGTACTGTGACATCACTGTGTACATTATTCCTGCACTGTGAAATCACTATGTGGACATTATCCCTGCACTGTGACATCACTATGTGTACATTATACCTGTACTGTGACATCACTGTGTACATCATCCCTGTCTTGTGACATCACTGTGTACATTATGCCTGTACTGTGACATCATTGTGTACATCATCCCTGTACTGTGACATCACTGTGTACATTATCCCTGTACTGTGACATCACTGTGTACATTATCCTGTACTGTGACATCACTGTGTACATTAACCCTGTACTGTGACATCACTGTGTACATTAACCCTGTACTGTGACATCACTGTGTACATTATCCCTGCACTGTGACATCACTGTGTACATTATGCCTGTACTGTGACATCACTGTGTACATCATCCCTGTACTGTGACATCACTGTGTACATTATCCTGTACTGTGACATCACTGTGTACATTATCCTGTACTGTGACATCACTGTGTACATTATCCCTGTACTGTGACATGACTATGTGTACATTATCCCTGTACTGTGACATTACTGTGTACATTATCCCTGCACTGTGACATCACTGTGTATATATTTTTCCTGTACTGTGACATCACTGCGTAAATTATCCCTGTACTGTGACATCACTGTGTACATTGTACCTGTACTGTGACATCACTGCATACATTATACCTGTACTGTGACATCACTGTGTACATTGTACCTGTACTGTG
Source organism: Bufotes viridis (assembly GCA_033119425.1). Classification (NCBI taxonomy): domain Eukaryota; kingdom Metazoa; phylum Chordata; class Amphibia; order Anura; family Bufonidae; genus Bufotes; species Bufotes viridis. Next base: position 280,510,511 of record CM065591.1, on the reverse strand, counting down.
ACATCACTGCGTACATTATCCCTGCACTGTGACATCACTGCGTACATTATCCCTGCACTGTGTACATTATCCGTGTACTGTGACATCACTGTGTACATTATCCCTGTACTGTGACATCATTGTGTACATTATACCTGTAATGTGACATCACTGTGTACATTGTACCTGTACTGGTACATCACTGTGTACATTATACCTGTACTGTGACATCACTGCGTACATTATACCTGTACTGTGACATCACTGTGTACATTATACCTGTACTGTGACATCACTGTGTACATTATACCTGTACTGTGACATCACTGTGTACATTATACCTGTAATGTGACATCACTTTGTACATTATACCTGTACTGTGACATCACTTTGTACATTATACCTGTACTGTGACATCACTGCGTACATTATACCTGTACTGTGACATCACTGCGTACATTATACCTGTAATGTGACATCACTTTGTACATTATACCTGTACTGTGACATCACTGTGTACATTATACCTGTACTGTGACATCACTGTGTACATTATACCTGTACTGTGACATCACTGTGTACATTATACCTGTACTGTGACATCACTGCGTACATTATACCTGTACTGTGACATCACTGCGTACATTATACCTGTACTGTGACATCACTGCGTACATTATACCTGTACTGTGACATCACTGTGTACATTATACCTGTACTGTGACATCATTATGTGTAGTATCCCTGCACTTTTTACTTTATTCTGTACCTTAGCCCTGTCCATTTGCTAGGCTAATCATGTGTTTCTGAAACATATTGCCGAAAGTACTCATGGCGGAAACGCGCCCCATTCCAAGTTTTGCTATGGGGCCCCCTGCTTGGGACTTTTCTCTTTCACATTCATGATACATGCATGCTTGGTTATAGAAAGCCTGCATGTATATGGAGGTCCCTGATTTTGTGCTGTGGCATGTCGATCTCTCAACTGTCTTTGCTTCCTGAGGATGGTAAATCAGAGAGCTGTCAGGTCCCTGCTCCACTATCCGCCAGCACGCCCGGTATATTTTTTTGCACCTGCAGGGCTGAATAGGGTCCAATGCACAAGACCGTACATTTTGCAGGTCGGATGTGGGCTCATTCACTTCAGTAGGGCCGCAAAAGATACAGAGAGCACACAGTGTGCTGTCTGCATCCGTATGTTCGTTCTGCGTCCCCACAAAAAACAGAACATATCCTATACTTGTCCGTTTTTCAGTAAAGGATAGGACTGTTCAACAGAGGGCAGCATGTTCCTTTCTGCAAAATGCGGAAGGCACATGCGGGTATCTGTGTTTTGCGTATCGCAAAAAGAGCTACAGCTGTGTGCATGAGCCCTAAGAGAGATTCAGGGCAAAGGAACAATGATCATTCCCTGCTGTGCGGACACTAAAGAGGCAGAGCTACTATGAGGGGGCACTAAGGGGACATTGGGTGTGGCTTAGTGTCAAAAAAAAACTTGCTGGGGCGTGCCCTGCTCCACTGATAACATAAATATTCCTCCTTGGACTTTAACCCCTTCCCGAGTGCATTGGAGTCTGAGAATAGGAATCTAATGATTGCATGTTATAATTCCCTTATGGGAACTAAAAAAATTGTAAGAAAAAAAAAAAAGTTAAAAAATAAATAAATAAAATCATAAAAATTCAAATCATCCCCCTTTTCCCAAAATAAAAATAAAAGAACTAAAAAAATACACATCATGGGTGTCGCAATATGCGAAAACGCCCATAGTATAAAAATATATTCCCCATACGGCAAAACTAAAAAAAGCATTTTTGGTCGCTTCATTTTCTACAAAAAAATAAATAAAAATGATCAAAAAGTCATACACACCCCAGAATGGTATCAATGAAAAGTTCAGATCGCCCCGCAAAAAATGAGCCCACATACAGCTCCGTATACATAATTACAAAAAAGTTATAGGGGTCAAAATATGGCGAAAAACAAAATAAAACTGATTTTTTTCCCACTTTTAAATTTTTTTATTACTATCAAAACGCAAGAAAAACTATACATGTAAGGTATCATCGGATTCGTACTGACATGTAGAATAAAAGTAACCAATCAGTTTTATTGTACATCGAACGTCTTAATTGAAAAACCCACCAAACTGTTGTGGAATTGCTTTTTGGGGGGAATTTCACTCCATTATTTTGAATTTTTTTCCTGCTTCCCACTACATAATATGCAATATTAAATGGTGGCGTTGGAAAGTACAACTTGTCCCGCAAAAAACAATCCCTCATATGGCTTTATGAACCGAAAAATAAAAAAGTTATGGCTCTGGGAAGGCAGGGAGCACAAAACAAAAACGCTAAATCAAAAAAAATCTGTGTAGTAGAAAAGGTTAAATTTGGTTGGTATGGTACCTGAATGACAGCTATCTTATGCCTGTGGCCAGCCTTAGTAAGAGGAAAGGTTAATTGCATTTTTCATAAATAGAATGATGAAATAGAATGAGCGATCATTCCGAAAAACTCCTTTGTTTGCCTACACATTTGTATGTGTGAAAGCCATTTTCCCAGTTATATCCTCCTCCTGCCAGCCATCAATGTCAAACCTCCCCATTACGTGTCAGACTTCTGCGCAAGCGCAGAACGCAGGGCTGTAGTGCACCGCGCATGCGACAGCACAGCCAGCCGGAGGGCGGTGTGGGGGCGTGGTTAGGAATGAAGTCTAATAATTGGATGGACAGAGCTGGTCCGTGGGCGGCTCGGACAATGTCACGTGAATGCGGCAACTGTCGCCATTGGTGGGATCGGCTGTTGGTGACGTAGACGGTAGAAACGAGGAAGTTTTGACGGTCTGAACGGTAAAAACAACAACAAGAACGTCTCCGTCGGTTACTGCCTAGTGTCAGCGCCGGAGGGACGTCACCGGACTCCGAGGGCAACATGTTTCGTAGTCTGGGCACATGGCTGGGCTTGGACCCAGAGTCAGACCCAGAGTCTACGGGGGAGAAGAGTCAGCAGACACCGAGCACAGAGGAAGAGGGGACCGCAGCTACCGAGCAGGGAGAGCGCGAAGAACCTGGCGAGACGTCACCTGAGGAGACGGAGGATGTGCTGCTCAGACAGGCCAAGGGCTTAGGCAGTGAGTGCACACAGTGCGGCATCTGTGACGTCTTCTCACACAGGTTATATCTGTATAGTGTGACTGCTGGGATCCCGTGTACCATCCATTAACCAGCAGGAGTGGATGCCAGTAACTCCCTCTGGCTGGATCTCAGCAGATCAGAGCCATTATATGTATTGGTGTAGCATAAGGAGGTGGCATCACATTCTGATCTGTGAGGGATGGACCTCCAGGACCCTGCCAGTCCAGAGATGCAGGGACTTCTCCACCCGACCACTGTGCAGTCCTATAAACAGGACCTCAAAGATTACTGGTGGTCCAGGCAGGGCCGGTGCAAGGATTTTTGCCGCCCTAGGCAAAAGAAAAGTTCAAGTGAACAGAGCTTAACCCCGCCAAGGCCAGTGATACTAGTCGTGACGTCACTGCGCCTGCGGTAAACAGCGAGAGGGCCGAGGCACTACTGCCAGTGCAGCTGCCCTCTCAAACAGCTGATCTGCGGGGGTCCCGGGTGTCAGACCCCCGTCGGTCAGATGCTTTACTACCCTTGTTATTCTCTTTCCCTTTTGTGTCATTCTCTCCCCCCGTGTCATTCTCTTTGTCCCCCTTGTCACTCTTGTCCCCTTGTCATTGTCCCCCTCCCCTTGTCATTCTCTTTCTCCCCTCCCCTCCCTCCCCTACCTCTAGTGTAGCGTGGTCGAGCTCTGTATGGTCCACGGGTACAGGAGCTTTAGTTTCCTGTATCCGGGCGGACTGACAGAAAGTGCACACTGTGTGCGCACCTCCTGTCAGTCCGGCCGGGTACAGGAGACAGATGCTCCTGTACCGCGGACCATACAGGGCTCGGCCACGCTACAATGAGGGACTGACAGTATGGAGCGCTGAGCGCTTCCCTCCTGTCAGTCCCTCTCCTCTTGCTGCCCCCGGCGGTGCGCCCTTATGGACGTGCCAGCCTGGGCAGTGCTGCAGCCGCTAGAGGCTTAATATAGAGCGCTTGGGCGGCTGCAGTATGAGGGGGGACCGGCGCTCCTAGGAGCGCCCCTTCCCAAGGGGCGATCTACGCGGCTGCCTAGTTAGCCTATAGGACGCGCCGGCCCTGGGTCCAGGTTATCAATAGCTGATCGTGGGGGTCCCAGTCATCAATATCTGATTGATGGGGGTCCCGGTCATCAATATCTGATCGTGAGGGTCCAGGTCATCAATATCAATATCTGATTGTAAGGGGCCAGGTCATCAATATCAATATCTGATTGTAAGGGGCCAGGTCATCAATATCTGATTGTGAGGGTCCAGGTCATCAATATCTGATCGGTGGGTGTGCAGGTCATCAGTATCTTAATGGTGAGGGTCCAGGTCATCAATAGCTGATCGGTGGAGGTCCAGGTCATCAATATCTGATTGGTGGCGGCCCAGGTCATCAGTATCTGATCGGTGAGGGTCCAGGTCATCAATAGCTGATAGGTGGGTGTCCAGGTCATCAATAGCTGATAGGTGGGTGTCCAGGTCATTAATAGCTGATCGTGGGGGTCCAGGTCATCAATATCTGATCGCTGGGGGTCCAGGTCATCAATATCTGATCGCTGGGGGGTCCAGGTCATCAATATCTGATCGCTGGGGGTCCAGGTCATCAATAGCTGATTGGTGGGGGTCCAGGTCATCAATATTTGATCGGTGGGTTTCCAGGTCATCAATATTTGATCGGTGGGGGTCCAGGTCATCAATAGCTGATCGGTGGGGGTCCAGGTCATCAATAGCTGATCGGTGGGGGTCCAGGTCATCAATAGCTGATCGTGGGGGTCCAGGTCATCAATATCTGATCAGTGGCGGTCCAGGTCATCAATATCTGATTGTGGGGGTCCAAGTCATCAATAGCTGATCATGGGGGTCCAAGTCATCAATAGCTGATCATGGGGGTCCAGGTCATCAATAGCTGATCGTGGGGGTCCAGGTCATCAATAGCTGATTGTGGAGGTCCAGGTCATCAATAGCTGATTGTGGGGGTCCAGGTCATCAATAGCTGATCGTGGGGGTCCAGGTCATCAATAGCTGATCGTGGGGGTCCAGGTCATCAATAGCTGATCGTGGGGGTCCAGGTCATCAATAGCTGATCGTGGGGGTCCAGGTCATCAATAGCTGATCGTGGGGGTCCAGGTCATCAATAGCTGATCGTGGGGTCCAGGTCATCAATAGCTGATTGTGGGGGTCCAGGTCATCAATAGCTGATCGTGGGGGTCCAGGTCATCAATAGCTGATCGTGGGGGTCCAGGTCATCAATAGCTGATCGTGGGGGTCCAGGTCATCAATAGCTGATCGTAGGGGTCCAGGTCATCAATATCTAAACGTGGGGGTCCAGGTCATCAATATCTAAACATGGGGGTCTAGGTCATCAATAGCTGATCGGTGGGTGTCCAGGTCATCAATAGCTGATCGTGGGGGTCCAGTTCATCAATATCTAAACGTGGGGGTCCAGGTCATCAATATCTAAACATGGGGGTCTAGGTCATCAATATCTGATCAGTGGCGGTCCAGGTCATCAATATCTGATCGTGGGGGTCCAAGTCATCAATAGCTGATCGTGGGGGTCCAGGTCATCAATAGCTGATCGTGGGGGTCCAGGTCATCAATAGCTGATCGTGGGGGTCCAGGTCATCAATAGCTGATCGTGGGGTCCAGGTCATCAATAGCTGATCGTGGGGGTCCAGGTCATCAATAGCTGATCGTGGGGTCCAGGTCATCAATAGCTGATCGTGGGGGTCCAGGTCATCAATAGCTGATCGTGGGGGTCCAGGTCATCAATAGCTGATCGTGGGGGTCCAGGTCATCAATAGCTGATCGTGGGGTCCAGGTCATCAATAGCTGATCGTGGGGTCCAGGTCATCAATAGCTGATCGTGGGGTCCAGGTCATCAATAGCTGATCGTGGGGTCCAGGTCATCAATAGCTGATCGTGGGGGTCCAGGTCATCAATAGCTGATCGTGGGGGTCCAGGTCATCAATAGCTGATCGTGGGGGTCCAGGTCATCAATAGCTGATCGTGGGGGTCCAGGTCATCAATATCTAAACGTGGGGGTCCAGGTCATCAATATCTAAACGTGGGGGTCTAGGTCATTAATAGCTGATCGGTGGGTTTCCAGGTCATCAATAGCTGGTCGGTGGTGGTCCAGGTCATCAATATCTGATTGTGGGGGTCCAGGTCATCAATATCTGATTGTGGGGGTCCAGGTCATCAATAGCTGATCGGTGGGTATCCAGGTCATCAATATCTGATCGTGGGGGTCCAGGTCATCAATATCTAAACGTGGGGGTCCAGGTCATCAATATCTAAACGTGGGGGTCCAGGTCATCAATATCTAAACATGGGGGTCTAGGTCATCAATATCTGATCGGTGGGGGTCCAGGTCATCAATAGCTGATCGGTGGGTGTCCAGGTCATCAATAGCTGGTCGGTGGGTATCCAGGTCATCAATAGCTGATCGTGGGGGTCCAGGTCATCAATAGCTGGTCGGTGGGTATCCAGGTCATCAATAGCTGATCGTGGGGGTCCAGGTCATCAATAGCTGATCGGTGGCGGTACAGGTCATCAATATCTGATCGGTGGCGGTCTAGGTCATCAATATCTGATCGGTGGCGGTCTAGGTCATCAATATCTGATTGGTGGGGGTCCAGGTCATCAATATCTGATTGGTGGGGGTCCAGGTCATCAATATATGATTGGTGGGGGTCCAGGTCATCAATATCTGATCGGTAGGGGTCCAGGTCATCAATATCTGATCGTGGGGTCCAGGTCATCAATATCTGATCGGTGGGGGTCTAGGTCATCAATATCTGAACGGTGGGGGTCCAGGTCATCAATATCTGATCGGTAGTGGTCCATGTCATCAATATCTGATCGTGGGGTCCAGGTCATCAATATCTGATCGGTGGGGGTCCAGGTCATCAATATCTAAAAGGTGGGGGTCCGACTCCTTGCACCCCACCAGTCAGCTGTTTGAAGAGGCCGAGGTGTTTATGCCTACACTGCGTCTTCTTCACTGATTTTTTCCGTAACATAAAAACGGTCAGTACCTGCGTTCTGTTACGCAACATAATCCGCAGCATAAACAGTAACAAAAACTGCAACTTTGTAAAATCCCCACCTGCGGAATTTGTTGTAGAAAGTTCTGCCACGTGTGAGGGCACCCTAACACTGTACGCCAGCTGCAGCTGTGCAGGGTACTTACAACTTCCCGGCGCATGCGCACTGCGCTAGAAGTAGCGGTTGCTAGCAGTCCGTCGGGCGCATCAGGCCGAGCCTGTGCGCACACGCAGCATCTCACAGCGGGAGGAGGGGGAGGGAGGGAGAGCCGGCACAGAGAAGTAGGAGGCGCGCAGAACTCTGGGAAGGCGGCGCTGGGCACAAACGGAGATGGCTGCAGCCGGGCACCCTGCATCCCCGGACTGCCCCTTGGGCACCTTATTTCTATGATTGACAGGTTAGTAAAGGTTTGCTAAATTAAGCCACAGATCTCCTTTATAAGGCCACATTAGGAATCATAATGAGACCCTGAACATGAGCATATGTTTAGCTCACAGGGCTGAAAAGTGCTGACAGAATCCCTTTAATGGCACAGGCGGCTGGGACTGCACATGCTGTGTTCATTCAGCACTCCAGGAAAAAAAATCAATGTCACGATATTCTATAAAATGGACATCGTCTGGCTGCAAGAAAGTAAATTAATAGAATTCATTTGATTATTCCCGTGACCCTACCCTGCAGCCAACCACTTACTGCTGCGTTGTATGGCATGAGACCTTTAGGGCCAGTGATGGGCTGCAGCGGTATATAGGACGTCACTGCTGCAGCCAACACAATTCATCATGGCTGCATCCCAGAGAAGAGGACAGATCACTGGTGCTGGATCAGAGGGAGCTTGGGAAGGTGATTTTAAGTTTAAATTTTTTTTTTAAGAATCTTCAACTCAAACGATTTCCTTAATAACAAAGTAGTAATTGTCACTTCCTGTGAAAAAGCAATTTCCTCCACATTGTACAGAGAAGTGATCGCAAATGCCATAACTCGTCCCCGTACAGACTCATTTGCCTGCAGCAGAGGCTGTTTACCCAGCACAATCTGCTGCCGGCAAACAAGGGTTTAGGTGCCCACACAGACATTTCAATGACCCAATGAACGAGTACTTCGCTCGTTCATCTGTTAATCGGCAGCACCTTTACACCACTAGATAATCGGTAACTTGCATTCCTATGGACACTCATTACCAATTATCTGGCATATTCTTGGCACGTGTAAAGGGCTCTATACAAAATCCCGCTGGCCCTCGGGTTGGTCTGTTTGCCTTGTGTCTGAAGAGGTTTACAGCAGTGATAACTAGGGGTGGGCGATATGGGCGATATGCGATATGAATTTGTGCCACGATATCGATTTCGTCTATCGCCATATCGCGGTAGAACATGGTATGCGCCGCTCTCGGCACACACCATGTTCTCCTGAGCCGGCACAGTGGAGAAGGAGGGAGTCCCTCCCTCCCCACTGCGTGCAGCAGCGGCTGGCCACCAATGACAGCAGAGGAGGGGCGGGACTGTGGCCACTGCCACCAATGCATGACTGAATAGCAATGTAGCCTGCATGTGCCGGCTATATCCCATACCCGGCCTCTATGACTGCACACTGCGATCCAGGTTCTAAGGGGTTAATTGCGGCGGATCGCAGCACGCAGTCATAGAGGCCCAGCATGGGATATGGCTGGCACATGCAGGCATATAGAACCTTTCATTAGTTTGAACTTTATTACTTAGGTAGCAGCACATAGGGCATATATGGGGCACTTACTATTATATCTGTGAGGGGCCCCGTTCGCCTGCTCTGGTCCCCATTACATGGTGGGAACACCAGGGAGGAGACATCAGCCTCTCTCACTGGGCGTTCCATCTCCCTGTCTGCACCGCTGTCCAATCACAGCGCAGAACGTCACAGGCAGGGAGAAGGAACGCCCAGCGACAGAGGCTGATGTCTCCTCCCTGCTGTTCCCACCATGTAACAGGGGCCAGAGCGGGCGAACGGAGCCCCGCACAGATATAATAGTAAGTGCCCCATATATGCCCTATGTGCCGCTACCTAAGTAATAAAGTTCAAACTAATGAAAGGTCCTATCTGACTGCCCCCTGATCATTGGTGGCAGTGATCGGAGCCCCAGCAGTGTAATGCTGGGGCTCCGATCGGTTACCATGGTAACCAGGACGCTACTGATGTCCTGGCTGCCATCGTCAGCTCCCTGCTACTGTGTGCCCAGAGCACAGGGCAGCAGGGACAGTGTGAAGTCCTATTCACCCTAATAGATCTCTATCAGGGTAAATAGGACAAGGGTTCTAGCCCCTAAGGGGGCTAATCGTTAGTAAATAAAAAGTAAAAAAAAAAAAAAAAGGTTACCAACCCCTCCCACCCCATATAGAAAATATATATCGCATATCGCACATGATTCATAATATATCGCAATATCACTTTTAGGCCATATTGCCCACCCCTAGTGATAACATTCGGACCATCTGTCATTTATTTTCCATGAATGCATAAAAAAAAAAAAATCTGATAAATGACGTGTCCACAGTTGCATCCATTTTTTTCCTCATTCGTCCCATGTTGCAGAACAAGAAGAGATGAGCACCTCCCAATCCAGAAATGTCTACCCTGCTGGCTTCTCCTTTGTATGTAAATACTTTTTCTTTTGTCCCAGATTATCTCTTTAACATGGCTTCAGTCGCAACGAAAAAGTTCTCTGAATCGGTTACTGAAACTGCACACACCATCAAGAAGTCTGTTGAAGAAGGAAACATTGATGGCATCATTGATAAGGTTTGATGGGTTTCATTTATGGCACGTTTAAAGGGGACCTGTCACCACCCAACAAAGAGTGGAATACCCTATGACCTTTGTTCCCCTGGTTCTTTTCTCCTGGAGTTGTCACATTCCTGATCTATTACCGCTGTTATTTATGGTGGCCAGTATGCAAACTAGGTGATTGGTACGCTGAAAGGTGAATAAATTGACAACTGGGCGGTTCTAGCTGCGCATTGTTAACTGTCTCTGCTTTAACCCTGTCCAGTGAGAGAGGACAGTGTCAGATCCCTCTAAATCTCCGATCTCACGTGATCGTGCCCTTCTCTCTATAGACAGCAGCTCTTTGATCTCCAGCATCTCCTCTACGCATTGGGGGAGATTTATCAAAGTGGTGTAAAGTAGAACCGGCTTAGTTGCCCATAGCAACCAATCAGATTCCACCTTTCATTGTTCACTGCTCTTTTGGAAAATGAAAGGTGGAATCTGATTGGTTGCTGTGGACAACTAAGCCAGTTCTACTTTACACCAGTTTGATAAATCTCCCCCAATGTGTTTCTCCTGCTGCTATGCTGCTGGTCACTTCTGATGAGAAGAGAGCAAGATCACGTGGTATCTTAAAGATGTTGCAGGATCTTGCTATTAAGCTGCTCTAAAACTTTTCTCACTGGATAGTGTCGGAGCAGGGAAAGTTCACACCCAGCTAACTGCAGGCGCCTGGAGCCACAATTCAGCCCCATCTATTAGGATGCCAGTAGCCTGTGGAGAAGACGGGGACGGTAAAAAACAGTCCCTGCCGTCACAGAGGGCAGCGTCTTGCAGTGCCAACCACCCAGATGCTTAAAGTCTATAGGCGGTTGGTGAATAAACTTGCTTAAAAGGTTCTACTTCAGTGTTGGGGCCCGTTCACATGGCGAGTCTTACTGCAGGATTTTGGTGCCGACAGCTGCGCCAAAATACCTCCCGAAAACCGGCCTGTCGGCCACGTCCTTTCTGCCTCCCGTGCATCTCAGTGTGCGCACAGTAAAATGAAAAAGTTTTGGCACCCGGAAGGCAGGGAGTCAAAAATGAGAGCACAAAAATGGAAAATGGCTCAGTCCTTAAGGGGTTAATAATCTGTAAAAGCTGTTACTTTGCTCAACCCCCTTTAGAAAACAGCTGATTGGAATTTGTGACTCTATTAACAGACCATCATCGGTGACTTCCAGAAAGAACAGGAAAAGTTTGTACAGGAGAAGACAAATAAAAAGACAGGTACGTCGTGTTACCGTATACCCGTCCATGGCGCACGCCAGCTTTTATGTGGCAGATCTCCGTGCCTTGGCTTCATGTATTTATTCTACTGGATGGCGCATTGCCATGTCTATCCTGTTCTCCCTGTCTGATTCTGTTTGTGGATCCTGTTTAGGCACGGTACTATTTTACTGTTTGCATGATTTTAAAGTTCACCTTTTGGTGGACCTACCAAGGGCTCCATTACATTATATTCGGGAATTACTATTTGTAATTTAGTATGTGAGCCCCAGTGGGGTCAGTGACGAAATCTCTGTACACCACTGTGGGATGGGTAAGCCCTATATACATTTATACTAAAAATAATAATTTATTTCTTCATTTAAAAAAATGTTATTTGGTAAGTGACCAAACACTTTAGCGATTTTACACGTGCGGTCAAGGATCCCTCAGTTTTGAGAAAACGTTTGATATGTTATAAAAATATCAAACATTTTTGATCGGCGGAGGTCTGAGTGCTGAGACCCCTACTGATTGCTAGAATGAGGAGAGAGAAGTGCTCGCTTGTCGCTCCCTCTCTCCTCGTGGCAGGAGAGGAAGTGAGACAGACAAAGAAGAAAGTCTATGAGCCTTCCTCACTTCGTCCGGCAGTGAAGAGAGAGACAGCACGATATGCAAGTGAATCTCTCTCCCCGTTCTAGTGAGAAGTATGGAACAAAGAAATGTCTCTACGACATATCAAAAGTGTTCTCAAAACTCAGTGACTCTTTGAAAGTCCTGACATTTTTGTTACCAAAATATTTTGCTACCAAATTAACTTAATAACGTGATCGCTAGGTCCAATTTCGGCATTGCTGCTACCTCTGTTCAATACTCATTGAGCGCTCTGTAGATGGGTTCAGCCCTTTCTCCTGTTCTACATGTGGAGAAGTTTGGTAGGAGATGATACATAGAGTTCTATAGAACTTGTGGTTATGTATGTAAGCCTACATGCACACGAACCTTTGTGTTTTGCGGTCCGCAAAAAACAAGGATACCGGCCCATGTGCGTTCCGCAATTTGCGGGCCGCATATGTTGTGGCTATCATAGAAAATGCCTGCGGACAAGAATAGGACGTGTTCTGTTTTTTTTGCGGAGCCACGTAGCGGAGCAACAGAAGTGAACAAGTCCGCACTCGAGGATGCAGAACCAAACAACACTCGTGTGCATGTAGGCTAATTGTAAGTATTCATTTAGAACTGCTGCACAACTTCTTTATTACTGGTAGTTTGGTTTAACATCTACAGACAGTGTCAGACTTTTTAATGTGGAGGACGTTTTTGTCCTTTAATACATCTGGTGAGGCTGGCTCTTCAGGACTTCTGAGTTGGTGGCACCTCCACCATGACTCCTTTGTTTTGTTCTTTATAATAGACGCTGCGGTTCCGCCTTGGGTTGGCTACAGTGAGGAAGAAACAATTCAACAGCAAATCCTGGCCTTGTCAGCGGTAAGAATTGTCTTTTATTTATTTATTTTTCATCAGTAAATTTTTATTCATTTAAATATATTTTAAGGTTACATTACTTTCTTTTAATTGTCATACAATTATACATACAAAGATAGGCTCTGTGCACACTGGGTCTGAGCCCTATATTTGATGTATATGCCCACCAGAGCTTCCTTATGCTTAGGGTTTTATCAAACAGAGGCGGAAAGAGCATCCTTTTGTTTTCCATTGGGCTTAATATTATTTTTATTTATTTACCACGAATGCAAACAAAGTCTGGTGCACTTTCCTGTACAGAGGGCTATCGAAAAGAAAATGGTCTACTATGCAGTAAAATATCTATACACGATGATCTCTTTTAAAAAAAAACAAAAGCTAGAACCAGCTGTATAACTCATAGACGTCTCCCCATTCTTTGCTCAAATTGCTCTGCTAGATTTATTTCAGGCTGGCAGCTCAGGGAGCATGTCCTTTCTGCTGCAGCTCTCTCTGTAAATGTCACAGCTTCTAACAGTAGATCCTGCTGGTGACAGTTGAAATTTAGAACTGAGCATGTGTGTCCAGCTCAGCGATGTTACTGAGGTGGACAGAGAAATAAGGGTCCTTTCACACTTGCGTTCTGAGGATCCGGCAGGCACTTCCGTCCCGCCGGATCCGTCAGAATGCAAGTCGCCTGAAGCATTAGAAGACCGATCAGGATCCTGATCAGTCTTCGAATTGCTTTCAGGTTACTATGGCAGCCAGGACGCTATTAAAGTCCTGGTTGCCATAGTAGGAGCGGGGAGCGGTATACTTACAGTCCGTGCGGCTCCCGAGCGCCCCATGCGCATGGATCACGTGATCCATGCGTGTAGGGCGCCCTGACGTCACTCTGGAGCGCCCCGGGAGCCGCACGGATGGTAAGAATACCGCTCCCCCGCTCCCCGCTACATTTTACCATGGTAACCAGGACTTTAGCGTCCTGGCTGCCATGGTAACCAGTCAGAAAAAGCTAAATGTCGTTTCGGCGCATCGCAGGATCCGACGTTTAGCTTAAGGCCGGATCCGGATTAATGCCTTTCAATGGGCATTCATTCCGGATCCGGCCTTCCGGCAAGTGTTCCGGATTTTTGGACGGAACAAAAAGCGCAGCATGCTGCGGTATTTGCTACGTCCAAAAAACATTCTGGTCCTGAACTAAAGACATCCTGATGCATCCTGAACGGATTTCTCTCCATTCAGAATGCATTGGGATAATCCTGATCAGGATTTTTCCAGCATAGAGACCCGACGACGGATCTCTATGCCGGAAAACAAAAACGCCAGTGTGAAAGGGCCCTAAGAAAGCAAACAAACAGCAGGTGGCGCTATACAGATACATTTTATTAACCCTGTCATGACCGGGCCTGCATGTTCAGGCAATTTTTGCACGTGGTGGTTTAGTGCCCCTTTTTTTTTATTTGTTTGACTACCAAAATAACTTTTGTGATGTTTTTTACTTGACACTTAGGACTTATTAGCTTGCATTTTTTTTTTTTTAAGCAATTTTTCTTCCTTTTTTTTTATTTGAGGAAAACGGCTAATTCTTATTAAAAAGTTCTTAAATATTAAAACTGACACAAATTATTGCAATGGGTTCCCATTTTGTGAAAATCGTTTTGATATATAACATATATAGGTTTAAGTGAACAGGGCGACTATGGTGATGGTTTCCCTTTTTTATTTAGATTTTTTTCATTTATATTTTTTTATTATTATTTTTGTTATATTTTAATAGATTTTGGCACATATGTCACCCAAGAGATCTTTAAAAGACCTCTGGTGGATACAGACTTTATTTTTTTTAACTTGCGCTGTTTCCACTGTAACTGGTGCATTCACAGGAGCCCCAGTTTCAGGGGAAAACAGTCCCCTGTGGGGGCATTACACACGGGCAAAGCTGATCAGGGTCTCCTTAGACCCTGCAGCTCTGCTTCTCGCCCAAGCCACCCAGCGGTCACGTGACCAATAGAGGAAGCGGCTTAGCCGCTTCCTGCACCCTCCAAAGCACGTGCAGCTCTTTGTTGCTGGCGCTGGAGAAGGCAAGAGCATTAAACCACTCATGTCCTCTCCGCTGTGTCTGATTGCCGGAGCTTTATTTCCAGCGCTGATCAGTGCTGGGATTAAAGGGCTGCTTGACCATTTATATACATGCTATCTGCACGGGGTATGTGCAGATAGGACTTATATAGTCAGTGGGCAGTCGGGAAGGGGTTAAATAACTCGGTGGCCATACTAATTTTTTAATTACATGCAATTATAAAAGCATTCCGATCCAGACAAACCCTTCAATTTTGGTAATTGACTAAATCTATACTTACAGAACCTTGAGTGGTCCATACATTGACTGGACTGTTCTGTTAGATATTATGGCTTCCTAGAGAGTTCCAGTATGAAAACGTTTATATCCTTCATAGGTTATTTGTCCAATATCTTATCCTGCTAATTAATAGAATCTATTTCTTTCTATGTGAGTAAGTTATCCAGTCTGGTATGGTGAGGACTTTCTATGGTATGCTTTATGTTCTGCAGTATTTGTATTATTACTGTGTGTTTTACCTAATTTTTAAGGACAGAAGAAACTTCCTTAGAGACCCTCCTGCCGGTGTCCATTTTAATTTTGACTTTGATCAGATGTACCCCGTTGCCCTTGTGATGCTTCAGGAAGACGAACTGCTGAATCGTATGAGATTTGATCTGGTTCCAAAACTGTGAGTGCTCTGGTGTGCGTAGTGTGTATGGAAACCAGTCACGTATTCAGTCATAATTATCTGCATTAACAAATTAACATCATATTAGACTGCTGACAGCTATATTTCAGAATATTAGTTGTCAAGTTTTTCTGGGTTGATGTGAATGAACCAGACTGCTTGGCTTACTAATGGATATTATTACATCCATTTCTGCTCTGGACAGGTTTCAGCCTCTGGACGCAAATAAGAATGTTTTCATCCACGCAATTAAAGCAGGGATTGGGACACAGAGGGGCAGATTGGTGTATTAAAGACTGGTGTATAAAGGCACACAGAAATGTCTGTTAAAAATGGACACACTATTAGTTTGTCATAGCCATTTTTTAACCATTTGTGCTTCTATTTTCTGGCCATCTGTCTGTTTTTAATGGCCTTTACCATCCGTTTTTCATGGCTGTTAAAAATGGCCATGAATTTTATTGGCTTTTTTTTTTTTTTTAAATACAGATCCCAATCCATGCAGTGCCCTCATTACACATAATGACCCCATATTTTCCACTATCTTTAATAATTTCTCCCATAGTGGCCCAAGCAGTAATAATGTCTTCCATTGTGACCCTCAGCAATAGTAATCTTCCCCAGGGTGGCCCACAATATTCTCCATAATGGCCTCTGCATTAATAATGCCCCCCCCCCCCCCATAGTGGCTCATAATGTCCCCTATAGTGGCCCCCAGTGGTAACGTTTCGTTTTTGCAAAAAAACAAAACAAAAACAACATTCTCACCTCATCCCCTTTGGCGTGCAGAGGCATTTGCTCCTCTCTGGATTGAAAAGGAGGGATAACTATTTTAATTGGTGGAGAGCTGACCACTGGGATCCCCCACCAATTCCCAAAATGGTAGTCCCATTTATCCATCCTAATGGTGCAGCATGGAACTAACCTGACTATAGTGCTTGGATATATCTTGCAGTTCTGTAGAGAATGAATGGAGTGGCCGCACACATGCTGGACCTGCTGCTTTATTCAGATGGGGTATAGACCCTTAGATGGTTATCCACTGTCCTATTGATAGCAGACAACTTGTCAGAGATTTTTAAAGGGTCTCTGTCAGCTACTTTACACACATTGAACAGTCCTCATTGCACTGTGTGTGATATAAGAAGTTCACATATTGTACATTTTTTATACTAATGAGCTTGCAAGTGCCCAGGGGCATTTTCAATTTCTGTAAGCGCCCATTCCCTCCTGAACTAGTTGTTGTTAGCTCCTCACCGTCTTGCTGTAAGACAGATCAGTGTCCTCCTTACATCACTGTCTCACCTCCCTGAAATCCCGCGCTTAAATACAACAGCGGGCCCAGGCATGGGCAGTACATTACCCACTGCCGACCTCTACATCAGCACCAGTAAATGCCGCATTCGCAGTCCATTCATTGATGCAGCTGCCCACAGTGGGTAAGGTTCTGTGCATGCCTGGACCTGTCGGTGATGTGTCTAGGTGTGGGATTTCAGGGACCTGAGATGGGGGTGTATGGAGGACGCTGGACTTTCATACAGAAAGACAGGAGAGGATCTAAAAACAGCTAGTTCCGGAGGGAATGGGCACTTGCAGCAATGGAAAATGCTCGGGGCACTTGCAAGCTCATTAACATTTGGCATTACAGTTCTTTTTATGAACATCAGATCCACACAAGGGAAACGAAGGTACGATTTGTGAACGGTTTATATCACCTACAGTGCAATGAGAACAGATTAATATGCGCAATAGCTGACAGACTCCCTTTTAAAAATCTTAGACAATTGCTTAAAAAAATAAAATAAAATGATGTTGTACCGGCCACTTTCTCCAGCGATCTTCTCTGCAGCGCTGTTCCAGTCCTTCTGCTGCTGCTTGTTTTCAAACTGCAGTGTAGACGTACTGGAATATGGCATATGGCACTGCAGCCAGGTGCTGTCCTCAGCATAAGGGTCCATTCACACCTCCATAGAATGGGTCCGCATCGTTCCGCAATTCTGCGGAACGGATGCGGACCCATTAATTCTCAATGGGGACGGAAAGGATGTGGACAGCACACATTGTGCTGTCTGCATCCGCATTTCCGGTCCGCAAGTCCCAAAAAAATAGAACATGTCCTATTCTTGTCCGCAATAGCGGACAAGAATAGGCATTTCTATAGGGGTGCTGGCCCGGTATATTGCGGATCCGCAATACACTATGGACGTGTGAATGGACCCTTAGACCGGTGTTTTACCGCTGCACTTTGTAAACAAGCTGCGGCAGGAGGACTGGACCAGTGCTGCAGAGAACAGCATTGGAGAAGAAGGGGGGGGGGGGGGGGTTTACATAAATTTTTATTTTTGTTGATTGGAGCGCTTGCTTTTAGATTTTAAATTATCTTGGATAAACCCTTGAAATAAAAAACGCATGAAAAAAACCACGTGATGACAATGTAAACACGTACCAATGTGTGTGATCAGGGTCTCCTAGTTTTTGCCTTGTTTCTAATGCTGGGATCTTTTTCTTGAGCACATATGAATGTTCTTGCTTGTTTCCTTTTTAGTGTAAAAGAAGAGGTGTTTTGGAGGAATTATTTCTATCGGGTGTCTCTGATAAAGCAGTCTGCACAGCTGACTGCACTGGCTGCCCAGCAGGCTACTGGAAAGTCTGATCAGACAAACGGCAAGCAAAGTGATGCTGACTTAGAAGGTAAAGCAAATATTCTCTTCTGGGACATGGATAAGAAATAAAAGTGTATATAATGATTCCAAGACAGTTGGCTACACTACCATTGCAGTATGTGATACTACGCTAGATTTTGGTTGAGTGGCAAGCTCAGCAGGTTGTTAGCATAGTTAATACGGAGGAGCAGCTTACCAGTCAGTGTTACAGTTCTTGGTCTAGTGGTTGTTAAAGGGGTTCTGTACCATTTCCTGCGGGTTCATGCTCCAGTAATATTATATCAGGAAAGTAGAGTGTTTAAGTAGAAGCAGGCAATGGTGATTTCCTCATCTCAAACAATTTATTGAAACAAAAGATAACAACAGTGTTGGGTATACCACCACTCATCCAGCCTACATGCTCCCTGGTCTATGCAAGATGATGACGCCTGTGCCTGGTGGTCAGGGACCCTTGCAGGTCTTCTAGGACGCAGACCAGGCCGATGTAAATGGTTTTGAATGGTCTGATGTGACACTTGGGTTCCCGTCACCTTTCTTAAATGTGCCTGGAGTTGTGTGGCATTCATCATCCGGTTTCGCAGGGCATTATTCACAATGAAGCAGTCATCAGTGTTGCAACCTGCCGTCTGTTGCAACCTGCCGATGACACTCTGTGACACTCTAAGCTCTGTGGCCACTTCTGTCTGACGACATCCTGCCTGAAGACTTGCAATGGTGAGGTACTGTTGATGAATTGTTAGGTGTCGTCTTGGTCTCATGATGTCAATATATGAACATCATGATGAGGAGGACTGTTCAAATACCAATTCTAATTGAACCAGGGAATTTATTGGGCGATTCATGGATCAAACACCTGTTGTGAATTTTGTCTTTAAGCTCCTTGTTAGAAAACAACAAGTTGTGCAAAAAGTACTGAAACATTGAACAGTTGGACATGTGCCTTCAAAAGTTTAGAGAAGGTCACATTAAGTTCACTTGTAAAGCTGGGTTCACACGGGCGTCATGTTTGACGCCCGGATTGGATGCGGGTGCGTTGCAGGAATATACGCGATTTTTTCGCGCGTGTGCAAACTTTTGTAATGCGTTTTGCATGCGCGTGTGAAAAATCGCCATGTTTGCTACCCAGACCCGAAGCCAGACTTCATCACTGAAGTCCGGTTTCGGGTTGAGTATTCTGTAGATTTTATTTTTTTCCCTTATAACATGGTTATAAGGGAAAATAATAGCATTCTTAATAAAGAATGCTTTGTAGAATGAGGATTAAGGGGTTAAACATAAAAAACTTAACTTACCTTAGCCACTTGATCGTGTAGTTGGCGATCTCTCTTCATGCATTAGCTGCAGTCTAAAGAACCTGTGATGACGTCACATCACATGGTCCATCACGGACCATGTGATTGGACCATGTGATGTGACGTCATCACAGGTTGTTTAGACTACAGCTAATGCTTGAAGAGAGAAGAGAGATCGCCAACTACACGATCAAGTGGCTAAGGTAAGATAAGTTTTTTATGTTTAACCCCTTAATTCTCATTCTACAATGCATTCTTTATTAAGAATGCTATTATTTTCCCTTATAACCATGTTATAAGGGAAAATAATGAAGATCGGGTCCCGTCGCTTAACAACCATGCGGGAAAATAGCACTGCATCCGCACTTGCTGGCAGATGCTTGCGATTTTCCCGCAGCCCCATTCACTTCTATGGGGCTTGCGTTGCGTGAAAAACGTAGAATATAGAGCACGCTGCGATTTTCACGCAACGCAGAAGTGATGCGTGAAAATCACCGCTCATGTGCACAGCCCCATAGAAATGAATGGGTCCGGATTCAGTGCGGGTGCAATGCGTCCTCCTCACGCATTGCACCCGCGCGGAAAACTCGCCCGTGTGAATGCAGCCTAAAGGTTAGAGTGCATTTTAGGTTCATCCTAAAAATGTCACCCACAAGCCAAATATCCTTAACTTTTTGTGAGTAGTGTACATGTGTACCTTTTTAAGTTACTATCGAGTATAAACTGCATAAAGGACCCAATAAAGAACCAACAGAATATCTACTACAATTAGCTCAGTCAATTAGTTTTGAAAAGTTGTTCAGCTTTGTGTAGATTTCATGTTGTTCAGGAGTTTTCTGTTAAACGATCTCCTCCTTGTACTCGCTGTACTTTCTGTTAGCGGAATCACTCCGCTCGGGGGGAGACAAGTTATAAGTCAGAGTTTATAGATTGAGCAAACATCTCAGGAATACTGATTTCAAGAAATCAAGCCAGGAACTGGAACATGGACGCAGCAGAGGACCACAGTGGCAGAGAGCATGCAAGTATGAATCTTCTGTTTACAGAGACAGGCTGCCGGTATTCATTATTCCCAGAGAACCCCTTTAAGGTGTTCAGAGCGGCTTATGGCTGATGTATGTCACTAGACATCACACATGGGTTTCTAATGACTTTTCTGTCTTCACACTGTTCTAGAAACTGTAAGGCCAAAGACTCCACCAGTAGCTATCAAGTCTCCACATAAAACTCAGGAGGTAATGATTGCCTTTTTGCACTGACATCATTTGTTTCCTGCACAGTATCTTCCATTGTATGTAGTGTTGTATATTGTAACAGTAGAGTGGTATCTTATCGTGCTCAGCACTTAAAAATGTTTATTGTGACGCCCTTTCTTTTAGTCCTTCTCTCCAAAACATCTGAAATAATGTCAGGTTCACATGATGTTCTTAGCAGATCCATTTAACATATGCTAAAAGAAGGGCGTCCCCTGCTCTATAACATTATGCCTGCAGATTACAATGCATTTTTATAGTGACAGGTTCCCTTTAAACATATATTCTAAGCCAGGCATGTCCAAACTCTGGCCCTCCAGGTGTTGCAGAACTACAACTCCCATCATGCCCTTCTGTAGGTTGATATCTGTAGGTTGTCTAGGAATGATGGGAGTTGTAGTTTTGCAACATCTGGAGGGCCGGAGTTTGGACATGCCTGTTCTAAGCGGATGACACAAAACATGAACCAATCCAAAGCTGTCCTTGGGCATAGCGTCTTTGGTGAAGAAGCTAAGGCCTCTTTCACACTAGCGTTGTTAGGATCCGGCGTGCACTTCCGTTGCCGGAATGCACGCCGGATCCGGCACAACGCAAGTGAACTGAAAGCATTTGAAAACTGATCAGTCTTCAAAATGCTTTCAGTGTTACTATGGCAGCCAGGACGCTACTAGCGTCCTGGTTGCCATAGTAGCAGTGGGGAGCGGGGGAGCGGCATACTTGCATTCCGTGCGGCTCCCGGGGCGCTCCTGAATGACGTCAGAGCGCCCCGCGCGCATGGATCACGTGATCCATGCGATCACGTGATCTATGCACTGGGGCGCCCTGACATCATCCTGGAGCGTCCCGGGAGCCGCACGGAATGTAAGTATGCCGCTCCCCCGCTCCCCCTACTCTTTACTATGGCAACCAGGACTTTAGCGTCCTGGCTGCCATAGTAACCATTGACAAAAAGCTAAACGTCGGATCCGGCGATGCGCGGAAACGACGTTTAGCTAAAGGCCGGATCCGGACTAATGCCCTTTAATGGGCAATAATTCTGGATCCGGCGTTACGGCATGTCTTCCGGATTTTTGGACGGAGACAAATCCGCAGCATGCTGCGCTTTTGTCAACGTCCAAAAAACGTTCACATACTGAACGGAAGACATCCTGATGCATCCTGAACGGATTTCTCTCCATTCAGGATGCATGGGGATAATCCCGAGGACGGATCTCTAGGACGGAAAGCTAAAATGCTAGTGTGAAAGAGGCCTAAGTGAGGGGCATTGAAGGACACATGGTATAGTGCAGCTTAGGTGATTTAATATGTTTGCCTAGGACTTTATGAACCACAATATTTCACAGATTAAAAAGCAGCATGGAGGGTGTAATTTAATCATGGGTGATATCGGTTTTGTAATCATTATTAGCTTACTCGAACTGTCTTAATCTTTATTGATATGAGTTTAATGATCTGAAACCTTTAAATGTGACATTAGCAAAAATATAAGAAAGCTGGTGGGGGGCAAATATTTTACCTGTATGTTTTTGCATACCACAGTTGGCTGCAGAATACACTGTGAATGTGTATAGTTTGTTCATTTGCGGATAAAAAATAACATTACTGCCAAATATATCTTGGGATCTTCAGTAAAAAGTATGGGGGTCGTTTTAGACACCAGTCTCAACCTCTTGTGCTGGCGGTGGATCCGCCAAAGTTATCTATTGGCGCCGGCCTCTACATAACTTCGGCACATCCACCGCCGGTCTAAATGTAAGCTCGCTTCCTTGCTGGCTTAAATTTAGACCCTATTCTATACCTAAACCAGGTGTACAAAATGATGAAATGATGAATGAGACGGGCCTACCGGCTCGTCCCTTTTCCCACTCATGCCACAGCGCCTTTTTTAGACTTGGCGTGAGCGGGGAAAAGTTGCAGATTGCGGCGCAAATAATCTTTGCGCCACAATCTGCGACAGATATAAGCCAGAAAACTGGCACATATCATTTTAGTAAATGACCTCCTATTTATGTTCTTCTTAACCCCTTCCTAAAATCCGCCATACATGTATGGCGGATGTCAGGTCTTTAAAGATGGAGCTCACTGCTGAGCAGAACAGGCGGCATAGCCTCCGGGTTTCTGTTGTTTCACGCAGCAGACACCCGGGACTAATCTCTTCAATCAGCGATTACTGCATCTTAGGACGCTTTCACTGGAAGTACAGCACTCCAGGGGCTTGAATGACTCCACCGCTCATTGTTTGGGGAAGCCATTCATTGTCTGCAATAGCCTGGGTCTCTCTGAAGAAACCCATGGTATTACAGTTGTAGTTCTTATGGTGCCTTGCAGATATCAGGGCTGCATAACATATCAAATTTTCCATTCATTGCAATGATAATTTATTTCAATGTAAGGCATGAACTTTCCGAAGATTGCATATTTAGTCCCCCCTAAGGGACAAAAAAAAAAAAGTTTAAAAAAATATAAAAATTTTAATCACCCCCTTCCTTCTCAATAATAAAAATAATAAGATCAAAAATAAAGATCATGGGCATCACCGCATTCAAAGATTCCTGAACTGTTAAAACATGAACACAGTTACGGTGGCGATGAAAGCTTTTAATTTTTAAGTATTAAAATGCAAAGAGAAACTGTACAAATTCTTATCGCTGTCATCGTACTGACCCAGAGAATGAAGGCGGAAATGCATTTTTTATTTTTTTTCCAAAGCCACCCCATTTGGAATTTTTTTCCCAGCTCCCCACTACATTGTATGCAATATAAAATTGTGCAATTAGAAAGTACAACTTGTCCCACAAAAAAAAAAAAAAAACCTCATATGGCCATGTGAACGAAAGAAAAAAGCAATGGCTCTGTGGAGTCGGGTTGTAAAACAAAAATCGCTATATAAAAGGAAGGGGTTAAGGATGGTTTCTAAATTATGAGTAGCATGTGCCATAAATGTCACATACTGTGACTGACACTATCACTAAAAGGGAGTGCCCTTTGCATCACTTGTTTCCAAAGTGTGGCTGAGGGCTCTCGGAGACCATTTTAGTGATTGGTGGGGATCATAGCAGTTGTGCAAACACCGATTGAGGCACGCAGCAGTTTTCTTCTGGCTGGGTCTCCACTGGTTCCCATTTTAGTGAATGGGGCCGGTCGGAGCCCTACAAACCTCCAACAGTGCTGGAGTGCGCATTGATCCGGGAGGAAACAGCCTACCGGGTCTCTGACGCTGGTGTGCAACTTTTTTAATTTATTTTTTTATTTCCTTTGTTTACATATCTATGGGTAGGCTATAATTGTGCATGGTGGGAAATTCCTGTTGAATATAATGTAATGTCATTAACACGCAGGAAGAAGAGGAGATTTCTACCAGTCCTGAAGTTTCAGAATTTGTAAGCGAAGCTTTTGACTCTTGTAACATAAACCAGGAAGACCTGAGAAAAGAAATGGAACAATTTGTTCTTGACAAAAAAGATGAACTTGACACTGCAGAAGGTAAACCTATTAGTGCTGTATTCTTATAAGAAACATGGCTTATACAGAGTTTTCCAGGATTTAGATAATGCTGGCCTATTCTTAGGCTCCTCATCAATATCAGATTGTGGGAATGCAGTCCGTCATCTGGAGCCTGAAACTATACAGTGGATGGAAGGCTTTCGTAAACTGTGTAGTTTTGGTGTGCTGCAGCCCGGCTCCTTTCATTTGAATGGGAGCTGAGCTGCAGTACCCCAGCATGGTCAATGGTAGACAAAACTTTTGGCTCTATCCACTGTATAGTTGCCTGCCTGAAACAGCTGATCGATGGGGTTTCCGGTTGGACCCCCGCTGATCTGATGTTGGAGACCTATCCTAAGAATAGACCTTCATTTTCAAAGTATCCTTTTATCGATAAAAAAAAAAAATCTCTTTTAAAGGGGTTGTTTGACTTATTTTAAAAGCTGAGCAAAGCCCCTAAATTTGTTAAAATAATGAAAAAATTGTATACTCACTACTTAATCCCACACCTCTTCCAGCGCCCCCACTACTGCCACAATCAACAGATAACTGGTTGTAAAGTTTTCGATTTAATTAAGCATACAGTGACAGTTTCATGGTGACGGACTTGCTGCATTGTGCCCCAAAAAAATTGATATGCTGGTAGTGACTAGCTATTCACGGACTGGTTGGTTTCTCAGTGTAACTAGAAATTAAAAGGTCACTAACTGTTCACACAACTCTGCATAAATCATTAATGCCAGTGACCACAAGAAACTTATAATATATGTAATATATCTTATGAGTGAGAAATGTCTAGTTCTCATGTTATTAGAGGTTAACCTCTATCCCCACCCCCCATGCCTATTTCTTTTCACTTTGAAACATATCTTAAACCCACCCAGGACTGATCAGCCCCACAGAAGGATCATTTTACACTTGTCAATTCAAGTGTGTGGAAATAGGAGGGGGAGTGAGCAGGAGCTGAGTGAGACACACACAGACAAACTGCACAACTGAATAGGAACTTTATATCTCAACACAAGTGTTTTATTTACAACCGTACAGCTTAGTACTTCTCTGTAATGTCCACTATGATCCTGGGGCTGCTTCTGAGTGAGTAAGAGAAAGTTAGGTGGCAGATTCTCCTCTACTTTCTGTGTGCAGTGGATGGCAGCTAGTGTAGACCCAAGAGATCTGTGAGGACAGAAAACTGGACATTCAACATGCACTAGGGAAATCTGCTAAAAAATGCCACATACAAGTTGTATAGTGGCCAGAAGTTGTTTTATTCCTCATGCACACATACTGTACTATTGATGTAATGCAAAGTTTGTTGAAAGGGTAGGTATCCTTTAAGTAAACCAAGTCTATCTGCTGGTGAGTTCCATTTGCAGTGCATATGGTCTCACTTTTGTTAATTGGATACTCCAATAAATTATCTTATGGCTTATATGTAGATACCTAGTCCACTGTGTATGCTCAGTACTCTTTGTAGCTTTTCACGCTTTCTCATACAAGGGGTTCCTTGGAACAAGTGGTACCTTGGAACCGAACCCGAGTTCGGAAAATGTTTTTTTTACAGTACAAATTAATTTATGAAGTTATGCCCCAAAGTCTCGCGAGACTTGGCAAAGCAATAACTTCGGCTCATCGGAGCCAATACATTCTAATACTGTACGGAGCACCTGCTCCGTACAGTATTAGAACAAAATTTTAAGCGAATCGACTTTGGATGTTTCATCCAAAGTCGATTCGCTCATCCCTAATTATTACCTTTCCCAGAGAACCCCTTTAAAGGGGTTGTGCAGCGGGTTTATATTGATGACCTATCCTCAGGATAGGTCATCAATATCAGATCGGTACCCCTCAGTTCAGCTGCTTTCTCTTCAGGTTTATGCTGTACGTCGTCTTGCTTGACAGCAGCGCAATGTAACTTCCGCTGCAAGTGAAATGACATGTAGTGTGGGGCAATCTTGAAGCACCAGCGCTGCCTCCTCTTTGAACAGTGGATGTACTGGGAGGCAGATTCCTACACAACCCCTTTTAAGTCACGGAAAAGGCCTCTGTGTTTTCTGTTTATAAAAAAAACTGCTTTTCATCTATGACAATATTTCGTCTGTCAAAATATTTTTTTTTTTGAACCACTGATGTTAATAATACCTAAGCGTATATTCAAATGTTAGCAGAAATATATACTGTAAAGTTGCAGCGTTTTTAACAGCTTTTTTTGCAGTCACAAGTTATTGTGTACTGTTTAGTGTTTTTGTTAGGTTTGTGGCTTTTTTTTTTTTTTTTCAAGGCACTTGCTCTGAGTCTGGTGTGTTTTCTGTCCAGTGTTTTTATGGCTTTTTATTTTAATAAGAAATCAAAAACAATGAAAAAACTGTGTGTGAAGTAGGCCCTAAGGTGCTTTCTGTGTTTTTTCCTTCAGAGGAATCAGAAGACTGGATAAAGGAATTGCAGCAAGTGGTTCAGGAATATGAAGTAGTCTCTGACACAGATAAAATGAAGGACGAGAACTGGGACAAGGAGATTGAGGATCTTCTCCAGGAAAATTAACTGTTTCTTTTCTCCGTGGTTTCCTGGAACACTACTTTGCTGAAATATAACATTAGCCATTCCTGCATAATGCAAACTACTCCTGACTCTGTGAAATGATGTTAGGATTTTAGTGCGGTTTCTGTGATACACTCTGAGGATTGCAGTTGAACTTTTCAATGTGCCAGCTGGAAAAGTAATGCAATTTACATGGACCTATGTGTATATCTTCTGTTATATCCTTTTCTGATACGGTTTTATAATGTAAAAATATTTCATAAGTCATCATTTAATAACTTGAGCAACGATTTCAACTTATGGGGCATATTAGTTTTCAGTTTACAGATTTTTGAACTAAAATTTAGTTCACTTTAAATAAATATTAGACCTGAAATCTGTACTGTATTTACCGCTTTACAAAAAAACCGCCCCCCCCCCAAAAAAAAGTGTGTTATATAGCATTGTGTCTTATAAAGCAAAACTAGTGAGCCCTTCCATTATGAAAATGCTCACTAGTATGCAGGAGATGTGCGGAGCGGTCGCTGTACTCATCGCTCCTTGGTCTTCATTCAGACGCTGCACTGTCCTTACTGTGTACAAGGTTAGGACATAGTGCGCACTATGACCTAACGTTGTATGCAGTCAGGTCACAGTGCAACCCAAAAAGACCAGCGAGCGGTGAATGCAGGATAGACCGCCGGATCTGCAGAGTGGCGGCGGAGCAGGAGAGGTAAGGTAATTTATTTTTTATCTCTGATGGGGGTCTGATCTGTGGTATGATATGCGGGATCTGATCTGAGGTCTAAAGAAAAAACAATTTTTCTTATTTTTCCACCTCTAAAACCTAAGTGCGTCTTATCATCAGATGCGTCTTATAAAGCAAAAAAGACGGCATATTTTGTCAATAATTCACTGATGCCAAATAATAGTTTATATGTACTTTTTTGACATGGCCATATTAGCAATTACCGTAATACTACAGCAGCCACTTCAGAAAGGACTACTGGTGTGTATCCCTATCTGACACCAGCCCTTCACTGCTATAACTGGTGAAGATGTGGATTTTTGGCCAGTTGTAGCCTGAACAGATTTGAGCTGGTGCTTGCCAAAGAGTTCTAGGGAAATCTATTAATTTGGAAGTTTGATAAAAAAATAATTAGTAAGATTTTCTCTGTTTTACTTTAAATTTCGTTCTCATTGCGTTTATAGCATAACACATAAAGAGAATGTGTCATCAGAAAACTACCCATTCTTTAAATCAACTGTTTATATGAAACATTTTATTTTATTTTTTTAAATTTTCCAGGTCAATATCTAGACCAAAAAAATAAAATAAAACCTTGCAGTTTTTGCGCTGGCCACTAAGCCCAATCATATGCCAAGACTTCTTCTGTGGAGACATTTTTAGTCTCTCATCACAGGCAGAATTACAATAAAAGAAAACACCTCTGTATAGATAACACAGGATCAAAATACTCAAAATTGTTGCATCTGTGGACCTGTTGCTGCTGTCCAAAATATTTCTCAATTCTCTTAGCATATCAGACAAGAAAGGCTGCCCCAGTACTATTGCATAGAAAATAGAGTTAAAATAAATCTACAATCAAATAAAAACATATTTCACAATGTGGTTTTAATTGGCAGAGAAAAAATTGACACATTTCCAGGTTTTTTTGTCCTCCAGAAATAGTGCTCCATCCGACCATGAGCAGATTTTGCAATTCTGGAGAGAAGAAGATCCCCTTATAATTTTAGATGTTATAGTTTCATGTTTCTGTAAAATGCTAAATGTTATTTATCCATCCTTGAATTGATGTAATAGGAATTGGTGCCTTGCACCAGTAGCACCGTGCTAATATTTGTATTCTGTATATAACTTTATTTTATTGACCAGTTCATCTTGAAACTGACAACATCGTAGATTGTATAATGAACTTAATGGTAATTAAAAACAACCAACACATTTAATACAATGCCAAATGGTTTGTAGGTGCTTCCTCTAATATTCACCACCCATCAATTAGGAAATGTCTGTGTCATATTAGTGCTGTGCTATTATGCTTGACTGAATAGGCAAGTAATCTGCAAGGACAGCTGCTAGGTCTGTTTTAGTTTCAAGAGAACCTGTCACCATGAAATGCAGCGTAATCTGCAGAAAGCATGATATAGAGCAGGAGGAACTGAGCAGATTGATATATAGTTTTATGTGAAAAGATTCAGTAACACTTGTACGTTATACATTTTTATCTCTGCTCTTTCTGAAATTGAATCAATCTCCACGATTGTTGCCTGTTATTCTCTGCAGTAATGTATTAGTAGTACTGCATATAAGGAGTCTAGATTGCTATTTATTTTCCTACAGCCCCTGGTTCCCCCTGCTGTTAGCACTCAAAGCTGCACTGAAATACACAGTCCAGACTCCTGTGCTAATATAATGGAGAGAACTGTTGCACATGCACTGCAGTCCTGATAATTTATTTCAGCACAGGTTTGAGCGCTGACATTGGGGAAATGGGGGGGGGGGGTAAGGTTTGGGAGAGTAGGAAAATAAAAAAATGTGATCTGGACTCCTTATCTACAGTCCTACTTATGTACTACTGCAGATTATAGTCCAAGATCCTAGTGACAGATTCCCTTTAAGACCATCCTCGTACACAGTGACTGACAATTGTCTATGTATAGACATTTACACAGAGAATGCTATAAATCACTGATAACACCTCCCCATGTACAACTATCGGTTACTGACAGCTAACTATGTATACACACTTACACAGATAATGCTATCACTGATAACACCTCCCCCCCCCTGTGTACAGCTATCAGTGACAGCTATCTCTATATACACACTTACACAGAGAAGGCTATCAATCACTGATATCACCTTCCCTGTGTACAGCTATCAGTGACTGACAGCTATCTATGGATACACACACAGAGAGAATACTATCAATCACTGATAACACCTCCCCCATGTACAGCTATCAGTGACTGACAGCTATCTATGGATACACACACAGAGAGAATGCTATCAGTCACTGATAACACCTCCCCTGTGTACAGCTATCAGTGACTGACAGCTATCTATGTATACACACTTACAGAGAATGCTATCAATCCCTGATAACACCTCCCTGTTTACAGCTACCAGTGACTGACAGCTATCTGTATACACACTTACACAGAGAATGCTATCAATCACAGATAACACCTCCCCTGTGTACGGCTATCAGTGACTGACCGCTATCTCTGTATACACACTTACACAGAGAATACTATCAATCACTGATAACACCCCCCCCATGTACAGCTATCAGTGACTGACAGCTATCTCTGTATACACACTTACAGAGAATGCTATCAATCCCTGATAACACCTCCCTGTTTACAGCTACCAGTGACTGACAGCTATCTGTATACACACTTACACAGAGAATGCTATCAATCACAGATAACACCTCCCCTGTGTACGGCTATCAGTGACTGACAGCTATCTCTGTATACACACTTACACAGAGAATACTATCAGTCACTGACAATACCTCCCTGTGTACAGCTATCGGTGACTGACAGCTATCTCTGTATACACACTTACACAAAGAATGCTATCAATCACTGATAATACCTTCCCTGTGTACACTTATCAGTGACTGACAGCTATCTATGTATACACACTGAAGCCTCATTCACAAGTCAATGTTTTGATCAGTGATTTTGAGCCAAAACCAGGATTGGAGCCGCCACAGACATAAGGGAAAGATCTGCACCTTTTTTGTGTTTACAGCCGCGCCTGGTTTTGGATCACAATCACTGATCAAAATACTGACTTGTGAATGAGGTTTTACATAGACAATGCTATCAATCACTGATAAGAACACCCCTGTGTACAAGTATCAGTGGCTGACAGCTATCCCTCCATTATACACACTTAGGCCACATGCACACGAATGTATGTGTTTTGCGGTCTGCAAATTGCAGATCTGCAAAAAAAAAAATGGATGGATGACATCAGTCTGCCATCCGTTTTTTTTGTAACAATGCCTAAACGGACAAGAATAGGACATGTCCTTTTTTTTTTTGCGGGACTACGGAACTGACATTCTGATGAGGTACAACAGGATGAAAATATCCTTATAATACGAGAGTAGGCTCTCTTGGTAGAGTCCGCTCTAGAAAGAGACAGCGTTCTCAGGACCAATTCTGAAAGCCCTTTATTCTGGGAAGGGACTGATCAACCTCCAGGCTGTCAGGTTGAATCTGTGCAGATCTGAGCAGAGGTGAGTGTCCCACGACACCAGGGTCTGCTGTGGGGGGAGCCTCCAATATTGTCCTCGACTCAACTGGGTGAGCTAGGTAAACCAGGATCTCTTCGGCCAAAACAGTATGATGGCTGTCACCGAGGCCTGATCCTGACGGATTTTATTCAATACCCTCGGTATCATGGAAAAGGGAGGGAAGATGTAAGCCAGCCTGAACCTCCAGGATATTGACAGAGCGTCTAACGCCAGGGGGTTGTCCTCCCTGTAAAGGGAGCAGAACCTCTCCACCTTGGCATTGAACCTTGTTGCCATGAGATCCACCTCTGGCATACCCCACTTGAGGACTATCTGCTTGAATATCTCCGGATGAAAAGACCACTCCGACGGAAAACCGCGGCTCAGCCGCTATCATATTGAGGGAGCCTTGGATGTGGATCGCAGATAAGTGGGAAGGGTACAACTCTGCCTAATCCAGAATCACCCCGATCTCTGACAGGAGGGGAAGTGATCTCGTGCCTCCCTGCTTGTTGATGTAAAGTACCGCAGTCATATTGTCTGACTGGACTTTTACCGCTTTGCCCTGGATCTGAGGGGCTAAGTGAAGGAGGGCTAGCCGGATAGCTTGAATCTCACGGAGATTGGATGAAAAAAGCCACTCCTGGGGAAACCAGGTCCCGTGAACTGGAGTGTCGTCTAGGTGAGCGTCCCAGCCTACTTGGGACGCATTGGTAGTCAATATGACCCAGATTGGCTGGGTCATAGACTTCCCATCTAAAAGATGGCACCACCATCTGAGAGAATACCGAGTTCGCCAAGTCAGGGAGCACAGGGAGTTTAGCCCAGCAGGGCTGCCATTCCATTAGGAGAGGACCTCCGACTGTAGAGGGCGGAGGTGCCATAGAGCCCAAGGGACTGCTTCTGCAGACGCTGACATGAGCCCCAACATCTTCATGAGAGTCCGGATTGGAACTCGCCGGGGAAAGGAACTTGCCATGTTCTGAACCCGGAATCTTCTTTCTGGAGTCAACTGGAGCGACATCCCAGTGGAGTCGATTATG
This sequence comes from Bufotes viridis, assembly GCA_033119425.1. Taxonomy (NCBI): domain Eukaryota; kingdom Metazoa; phylum Chordata; class Amphibia; order Anura; family Bufonidae; genus Bufotes; species Bufotes viridis. Next base: position 280,478,615 of record CM065591.1, on the reverse strand, counting down.
AAGCCTAGATATCTTACTGAAGTCGACGGGCTCACGTTCGACTTCTACCAGCTGATGATCCAACCTAGGTGGAACAGAAAGGAGATTGTTACCTGAAGAAGTTGGGTTAGGACCGCTAGAGCAGAGGCTTTCAAAGCCAGTCGTCCAGATAAGGAATGATGGTCAGTCCTTGAAGCCTCAAAGCCGCCACCACAGAACCACTACCTTGGTAAAAGTGTAAGGGGCAGAAGAAATGCCAAAGGGAAGGGAAACAAACAGAAGATGCCTGACGACACCGGACACCTGGACCGTGATCCTTATATACTTCCTGGAACCAGGATGGATTCTTGAGGTCCAGCGTTGCCATCACGTCTCCAGGATTGACGACGTGAACTACTGACCTGATGGTTTCTATACGAAACTTTACCTTGCTTATAAATCGATTGAAATATCTCAGATCGATAATAATCCAGAGATCTCCTGAAGCCTTGGGCACCAGAAAAACTGGTGAATAGATCCCTAGGCCCCGTTCTCCTGCCGAAACCTCCTCCAGAGCCCCTTTGCAAATGTAGTCCTGAATGTAGACCTCTAGGAACGCCTCCTTGGCAGCTTGTAGAAGGTTGATCTTGACAAACCTGTCCAGGGGAATAGAGGTGAGGTTGACTAAATAACCGTCGGAAATTATATTCAGGACCCAGGGATCCGAGATCTCTTGGATCCATTCTTCTCAGAAGTGGGAGAGACGACTCCCGACAGGTACATGAAGCTTAGGAATGGGGAAGCTTATTGGCAGGACGGCAGGAGTAACGGGAATTAACCAAGAGCCTCGAAGAGGCCCGTAGTCAGGAGGTGGATTTTCCATCTTTGGCTCCTCCACGAGAGCACCTCCAACCCTTTCGCTGCGCTCTCCAGTCACTACAAGAGCTTGTTTGCTGGCCAGACCTGCCACCGCGGTCTTGTCTGCCCTGCCCTCTGAAAGGCCCTCCATGATCTTATCTAGCTCCGAACTGAACAAACGGTTGGGCTCGAATGGAAGGCCATATAAGCTGTATTTTGAGGAATTGTCAGCGACCCAAAGCTTAAGCCGAAATGGAATATTCACCGCCGATCCCAGGGCCATGCTAAATATAGGCCCCTGATGTAATTTGATAGTATTGTCACAGGGTGCCAAAGGCGCACTTGGTCTCCCATGAGCCACAGACCTGCTGCTTAGCTTCGTGAGCAAGGATCTGTGTTTGGCCTCGTTCCCAGGGCTTGCTTTGTTAGAGGAGCTGTGCGGTATCGCACAAGAAGTCCGTAGCCAGGTTGATGGTCTTGAAGGCAGCCAGTATGTCGTCCTGGAAAAAACCTCTGGTTCACGTCAACTTGAATTTGATTCAGGCGAGACCGGAGGAACGTAGAGACTTCAGAAGCCGCTGTGGAAGCGGAAGCCGCAGCTGCCATAACACCCCGTCTTAGTGTGCACTCTGCAAGGGGGTCCTGCAGCTAGACCCATCATCTGCAGGAACCAGAGTGCGCTTGGACAATTTGGCAATAGCCATGTCCACCTTGGAAATGGATCCTCATGAATCCACCAAGGGTTAAGCCATCGGGAACATGGATTTAAACTTCTTTGTTAAAACCGGACCTTTTCCAGGTTTTTTCCACTCTATAACATGACAGAGAGGAGGGTCTCATCCGCTTTAAAGACACGAGGTGCCCGAGTAGCGGGATCGGGAGGCTCCCCACGGTCAACATCATGGTCCCCCGACCTGATGGACTCGAGCAATTTCTGTGTCTTTCCAGGGGAGAAAACACAACGTCAGCTCCTCCTCATCCGAGGAGGAAGAAGCTAAGGAGACCAAGAAGGTCTCTCTACCGGGACAGAGGTCTCCATAGGGGCCTGGGCAGGCATAGGAAGCCTTTTCATCCAGCAGGCCTATGACTCCTTTAATAGAGCCATTGACTCTAAGGCCCCTTTCACACGGGCGAGTTTCCCGCGTGGGTGCAATGCGTGAGGAGGACGCATTGCACCCGCACTGAATCCGGACCCATTAATTTCTATGGGGCTGTGCACATGAGCTGTGATTTTCACGCATCACTTCTGCATTGTGTGAAAATCGCAGCATGCTCTATATTGTACGTTTTTCATGCAACGCAGGCCCCATAGAAGTAAATGGGGCTGCGGGAAAATCACAAGCATCCGCAAGCAAGTGCAGATGCAGTGCGATTTTCCCGCATGGTTGCTTAGCAACGGGACCAGATCTTTATTATTTTCTCTTATAACATGGTTATAAGGGGAAATAATAGCATTCTTAATAAAGAATGCTTAGTAAAATAAAGAGGAAGGGGTTAAAAATAATAAAAGTTAACTTACCTTAGCCACTTGATCGCGTAGTTGCGATCTGTCCTCTCTTTCCTAGGATCAGCTAAGAACTAAAGGACCTGTAATGACATCACATCACATGGTCCAATCACATGGTCCATCTTACCATGGTGATGGACCATGTGATTGAACCATGTGATGTGATGTCATCACAGGTCCTTTAGTTGTTAGCTGAAGCTTGAAAAGAGAAGACAGATCGCAACTACGCGATCAAGTGGATAAAGTAAGTTAACTTTTATTATTTTTAACCCCTTCATCTTCATTTTACTAAGCATTCTTTATTAAGAATGCTATTATTTTCCCTTATAACCATGTTATAAGGGAAAATAATAAATTCTCCAGAATACTCTACCCGAAACCAGACTTCAGTGATGAAGTCCGGCTTCGGGTCTGGGTACCAAACATGGCGATTTTTCACACCCGCGTGCAAAACGCATTACAAACGCTTGCACCCGCGCTGAAAAATCGCGCATATTCCCGCAACGCACCCGCCTCTTATCCGAGAGGAAAGCGGCCAGTGAGTACGGGAGCCGGAATCGCGCAGTGACAAGGAGCAGAAGACCTGCACGATTCCGGCCTCACAGCAGGATGTTAATCACAGTGAAGGGAGGACGGGTAAGGGGCGGGCTTAGCCTGACTTGAAACAAGGAGGCCGCTGCCCCCTTGACTTCAACCTGACTCTGACGATATGGAAAACCAAGATTAAAACTGCGTTTTTTTAAAGTTTACAACCACCGATGGAGGAAAGAAAAACACGATTTAAAATGTGTAATGCTAGTGCTGTTTTGGCGTAAATTGGCGTATCTTAAACCATGCCCCTTTCTGGGTCAGCTGTGTCCCTTTTTTGAGTGCATGGGGAAAAACGGCTCATGCACACGAACATGTGCCGGCTGTGCCCGCATTGCGGCCCGTAATATACGGGCACCGGCCGTGTATGCACCGTATTACAGATGCAGACCGATTCACTTGATAGAGTCTGCAATCCGGAAGATATGGTGCACTTCAGTAGCATTTCGGTCTGTGCCTCCACACCACAAAAAAATAGAACATGCTCTATTTTTTTGCGGTGCTGACAGATCGCGGACCTGTTCAAGTTGAATGGGTCTGCATCTGTCAGTTCAGGCCACACGGACAGTCCCCAATGCACGGCACAGGCGGCGCCCTAAGCCAGAATTCTGGTGAATTTGCTGTACTAAATCTGTCCCACTCATATTCACTTATCTTGAAATGTCACACAACACGTTCCTCTTCTGGTACTGGCCTCCTAAAAGCTTTTTAGTGTAGAAAATGTCACATGTGCGTTTATAAATGTTGTGCATGAGCCATCCCAAAACTGACATATGAGTGAACATAAAGAACATATGCAAAACCCCAGATGCTATACAAATAAGTGCCCTCATTATCTTTAACCCCATATATACAGAAATAAATCGTTTTTTAGGGATGCACCTTTGTGCATCCGTACACACCACAAACCTGTATCTCAAAGTCCCTCCCTTCACAGTACATCCATGTGAGACAGCTGCATGGTTTTGGAGGCTTCAGAGCTGCCAAATATATTTTTTGCAAATAAGGTCATTGTTGTGAGAAAGAGAGATGCTGAGTGGTACCAACCAAGATTATACATTTATATACCTTCAGGTCCACATTCCCACCAGATCTGCTCTTTAACCCTTCTGTTTTTGTGTTTTAGTTTTTTACTCCCTGCGCACAGCATTATCATGATTGAAAATGCTGTGTGCCTCTGCCTGACCTTTCTGTAACGGAATCATACTGAGAACTTTTCCTAAGTCCAGAACGCAGGATCCCTATCTCACATGAAGCGTGATTCCCTCAAGGGACACGCTCGTGTGAAAGAGCCAGTGGATCGCTTGTCCCAAAGACTGCAATGAATTACTGCCTATGCAATATTCAATTTTTTGCACTGTTGGGAGTTTAGTGCAGGTGCAGTGTGTTGGAATGGAGGAGGCTGTGTGATGTGTCTGGTCAGTAGATCGCTTGTCCCATAGACTGCAATAAATGACTGCCTATGTAATATTCAATATATTCAATTTTTGCACTGTTGGGAGTTTAGTGCAGGTGCAGTGTGTTGGAATGGACAAGGCTGAGTGATGTGTCTGGTCACCTGACCCTCCATCAGCAGCCATCTTATGGACAGCACAGAAGTTTTTCCTAACAAGGGGACATGGCTTATGAAATCTACCACACAGCACATAATGTTAACAAAAAGCCATATTATTAAGTACCGTACTAATCTTACATACACATTGGTCAACAGTAGCCAGAAAGTGCACGAACTCTATAACAAGCCTGTATTTGGCATATTTTTGATATTTGTATTACTTTGGGCTCATTCAGACGATCATATGTATTTTGTGGTCCGCAAATTGCAGATCCCAGCCATGTGCGTTCTGCATTTTGGGGAATGCACACGGCCAGCCCAATGATAGAAATGCCTATTCTTGTCTGCATTTGCGGACAAGAATAGTACATGATCTATCTTTTTTGCAGGGTGGCGGAACAGAAATATGGATGTGGCCCCATTGAAATGAATGATGCAGACACAAATACGGTCATGTGAATGAGCCCTAAAGCTTATAAAACAGTATACAATATTGCTTTGGTTAAAATGTTAGTGCCATAAGCCAGAAACGGTTGTGTCCTTCTCCCTTATGTCAGTGCCTGATTAAGAATCCTATAAATATAAAAAGTAGTGTTGAGCAAACTTGTTTTTTAAGTTCTGCGTCCAAAGTTCGGGTTATCGAAGAATGCCGTTATGGATTCCAAATTCTGTTATGGTCCGTGGTAGCAGAATCCATAACAGGATTCGTTGATAACCCGGGCCCGAACTTTGGACGCAGAACTTAAAACACAAGTTCGTTCAACACTAATAAAAAGCCAATGAAAATGTAGCTGTCACTTTTCCCTAATGAAGAAGACTGGGTGCATTTCTGAGAAACTATATAAGGGGTCATCCAGGATAAAAACATGGCTGCTTCCTTCCCAGAACTAATCTGTGTGGTATTGCAGCTGAGCCCCATTCACTTTGATGGAGATGTTACACCAGATGCAGCTTGTATTTCTAATCCTAGACAAAAGCACGATACACAAGATATTATATGACAAAATATGAAATACGGATAAGTTCATTACACATGCCCACCTGTCGGCTCACCAAGTACACTGCACATTCAACAATGGTTTTCTTTTGCTGAACCAATGGAGCTCAGATCTGCGCAATTTTATTTATACAGATATTTAAGAAATTAGGTTAGTGCCATGTGATATTAGTTTTGTGTTAAAAAGGACAAAAATACTATAGCAATGATACCTTTATTGTCGAACCAGAAAATTATATTTGCAACGTTCAAGCTTTTAGAGGCCCTCTTATCGGGTAAGTTTACAAATAAATGACTGAGAGACAAGCACATTTAAAAGATGTAACACACATACATTTGTAAATGGCGTGATCCATGTGACAGACCCCATTTTCTGCGCTCTTGCAGAGATCCAGCATTGTCCCATTGAAATGAAATGCTAGTAGCACATATTAATAGATCTTTTGTGTCTACCTATATAACCTGCATTATAACATTGTCCTTTCTGAATACCAGAAGGGTACCTGCACATAATGTGGATTACAGCCCCATTCACATGACTGTATTTTTGGTCCGCATCTGCATTTTTTGCAGATTGGATGTGGATCCAATAATTTCGATGGGGCAGCAAAAAATGCAGACAGCACATGGCGTGCTGTCCGCATCCATGTGTCCTTTCTGCAGTCCAGCAAAAAAGATGTTTTGTGGACAAGAATAGACATTGGTACAATTGATCCACAAAAAAACGGATGCAACACGGATGTCACATGGACGTCATCCTTAATTTTTTCTGACCACAAAATGCATGAATGCACCCTAAATTCTGTAAAAGGACCCCTAACCTACTATGTGATGTTTATAATCCTATTTCGCAAAGGACTCATTTAATCCCCCTCAGGCACCAGATCGTAGGTGTTACTGCAAGCCCTACACTGCCTGATGTTCGAGCAGTGCGTCGATGGACGACACATCCATCTGCGCTCGTTTGCACCGGCCTGATTGTTCAGGCTGATGCAAACTGAATGTGGGAGGAAAGATTGCTAGTGCAGTTGTTCCTCCCTGATTTTCTTCTGCAGCACATCCCTGATTACACAGGGAGATGTGCTGCAATAATTGGGCATCTTTTATCCTGATGAAGGATGCCCATCAGTCGACAAACGAGCGTTTGCTCATTCATTGGCTGCTTAATCAATACGAGGCAATTATTGTGAACGAGCACTTCTACGAATGCCTGTTCTCAATAACTGGGTCAAAAACCGCTGCGGTCTAAGAGGGCCCTTTACCCTAAGGCCTCTTTCACACGAGCGTGTCCGGATTAGGTCCGGATGCGTTGCGGATGCGTTCAGTGAAAACTGTGCGATTTCACAGGCAAAGCCATTCAGTTTTGCCTGCGATTGCGTTCAGTTGTTCAGTTTTTTCCGTGCGGGTGCAATGCGTTTTGATGCGTTTTTCACGCGCGTGATAAAAAACTGAAGGTTTACAAACAACATCTCCTAGCAACCATCAGTGAAAAACGCAACGCACCCGCACTCGCTTGCGGATGCAATGCGTTTTTCACGCAGCCCCATTCACTTCTATGGGACTGGGGCTGCGTGAAAAACGCAGAATATAGAACATGCTGCGATTTTCACGCAACGCACAAGTGATGCGTGAAAAAAAACGCTCATGTACACAGACCCATTGAAATGAATGGGTCAGGATTCAGTGCGGATGCTATGCGTTCACGTCACGCATTGCACCCGCGCGGAAAACTCGCTCGTGTGAAAGGGGCCTAAAGCTACATGCACCTGAACGTGGTTTGGTTCCACATCCTAGCCGCAAAAAATGCGGCTCGGATGTGGAACCAAACCACTTTCGTGTGCATGTAGCCATCCACTTTAATAGGGTTGCAAAAGATGCGGACAGCACTCCGTGTGCTGTCCGCATCCAATGCTCCGTTCCTTCCCTAGGCCCGCAAAAAAAAAAGAGAACATGTCCTATTCTTGTCCGTTTTGCGGACAAGGATAGGCATTGTTACAATGGATCCGCAAAAAAAACGGATGCCATACGGACGTCATCCATTTTCTTTGCGGATCCGCAATTTGCAGAACGCAAAACACATACGGTCGCGTTCATCTAGCCTAATGCTGCTACTGGTTATTACCTTGAAATTTCCACATCTGTTTGTCTAGACTCTAGAATGACATGAAAAGAATGTATTTGAATTGTTTGTGTAAAATACTGACCTTCACACAAGGAAAATGCTCTTTAATAAGTATTCATACCTATATCTCTATCACCAGCATAACTAAGCCTGACATGACCTTCCCACTTGATGTACTGCTCCCGTATTTCTTGTCTACATCTCCCCCACCTATTGTACATTTCTTCATTGTGTATTTTTAACATAACCATTTATGGCAAGATTTTAGGGGGCAGATTTCTTTTCCTAAAGCTTCTGTACAACTATCTAAAAATCAACAGAAAAACACAAAAGACAAACTATATCTGTTGTCAGTTTTAATAAAAAATAGAATGGTAATAGTGTTATATACAGCTTGCTATTATTGTGTGCGTGATATGTAAAAGCCTGCCTGGCTGTCCCAGCTGTGATAGATTATACACTGGTGCAGAATAGATTAAAAACCTAGAAAAATGGCCAGGCAGGATATAGTTCCATTGTACGTGATATTCTCAGCTTTATAAATTACGACAGACTGGACTAACTGCGTTATTGATATTTTTGGATAAAGGTTACATGACTTGAATGTTGAATATGTTTTTGACCATTTGTAGCATAATAGGTACATTCAGTTTTATAATTACAACCTTACAATATTTACAGGAGTTATACTTCCAGCAGGTACTTTTTTTCCTGATCAGCAAAATTTGGCGAATCAGCCAGGAAAGAATCATGAGCAACTTCGAGGTCTTTGAGAATCTGGAAAAGCTGTGTAGTGCTGTCCTTTCTTGCAGGATCTAAAAGAAAAATATCTATTTTTTACTGCAATGAATTACATGGCGGAGGCTATAACCTTGGTAATCCAGTACAGGCCAAAAACAGTGCCCAATGCAGGTTACTAGGATATCCCCGGGAATGTCTTGGGGTGGGAAAACCTAGGAAGCTGCTGTTTTCTGCAAGGTCTACTCTAGTCATCTGTACAACAGAAGGGCCAGCAGTGGACCTAAAGTTCAGGGCCTGAAGGCAGAGAAGACCATTTAAAGCAGCTCAGTCATGTGTTTGATAAAACTATATTTAAGAACAGCATAGGATGGAGGGGAGATACTTAGATAATGGATAACTAATTGATTTAGTATGAATTTTCATGTAAGATGCTGCATAAATGCTACCAGGCCTCACGGAGAAAGCCAGCCTGCCTGACAGCTCTACATGTATACAATCCCATACAGAGCTGTCATTTTGTGTGGGGGGTGCATGTGTTTGAGCCCTGGCAACAGTTAAAATGGTTATCGCACTAAAGGCATCACCTATCCACATAGGTACCATAGAAGTGAATAGAGAGGTGGACTTACATGTGCACCACTACTCCATTCACAGAGGGTACCCGGGACCCCTTAGTTCTCAGGATCACTAGGAGTTCTAGTGGCTGGACCCCCAGAGATCTGATATTCATCACCCAATCTATGAACTGGTGAGAACTTTAAAATGAAAATACTGAATCAAATCGGAAACTATATTTCCCTAATCTTCTCCTCCATCATATGCTGCCCCCAGACCAGGGACTATAAGGACCTGGCAGGTCTTCTTTAAATATACTTATCGTTCTATCTTTAGAGCAAACATTTGTGGTCTGATGTTTCCCTACTAAACTGTTGATGGACAGGACAATGTTCTGTCATTTCCAACACTTTCACACCTTGATAGTCCTGGTCCTATTTTGCCATGTTACCAGAACATGAATTCCATTAATACCGGTGAAGACTGCAATAAAAGCATAGTGAAAACATACCTGCGGTTAAGTCAGATTTGCTGCTTTTATCGTGTTTTGTTAGTTCCAAGTACTTTTCCCTGCAGATGAAAATAATATTTATTTTACGGTTATGCACACTACTGGGTAGATAAGGCTCAGTTCACATTACCATTATTCTCTTTGGGTTGGGTTTCTGTTGCTTTTGACAGCAAAGAAAGCACAGTCTTCTTGGAGCTGGGATTTAGTATCATGATAATGGATGAAACAAGCTCAAAGGGGCCCTCCTCCACTCCATGCCTCACCATTTGGCACCCTCTGTGTGACTCAGGTGGCACAATGAAGTCTCTGAACCCCCTGTGCTATTCTACAGGAGTCTGGCAAGATTAAGCCAGGCCTGACCTGCATTGCAAGAAGGGGCTGTAGAATGGTATTTACTGTGACGGTCAGTGACAGCAGCATAAGGCGGGGCAGTATGTGTGGCACAACTGGCAGAAATATTTTCTGGGGCACTAAACCTCGCATTGTTATTTTCAGGGGGCACTATATCTGGTAGAAATGTTTTCAGGCACAGTGAATGTGGCAAAAATATTTTCAGGGGATCTAATTCTAGCAGAAATATTTGCAGGGGTTACTATACCTGGCAGAATAATTTTCAGTTGCACTATATCTGGCAGAAAATCACAGAGCCAGGTCATAACTCACAACATAAAGGAGTGGTTTTAAATACATGGTCTCCAGGAAAGATGCATGCAGTGTCACGAGAGCAACTGAGGCAACTTCCTTTTATGTGGACTATGTTATTTGTATTGGCGGTATATCTATTTGGAGGAGAGATTTTGTGGATTAAATGTATTAATCCTACAGTCATGAGAAAAGCCAAGTACATCCTCTTTGAAGTCTATAATTTAATGTATCCAGATATAATAAAAAAAACACCTGCTCCTTAGAAGGTCTTAAAATTCAGTAAATACAACGTCAGATGAAGCACAACACAACAGATTCCACTGTGTCATTACTTATTCTAAAAAAATGAAGCCAAAATGGAAAAGCCTTGTCTATCAGTCTCTTCCCTCATTCTGGAGGAATTTTGGCCCACTCTTTTTTTGAAAAAATTCTTAATTTTATTGGTTTGTGGGCATTCGTTTATGCACAGCTCTCTTAAAGGGGTTTTCCATGCTCCCGATATTGATGACCTATTCTCAGGTCCGACACCACGTTCCCCCACCAATCAGCTGTTCCCGTGCACGTTGAATGGAATAGGAAGCATAGCTCCATTCAAAGTGTAGTGGTCTTGCTGGGTTACTGCAGCTCATCTTCCACAGAAGTGAAAGGTAGCCAAGTTGCATTAACCTGGCACGGCCACTACACTTTGAAGGGAGCTGTACTTCCTATTCCATTCCCATTGCTGGTTTCAGTGCCAGCAACGGCAGGTAACAGCTGATCAGTGGTGGAGCAGGGTGTCGAACCCTCACCGATTGGATATTAAACTTGATGGTTAACGCGTTAAGTAAAGAATGACTAGAAAATTTTCAATGGCTTTTGTCATGATATAACCAAGATAACGCAATGCTATGTGTTATCAGAGTTAATTTTAGCTCGGCTACATCTGTAGGTCATCAATATTAGGAACCTGGAAACCCCCTTTAAGGTCTTTCCACAGCATTTTCATTGGGATGAGCTCTCGAGTTTAACTGTTTAGCGCAACACCTTGATCCTTCTCTTTTTCAGGCATTCTGGTGTAGATTTGCTTGTGGGGATCATTACCCTGCTGCAGGACCCAGATTTGCCAAGTGTTGGATAGATGGTCTTTCATTTGACTCTAGGATACTTTGGTCTACAGAGGAGTTCATGGTTGATTCAATGAGGGACATTTATCAAGACTGGCGTATCCATATGCCAGTCTTGATCTCCCTGCAATGGCGTGAGATCCGGCAAATTTATTAAGAGGGAAATGCCGCTTAACAAATTAGGCACGTCTCTGCCCTGCTGGCGTAGACTTCAGCTATAACTTCTGCCACAAGTCATAACAAATCAGATGGGCCTGTGAAGTCTCGACCCCTCCTGCTAAGCTTCACCCCTTTTTCTCGCCACTTCAGGAAAGGTGACGAGAAGCCTAAAAAGTCGCCAATTAGTAGTGTGTGCCATAATGTGTGACTTTTTTACACCACAATAGTGGAGTAAGGAGCTTAGTAAATGTTCCCCAATGACTGCAAGGTGCCTAGGTCCTGTGACTGCAAAACAAACTCAAATCATCACCACCGTGCTTGACAAATGTGACAATGGGAAATATGGTCACTGAAATATTCATTTTGGTCTTGTCTGTCCAAAGGACATTGTTTGAGTCTTTTTCTAATTGATCTGTCATTAACATTTAACTTACTTACTGAGGGAAATTAGTTTGAGCATTGCACAGTCTGACCTTGGGGTGAATTTGCTGGGACGTCCACTCCTGAGAAGAGCATCAACTGCCTTGAATATTTTACACTTGTGAATAATCTTTCTAATTGAGAATGATGGACTTTAAATGGTTTAAAAATGGTCTTATAACCCTTCCCAGATTGATGGGCAGCAACAATTGCTTCTCCAAAATCATTGCTGATGTCTTTCCTCCTTGGCATTGCGTTAACACACCTGAATGCCCCTGACCAGCAAACTGCCAAAATGTCTGCTTTTATAAAGGTGGTCACACTTGCTGATGATCATTTAATCAAGGGCATTTGATCAGCAGCGCCTACTGTAGCTGCTACTCGCCCCCTTAATTCCTATACAAGCATTAAGCATGTTCTTAATTTTTCACGCACAGCTTCTGTATTTTGGCCTAGTTTTGTTAAATAATGACACATTGTAATTTAACATGTGTTGTTCATCTTCTGAAGTTGCATTTACTATATTAATTTTAACATTTTGTAAGGACCAGATACCAACCAATATATTCTATGATGAACCTGATGACCCTGAGGAGAAAAGCATCACGGGTTAACCTCAGTTGGAAGTGTCAGGAGAAAAGGGTATAATTAGGGAAAGGATGGAGGTTGGGGGTTGTTCCTTTCAGGGTGGGTGCTCTGATAAAGCCAGAGGAACATTACGGTATTTAATCTTGATTGTATTTTGTTTTTATGCAAACTATATTTGGAAGCAATATTTTTTATGAGATTTTCAGGGGGCAATGTGCTCCTCATTGTATACAGGAGGGGTTTTTATTTTCAGGTGCTATTCATGGCAGTATTTATATCTACAGGTCACAGTGTGTAGCAGTATTTTATTCAGTGAACACAGTGTGTAGTAAAATCATACTCAGGGAGCAAAGTGTGGTATCATTTTATTTGCGGGCACAGTGTGTAATTATATTAAGGGCACAATGTGTAGTGTAATTACATTAGGGGCACAGTCTGTGGAGTAATCATGTTGGGGCACAGTGTGTGGTGTAATTATATTCAGGGGGCACAACGTGTAGTATAATTTTATTACACAGCCACAGTGAGTTGTAATTATATTCAGGGGACACAGTTTGTAGCACTGTGAGCAGTTTGTGTTAGCATAGCAGTGGAGATGTGTTGCAAAAGTGAGGCGCTAAAGACATCTGGGCAGCAAACCCAACAGAATTGGATCATGTCCCAGAGAAGTTGTCTTGATGATCTGGGCTGGATGGAAAAGAAAAGAGAAGACGGCCTCAATCAGAGAAGACATCACCAGTGAGTCACTGAATGTAAATGTTTTTTCTGCATGGCTGCTTCTGATCAGTAGTGGATTTAATATTTTTATTAATTTAGATTCCATATTACTTAGAAATATTCTAATTTTTTTAAAACTAGACATGGGCACTGATCCACATCGTGCTACACCAATACACACAACTATGCCTCCTTATATGTCAGTGGGACCTATCATGAATTGTTGGGATCAGTTTGAAAGAGCATCATTCATAGTGGTCATGGCTGTTTTACAAATGAAGGTTAGGAAACTAATGTGGACAGAGCTCTACCCCTTTTTTTTACCAAATATAAGACTCAATTACTTGTTCATGATGTCGTTTGCAGTCATTAGTTGGGTGCATTTTAGAATTTAAAAAATTATGATGTTTTATTTTTGCATCCAGCAGTCTGTGAATGTTGACATATATTTATAATGCTATCAGATAAAAGTACAGTCAAAAGACAGATCTGGAGACAGCTTTACTGTCTCCACCAGAGCAGACTAATCAATGTACCTCATTAACTCTCTTACGCCAATCAAGTGTCTGAAAATGAGCTGTGCCTCCAGGTCTGGATTCAAGAGATCATTCCATTCCTGTAATGTGACTTCATGTCGAGTTTTGTCACAACCAGCAACTGAAAGTAAAGGAAAGATCTTACTTGTGCATCTGGTCCAGTTGTACTGGATTTTAAAATCATGCCTGCTTTCATCCAAAAACAGCTCCACACTGGTCCATGGGTTGTGTATAGCACTGCTGCTCCGGTCTACCAGTGAATGGGGTTTTTCTGTGACATCACACCCCTTACAAACCATGGACAGGTGTGGCACCAAAAAGTAGCAAATCCATGAATGCATCACTGTCTGAGGTTCTTAACTCTGAGATTACTAGAAGAAGAGATTCTCAATCCTGTCCCATCTAGGACAGCAGTAAATGGATAGGTGTCTTTCTACACTCATTTCTATGGAAGTGACAGAAACAGCCAAGTAAGCGTGGTACCAAAGTTCTGGCGAAAGATGCACGTCCCAGCGTTGAAAACTGCACCGATGAGATGTTTAGTGCACATTCTGTGGATATGCCATAATGTCTATGATGGGTATACCCCTTCAAAGTGCTTCTAAACAAAAAGGCAGTTAATCAGGCTTGTTTTTCACATACGGCATTATTAAATAGCCTTATTAACCCCTTATAAACCTTATTTAAATTACTGGTAATTTACATTTACTAATAACTCTGACAACAGTTTTTATGCATGAACATTCAATCAGCACCAATATACCGTACCTTATATTTTTTCTTGCATTTATATTAGACAATTATCAATGTGATCAGTCAGGAACAAGGCAATTGTAACATCAGTTGCTCATTAAGAGGTAGAAACAAAAAGTGAGTAAATGGTAAGCTGTTTATCGAAAAGGAAACTGGATGGGGGACATGTGTCAAACCTGATGCACAGAAAAAGCTGCGTAGTGACCTATTGTAACTAGTGTTGAGCGAGCATGCTCAGCCGAACACCAGTTCGGCTCAAGCATCGCAATGCTCGACACATCGCGGTGTTAGGCCGAATACCGCGTGTGCTTGAGCGCGATGCTCGAGTCTCCTACCCGCACGTTTGTTGGCTGCTACGCAGCCCATAAACCTGCGGTTAAGTACTGCCACTCACTGTAATGCTGTAGCCATTTTGGTTACTGGCATTACAGTGATTGGCTGGTCGAAACGCGCCATCGGGTGCTATAGTCTTAGTCAGAGAGAGATGTGCTGTAGAAGGAATACATAGTGTAGGGAATTGAATTGTTAGTGTAGGGAATTGTTTGTTAGGCAGGGTTGGTGTTAGAGACCCAAAAGTCCTTTTAAGGACTATTGTTGTGTCTGGCAGCAATACATATTTTTAGCGCAACCTGCGCTAAATTGCGTGCAATTGTTAGAGACCCAATAGTCCTTTTAAGGACTATTGTTGTATCCGTCAGCAATATATATTTTTAGCCAACCTGCGTAAAATAGCATGCAATTGTGTTTCCGCTGCAGACAGCGACAGTATCTGCACTACATCTCCTGTGTAACGTGTGCGCAGTCTAAAAATATCTGTGACATTCAGTGTACTTTTTCCGTAGACGGTGTCCGCTGCGGACAGTGACATTACCTGTGCTACATCTCCTGTATAACGTTTGCACATCCTAAAAATATCTGACATCCAGTGTACTTTTTCCGTAGACGCTGAGGACAGCGACATTATATGTGCTACATCTCCTGTTTAACGTGTGCACATACTAAAAATATCTGTGACATTCAGTATACTTTTTCCGTAGAAGGTGTCTACGGACAGTTATATTACCCGCGCTACATCTCCTGTATAACGTTTCCGCTTTCCAAATATCTGTGACATTGACTGTAATTTTTTCTTAGCCGCTGTTGACAGAAGCGCCATTACCTGTGGTACCTCTCCTGTATAACGTTTCCGCATCCCAAATATCTGTGACATTGTCTGTAATTTTTTCTTAGCCGCTATTGACAGCAGCGCCATTACGTGTGGTACCTCTCCTGTATAACATTTCCGCATCCCAAATATCTGTGACACTGACTGTAATTTTTTCCACCACAAAAAGGGTATGTGGTTCAATCCTCCTTTTCTCATCCTCCTCCTCCATCATATCTACATGTTAGGCTGCCTTCGCTCCTAATGTTTTAGAGAGTCAGCTCAGCAGCAGACCTTCAACCATAATTTTTTCGATGGTCAGCTCAGCAGCAGGCCCTCGCCCATAATTTTTTCGATGGTCAGCTCAGCAGCAGGCACTCACGCATAATGTTTTAGATGGTCAGCTCAGCAGCAGGCACTCGGACATAATTTTTTCCATGGTCAGCTCAGCAGCAGGCACTCGCCCCTAATGTTTTAGAGAGTCAGCTCAGAAGCAGACCCTTAATCATAATTTTTTCCATTGTCAGCTCAGCAGCAGGCCCTCGCCCATAATTTTTTCCATGGTCAGTTCAGCAGCAGACCCTCACCCCTAATGTTTTAGATGGTCAGCTCAGCAGCAGGCACTCGCCCCTGATGTTTTAGATGGTCAGCTCAGCAGCAGGTCCTCGCCCATAATTTTTTCAATGGTCAGCTCAGCAGCAGGCACTCACGCATAATTTTTTCGATGGTCAGCTCAGCAGCAGGCACTAGGACATCATTTTTTCCATGGTCAGCAAAGCAGCAGGCACTCGCCCCTAATGTTTTAGAAAGTCAGCTCAGAAGCAGAGCCTTAATCATAATTTTTTCCATGGTCAGCTTAGCAGCAGGCCCTCGTCCATAATTTTTTCCATGGTCAGTTCAGCAGCAGGCCCTCACCCCTAATGTTTTAGATGGTCAGATCAGCAGCAGGCACTCACCCCTGATGTTTTAGATGGTCAGCTCAGCAGCAGGCCCTCGCCCATAATGTTTTAGATGGTCAGATCAGCAGCAGGCACTCGCCCCTAATGTTTTAGAGAGTCAGCTCAGCAGCAGACCCTCACCCCTAATGTTTTAGAGGGTCACCAGCAGGCCCTTGCTCCTAATGTTTTTGAGTAACACCAGCAGGCCATCAATCATAATTTTTCAAGGGTGTGTATGATGCCTTCCTTTATGTGTAATAAAGAGTGTATTGGAGTGCTGGTTCCTTGTAATTTTTGGCAGCCCTTTCACTTGTACCACAATGTGAATGAGAGCCACCTTTATGTGATATACAAGTTGTATCACGGTGCCTCTTCCTTGTAATTTTTGGCAGCACTTGCACTTTATATACAAGTAAATATACAGGAAAGAATGTTTCCTAACAGTTTTTTCAGTAAAATCGATTTTATCTTCGGTATTGTGCGAATTATTGTCAGTCTGTAAAATTGGCGTACAACTTAGACAACATCGTTCCCAGCAGCGACCTGGGAGTCTAAGATGCATCCAGACATCCTCCCCATGCTGTCCCCGAACCATTTCAGTGGTGTTTCCATCAATTTCTGACCTTTTCCTGTGAACCAGACCACCTCCCCTCTTCAGAGCAGGGGGTGCCTGGTTTAATGCTCGGGTCCTTCCGTTGACTTCCATTGTGCCTGGGTGCTCGGTAGAGCACTCGAGCATCCCGAGGTATTCTACTCGAGCACTTCGGTGCTCGATCAACACTAATTGTAACCTGCTGTATCAGGACCCTGCTTTTAATTTCAAAAGGGCTGCAAAAAAATAAAAAGTGAATTCTGAGAGGTTGCCATGAACAACTACTCCACTCTTCCATTGTACCAGTTCTTATTGCATTTCCCGAATGTGTTTAGCTTGGTAAGAGGTAACAGGACAGATGGCAGCTCCACTGACCCGAACTCACTTTATCATAGTGATTTATGATACAGTAAGTTCCTATTTGAACTGTACTCACACGATGATGTGAGTACAGTACAAAAGACCCCATGTCAGATAGGAACTCACTGCACCATAAATCTATATAATGAACTGAGTTGGGACAGAGGAGTTGCTATCGGTCCAGGAGATGCAGCTGACCACAGGCCGTGTTTTCTGGACTGCGCAGTCATGTGCATGTGACCTTTGTTAGTCTTGGGGAAAAGGAATCGTTAATTTCTAACGATAATTTGTTTTCCCTTAGTCCTAACAGCAGCACAGATGGGGTTAACCACCCCCCGTGGACTGGCAGGACCGGCGGAATGTTTAATGAGCCCAAGACTAATAACTCAATTTAACAATTAAGTATCTCCTTAAAAGGAGGAAGTCAACCCCCAGCCCACTGTGTTTATAGCAAGAAAAAAACTAGACTTACTAGGGTGGGAAATTTGTGTGCTGCTGTTAGGACTAAGGGAAAACAAATTATCGTTAGAAATTAACGATTCCCTTACGTCCTACCAGCAGCACAGATGGGGAGATAGCAAGAAGAAACCCCTAGGGAGGGCCTTCCTGCCTGGCAGAACTAAGAAAAGTCTGCCCAAAGGCCGAAACTCAGCTAGACTGGCATCTAGTCTATAATGGGAGATGAATGTCGATTCAGAGCTCCAGGAGGCAGCTTTGCAAATCATGTTGAGAGGCAGAAGACTCCTCTCGGCAAAAGAAGTAGCCACAACTCTAGTAGAGTGGGCCTTCACGAATCCCGGAGGGTCCAGATTGTGGAAACAAAGGATTCCTTAATAGCCTCCTCAATCCACCGACTGATGGAAGGTTTGGATGCCTTATAGCCTTTAAACTTACCGGCAACAGGATTAGCAGATTCTCATCTTTCCTGAACTCCTTGATCTATCCACATAGATCCGGAGACATCTCGACGTCCAGAGGATGTCTAGCAGGTTCCTAGGAGGAGGTGGTAGATGTCGACAGAACCGGGAGGAATATCACCTGGTTGATGTTCTGGAAGGAAGGAACTTTAGGCCTACAATACGGGAGGAATCTAAGAAGGTCCCGGTCATGTAAGAATAGGGCTCATGTGCTGAGAGAGCTTGAAGCTCAGAGACCCTCTTGGCCAAAGTCACTGCAAGGAGAAACGCAAACTTCCAAGTGACGAACTTGATGTCCACCTCCTCTAACGGTTCAAAGGGGGGAGATGCTAACCCCCTGAGAACTACTGAAAAACCCATTGAAAAAAAGGGGTCTCAGTACTGTAGGCTTTTATCTTTCAGCTCCTTTAAGGAACCTGAGGTCCTGAGAAAAAAGCCTGTTAAGGCAAGCTGAGATGGCTGAAACTTGAACCTTCAGAGTAGAAGGGCAAGGCCTCTATCAAGGCTTGCAGGAACTGAAGGATAGCGGAGAGGGGCGGATCTGCAGACGCCACCTCAGTTGAGGTACAACAGGATGAGAATATCCTCATAATACAAGAGTAGGCTCTCTTGGTAGAGTCCGCTCTAGAATGAGACAGCGTTCTCAGGACCGACTCTGAAAGCCCTTCTTTTCTTGGAAGGGACTGATCAACCTCCAGGCTGTCAGGTTGAATCTGTGCAGATCTGAGCAGAGGTGAGTGTCCCACGACACCAGGGTCTGCTGTGGGGGAGCCTCCAATATTGTCCTCGACTCAACTGGGTGAGCTAGGTAAACCAGGATCTCTTCGGCCAAAACAGTATGATGGCTATCACCGAGGCCTGATCCTGACGGATTTTCATCAATACCCTCGGTATCATGGAAAAGGGAGGGAAGATGTAAGCCAGCCTGAACCTCCAGGATATTGACAGAGCGTCTAACGCCAGGGGTTGTCCTCCCTGTAGAGGGAGCAGAACCTCTCCACCTTGGCATTGAACCTTGTTGCCATGAGATCCACCTCTGGCATACCCACTTGAGGACTATCTGCTTGATTCTCCGGATGTAAAGACCACTCCACCGACGGAAGACCGCGGCTCAGCCGCTATCATATTGAGGGAGCCTTGGATGTGGATCGCAGATAAGTGGGAAGGTACAACTCTGCCTAATCCAGAATCACCCCGATCTCTGACAAGAGGGAAGTGATCTCGTGCCTCCCTGCTGGTTGATGTAAAGTACCGCAGTCACATTGTCTGACTGGACTTTCACCGCTTTGCCCCGGATCTGAGGGCTAAGTGAAGGAGGGCTAGCCGGAAAGCTTGAATCTCGCGGAGATTGGATGAAAGAAGCCACTCCTGAGTAAACCAGGTCCCGTGAACTGGAGAGTCGTCTAGGTGAGCGTCCCAGCCTACTTAGGACGCATCCGTAGTCAATATGACCCAGACTGGCTGGGTCATAGACTTCCCGTCTAAAAGATGGCACCACCATCTGAGGGAATACCGAGTTTGCCAAGTCAGGGAGCACAGGGAGTTTAGCCCAGCAGGGCTGCCATTCCATTAGGAGAGGACCTCCGACTGTAAAGGGCAGAGGTGCCATAGAGCCCAAGGGACTGCTTCCGCAGACGCTGACATGAGCCCCAACATCTTCATGAGAGTCCGGATTGGAACTCGCCGGGGAAAGGAACTTGCAGGGTTCTGAACCCGGAGTCTTCTTTCTGGAGTCAACTGGAGCGACATCCCAGTGGAGTCAATTATGAAGCCTAGATATCTTACTGAAGTCGACGGGCTCACGTTCGACTTCTACCAGCTGATGATCCAACCTAGGTGGAACAGAAAGGAGATTGTTACCTGAAGAAGTTGGGTTAGGACCGCTAGAGCAGAGGCTTTCAAAGCCAGTCGTCCAGATAAGGAATGATGGTCAGTCCTTGAAGCCTCAAAGCCGCCACCACAGAACCACCACCGTGGTAAAAATGTGAGGGGCAGAAGAAAAGCCAAAGGAAAGGGCAACAAACAGAAGATGACTGACGACACCGGACACCTGGACCGTGATCCTGATATACTTCCTGGAACCAGGATGGATCGGGATGTGCAGATATGCATTCTTGAGGTCCAGGGTTGCCATCACGTCTCCAGGATTGATGACGTGAACTACTGACCTGATGGTTTCTACACGAAACTTCACCTTCCTTATAAATCGATTGAAATATCTCAGATCAATAATTATCCGGAGATCTCCTGAAGCCTTGGGAACCAGAAAAAACTGGTGAATATATCCCTAGGCCCCGTTCTCCTGCCGGAACCTCCTCCAGAGCCCCTTTGCAAATGTAGTCCTGAATGTAGGCCTCTAGGATCGCCTCCTTGGCAACTTGTAGAAGGTTGATCTTGACAAACCTGTCCAGAGGAATAGAGGTGTTGTTGACTAAATAACCGTTGAAAATGATATTCAGGACCCCGGGATCTGAGATCTCTTGGATCCATTCTTCTCAGAAGTGGGAGAGACGACTCCGACGGGTACATGAAGCTTAGGAATGGGGAAGCTTATTGGCAGGACGGCAGGAGAAACGGGAATTAACAAAGAGCCTCGAAGAGGCCCGTAGTCAGGAGGTGGATTTTCCATCTTTGGCTCCTCCACGAGAGCACCTCAAGCCCTTTCGCTGTGCTCTCCAGTAGCTCTGTATTTTGAGGAATTGTCAGGCACCCAAGGCTTAAGCCAAAATGGAATATGGGCCGCTGATCCCAGGGCCATGCTATATATAGGCCCCTGATGTTATTTGATAGTATTGTTACAGGGTGCCAAAGGCACACTTGCTCTCCCATGAGCCACAGACCTGCTGCTTAGCTTCAAGAGCAAGGATCTGTGTTTGGCCTTGTTCCCAGGAGTTGCTTTGCTAGAGGGGAAGCTCCCTCGCTAGCTTCAACTGGAGCTGTGCGGTATCGCACAAGAAGTCCGTAGCCAGGTTGATGGTCTTGAAAGCAGCCAGTATGTCATCCTGGAAAAAACCTCTGGTTCACATCAACTTGAATTTGATCCAGGCGAGATCGGAGGAACGTAGAGACTTCAAAAGCCGCTATGGCTGTGGAAGCGGAAGCCGCAGCTGCCGTAACACCCCGTCTTAGTGTGCACTCTGCAAGGGAGTCCTGCAGCTAGACCCATCGTCTGCAGGAACCAGAGTGCGCTTGAACAACTTGGCAATAGCCATGTCCACCTTGGGAATGGATCCCCACGAATCCACCAAGGGTTAAGCCATCGGGAACATGGATTTAAACTTCTTTGTTAAAACCGGACCTTTTCCAGGTTTTTTCCACTCTATATCATGATAGAGAGGAGGGTCTCATCCGCTCTAAAGACACGATGTGCCCGAGTAGCGGGAACGGGAGGCTCCCCACAGTCAACATCATGGTCCCCCGATCTGATGGACTTGAGCAACTTCTGTGTCTTTCCAGGGGAGAAAACACAAAGTCAGCTCCTCCTCATCCGAGGAGAGAAGAAACTAAGGAGACCAAGGTCTCTCTACCGGGACAGAGGTCTCCATAGGCCTGGGCACGAATAGGAAGCCTTTCCATCCAGCAGGCCTATGACTCCTTTAATAGAGCCATTGATACATATCCTGCAACGTAGGTTCACTAGAGGTCAGAAACCTCTAACGGCAGCTGTAACACCTGGTGTAGGTTAAGTCAACAGACCCAGGGATTCCCAACCGGTCTCCCAAGCTGGTCTTAGCCCAGCCTTAAGCTGTTTAGCTTCTGCGATCTCACGAGTGCAGGTATGATCAGCTTTCAATAACCGTTGACTGCTGCAATGGTAGCAGGATAGATGCTTCCTCTTGGAATCCACTTTCCTGCCTTCCGAATCCCGCGGAGAAGACATCACTGCGGGAAAAAAAGGGACAAATAAAACATTTGTAAACCCCCTATCTACGCAGGAAAGGTAGAAAAACAGACCGGAGGCAGCTGAGGAAAAAAACACCACAAGTGGAACAACACCAATTTTAGGACTCTGGGATCTAGCTGAAAAAGCATATGTAGCCAGAGACTGAACTGGAGCACACAGCCTCCAAAAATAAGGGAAGGGGAGGGATAGCCAATCCACCCTTCCCCCAGTAAATCCTCCACAAAATCGCATCTATGAAAAAAATTGTGCCCGTGAAAAAATCACGGCCGGATTACCCGGAGGTGATGCAAAAGGAGAGTCCTCGCATCACCGCCGGAAGATGGCGACGCACAGGGACCTGGAATCCTAGGCCAAGGACGCCGCCAAAATACCCCAGCCAGGCGCAACTGCGCGTGGCCGGCAGCAAATAAGCTGCCTGCCAAACTGACAAGGTACCTAGGAAAAAAGGGCAACGCCGTTACCCAAACGAAAAGAAGGCTCCCCGCACTTTCCATAAGAAAGGGGGGAACAAACCGCCTAGTCCACCTGTCCAGGAGGACAGAAAAAAACACAGTGGGCTGGGGGTTGACTTCCTCCTTTTAAGGAGATACTTAATTGTTAAATTGAGTTATTAGTCTTGGGCTCATTAAACATTCCGCCGGTCCTGCCAGTCCACGGGGGGTGGTTAACCCCATCTGTGCTGCTGGTAGGACGTAAGGGAATATTGACTGCTTTGTTTAAAGAAAAAAATAAGTAGGATGTAATACCTGCTTTGTCCTTCTGGTGGCAGCAACTCCACTTCTCTCCTTTGTAGACACCAGGATGGTAGGAACCAAGCATATTGCTGTTGTTGACACAGACCTTCCGCAATGCCGAGAGCCACTGATTTAGTTCATTAACACACTAAATAAAAACCAGAGGAATAAAAGAAGATGTCTGTGAACTGGTAATTTCAGAATAATCAAAACATCTTCATAGTGCATTCATCAGCGTATGGGAAATTGGGAAAAGCCTAGAAGAGGCCTCTTACAGACTTTTATCACTCTAAGTTGGCTGTGAAGAATGCTATTTAGGGCTTGTTCACACGAACATGGTTTGGTTCTGCATCCAAGCCACATTTTTTGCGGCTCGGGTGCAGACCCATTCACTTCAATGGGGCCGCAAAAGATGCGGACAGCACTCCGTGTGCTGTCCGCATCCGTTGCTCCATTCCGTGGCCCCGCAAAAATTATGAGTCATGTCCTATTCTTGTCCGTTTTGCGGACAAGAATAGGCATTTCTATAAGGGACCGTTAGTTCCACAAATTGCAGAAGGTCACACCGACGGCATCCGTGTTTTGCGGATCCGCAATTTGCAGCCCACAAAACACGGCAAATTCGTGTGTACAAGCCCTTATACATATTTTTAGTTATGGTTTTCTTTCCTTTAGTGAGGTATGTTAGATAAACTAACTACATACCTTGTCTATGAAAGCAGATACCACTTAGCCCTTAATAAAATCACAATTAGTGTCCTCACACACATGAATTTTTCAATAGTGTTTTTCCAAGACTAAAAAGCTGCCAGATAAAACACATTCATTTTTCTAGGAAACCTGCCATTTTTTCCCTATAGTGAAAACACCTGGAAAAAAAGGCAAAGCTCCAACATACTGTATTTTTAAAAAGAAGCCAGAAAGACAAAACACACAAAAATACCAGTAGAAAAACGCTTGTGTGTCCTGCGATTAATATTTCCATAGCCCTTCAGCTAACATCTGGATCTAATGTTTTTACTGCATAAAAAAACAAATTTTGCAGCACCATATCAGAGTGAGGTTTTTTGACTAAATTCAAACCAAGCCCTTAACGAGCCATATATGCCTCTCTTGCCCCTGATATAAAACTCAACTTTTATTTATTACACTGTCTGGGATAGATTCTGAGTGTTTTTAGAGTGTTTGACTGTAGGTGGATCTGATAGTGGGACTTTGCATGTGAATACGCAATTAGAAAAATATACTGAAATGGATTAAGGATATACGAGCAGGCAGTAGGGGAGTGCACACCCATACGTGACTGCATTAGTGCGAGCAGGGTCAGATCCATAAACTACTGATCAAACAAACTTTTAAAGTTAGCTCACGTTTGAATAACTATTTTAAGTGTAATAAATAAAAGTTGAGTTTTATATCAGGGGCAAGAGAGGCATATATGGCTCGTTAAGGGCTTGGTTTCAATTTACTGCATAAAATGCACAAAAAATTTTACGGTGTGCATCAGCCACACTCATCCTAGTAGGTTCTATGATCTACTGTATGTCTCCAGTCATGTCACATCTTGATCCACTGGTTTATGGTAATGAGTAAGATTCACTATTACTTGGCTGCAGCGTTGGACTGAAGTTCCTTGGGCCACCAGAGCATATGATTCTGAGGACCTTAAGGGCCTTGTTTTATTAGGGCTCCATTACTGTCAGAGCTTTGGCCCACCAGAGGATCTCCTGGTACTCTGATGGACCAGTCTAACCCTGTTTGGCTGCAGTCCTAAAGTCACTATCCCATTACCCTGAAGACTCTGGTATATGGCGATATATGTTGGGGAAGAGGGGGCGCTATTAATGACTGTTTTAATTGTAATGCCAAGCAATAAGGCTTTGTAAAACACACAGTGACTGAATGGTGGAGGCTGTGGCTGTTTTGTGATACTAAGTAACAGTGAATTTCACTCCCTACACGTATCGGATAGAGTTAGATGTCTCATTAAGAGTACTGATTCTGTATATATCCTGCCAAATTAATGGAGGAACTGGGTTTTTCATCATGTCATCAAGCTTCTTATTTTTGTCACAAGTCATAATAATAGCTAAGAAGCTTGATAAGATGGGGGCAGCCTTAACATGCTGCAGATTTTGTTGCAGAAAATTACGTGACCGAAAATCAGTTCCATCACCTGAATGAGACTTGCAAAAATACATGTGCTTGCTGCCCCATTCCAATGAATAGAACGGCAGCATGTGAAGGCACACTTAGTGGTTAGTGTGAGGGGGCAATAGGGCTTGGGGGATCGGGGGAGCCAGTGTGTGTGTGTGCAGCAGCCCCTGTCCTCCTGTGTGACAGGAGGCTGCTTCACATTAGTTCCTATGGAGACCCTGCCTATGGCAGTGCTCCATTGGAACATAGGCGGTCATTTATTAACCCCTTCACGCCCCATGACATGTATACCCGTCATGGAGCAGTGCTACTTCGCGCTCCATGACGGGTATACACGTCATGGCTGGAAACTGCCACCATTTTTTCACAGTTAAATTAGGAGTGGGGATAATTGCTGTTACGGACAGCTTACCATCATAGCAAGCCGGAGCAGGACCTGTGGGAGCCCGCCCAGGTCGACGATCGCTGTGATTGGTCCATGAAGTCACATGGACCAATCAATGATAGTTTTATTGGCAGCGCAGGCAGGGAGGTGGGGCTGCAACGGAGCGCAGGCTGGTGAGCTGTGTCGGAGACTGCAGCAGCGCTCCGATACACACAGCCACATATAGAAGCTCTGATCGTCCCTCCGTCCCTCCAGGGGACCGATCAGAGTGGCAGGGCATCAGGGATCGCTGCTGTCATTGCGCTTTGACAGCAATCCCAGATGCCGATAGGTATGTCAACCTGTCACCATGTAGGTGACAGAGCTGTGATTGGCAGCTGTCACAGACAGCTACCAATCACAGTTAGCCAACCTAGAACCAATCAAGATGATCCTAAGTTGGCCAATCAGGAGACAGGAGTTTGGCTAGGTGTCTTCACTCCCTCTGATCACCTCAGTTCTGTCATAGAGGTGATCAGAGAGAGTTTTTGTCGCTGAGAGCTCCTGTCAGTGTTGCACCAAACACCCACATCCACCTACTTTCCATTGAACCCCATCCTGCTGCCATATTTTTTTTTTCTTCAGACCAAATTATTTTTTTTTTTTTACCAAAAATATATATATTTAGTGTCTTTTAGTTTTATATTTTTATTAGCGGAATTTTATTCCCATTTTCATTTAATACTCATGGGACTCCTAAAGGGTTAATGAAGTTTGTAAAATCAGTTTGGAATAGCTTGAGGGGTGTAGTTTCTAAAATGGTATGATTTGTGGGTGATTTGTAATATGTAAGCCACAGAAAGTGACTTCATAACTGAACTGGTCAGTAAAAGATTGGGGTTTGGAAAAGTTCTTAAAAATTTTAAGATTTGCTTCTAAACTTCTAAAGCCTTCTAACATCCCCAAAAATAAAATGTCACTTTCAAAATGATCTAAACATAATGTAGACATATGGGGAATGTAAAGTAATAACTAATTTTGGAATTATTATTATCTATTACAAAAGTAGAGAAATTTAAAATTGCAAAATTTGCTAATTTTGCCAATTTTTTTGTAAATTACATATTTTTTTATAAATAAAAATGCATTTTTTTTACTTCATTTTACCTGTGTCATGAAGTACAATATGTGACGAGAAAACAATCTCAGAATAACCTGGATAAGTAAAAGCGTTTAAAAGTTATTACCACATAAAGTGACATGTGTCAGATTTGCTAAAAATGGCCTGGTCCTTAAGATGAAAAGTGGCCCGGTCCTGAAGGGGTTAAGACAGGCATTTTAGACATCGATCTTAATAATCCCTTGCGCTAGCGGTGGATCCGCCCAAGTTATGAAGTGCCGCCGGCCTCTACATCACTTTGGCGCATCCACCACCGTCTAATTCTATGGCTGGGTTCACACGGGCGTCATGTTTGACGCCTGGATAAGAGGCGGGTGCGTTGTGGAAAAATGCACGATTTTTCTGCGCGAGTGCAAAGCGTTTTAATGCGTTTTGCACACGCGTGCGAAAAATTGGCATGTTTGGTACCCAGACCGGAAGCCGGACTTCATCATTGAAGTCCGGTTTCGGGTTGAGTATTCTTTATATTTTATTATTTTCCCTTATAACATGGTTATATGGGAAAATAATAGCATTCTAAATACAGAAAGCTATATTTAAAGGGCAATAAAGGGTTAAAAAAAAAAATCAACTCACCTCCTCCCATTGATCGCGTAGGGTGCAAGGAACATCTTCTATCTTCATATCTGTTGGTTGAAGGACCTTCAGTGACGTCACATGGGTCACATGGTCCAATCATGGAAGCTTTTGATTGGACCGTGTGACCCAGTGACGTCACCGAAGGTCCTTTACCCAGCAGAATGAAGAAAGAAGAATGATCCTGGCACCTACGCGATCAAGAGGAGGAGGTGAGTTTTTTTATTTTTAACCCTCTCTTCCTCTTTTTACATAACATTCTGTAATTCGAATGCTACTATTTTCCCTTATAACCATGTTATCAGGGAAAATAATAAAGATCGGGTCCCCATGCCGATCGTCTCCTAGCAACCATGCAGGAAAATCGCACCGTATCCGCAGTTGCTTGCGGATGCTTGCGATTTTCCCGCAGCCCCATTCACTTCTATGGGGCCTGTGTTGCGTGAAAAACGCAGAATATAGAACATGCTGCGATTTTCACACAATGCAAAAGTGATGCGGGAAAATCACCGCTCATGTACACAGCCCCATTGAAATGAATAGGTCCGGATTCAGTGCGGGTGCAATGCGTTCACCTCATGCATTGCACCCACGCGAAAATCACCCCGTGTGAAAGGGACCTATGCCATCTTCCTTGCTGGCTTAAATATAGACAATTTTCTACACTTAAATCAGGCATAGAAAATGATAAATGAGACAGGCCTGCCACAGTTTAATTCTCATAAACTCTAATGCTAATGCATTGGAGTCTATGAGAAAAGCATGCTTGCTATAGTATAAAAAAAAGGGCAAAATAAAAAGTTTTTAAAAATATAAAAATTCTAATCACCCCCCTTTCCCCAAAATTAAAATAAAAGTACATAAACAATTTAACCACTTGAAGACCACAGGTTTATACCCCCCTAGTGACCAGGCCCTTTTTTACAAATCCGCACTACACTACTTTCACCGTTTACCTCCTTTTCTTCTCACTAATAGAGCTATCATTTGGTGGTATTTCATTCTTGCTGACATTTACTTTTTTTGCTATTAATAAAAATGTAACGACATTTTTGCAAAAAAATGAAATTTTTCACTTTCTGTTGTAATTTTTTTTTAAAAAAACTACATTTCTATATAAATTTTTCACAAAATTTATTTTTCTACATGTCTTTGATAAAAAAAAATCCAATAAGTGTATATTTATTGGTTTGGGTAAAGTTATAGCGTTTACAAACTATGGTGCAAAAAAGTGAATTCCCTTACGTCCTACCAGCAGCACAGATGGGGTTAACCACCCCCCATGGACTGGCAAGACCGGCGGAATGTTTAATGAGCCCAAGACTAATAACTCAATTTAACAATTAAGTATCTCCTTAAAAGGAGGAAGTCAACCCCCAGCCCACTGTGTTTTTTTCTGTCCTCCTGGACAGGTGGACTAGGCGGTTTGTTCCCCCCTTTCTTATGGAAAGTGCGGGGAGCCTTCTTTTCGTTTGGGTAACGGCGTTGCCTTTTTTCCTAGGTACCTTGTCAGTTTGGCCGGCAGCTTATTTACTGCCGGCCCCGCGCAGTTGCGCCTGGCTGGGGTATTTTGGCGGCGTCTTTGGTCCAGGATTCCCGGTCCCTGTGCGCCGCCATCTTCCGGAGGTGACGCGGGGACTGTCCTTTTGCATCACCTCCGGGTAATCCGGCCGTGATTTTTTCACGGGCACGATTTTTTTCATAGATGCGATTTTTTTATGCATCTTCCTGTGGAGGATTTACTGGGGGAAGGGTGGATTGGCTATCCCTCCCCTTCCCCTATTTTGGGAGGCTATGTGCTCCAGTTCAGTCTCTGGCTACATATGCTTTTTCAGCTAGCTCCCAGAGTCCTAAAATTGGTGTTGTTCCACTTGTGGTGTTTTTTTCCTCAGCTGCCTCCGGTCTGTTTTTCTTCCTTTCCTGCGTAGATAGGTGGTTTACAAATGTTTTATTTGTCCCTTTTTTTCCCGCAGTGATGTCTCCTCCGCGGGATTCGGAAGGCAGGAAAGTGGATTCCAAGAGGAAGCATCTATCCTGCTACCATTGCAGCAGTCAATGGTTATTGTAAGCTGATCATACCTGCACTTGTAAGATCGCAGAAGCTAAGCAGCTTTAGGCTGGGCTAAGACCAGCTTGGGAGACCAGTTGGGAATCCCTGGGTGTGTTGACTTAACCTACACCTGGGGTTACAGCTGCAGTTAGAGGTTTCTGACCTCTAGTGAACCTATGTTACAGGATATGTATCAATGGCTCTGTTAAAGGAGTCATAGGCCCGCTGCATGGAAAGGCTTCCTATTCGTGCCAAGGCCCCTATGGAGACCTCTGTCCCGGTAGAGAGACCTTCTTGGTCTCCTTAGTTTCTTCCTTCTCGGATGAGGAGGAGCTGACGTTGTGTTTTCTCCCCTGGAAAGACACAGAAGTTGCTCAAGTCCATCAGGTCGGGGGACCATGATGTTGACTCGGGGGGGAGTCTCCCGTTCCCGCTACTCGGGCACATCGTGTCTTCAAAGCGGATGAGACCCTCCTCTCTGTCATGATATTGTGTTTTCTCCCCTGGAAAGACACAGAAGTTGCTCACGTCCATCAGGTCGGGGGACCATGATGTTGACTCGGGGGGGAGCCTCCCGTTCCCGCTACTCGGGCACATCGTGTCTTCAAAGCGGATGAGACCCTCCTCTCTGTCATGATATAGAGTGGGAAAAACCTGGAAAAGGTCCGGTTTTAACAAAGAAGTTTAAATCCATGTTTCCGATGGCTTAACCCTTGGTGGATTCGTGGGGATCCATTCCCAAGGTGGACATGGCTATTGCCAAGTTGTCCAAGCGCACTCTGGTTCCTGCAGACGATGGGTCTAGCTGCAGGACCCCCTTGCAGAGTGCACACTAAGACGGGGTGTTACGGCAGCTGCGGCTTCCGCTTCCACAGCCATAGCGGCTTTTTGAAGTCTCTACGTTCCTCCGATCTCGCCTGGATCAAATTCAAGTTGATGTGAACCAGAGGTTTGAACCAGATGCTTTCAAGACCATCAACCTGGCTATGGACTTCTTGTGCGATACCGCACAGCCCCAGTTGAAGCTAGCGAGGGAGCTTCCCGCTAGCAAAGCAAGTCCTGGGTATGAGGCCAAACACAGATCCTTGCTCTTGAAGCTAAGCAGCAGGTCTGTGGCTCATGGGAGACCAAGTGTGCCTTTGGCACCCTGTAACAATACTATCAAATAATGTCAGGGGCCTATATATAGCATGGCCCTGAGATCGGCGGCCCATATTCCATTTGGAGGAGCCAAGGATGGAAAATCTGACTACAGGCCTCTTCGAGGCTCTTGCTTAATTCCCGTTACTCCTGCCGTCCTGCCAATAAGCTTCATGTACCCGCCGGGAGTCGTCTCTCCCACTTCTGAGAAGAATGGATCCAAGAGATCTCGGATCCCTGGGTCCTGAATATCATTTTCAACGGTTATTTAGTCAACAACACCTCTATTCCACTGGACAGGTTTGTCAAGATCAACCTTCTACAAGCTGCCAAGGAGGCGATCCTAGAGGCCTACATTCAGGACTACATTTGCAAGGGCTCTGGAGGAGGTTCCGGCAGGAGAACGGGGCCTAGGGATTTATTCACCAGTTTTTCTGGTTCCCAAGGCTTCAGGAGATCTCCGGATGATTATCGATCTGAGATATTTCAATCGATGTATAAGGAAGGTGAAGTTTCGTGTAGAAACCATCAGGTCAGTAGTTCACGTCGTCAATCCTGGAGACGTGATGGCAACCCTGGACCTCAAGAATGCATATCTGCACATCCCGATCCATCCTGGTTCCAGGAAGTATATCAGGATCACGGTCCAGGTGTCCGGTGTCGTCCAGCATCTTCTGTTGCCCTTCTCTTTGGCATTTCTTCTGCCCCTCACACTTTTACCAAGGTGGTGGTTCTGTGGTGGCGGCTTTGAGGCTTCAAGGACTGACCATCATTCCTTATCTGGACGACAGGCTTTGAAAGCCTCTGCTCTAGCGGTCCTAACCCAACTTCTTCAGGTAACAATCTCCTTTCTGTTCCACCTAGGTTGGATCATCAGCTGGTAGAAGTCGAACGTGAGCCTGTCGACTTCAGTAAGATATCTAGGCTTCATAACCGACTCCGCTGGGATGTCGCTCCAGTTGACTCCAGAAAGAAGATTCCGGGTTCAGAACACGGCAAGTTCCTTTCCCCGGCAAGTTCCAATCCGGACTCTCATGAAGATGATGGGGCTCATGTCAGCGTCTGCGGAAGCAGTCCCTTGGGCTCTATGGCACCTCCGCCCTCTACAGTCGGAGGTCCTCTCCTAATGGAATGGCAGCCCTGCTGCGCTAAACTCCCTGTGCTCCCTGACTTGGCAAACTCGGTATTCCCTCAGATGGTGGTGCCATCTTTTAGACGGGAAGTCTATGACCCAGCCAGTCTGGGTCATATTGACTACGGATGCGTCCTAAGTAGGCTGGGACGCTCACCTAGACGACACTCCAGTTCACGGGACCTGGTTTCCTCAGGAGTGGCTTCTTTCATCCAATCTCCGCGAGATTCAGGCTATCCGGCTAGCCCTCCTTCACTTAGCCCCTCAGATCCGGGGCAAAGCGGTGAAAGTCCAGTCAGACAATGTGACTGCGGTACTTTACATCAACCAGCAGGGAGGCACAAGATCACTTCCCTCTTGTCAGAGATCGGGGTGATTCTGGATTAGACAGAGTTGTACCTTCCCACTTATCTGCGATCCACATCCATGGCTCCCTCAATATGATAGCGGCTGAGCCGCGGTCTTCCGTCGGTAGAGTGGTCTTTACATCCGGAGAATCAAGCAGATAGTCCTCAAGTGGGTATGCCAGAGGTGGATCTCATGGCAACAAGGTTCAATGCCAAGGTGGAGAGGTTCTGCTCCTCTACAGGGAGGACAAACCCCTGGCGTTAGACGCTCTGTCAATATCCTGGAGGTTCAGGCTGGCTTACATCTTCCCTCCCTTTTCCATGATACCGAGGGTATTGATGAAAATCCGTCAGGATCAGGCCTCGGTGATAGCCATCATACTGTTTTGGCCGAAGAGATCCTGGTTTACCTAGCTCACCCAGTTGAGTCGAGGACAATATTGGAGGCTCCCCCCACAGCAGACCCTGGTGTCGTGGGACACTCACCTCTGCTCAGATCTGCACAGATTCAACCTGACAGCCTGGAGGTTGATCAGTCCCTTCCCGGAATAGAAGGCCTTTCAGAGTCGGTCCTGAGAACGCTGTCTCATTCTAGAGCGGACCCTACCAAGAGAGCTTACTCTTGTATTATGAGGATATTCTCATCCTGTTGTACCTCAACTGAGGAGGCGTCTGCAGATCCGCCCCTCTCCGCTATCCTTCAGTTCCTGCAAAATGGCCTTGATAGAGGTTTTGCCCTTTTACTCTGAAGATTCAAGTTTCAGCCATCTCAGCTTGCCTTAACAGGCTTTTTTCTCAGGACCCGCTGATCAAACGGTTCCTTAAAGGAGCTGAAAGATTAAAGCCTACAGTACTGAGACCCCTTTTTTTCAATGGGTTTTTCAGTAGTTCTCAGGGGGTTAGCATCTCCCCCCTTTGAACCGTTAGAGGAGGTGGACATCAAGTTTGTCACTTGGAAGTTTGTGTTTCTCCTTGCAGTGACTTTGGCCAAGAGGGTCTCTGAGCTTCAAGCTCTCTCAGCACATGAGCCCTATTCTTACATGACCGGGACCTTCTTAGATTCCTCCCGTATTGTAGGCCTAAAGTTCCTTCCTTCCAGAACATCAACCAGGTGATATTCCTCCCGGTTCTGTCGACATCTACCACCTCCTCCTAGGAACCTGCTAGACATCCTCTGGACGCTCGAGATGTCTCCGGATCTATGTGGATAGATCAAGGAGTTCAGGAAAGATGAGAATCTGCTAATCCTGTTGCCGGTAAGTTTAAAGGCTATAAGGCATCCAAACCTTCCATCAGTCGGTGGATTGAGGAGGCTATTAAGGAATCCTTTGTTTCCACAATCTCTGGACCCTCCGGGATTCGTGAAGGCCCACTCTACTAGAGTTGTGGTTACTTCTTTTGCCGAGAGGAGTCTTCTGCCTCTCAACATGATTTGCAAAGCTGCCTCCTGGAGCTCTGAATCGACATTCATCTCCCATTATAGACTAGATGCCAGTCTAGCTGAGTTTTCGGCCTTTGGGCAGACTTTTCTTAGTTCTGCCAGGCAGGAAGGCCCTCCCTAGGGGTTTTTTCTTGCTATCTCCTCATCTGTGCTGCTGGTAGGACGTAAGGGAATCGTTAATTTCTAACGATAATTTGTTTTCCCTTAGTCCTAACAGCAGCACACAAATTTCCCACCCTAGTAAGTCTAGTTTTTTTCTTGCTATAAACACAGTGGGCTGGGGGTTGACTTCCTCCTTTTAAGGAGATACTTAATTGTTAAATTGAGTTATTAGTCTTGGGCTCATTAAACATTCCGCCGGTCCTGCCAGTCCACGGGGGGTGGTTAACCCCATCTGTGCTGCTGTTAGGACTAAGGGAAAACAAATTATCGTTAGAAATTAACGATTTCCGCATTTTGAAGCAGCTCTGACTTTCTGAGCACCTGTCATGTTTCTTCAGGTGCTAGAATGTCAGGATAGTATAAATACCCCTCAAATGACACCATTTTAGAAAGAAGACACCCCAAAGTATTCGCGGAGGGGCATGGTGAGTTCATGTATCATTTCATTTTTTTTCACAAGTTAGCGGAATATGACACTTTCTGAGGAAAAAAAAATAATAATAAAGTTTCCATTTCTGCTACCTTCTGGCAAAAAAAAAAAAAAAATCTCAGACGGACTCACTATGCCCCTCAGTGAATACCTTGGGGTGTCTACTTTCCGAAATGGGGTCATTTGTGGGGTGTGTTTACTGCTCTGGCATTTTGGGTGGGGCTAAATTGTGAGCAGCCATGTAAAACATAAAGGTACTCGTTGGAATTTGGGCCCCTTTGCACACCCAGGCTGCAAAAAAGTGTCACTTATGTGGTATCGCCGTACTCAGGAGAAGTAGGGCAATGTGATTTGTGGTGTATTTTTACATATACCCATGTTGGGTGAGAGAAATATCTCTGTAAATTGTCAACTTTATATAATTTTTTTTTAAAAGTTGTCGTTTACAGAGATATTTCTCACACAAAGTATGGGTATATATAAAAATACACCCCAAAACACATTGCCCTACTTCTCCTGAGTACGGCGATACCACATGTGTGCCACTTTTTTGCAGCCTGGGTGCGCAAAGGGGCCCAAATTCCAACGAGTACCTTTAGGATTTCACAGGGCATTTTTACGCATTTGGATTCCAGAATTCTTCTCAGGCTTTAGAGACCCCTAAAATGCCAGGGCAGTAAAAATACCTCACAAGTGACCCCATTTTAGAAAGAAGACACCCCAAGGTATTCCATGAGGGGTATGGTGAGTTCATGTAAATTTTATTTTTGTCACAAGTTAGTGGAATATGAGACTTTGTAAAAATAAAAATAAAAATATCAATTTCCGCTAACTTGTGCCAAAAAAATTCTGTGAACTCGCCATGCCCCTCACGGAATACCTTGGGGTGTCTTCTTTCCAAAATGGGGTCACATGTGGGGTATTTATACTGCCCTGGCATTTTAGGGGCCCTAAAGCGTGAGAATCAAATGCGTAAAAATGCCCTGTGAAATCCTAAAGGTACTCATTGGTTTAGGGCCCTTTGCATCTTGGCTACAAAAAGTGTCACTCATGTGGTATCGCCGTACTCAGGAGAAGTAGGGCAATGTGTTTTGGGGTGCATTTTTACATATACCCATACTGTGTGTGAGAAATATCTCTGTAAATGACAACTTTTAAAAAAAATTATACAAAGTTGTCAATATACAGAGATATTTCTCTCACCCAGCATGGGTATATGTAAAAATACACCACAAAACTCATTGCCCTACTTCTCCTGAGTACAGGGATACCACATGAGTGACACTTTTTTGCAGCCAAGATGCGCAAAGGGGCCCTAATTCTAATGAGTACCTTTTAGGAGGGCATTTTTACGCATTTTTCTTCTCACGCTTTAGGGCCCCTAAAATGCCAGGGCAGTATAAATACCCCACATGTGACCCCATTTTGGAAAGAAGACACCCCAAGGTATTCCTTGAGGGGCATGGCGAGTTCACAGAAGATTTTTTTTTTGGCACAAGTTAGCGGAAATTGATTTTTTATTGTTTTTTCTCACAAAGTCTCCCTTTCCACTAACTTTTGACAAAAAGTTAAATTTTTCATGGACTCATTATGCCCCTCAGCGAATACCTTGGGGTGTCTTCTTTCCAAAATGGGGTCATTTGTGGGGTGTTTGTACGGTTCTGGCATTTTGGGCAGGGCTAAATTGTAAGCAGCCATGTAAAAGCTAAAGGTACTCGTTGGAATTTGGGTCCCTTTGCGCACCTAGGCTGCAAAAAAGTGTCACACATGTGGTATCGCCGTACTCAGGAGAAGTAGGGCAATGTGTTTTGGGGTGTATTTTTACATATACCCATGGTAGGTGAGAGAAATATCTCTGTAAATTGACAACTTTGTATAAAAAAATTTAAAAAGTTGTCGTTTACAGCGATATTTCTCACACAAAGTATGGGTATATATAAAAATACACCCCAAAACACATTGCCCTACTTCTCCTGAGTACAGCGATACCACATATGTGACCCTTTTTTGCAGCCAAGATGCGCAAAGGGGCCCTAAAACCCATGAGTACCTTTAGGATTTCACAGGGCATTTTTACGTATTTGGATTCTCACGCTTTAGGACCCCTAAAATGCCAGGGCAGTATAAATACCCCACATGTGACCCCATTTTGGAAAGAAGACACCCCAAGGTATTCCGTGAGGGGCATGGCGAGTTCACAGAAAAAAATTTTTTTTGGCACAAGTTAGTGGAAATTGATATATATATATATATATATATATATATCTCATATTCCACTAACTTGTGACAAAAAATAAAATTTTACATGAACTCACCATACCCCTCACGGAATACCTTGGGGTGTCTTCTTTCTAAAATGGGGTCACATGTGAGGTTTTTGTACTGCCCTGGCATTTGAGGGTCTCCGCAATCATTACACGTATGGTCAGCATTAGGATTTTCTGCGATTCT
The DNA here is from genome assembly GCA_033119425.1 of Bufotes viridis. Lineage (NCBI taxonomy): Eukaryota > Metazoa > Chordata > Amphibia > Anura > Bufonidae > Bufotes > Bufotes viridis. The sequence continues at coordinate 280,442,283 of CM065591.1, read as the reverse complement.
CCTTATATTGAGCATACGGGTAATGAGATTTTTTTTTTCCGTTCAGCCTCTGGGCTGAAAAAAAAAAAAAAATAAACGGCACAGATTTTTTCATTCGCATCGATCAATGTGGATGAAAAAATCTCTGACAAAATCAGTGACTGCGGTGCGGTGGGCTGGGCGCTAGCTACCTAACAAGTAGCTAGCTAACTGGTGGTAATAAGGGACCCTTATGCCCCATTCACACGTCCGAAATTCTGTTTGCGGAACGGAATTGTGGACCCATTCATTTCTATGGGGACAGACTTTGTCCCGCTCGGATCCGGAATTACGGATCCGTGCTTCCGGGTCTGCACTTCCGTTCCGCAAAAATATAGAACATGCCCTTTTCTTGTCCGCAATTGCGGACAAGAAAAAGCATTTTCTATATAGTTCTGTGCGGATCTGCAAAAGGCGGAAAGCACATTGCCGGTGTCCGTATTTTGCGGATCCGTAGATCCATGGATCCGCAGATCCATGGATCCGCAAAACACATACGGACGTCTGAATGAGCCTTACAGGGGGGTGATTAGTGACAGGGGGGTGACAGGGGGTGATCAGGGGGTGACATGGGTGATCAGGGGGTGACATGGGTGATCAGGGGTTAATCAGTGATGAGGGGTGGGGGGTGTGTGTAGTGATTGGTGCACTTTACCTTTGTTTCCTCTGGTGGTCCCAAACAAAGGGATCACCAGACGAGCAGACAGCAGGCATATCAGACGCTGTTTACAAAACAGCGTCTGATATGCGATTTAAATGCGTTTTTTTCCGCATCTACAGCCTGCCAGCGCATGATCAGCGCTGGCAGGCTGTAGTTTCAGTTGTCCCGGCTCCGATCACATGAACGCACGGGCACGACGCGCGCGCGTTCATGCGAAATCTCAGGTCTCACGAGATGACGCCGATAGGCGTGACTGAGACCTGTGAGAGACGCCGCGCTGACGCCCATCGGCGTTATCGTGGCGGCAAGTGGTTAAAAAAAAATGTCTGATTCAGCTCCCACAAAGAATTGAATAAAAAGTGATCAAAAAAGTCATTGCCACGTAAAAAATTTGCCCTCGCACAGCTTTGTACACATAAAAATAAAAAGTTATGGGGGTAAGAATATGGTGAAGCAAAGAAAAACATTTTTTTTTTCCAAAGTTTTTTTTATTTTTTCCCCATTATTAAAACAGAAGAACTATACATGTGGGGTATCCTTGTAATGATACTGACCCAGAGAATGAAAGTACCAAGTCAGTTTTACCACATAGGAAACACTGTAAAAACAAAACACATAAAACTGTGGTGGAATTGTGTTTTTCTAATAATTCTACCCCATCTGGAATTTGTTTTCCCGCTTCCCTCTACATTGTATGCAACCATAAATGGCGCCATTAGAAAGTACAACTTGTCCTGTCAAATACGAGCCCTTAAACGGCTATGTGAATGGTAACATAAAAGTTATGGCTTTGGAAAAGCTGGGAGTAAAAAAACTAAAATAAAAAATGGAAAATTTCCCGGTCATTAAGCGGTTAACCACTATTAACCGCTTAATGACCGGGAAATTTTCCATTTTTTATTTTAGTTTTTTTACTCCCAGCTTTTCCAAAGCCATAACTTTTATATGGAAGATTTACATTTGCCATTATATTTTTCCGTATTGTTAATGATCAGTACCTTACACTGCAAATATAATGCCTCCAGGCCGCCACTTTCATCCGTGTAAATGATCTGCATTACATTTGAGTTTCCAAAGCTTTTTTCTTCTACCTTCTCCAGGGCTCGGATTCTTGACAGGGGTATAAATGAACTTTTCTGCAGCAAGATAAATAACCAAATAACATGAATTAAGCACTGCATAACTGCACTAAATCTCTACTCTATCATCAGTAAAGGACCTGTAGAGATGTCACAGCTGTGAAAGCTCGCTGCTGCTATGTCTATGGCAAGCAGGAAGAGAGACAGGAGACAGTATGGGCACATAGCGCGTGCCTTCTTTTCATATAGCTGATCGTGGGGGTGCCGGATCCTCGCTGATCTGATATTTTCGACCTATCCTAAGGAAAGATCATTAATATAAAAAATCTGGATAAACCTTTTAAACGGGTAGTCTCATCTTGGCAACCCCTTTCCATATTCCCTATTAGGACAAACTGACATCTGCTATGGACACCCCTCTTTGAGTTGGTTATTCGTTATTCGTCATATAGTTTTACATTGACAACCATTTATTTAATTCATTTTTAATTTGTAGAGACGTCTGCAGCGCAAACAAGTAACCTGCAGAAACTTTCTTTGGCAAGAGTTTCCTTGGGGGGGGGAAGTGATCTACTATGTGGCTTTCATATGAAAAGGGTTATCTGCAATGAGACAACCTCATTAAAAGACTTGCTAGATGGGACAACAATATTTGTGTCCAAATAAATATTAAAGGGGTTCTGTCATCTGATACATCGCAATAAAACCACCCCACCTGAGAAGTGTGTTTGACAATTGCCATCTTCCCAGTGCCTGCATTCTTAAAGAATCGTTGTACTTTCAAACAATTTCATTTAATAGAAAATGGTGTACCACAAATTTCTAAACTTAATTTAAAAACTAGGCCTCCATCTACTTAAAATAAGCAGTAAAGCCACTTGGGGTCTCACTTCCACCTAAGTTGCAGTCCACTGCCTGTTCTCAGGCAAGATCCGTCCCTTGTAACAGTCTCAGAAAATGGCTGAGAGGAAGGTGTGTGTGTCAGAGCTTGCTGAGATACTGAGCATGATAAAATAACTGCTTCTATAAAGCTTCTTAAAATCACAGGAGCCTCCTGCCTTTCTGTAGGTGTGATTTATCCCTACTTATCTGTTATGTGAGCTCTGGAGCTGAAAATAAACATAGTGAGAAGTAAGGTAAAATACATCACAGCAGTACACTGCTGACAGACTTCCAGAGAAGGGAGATGCCCACTGCTCCTGAGAGAAATGCATCTAGCTGGGCAACTGAAACAGGGAATAATGTGGCTGAAAGAGACATAAGGGAGGCCCAAACATAACTGTTCCTCCACATTTTTGATTGTGCAAACAAGCACAGTCATTTTGCAAACTTGTTTTGAAAACTCAGGTACGCTTTAAGAAATTGATGTTTTACAATATGCAAATGAGCCCCTAGGAGCAATGAGGGTGGTGTCGTTACATCTTGTTGTTCCCAGAGGCTCCACTCGCTGCCCTTCATGCCTGTACCATCTCTGTATAGCATGTACACTGAACACGATCCTGCAAGACTTTAGGACTAGGTGGAAGTACATCTTCCCTGCCTGGCCTTGTCAGTCAATGGTGGGAGCACAGCATAAAGGGCAGTGGGAGAAGCCTCTAAAACATAAATTTTCAAGAATGCGGGCAGCTAGAAGGATGGGACCAAGACGATGACATTCAACTGTCAACTGCATAGATCCTGTATACTGGGCATTTTGATTCCATACTTGGTGAGACAGAAAACGGAACCATAACGTTGAGTATTAAGAAGAAAAAACATATGTTTCCCCAAAATTTTCTAACCTTAGAAAATTGAGTTTTTGCAAAACTTAGTGCATCAACAGTTAATGAGAGGAAGAGCTTTTTGAAAGACGATGTCAGCAGGTATCCTTTACATTTAGTTTTGTAGACCATTAGCGGACCTTCTTTGACTGTTAGACTCTGAAGGTTTAGTGACTTTTGTAGATCGAGTTCTAAAATAAAAACAATGTGAGGTCACATATGATAATGTACTGTGCTTTAATCTAGTTTTTGATGTTATTAGTTTTCTTTCATTACACAGTTGATATAATTATCTCTGTACCCTATTTTTCAACTTTCATATAGAAAAAGATGAAAAGGCGTGTAATTTTGTAAATGCATGTGTTTACTTCCCTTCAACAAACCCTAAATTACAGCCTGTATTACAGTCTACAGCTGTATTCACAATTCTGTTGACTTCTCAGCTGACGCCAGAATTTCTGTCTGGCTTCATTTCTATATACAGCTGGGGGAATTTATCATTCACTCTGTGGCACTTTTCTATGCTGCCCTTGCCACTTTCCAAAAAGGTAGCGTAGTGAGGGTGGGGAGAGGACATGACCAACGGGCTCAGCACACTTATCTTCATTTACGCCAGCTTTCTCCAAGCTGCCGTAGATTTCAGTTTAGACATATGGAATGCCAGTGGATGCACCTACTTTATGACGAGGCCGGTGCCTCGTCCTAAATTAGGCATATCCACTGGCAGTGCATGGGATATGATAAACCAGCATTAAACACTGGTCTATGATAATTTCACCCCAGTGTGTTGTGGTTATTTCTTTTTTGTTCATGAGATACAGAGCCTTGAAAAAGTATTCTTACCTCTTGAGCTTTTTTCACGTTACACCCACAAACTTAAAGAGGACCTTTCATGACTTCTAAAGATATAAACCAAGTATGCTCACATGTCGAGCGGCGCCCAGGGATCTCCCTGCACTTACTATTATCCCTGGGAGCCGCTCCGTTCTCCCGGTATAGGCTCCGGTATCTGTGCTCACTAAGTTATAGTGGGCGGAGCCTGCCCTTCATCTCCTTCTCCCAGGCTATGAGCTCTGTGCTGCGACTGGCCAGCGCTACAGCCTGGGAGAAGGAGATGAAGGGCAGGCTCCGCCTACTATAACCAATTCCACCAAGTCACCGCCTACTATAACTTGGTGAGCGTCGATACCGGAGCCTATACCGGGAGAACGGAGCGGCGCCCAGGGATAATAGTAAGTGCAGGGAGATCCCTGGGAGCCGCTCTCCATGTGAGAATCCTTAGTTGATATCTTTAGAAGTCATGAAAGGTCCTCTTTAAATGTATTTTTTGGGACTTTATGTGATAGACCAACACAAAGTAGCAAGTACCTCTTTTGAAGTATACCCCTCTTTCAAGCTCAATTATCACTCTGGCTGTATGTTTAGCGTTGTTGTCCTGCTGGAAGGTGAACCTCTGAACAAGTCTAAAGTCTTTTGCAGCCTCTACCAGGATTACTCTGATTTAGCTCCATCCATCTTTCCATCAACTCTGACCAGCTTCACTGTCCCTGCTGAAAAAAAGCATCCCCACAGCCTGATGCTGCCACCACCATGTTTCCCAATGGGTATGGGTTGTTCAGGGTCACGTGCAGTGTTAGTTTTCCACCACACATAGGGTTTTGCACTGACCAGAGCACCTTCTTCCACATATTTGCTGTGTTCCCTACATGGCTTTTGGCTAACTGCAAACTGAACTTCTTATGGCTTGCTTTCAAAAATTGCTTTCTCCTTGCCACTCTTCCATAAAGGCCAGATTTGTGGAGTACATGACTAATAGTTGTCCTGTGGACAGATTCTTCCACCTGAGCTGTGGATCTCTGCAGCTCCTCCAGAATGACCATGGGTCTCTTGGCTGCTTCTCTAATTAGTGCTCTCCTTGTCTGAGCTGTTAGTTTTGGTGGATGGCCATGTCTTGGTAGGTTTGCAGTTGTGCCATACTCCTTCTATTTTCTGGGGATGGATTGAACATTGCTCTGTGAGATGTTCCAAGCTTGGGACATTTTTTTATAACCTAACTCTGCATTACACTTCTCCACAACTTTATCATGGTTTGATCACTAATGTTCCCTAACAAATCTCTGAGGCCTTCACAGAACAGCTGTAGTCATACTGAGGATACATTACACACAGGTAGACTCTATTTACTAATGAGGTCACTTCTGAAGGCGATTGGTCACACTGGATTTTATTTAGGGGTATTAGAGTACTGAATACAAATGCACATCTCACTTTTCAGCTTTTTATTTATTACAAATTTTGAATACAGTGTACCATTTTCTTTCCACTTCACACTTTCTACTTTTTGTTGGTCTATGACATAGAATCCCAATAAATACATTTAAGTTTGTGGATGTAGCGTGAAAAAATGTGGAAAAGTTTCAAGGCACTGTAAACTGTTAAGGATGGGTCTGTCATCTGTGTCCAATGTCAAGCAGAAGAAATGGAAATATAACACTATATAATCAGGCTGCAACTCAGAATCAGTACAAGGTAAGTTGTGTTCAGATTGAACATAAGCAATTTAAACTGTAAAGGGTTATGTTACTTGACATGACACTAAAGATGTGTTGTTAAAAATGATGCCAACAGTTCAGGTCACATCTATGAAGTTTAGTATCTATAAGTTTGACCTTGCATGTTCTTGGTTTCAATAAACAGATTCATTATTTCCATGCAAATGTAGATAGCCAGTACCCCCTCAAACTGCATCTAAGTTATTTACCCCAACCAGTCATGTTATATACTGATGAATGACATATATCTGATTCTGCACTACTGAGGGACAACAACCTTGATATGTGCTTATTTGCATGCTGCAGAGGCTCACAACAGCATATACACTGCCATGCTTTCCTCATATTTCACTGTCTGGGTAATCAGATGGCCTGAAGAAGGTTTGCTGACCAAAAACGTCTGCTGCCTATAATCTGATTTGTCACTTAAGGATGAGAAACCAATAAAAACGTGTTGAACGTGAGTTTGGAGCGTGCGGAAGCTTCATTAATTAATCTGCATGCCGGCTGTGTTTGAAAGCATCCATGTAAAGTTTATTATGTGCAGATAAATTCTACATTATAAACCAAGTATCCAACAGTGAGATTCAGCATATTTATGAAGATCTTCCTTACTTAATTGTCAATGCAATACAAAATCCATTTCCTATTATTTGCTATTGATTGAGGCCATTTATAGGTGTATAAGGTAGAGCCCTGTTGGCTGTTGCTTGTGTGGCTGTAAATTCAATTCTAGTTAAAGCATCAGGTACTGTATTAGTCATCACCTTAGTCAGAACAAGTGAACAAGTAGTGATTTTCAGAGTGACAACCCAGCACTGATGATGAAATCACACTCTCAGATCATGGAATGGCTGTGTACAAATGGGATTCAATCAGTAGCAAAGCAATGTCAGGTTTCCCTTGTTACCTTCCTTCTCCTCAATGTCAATGAGTTTGATGATAAATTCCTTCAGCTGAGAAACTCCTTGTTGGATGGTTGGCTGCAGTGGAGCCATCCAGGACTCCTTGGCTCTACTTGCCGGAGCATCCATATTACCAACATTCTGTACAGCCTGTAATAAAAATATCATAATATCATTACAAAGAACTTTACACACTACATAAGACCATTAAAAACAGCTTCTATGTATGAGGGGGTACTTTAATATAAAATGGACACATGTATTTAGCACTGTGCCTCATATTTTCTAGAATGTTATAACAGGAGTGGATAACCATGCTAGCACATGCTAATCTTTTGTTCTCAACCCTGCAGTTTGCATCTGTGGTAAGCTTTCAGCTTCGGTCTTGATTTTAATCACACTTATATTGTCTAATACATTTTGAATTAAAGTGTACCTTTTTCAGAATAAGCAAGCCACTGTGTGTGCATGAACAATAACACAATTTCTGGAAATTCCCCATTACCAGTTCCACCCTTCAGGCTCAATGTTCTTTGTCCCATAATTGAGCTAAAAACATGGTGGAGTTTAGCTGCAATGATGTTTCCCATATACATCACACACAGTGAATAGGCGATCCTGCTCCCCCATTTCTCTGCACTACCCCTTTTAGAAGCGGTATGGAGGACGTTGGATACTCAGTAATATAGCTGTAAATCCAGCACTGGGTTGAGATAGAAAATGTATTAGAGGCCGCGGCATCTGTGTGTGTTCATCCTTTCCTTTCCTTTTTGCAGTTGCTATTACTCCTAGTACCACTTCTGTCTACAGACATCTATGCAATCTGATCTCTCAGTCAAGCTGAACATCAGCCTCATCTCTACCTCAAGACCAATGTTAGCAGTAAATTGATTGCAAATGATTAGTTCAAGAGGCACAAGGTAAGAGAAAAGGTGGCTGATAAGTGAGAAAGAGGCATTTTTCTCCAATAAGAAATATTACAAAATGTCTTATCTTCACTGATTTATGCAACGTTTATTGAAATAATAGTGACCCTTAGGCAGCATTCACTTATGTGCTGTGAACTCCAGTAGTCTGCTTCAGTGGAGGAACAGACTACCGGCGATCACTGTATCCTGTAAAGTCGGATACCACCATGCATCGCTGGATCCCTGTTCACTGTAATGGCATCCAGCTTTCCAGCATATATGCCGGCTTTTGGCAGGACAAAAAAAATGCTGCATGTAGTATTTTTGTGTCCAGCTGAAAGTTGGCATATATGCTGGATACAATAAGCAGATCAGAGTGCCAGAGTTCACAAAGCGGACGTGAACCTGGCCTTAAAGGGGTTACCCAATCTCTATAATGCCCCCCCCTAATGCCCAGGCTCCTCATACTGGTCATACTTACCCCACTCCCCGACACCCGCATCGCTTCTGATTCTGGCACGGCCACCGCTGCATTTCCTAAATGATCCGATGAGCCTCCCTTGCATCACAGGTGACGCAAGGGAGGCTCATTCCCGTCGCGGCCTGCTATTGGCCGAATGTTTTGATCCGCATGACGAGGAGATTCAGCATCGGCCACGTCCGCAACAGAAGTGACGCGGGTGCCGGGAAGCAGGGTAAGTATGCCCGGGCAATTTGGGGGGCATTATAGGGGTTGGATAATGCATTTAAAGTAGCACTCCCACAAACATTTTTATTCTTTGGACGGTCCTGTTAGAAAGGTACATGATGTAATATGTAGTGAATGTAATTTTCTCACTAGTGACTGTATTTGTGAGTTATAACCTCCCTTCTGATTCTCAGCTGTGTCTTGTGACCAACTCTCTGATCTCCAACTGACACAGGACAGGAAGTCAGTTACTTCTCTGTTCATTCCTATGAAACTGATATTGAGCCTCCCATAGAAATACATAGAGAAACTAGCTTCCTGACCACACATAAGATGATGTGTTATTTGGAAAGTCTAAGCTGGTCACATGATACAACTGAGGATCAGAAGAGAGGGAATAACTCACAAAGACAATGGTAAGAAGATTATCTTCACTACATCATGCACCTTTCTAACAGGTCAGAGAATAAATTGTGTTGGAATGCTTCATTAAAGATTTATAAAAGTAATCAGTACAAAACAGAAAGAAAAAGGATTACATACAGTATATACATGGAAAAAATGTTATAAGTTCATGGTGATCAGATGAGGCAATGTCAAATATTTTGCCCTAGGACCTAACACAGTGTTGGTTTGGCCTTAGTAAAATAATCAAGCTTTAAAAGAGTACAGAATTTCAGGTGGCAAAGCAATTGAAAGCTGGAATCTGTGTCAGAAATTTCCATTTTCCTCTTTGCCAACTACAAATATATAAATGGTGGTCACCTTAGCTAAGAGAAGCAGTGTCCGGCTTGTGCGAGCATCAGCATGCTTTTCTCTTAGATGGAAGAGTTTAGGCGACATTATTGCGGGGGAGAAAAACCGAAGACACAAAAAACTTGTCACTGCAATGAACTTCACATTCTGGAAAAAAGAAAAAACACACAGAAAAAGTTGAGGTTATTACTGGTATTATTTTACTAAAATTATAATAAATATTAGAAAATGTGAAATTTTGTACTGCCCATCAAGGAAATGGCCACAACACGCCCGGTCATAACAGAGCCAGTCTATACACAACTGACTAATTGGAGGACATTTATCAATGCTTTTATGCCACAACTGTGGCGTAAAAAGTCACACATTATGGCGCACAGGATCTGTGTGAACCATAATTTGCAGCTTTCTGAGCTTCTCGCCACTTTTCTGAAATGTCGGAAAAAGGGCGTGGTTTAGTGGAAGCGCTTGGCTTCGCGCTGCTGCCGCATTTACTATAACTTTCACCAGCAAGTCGCGGATGTTATAGCTGAAGTGTATGTCAGCCTGTAGCTGGCACATGTCTTAGAGAGCAGACGGCCCTACAATACAGCAGATAACTGATGCATTTTAAACAAACCATGTGTTTATTTTCTGGAAACCGTTCTTCTACCCTCTTGTACAGTTGCCGGAAAGTGGCTCGTATAGTTACAGGACAGATCTTCACTGACTTGGCTATTGCTATTAGGAGTTCGGTAAGGTAAGACTGGAGATGCTGAGCACTCTGAAGGATTATTTCACTCTCTGTCTGGATCCGATGTAAACCTGAGCACCTGAAAGAGCAATTCACAATGTGGTTGGTTATAGATTTATAGTAAGCAAACTGGTAAATTTCATTCCCGTTACAATAATATAGATGGATGTTTCTGATTTGGCTGATAACCCAAGTCATGCTGGACATTGACCTATACGTTGCACTAGAGAGTAAGTTTTCTCCCTTCTGAAAGAGTTATTATCCATATTACAAGAATACAACCATGTGATTATATAACACATTTCCGACACAACTGCCACGATAAGCAAGTTCAGCACAAGAATTGTTTAGCCATTACATTTTCAGAGAAACTTAAAGGAGTTGTCCCATTAAAAATATTGTATATTTTTCAAACCAGCATATGGATATGAATACTTTTGTAACTGCATGTAATTAAACATTTAGTATAGCCGCTGACGTATTCAAAAATTATATATGTATAGCACCACCTGCTGTTTGTTCATTTCCTTATTTCTCTGTCCAACTCACTGAGGTAGTTGCACATGCTCAGTTCCATCCTTCATTAGCCACCAATCCTATCTGTTACAGTTACGGGGAGAGAGCTGCAGCAGAAAAGACACAACCACTGAGCTGCAGTAGAAAGGCCACGTCCACTGAGCTGCCAGCTTAAAATAAATCAATCGGAACAATTGGATGAATAGGCAGAGCTCTGGATCCATGTGAGGTACAGGGCTGATTCTAGCTTTGTTAGAAAGAATTGCCATGTACTATATGGTGTCTGATTTTTCAGTTTTTACATTAATCATGGGATAACCCCTTTGAGTTTATCATGACCAAAGTCAGCTTGAGTAGTGCAAACTGTAAAGCACACCAGCACTACACACACTGGACAGTCAAAGAGGCACACTCAGGTTATAGCCACACGTGGTGTATAGACAGCAGATATTCCACAGCAGAACTTGTGTGGAAAGTTCACAGCATTTACAGTAGCAGCTAAATGAATCAGATTTTAACAAATTCAAATGTAGTAAAAAAATTTCTGCAGTAAAGTCACACGTAACTTGACCTTCGGAGTAGATTTTAAATCACCAGCATGTCAATTTATGTTGCGGGTTTCTACTGTGGATTTCACCCTTGGAAACGCAGAGGATGACATCTGCGACAAAGCCGCAACATTTCCACAATTCATTACAGTACAGATTTTGCTGTGGAATTTCAGTAGACATTTTCTGCTGCTTAAAATCTGTAGCGGACCCACCATATATGCCATGTTTTGCAAGCATCTCCACATGTTTGAATATTTTAAAATGTATGTAGCTACTAGAGAGGGGTCGTAGATCCAGGGAGTTATTCTGATTGCCTGATTGGACTCGGGAAGGGATTTTTTCCCCTTAAGTGGGGAAAATTGGCTTCCACCTCGCAGGTTTTTTTTTGCCTTCTTCTGGATCAACTTGCAGGATGACAGGCCGAACTGGATGGACATATGTCTTTTCAGCCTTATATACTATGTTACTATATATTAGCACAAAAATCATCTGAAGGTAGAAGTTTTTAAGATTCAAAATAGGCGCAAATAATGAAAGTACAAGTTGAGGTTTGATATACAGTTAGGAATAAGTTTTCATAGCAGCAAGGTAAGTTCATAGAATCTATTTCCTATGTCAAAAAGAGGGAGATCAGGATCAAATAGGAAAGAGGGACTTGAATCTAAAGTAGGGAATGTTCCTCCAAAACAGGGAGACTTAGGAGATATGCCACTGACCCATGACTTTTACTTCACCAACAGAGCAGTCTGATGAACTGAGTAAATGAATGTCAAGAAAAACCTTCCAGGCTAAATGAGCAGTACCAAGTATGGAAGAAGATGAGTTGCCTAGAGATGTTTTTCATTATATGGGCTGGGTCCCCGAGTTCCAGTGAAGAGAACTTTCAATGCTATAGTATACCACATTTGGCGTTTCTGCCACGGAAAATCCATTTCATTCATCTGAATGTTGTTGCTTTTGTGTCAAGCACGTGGATTTCTAAAAGCCCCATTTGGATAAATTGGACAGTCACAGAAATTTCTTCAGCAACTCTGCTGCATATAAATATACCTTACAAGTACCAGACAACCCGGGGAAGAGTGACTATAGACCCTAGCGGGGAACTTACTAAGTGGGGAGATGTCCACAGGGCCGCCTCCACCCTCCTCATGGCCACAAGCTGGGTACATAGAGCTCTGATGCTCTGAGCATTAACTAATGCAGGAGTATCAAGTACTTATGCACCTAACCAACTGCTGGGGATGCCTTTCTCATTTCAACTGCATCATCATCCTTAGGACAGTCATGCAGTTAAATACTGTGGTGAGGGCAGCAGTATTTTGTGTTGCACTGTGGTATTTGGTACTGCTGGGGCAGTATTTTGTGCTTCTGCACTATGGTCTTGCAGGCCTTGTCTACTACCATTGTCCCTATCTACTTATGCTGCCCTTATCTACTTGTGTTGACCCATCTTCTGTCAATTTGTACCGGCCTTCAACAGGCCACTTTAGGTTCACAGTTCGCAGACAACTCAGAAATACGAGCGGGTTGCTCCGGCATCACAGGAGGAAGTGGGCACTTCCTATTATAATATATATGGCCTGCATCATTTCACTGCACAATGGAGAGAGATAGAATAGTGCAGAGGAGAAGAATGGCCCCTTTCTGTGATATAAGGAGTAGGAGGGGCCCTGATTGAAAGTCTGTGTGGCCTTAAGTGGCACGTGATTATCTCAATCCCATGCTGTGGATGAGCACTTCTGTGCCAGAAGAATAGTGGCGTATGTGTTATGCATAAGTAGCGCTGCAGCAGAAGCAAAGCACATTCCACTGCCAGGAGTGCACCAAAGATGGAGCCACAGACAGGGCCCAGAAGTACAGGCACCAGGGTTGAGGTGAGAACCCTGACTAGAATGAGTAGCGGCAGTCACTGTGGTGACAGCGACTAGGAGACAGCCACAACTGACGGAGCAAGTTGGCCCAAAGTGGAGTCTCCCAGAGCATGGACTGGACCAGCTTATGCTGTTGAAAACTGTATGTGCCTCTGCCTATATGCATCAAAACAATCTGAATTCCCTGATCACATTTCAAAATACATAGGAAGACCTTTCCAAGGGATCAGGGGGTATTTCTGCAGTTTTGGTACATGTACAATTTTTATATTTTTTGAACCAAGTGTGTTGGTTGGCCACTACATCTTTGGCTCATCATACTGATATTAGTTTTTTTTTTACTTGTATTGAGGGCTATTAATAAGTGTTTTAATTAGAAGAAGCAGATACATTTTCTCCATAATTCCTTATCACAAGATACGTGCAACCTAGGAACAGAACTTACAACTATCTAATTATGCCCTTTTCTAATTATGACCTTTTACAGGGAAGCTGAAGTAAATAAAACACTGTCAAAGCAAATTAATACATTTCCTAATAAAATGATGTTTCAGCAACCAAACAGTTTACATGAAGTCAGCTACAGGTTAAGGATGTGATAGCCATCAGTACATGGGCTGTACTTAGTAATTTATTGGCAGCATCCATAAGCTTTTGTTGTTAGTCCAAGACTTTCAAGAAATATACTTCCGTTTCTCTTGAATAATTCATGTCTTCCAGTCACAGGAAGGTCAAACATGGAACCTCTCGGTCATTAGGTCATTGTTAAGGATTACAATGAACTTTATTCTACAAGACATCTGAAACCAGAATTGTATTTACTATTAACACTAACAAAAAAGTGCCCAACAAAGGCAGCAGATACATGATAAAAGGTTGACTAAATGACCAAATATATTCTCAAGTAGTAGCTTATTCTTCATCTATATATTGCAGGTATGGATTGCCCAAAATGCAACCCAAGCAGATGCAAGGGTGTATACAGATACCATATGGCATTACAGGAAACTTCAGTATGCCCCCTACTCAGATGTCTGATGAATTTATACTATATTTTTAAGTAGAACGGTTTTTTTTTAATATAAAAAAAATTGTGCTCTACCTCACCCACTTTACCCTACTTTTAAGCCTGAAAAAAATCAAACAGGTACTTTATAAATAAGGTGCTCATTCTGAAAATGCATTTACACCAGACAAGTGGCATAAATACATTGGCGGTCATTTATTACATGTTATACACCATTTTTTGGCATATTTAGGTTGCAGATTCTGCTGCAAAGGTGTTTTGCTACAAAATCTGTAACTTTATCCCGCTCACACCCCCTTTGCAAAGTGGCAGAAAAATGTGGTGCGGCATGGGTGAGGGCAGGCCAGCCAACCTGTCTCATTCATCAGTTTCCACATCAGTTTATCATGTGGAAAATGGCCTTAAACTACTCCACCAAGGGAGCTAGCGTAGATGAGAGCATGTCGCACGGCCGGCGGCAGCAAGTGCCAAAGTTATCTAGAGCCCTGCGTCTCTACATGACTTAGGCGTATCCACCGGCAGCGCACAACAATTAAGACTGGCACATCACTCGTCGGTCTTAATAAGTGCCCTCCATTGTCTTCTCCATACTGTTCTAAGTCTCATGCATCCCTTCAGACAATGTATTCTAAAATTGGCTGCCGGTGGCCACCACTAGGGGGAGCTCAGTGCATAGAAGTTTATTTGTTGAACTCAATAGAAGCTGGAAAATCTCTTTGCACTGAGATGCAGTAAAATGCTGTAGATCAATGCTGGATAGCTACAGAAGGCATTCAGCCTCAATGGTGAGTATGCTGATAGTCTTGTGGTTAGAAAATGACTCGAGAACAATTTCCTATTTATGGTCTTGGGCTGAATACAATAGCTGAATTTATCTAGGCGCAGACTGACATACTAATATATGGGCACTGCCGAAATTAGCTATTTGGGACGTTAAATCAGTGCTGTTGCATAAGGAGTCTTTAACTACTTTGGCTTACCGATGCATGGCTGAAACAAAACACTGAGTGTCCTATGTAGATACAGATGTAGCAGAGCTAACATCTGTCATTTTTCCTTTTGTGCACCATGATAACTGTATGTGATAATACAGTAGGTTTGTCTGCTTTCTATTTATATCTCTATGTCCTTAGAGACCATTGATGCAGAAGTAATGTTCTGGGCAGATGTTACCGTACCGATACAGTGTGTGACCAAGGGACTTCTAATTAGTTACATAGGCACTAGGGGGAGATTTATTATCTCACTGAGCCTCTTTTTTGGGGGTAAAAAATACACAATAGTCTTGTTTGTGACTTTTTAAACCCCACTTGCAACAAATAAATCAGTAGCATTGTGTAGAACTCCAGTCTTCGATAAATCTCTCTCTAAGTTCAGAAAGAACAGCAGTTTGGAACTCCTTTTAGGAAGAACATGTCCCACTAAAGCTGAGGTCTGAGACTGACGAGTCCAATGCAACAAAACTGGTGAAAAGGCTTGATGCATAAATAGGAAGATCTAGCATGCTCTATTTCTGTTCCATGTTTCCTACAGTTACTAAGATGTTGCATACAACAAATAAAGTTGTGTAAAATTTTAAGTGACATCATTACCTCATCTGCGGGCAATGGATAGCTGTCTGTTGGCAAAATATGAAATAATGTAGGGCTTCTGTACGTAAATGGTGAATTATTGCAAACCCATATGCTAATGATGTGGTTGGATGTGAGATAGCATTTTAAGACATTTAATTTCCAATTTTTTTTGTGTTGAAAGAAGCTACAGAAGCAACTTTATAGTGTTACACTTGATAGTGTATTTAACAAAAGTCATACTCACTACTAATGGAAAGATGCCGATTTGTGTGGCCCTTTACTGTACAACTCAACAATGCTGTCTCCTGCATGACTTCCATTGCAGCACAGTTTATTCACCTGTATTCTTTGGTGGTTGTTTAGTAGTTGATCTTAGACATGTACATTTTTGTTGCATTTTATTGTATTTTCTTGCATCGGTGGGATAAAGGGTAGGCAGAATAGGCAGTCCTCTAGGGCATCAATGATGGGAGGGGAGTGCAATTTACATATTAAAAAAACATTGTTCTGCCTTTAAATTTTAAGCAATCTATGTTTCCCTGTATATCTCATAACACTGTTGGTAGGGAAAAGTGCAACACAATTAATAAATGATTGTCCACCCAAAAAGTATCATGCTGACTTTCACTGACCAAAGATAATTCAGTGCATTCTGAAACTTTCATCTTGGGCACCAACTGAGCTTGTCCCACCCCTGTTTTTCTGGAAATGCTTACCCTGCTTCTTTTATCTCCACTTTACTGGGGTCAAGTTCAATATATTTTTTCTCTTCAAAGATACGATTTATTGTTGGGCCAACGACACTGTGCAGGTACTGTGTTCCTGCCACCTATTGAAGAAAGGGAATCTCTAATTAACAGGAAAATAACAAAAAATGATTTACATTTTTATGGTAAATGCTGGTCATAAATGCACAGTAACACAATAGAAATTTTTATGAGCAACAATGCATAGAAATCAAAGGACAAAGAAATTAGCAGCTCGTATGAACAAGATAAAAATAAAAATGTTATGGATGTTAATATATCGTGATACCAACTAGAACAGATTTTTAATAAAAAGTTATTTTATTTTGCAAAAGTAGTAAAACATGAAAAAAGCCATATAAATTAGGAATGGAGTTTATGAGGAGGCAGCTGGAGTACAGAGAGGATGGACGGAACAGACTGTGGTAATGTAGCAGACGGCATACAAGTGCTGCTGCTCATTAGCCTCACCCTCTGTACTTCATGTCTCCTCATGAACTCCATTACAGAGACTCAGCTGATGATCATATTAAACTGTATTCAGGATCATAATCCCTAAAAGTAGAGCAGAGAGGAGGATGAGGCAGCTCTTTAGATTAGTGTTTAGAACCGGTTGTGTGTGTATTACAGGGCTCCAGATGGCGACCAAAACGGTCGCCAATGCGCCTTAAAATTTGCAGATGGCGACAAGACTTTTTAGTCTTGTCGCCATCTGCGACTGGACCGCTGCGCTGCCCAGTATCGGTTGAAGAACATGGAACAGGCCGCTCTCAGCGCTCCTGTTCTCTTCTAGCACAGTGGAGAAGGAGGGAGTTCCTGCCGCCCCACTGTGACGCGGCAGCCGCTGCCACCAATGGGGAGATAGCAGGGAGGAGGAGCTGTGGCCGCTGCGCCACCAATGGATGTAAAACATTATAATACAAGTGTCGGCAGCGATATCACTGACCCGGCGTCACTAGTAACAGGTCATGCGATCCGCGGCAATTAACCCCTCAGATGTAGCACATCTGAGGGGTTAATTGCCACAGATCGTATGCCCTGTTATTGAGGCCGGGTCCGTGATACCGCTGCCGACATTTGTATTAACGCGTTAAAGAGGACCTAAGTATCGGGCTACATAGAGCGGCGCCCAGGGATCTAAGTGCACTTACTAATCTTCCTGGGCGCCGCTCCGCTCGCCCGCTGTGGTCCCCGGTATATTCAACATTGAGAGCAAGGAGGAGGAGACGCCAGTGTCTCTCCTTCTCCCTGACAGCAGCGCTGTCCAATCAGAGCCAGGGAGAAAAAAACACCTCCCTGGCTCTGAGCTCTGATTGGACAGCGCTGCTGTCAGGGAGAAGGAGAGACACTGGCGTCTCCTCCTCCTTGCTCTCAATGTTGAATATACCGGGGGCCACAGCGGGCGAATGGAGCGCCCAGGAAGATTAGTAAGTGCACTTAGATCCCTGGGCGCCGCTCTATGTAGCCCGATACTAAGTTCATTTTCTTTTGACCCATGAAAGGTCTTTAAATAGAATTAATTGGTGGAGCAGTGCGCCCCCCAGTATTAGTATCATTGGTGCTACAGTGGCCACAGGCCCCCCACCCCCACTCATTGTTATATGGTGGCCACAGGGTCCCCTCCATTGGTGGCAGTGGCAGATTACACTGCTGGGGCTCTGATCGTTTACCATGACAGCCAGGATGCTCCTGAAGCCCTGGCTGCCATGGTCATCTCCCTGCTGCTGTGTGCACTATACACAGGGCAGCCAGGCGAGTGTCAGGTCCTATCCACCCTGATAGAGATCTATTAGGGTGAATAGGACAAGGGATGAAAAGTAAAAAAAACGCACTAAAATACTAAAAGTTTAAATTGCCCCCTTTCCCAATTTTACATATAAAATTTACAAACAAAAAAAATAAACAAATTACATATCACCAAGCCCGAAAAAGTGTGAACTATTAAAATATTTCCGCTGCGGTGAACGCCGTTACAGAAAAAAAAAATCAAAACTGCGCAACTCGCCATTTTTAGTCACCTTGTCCCCCAGTAGATGTGGGATATAAGAGGTATGTGCTGCTGTATTCTCCTATGTGTAGAGCTGGCTCAATACTGTGACCTGCGTCTCATCTTCTCCTCCAAGTCCTTTTTTTTAATTATATGTTATATGTACATTTTAAATTTGGCGACTAAAAAATTTGATTTGGCTCCTAAATTTTTTAGGTTAGGAGCCAATGGCTCCTGGTTATTTTTTTTAGTCTGGAGCCCTGTATTAATAGGATGGCGTAATTTTATTTTATTAATTCCCAGAGAACCCCTTTAACTTTTGAGTCATCAACTGCAGACAAACACATCACAAAATACACAATAAAGAGCTATAAATTGCTTACCTTAAGAAATGATTCCATTGACTTAGAAGCCAAAGAGTTGCTTCTGAACAATGTGTTTGGTTCATCTGTGAAAATTGTTAAAAAAAAGCAAATCTTGTGATGAGAGATAGAAGAACACATATAGCTCAAAAACTTTACTAATCTTTTATGTACTCTGCAGAACTGCAAATGTAAAGTTGTTAAGTTAGGCTACTTTCACAGTAGTGTTTTTTGTGGATCCGTCATGGATCTGCAAAGACGGGTCCGTCATGGCTTTAGAAGACATAAAACAACCGGATCTGTCTTGCTCTGCACCACATCGCGGACAGAAAAATGCTGCATACCTAATCCAAAACACTGATCCGTTTTGGATTAGGCAAACAGATGCATTCTGAGCGGATCCTTTTCCATTCAGAATGCTTTAGGGCAAAAATGATCCGTTTTGGACCGCTTGTGAGAGCCCATGACAGATCTCAGAAACGGAAAGCCAAAACGCTAGTGTGAAAGAAGCCTTAAGTAGCATTTGTGTAGAAATGTAATCTCTATAGAAAACATATACATTAAAAAGTTAGGCAACTTTGTCAATACTGTATGTTGCATAATGTCTCAGTTGCATTATTTCTCACAATTGCTGGGATCTTGCAACATTTTGTGGTGGGTCAACATGTGTACTGCTTTGGTGATCTGCATTTTGCAACCTTTACAACATGCAATGTACAACAAAATGTACCGTGCCACTGCATCATACTGTTTGGAATGTGTTTTACAGGCTTGACTCTATCTGCTTCGATTTTTTATTTATTTGTGGAGGAATCTCTTAATACAATGAAGTCCTGCTTTAGCCCCCTTTCTCCAACTTCTGTGTTGGAAAATATTGTGCTTAGTCTGAACACTGTTGAGATCCGTCATAGGGTCTCAATACCTGGAAAAAACGCTTCAGTTTTGTCCCCATTCATTGTCAATGGGGACAAAACGTAACTGAACAGAACGCAAAATGCATTTCGTTCTGTTCTCATACTAGAGAGCAAAACGCAACATGCTGCAATTTGCTTTCCGTAATGGGACACAATCTGACACAACAGAAAACGAATCCGTCACCCATTGACTTTCAATGGTGTTCATGATGGATCCGTCTTGGCAATGTTAAAGATAATACAACCGGATCTGTTCATAACGGATGCAGATGGTTGTATTATCAGTAACGGAGGCGTTTTTGCTGAACCCTGCCGGATCCAGTAAAAACGCTAGTGTGAAAGTAGCCTCAATCATGTACTTAAATAATAATCAAAAATAAATAAAAAACTGGCTGCAGGCAACCACGACTAGAGTGCGCTAAGTGAAGAAAAATATATACAGCATTAAAGGGTTGTTCCCATCTGGGACACTGGAGTCATATCACTAGGATATGCCTCCAATGTCTTATAGGTGCGGGTCCCACCTCTGGGACCCACACCTATACTTAGAATAGAGCCCACAACGTGACGGAGGGCACACCGCGCATGCTTGGATGCCGTCAATTCGTTTCTATGGGAGTGCAGAAAATAGCCGAGTGGTGTGCTCCGCTATTTTCAGAAATCCCATTGAAATTAATGGGAAGCGCACAGTGCAATTGCATTGATTGTTCTATTCACTTCTATGGGGAGAAGGAGGCTGCGCAAGCGCCGTGTGCCCTCTGGCACTTTGCGGGATCCTTTCTAAGTATAAGTGGGAATCCCACCTATCAGACATTGGGGAATATTCTAGCGATATGCCCCCAATATCCCAGATGGGAATACCCCTTTAATTTAACTTAAACAGGTTGTTTCACCTGGAACATTGACAGCACATCACTGGGCACTTGGCTATTTTCAGAAGCCCCACAGAAATGAATGGAGAGTGCACCACGCAATTGCAGTTTCCCCTTCATTCACTTCTATGGAACTGCCAGAAATAGCTGAGCCAGCACTCAGCTATTTTCGTCCCTCCCATAGAAATGAACGGAGGGCAGCTGCGCATGTGCTCTTGTTTTCTTTGGTAGCTTTGTTATAGAGATAGGTGCGGATCACACATCCTAGTCATATGCCACCAATGTTCCAGGTGAGACAACCAGTTTAATAATAATTGGAAGAATCTTTTTTTTGCCCTGCTGGTGGCTGCAGGTAATTACAGTGTATATATATATGTCAGGAAACAAGAATAAGTTCAGCGCTGGGCATCCCCTTCCCCATGGGCTACACAGCCGTGCCATGGTCTGCTTCCATGCTAAGCATGCCCCTGCCTATCAATTTGCCCCTATTACTTCATAGTAGGGACAGATGGGAATATGAACAGCTACTGACTTCAATGCAAGTCTGTGGAGGGAATTTCTAAGACTGGTGTTTTATACAATGGTCTTAATCTCCGCCATATTGGCAGCACGACTCTTAATAATTGTTGGACATTGCAGGCAGTCCATGTGCTAGAAATGAAATCTACACCTCATCTACTTTTTTTTAAAGTAGCGGGCATAGTTTAAAACCACCAAAAAGTTACACATTTTTTCCATGTGGGGCTTGTTTCAAATTTGTGACTTTTTTCTGCCAAAGACATGCAAGCTTCCCCAATTCTCCAAAGGAAGTTTGTAAAGTATGTAAATGTGTAATTTGCAAAAGTGCACCAATAAAATAAACTCCACTTACTTGTTTTATCAAGTTCTAGTCTGAAGAGCAAATCCAAGAATTCCTTTGCCAGCCCTTGTCCCAAAAAGATTTTTCCAAGGTTGGCAGCCACCTCCTGTCTACACTCAGCCGATGTGGTCTCATCGATTAAAGTTATTAAATGTCCACTTTTTTCCTATTTAGAATACATGTCTTTGTAAAAATCTGGGTAAATCACAGCATGCAGTGAACAATTATATTCAGTAGAACAATACCACAAATACTTTGCAGTTCCAAATGTAGATTAAGAACTGAATTCATATTCAGGACAGTTATTTCATGTTTATGGCTTTAGCTACAGGAGTATTCTGATAAAACTGCAAGTACTTTTCCCTGCAAACCATTACTGTTTATAATTGTGTCAATAGGCTGCAGTTCACTGGCAAGCTACACATTTTGCAGGTCTACATAGCAAATACTTGAAGGTTATTATTATTCTTATCAAAATAAAACACAGTTTATAGCATTATAGTGACGCCCTGCATCTGTATTTGCATCTTCAAGCAGTGACAGGTACAGCCTGAAAATCAGTGGTAATTGCATGCAAGCACTGCAGCTCGGCCACACATGTAAGGTGTGCAATAACATAAAGTTAGGAAATTGCTATTCATTCAGACCCCCAATTTATTATGTGTAACAGCTCTAAATTGGTTCTTTATGGGCAATTAGTCTCATAACTGACAGTCCAGTCTGCTGTACCTATGAATATATGCCAAAATGTGACTTTAGGCTACATGCACACGACCATATGTATTTTGCGGTCCACAAAGAATACGGATGACATGCTCTACATTTTTTGAGGGGCTATGGAACGGACATGAGGATGGGGACAGCACACGGTGTGCAGTGGCACAAAAAGTAACATATAAGATATAAAGACAGAATAAAAAAAATAATTAAAAAGCCACCACTAGCCCACACTGCAGCTTCTTGGCTGTGCCTCGACCGCCGTAAACTATGTATCCCTTATATTAAAAGGACAGTAACAAAATATGCTTGTTGCACTTTGTGCTACTAAAAAATACAAAAAAATTGAAAAACAAACTATTTTCCAGGGTAAAAAAAATGGACTAAAAACTATTTAAATAACCAAACTAAATATAAAAAAACAGAAATGCACATTCCCTATTACTGATTAAGCGTAACTGTCTAATGTATCCCAAGGTTAGATTGGGCATTCCTTGTCAACAATTTTTTTCACACTCATCTCAAACACAATTATTACACTAAAATCTGAGTTTTTGAACTTGGTATATTTAAAACACTCATAAACCAGAATCTGCTTCCTACTGTATTCAGATATCCTATAACAGGAAACTTAGCAGAAACATAGTACTAAAACCTCATACAGCATTGCATCGGTTCTCTCTATTGCATTACCTTATGAGATGCTTTAACCTCCTGACACAGCAACTGCACCAGAGGCTTGTAGTAATCTGAAGGTAAAACAGTCTCATCACGGACACGCACTTGCAGCTGCAGAGAACCAAGGTTTCCCCTAAACAGAAGGGACATCGCTGTTAGAGAAGATTGCATTTGGATATAATGTAGGGCTGCACGATATGGGAATTTTGTGCGATTGCGATTAGGGCCCTAAGAATTGTGATAACGATATGCGATGCGATATTTTAAGGGAATTGTGCTAGAGGTCTATCTGCTTGGATTTCCAAGGTAAAAGCACACACAGAAGACTGATAATGTGAAATGTAGTTATGCTGAACTCAAGAACTGAAATGCACAGTGTTTTTCAAAATAAAAAACATATTTGCATTACTGCAAAAGTACAAAATACAAAACTTGCCATGTTCCTAATAGCGCTGCACAGAACAGATAAATAAAATAGACAAGAATGACTTTCTACCAGCCCCTCCTCCCTCCCCGCACTGTAACTGATGTATCGCTGGCCGCGCTGTGCAGCATAGCGGCCGGAGATACAGTGTCACGTAGAAAGTCAACCATCGCTTTATAAGACGCACTGCCACCCACCCCCCCCACTTTTGGGGGGAAAAAAGTGTGTCTTATAAAGCGAAAAATACAGTAATATAATTGCAGCATTTTTGGGTCATCAAATTGCGATTGCGATATGGCGATTAATTGCGATTACGATTGCTTTCGCGATATATTGTGCAGGCCTAATATAATGTATGATAATCTATCTACCTACTGTATCTATCTGTCTATCTATCTACCGACCTGTTGGTGTGCCACATGCAAAGGTCCTTCACTTAAACTCTATATATCTATAACAAGATGGCAAGATGCACTTTGTATAGGGTCAGGAGACCATCGCATCTGTGAAGCAGGGCTGGATTAAAAATCATCTGTCAGCAGGGTCAACCCCTGGACTTTGCTGATTACTACAATACTTTGTTTATTCTTTTAAATTGCAATGCTCATGAGAACAATCTGTTTCTTGTAATATGCAACTTAGACTCCTGGAGCACCATGGGGCTGGCTCAAGCCCTCGGAGCACCAATTTGTCAACACCATGCTATTGAAGACACTCCCCCTTGATTGACAGGGCCAGACATCTCACCTGGCCCTGACAATTTCACGCCTCTGCTGTTGTTCCATGTATTGGCACAAATGCAGAGGATCTGCTGCTGCTTCCTAAGCAGTGTTGATACCTACTGCACTTGTGCTAATACTAAGATCATCAGCTCAGGCACAAGCTTGACAGAGCCAGGCCTACCTGTGGTAGCCCCTAATTGCTGGTGTCCACACTGTGGACACCACTATGCTTTATCACAGCCATATCTAGGAGAGGGGAGCACAGTGGAAGTTATGGAACCACCTCTTCTCAGCAGCATAGGGTACCACAATGCCATCAGGAAGGGTTTTAAATAAATATTGGCAACAGTGGTACATTTATTTATTAATAGACCACCACATCATTATATTTTTTAACTTTACTGAATTGTCTGGAGGAGCATTATTTTGGATTGAGTGCAAGGAATTTTTCTCAAGGGCTTTTTTTTTACTCTCATACAGAATTCTATATTCTGTAAGAATGAGAAAAACCCTCTTTTGTAATAGTGACTTATTTTTGGAAGGTGCATACTGTGCTATATTAAAAAGTTATTGTAGTTTTATTAGTATAATCTAATTTATACACTTTATATCAGTAGTACCTTTCTGGCTACATGTTGAAGGTGTGTCCCTATCCTCCTGGTCCAGGCTTCTTGCTCTAGATGGTAATTTCTTAGGTTATTGGCAGTAATGATTTGGGTGTGAGTGAATATAAATATCCAAACAGTAAAACAGCTCGTACCTGTTTCTTTAAAACATTGAAAAGTCTGTAAGCAGTCTTACCCTGCAAAACTGCTGACAGCACTACATAGGAGTCCTGGAAGGCTGTTTTTAGTTTGCTGCTACAGCAGGTGCCCTATGGGCAGCCCCTAATGCTGAAGTGCCCATGGCTCTTTGTAGTAAGCGGTCCACCATCCTCCTCTGCTCTTGAATGATGGCTATAGCACCCATCCAGGAGTCTGCTATTCAACAGGGTTGTGGAGTGCTTAATGCATAGAGCCGAGGGTTGTCCAGCGCTAGGGACAGCCTGAGGGCACTTTTTCTCTTGCACTCTCCACGTCAATTCATTAACTCTAGTTTTAGGTAATTTAGTGTATGGCGCGGTGGGCATGGTTAAAATAATTGGAAACGTGTTCTCATAATAAATTGTGCGAAGGGTAGATAGACTCATGTTTTCCTTTAATGTGCATCACTGTACAGATATTCAGAAATTCTGTACCATTAGCATTGACATGTATTAGTCATTTTTCATGTTTTCTGTGATATTATAGAACTCTCTTTTGTACATCTAATCTTTGTAGAGCTATCTAATGTAGATATCCCCATAAATTCTAATGTGTAAACATATGTCAAAAGGTTGTCCTTTTGGACAAGATACGTGACGATCTCACAGCCCTGACTGTATTGATAAAAAAGTCATATCTGACAATGAGAGAACTTTATAAAAAGAATACATATATTGTGTGGTGTATAAATATATATGTAAGATGACTCAGGATAGGTCATCAATATCACATCAACAGGGGTCCCACACCTGGCACCCCCGCCGATCAGCTGTATGAAGGGAAGGCACACGCAGTATGCACGTGACGTCTTCCGTCTCTCTTCCTGCTCATGAAAAGCAGCAGCAAACAGGAAGGGAGACAGCACATGCACACTGCGTGCACCGTCTCCTCATACAGCTGATTGGCAGGGGTGCCGGGTGTCGGACCTCCGCAGATCTGATATTGATGACCTATCCTGGGGATTGGTCATCAATATTAAAAGCCCGGAGAACCCCTTTAAGCATCAGAACTCTACATTGTACATGAAAGTGTACGTAGAAGTTGACAACTGGGTGACTATTTGCCTTGTTAATGGGGTGTATCCCTATACACCCTGACATGTTCCAATCAATGCTGACAATATCAATGTAGAGAAAAACCCTACAGACAAGGGGAACCATGACGTATATATTGTGCATTTTTGACTTTTTGAGTGGAAACTCTCTTTTTCGGGTTATTAACTGTATGTTTGTTGTAAGGCCTCTTTTACACATCTGTGTTAGTAGTGATATCTGCGACAAGACGGTTAGTATTTCATTCATCCACGAAGATGTCTGCGAAGGATCCGTGTGACCTTTTTATCGCCCTCCATGTGTCATCTGTATTCCACGTGCACTGCTAGGCTGAAAAAAGGGATTTCCAGCGCATTTACTGCCAATGGAACCAATGACAAAACAAAGATGCTGTCAGTGGTATTCATGGACCCATAGACTTCATTGGGCGCATTTGGTCTGCATCACGGACCTGCGTGTCTCGGTCAGTGGAAAAACAGGGTTGTGTGAATAAGCTCATTAAAGGGAACCTGTCACTATGAAAATACAATGTAAGCTACAGGCAGTACATTATAGAGCAGGAGCTGAGCACATTGATATATAGTGTTATTGGAAAAGATTCAGTATAACTTGTAAATTTATATAAATTCCCCCTCATTCTGGGCTTTAATGTCAAGCAGGCGTTTCTATCAGTGATTGACAGCTATCTCTGTATACACAGTCATAGAGGGAAGGCTGTCAGTCACTGCTAGGACTGTCTCCCTGACTTCAAAGACCAGAATTAGCAGGGATATTACATGTTTTACAGAATCTTTTCCAATAAAACGATACACAATTTGCTCAGCTCCTCCTGCTCTATAACATGCTGCCTGCAGCTCAGACATCATGTTCAACGTGACAGGTTCCCTTTAAAATCAATGGACACTTGTACTGTCCGTGGAGAACACGGGCAGCACACATCCGTGATTTACTGACGTGTGAATGAGGTCTTAGAATGTATTTAATTATCCTATAAAGGGTACTTTTCTGATCCTAACAATGGCTAACACACTAACTAATAGTTTCTCCAATTTGCCATTGCCAGGACCATGTTATTTTTACAATGCTACTCCATTAATGTTCAGTGTGTTATTTTAGGGACCAGTTACAAAGATGATGCAAAATAGGGACGCAGCTGGAGAGTTTTCCTGAACTACAGAAACTGCAAAAAGATCTCCCATAGCCTGGAATGTCACAGACCATCATACTATAATCACTTCAACTAAAAGTCAGAATGTCTCATACTCAGGGGATTAACACATCTCAAGGACCAATCTTCTCTACTGGATTCCACATTGCTTTGTTTTAAAGTACAGAATACTTACTTATCACAGGTTGAACATTTCAGAGACCTTTCTATTTCTCTTAAATACCTTTTTGTGAGAAAGTAGATGAATGTGCTATAAACAGAACTTAATGTAAAGATTTTGAATGCTTCCTGAACTGTTTAAGTGGTACTTAAGGTTTTCTAAAGGTCTGACATTTTCTTGGCTGAACTTTCCAAAGACTAATCTGACTCATTAAACAGTTTCACATATATATTTATTAACCAGGGTAGGGTGAACAATATGGTCTACCAAAAAAATAAAAGCTACGAACACAGATTGAAAGTCCGAGTAAAAGTAATAATAATATTTTAATAATAATATTGCAACGACTTACTCATCCACACTAGCTTTGGACTTTCCCGGACTGAGTCTGAACCATCCTTCTTCCTGTAAATCTTGCTGAAGTCCATTTAAGTTGATCATTACCTAAAAATGACAATTTATGTCTTGTGTTTACCACAGTGAATTATAATGGTGATAGTTTTCAAAAATAATAATCATAGTGCAAAATTTCTATACACATTATCTGCACATTCTTAAAGGGAATCTGTCTGCTCCAATACACCCCCCAAACTAGAGTATGCGTTGTATAGTATCTGTGACACAGAGTCCGATTATGTAATTTTTATCTTCATACTTCATACTCACTGACATTCTGATACTGTGCTCCCACAAACCAGTAAAATGTATTGACTGGACTCCTGTACTCACACACAGGGGAGCACTAAGTAATTTTGTCGGGAGGGGTCCAAAAAGAAATAGAGTGGTGTGCGGGGCGCATAGCGTGCCACGCAAAAACTTTGGCCCCGGCTATTTTTCTAAGGCCATTCTATAAATAAAAATTGTAGCCCCACCCATTGTTATAAGCCCATCCTACATATAATAGGCCACTCCCAACAAACATTTTACAGCTGAAATTATATTGTTGAGGATGAAGGTAAGAGTCTCACCCTCATCCTATATAGACACACTGTACTCAATACTCAGGACCCCAACATAAAGCTTCTGTACTCACACTCACACTGCCCCCCACGTAGCTCCGTGGCAGGAGCTGTTGCAGTTTCACGTTCTCCCTCCTAGTCCTAAAGGCACCAAAAGAGGAGTGGAGGAGGAGTTGCACGATATTAAAAGTGTATAGCTCCGGGTGGAGGAGCCCGGTTTTACACATCATACAGAAAGGGGAGGGCGTGTCCTGGCTGCTCTGCCTGCTTCACATTATACAATAGACAATAGCAGGCTACAGCCAGGAGGCTCCTTTGCTCTCCTCCCTCCCTGGATCCTGATCGAGGCCTGTGGTTCCCCCCACCATCCGCTACCCGCCTGTGGCCTGCCGCCCCCTTGGCCGTCCTCACCCAGCTCTGAATCCTCCTTCTGCAAATGGCAGGGGGAGGAGCCGGAGCATCTCCTCTCCTACATAGCATCATAGACCTCTTACATCCAGTGATGTCATCTTTGATGTAGATGTTCTCTTTCGTCATCTTCTCCATTCAGACCAGACCGCCATGATGATTTATCAGCCATCTCCCGTCTCTGCAGAGATTGACAAACAGACATTAGTTTACCACTTGTCCATCATCTTCACATCTTCTGAAAATCCCATCCTGCCACCCCCAATACTGTGCCCGCTGTGCTCCCCAATACTATACTGCAAACAGATAGTGCCCCCTTCAACAATTATTGGCACACGGTGCTCTAAAAAAATTAACTGTGCCCAGTAAATAGTATCCCGGACACTAATAGTATAAACTCATTGTCCCCAAAAATAATTGTGCTAAGCTGATACTGTTTCAGGGTGCCCACCAATGTAACAGTGCTCACCAAAATCCGACCAATAGAAATAATTTTTCTGCCAGAGCACACTTAGCAGTAATAATGGCCCTATAGTGCCCATACTAGTAATCATGTTCCCCATAGCCCCCCAGTAGTAGTAAAGCTCACCATAATGCCCCCTAGTAGTAATAATTCTCCTTATAATATAACAGTACAAGGAATACCCCCACTTAGTGCCGGCATGTGCTCCTCTCCCCCATAATGTGCCAGTTAAAAATGCCCCTTCTTAGTGCCACCAGATGCCCCCATAGTGCTCCTGTCCCCATAGTGCCCCCATAATGTGCCAGTTAAATATGCCCCTTCTTAGTGCCACCAGATGGCCCCATAGTGCTCCCCATAATGTGCCAGTAAAAAATGCCCCTATAGTGCCACCAGATGCCCCATAGTGCTGCTCTCCCCTATAGTGCCTCCCCATAATATGCCAATAAAAAAAGGCACCTTTAGAGCCCCCAGATGTCCCCATAGTGCACCACTCTACCATAGTGCCCCCAAATAATGCCCCTTTAGTTCCACGTGCCCCCCCCAAATTGTGGCAGTAAGAAACACCCCCAGATGCCGCCATAGTGCCCCCCCAAAATGGGCCAGAAATAAATGCCCTCATAGTGCCCCCCCCCCCAAAAAAAAAAAAAACTATAATGGGCAAGTGAGAAAAGCCCTAGTGTCACCAGGTGTCCCTATAATGTGCCATCTATTAAAAAAACAAAAAAACAATAATACTTACCTTCATGAGTCTGGCAGCGATGCAGGCCTATTCCGGGATGTGTCCCCCGCTGTGTGCTACCCGGACCAGGTGGTGCAATGATAATGTCGTCATCTCTCCACCGCCTTCAGCCTATCAGAAGAATGGGAAAGGGAGACGCCACCCCCTCCCCTGACGCAGCACAGCCATCTGTATCGCCGTCCTAAGGCTGCCACCCCCACTGCTGCCCGCAATTCGAACCAGGGCTGCGCCGTCTGTGGCGATCGGCGGTGCGGCCCTGAGTGATTAAAAAAATATATATATATGATTGGTTCTGGGGGGGGGGGGGTCCAGACCCATTGGACCCCCCTGGCAGTGCACCCCTGCTCACACATATAATGGAGAGGACTCCTCTCAATTCATTTTACTGCTGGTTTGTTGCAGCACAGCATCAGAATGCAAGTGAGTATGAAAATAAAAATCACATAACCGGATTTGGTGTCACCTAAACTATACAATGCTTACTCTAGTTTGGGGGTATTTTGGGGCTGACAGATTCCCTTTATTATCATCTACGCGGTGTTGAGCTGTGGGATCAGAAAGGATATGACTGTCAGATGATGATGTAAGTATCTTCATTCATTAATTTAGTGAGGACTCTAGATGAAGTGTGGGTGTAATTATGTAATTAGTAAGTATGTGTCATGTTTTATCTAACTCTTATTCTTTGTAAGTTTTCTAATTCTTTGTAATTTAATTTGCTAAAAAATTTAACATAGTTTATAAGGCTGAAAAAAAGACATCTGTCCATGCAGTTCAGTCTGTTATCCTGCAAGTTGATCCAGAAGGACAAATATTTGCCTGGTTATCAATATTACGTTAATAAATATACTTATCTTTTTTACTATTCTTAAATTGGTGTGTTATTTGAACCTGAAATTGTGTATTTGTTAGCAACGCATCTGTAGGAGTTGGACACAGACAGCTCCGTACACTGTGTAGCGTCCTTGCCAGGGTAAATGAATACGAGCTAGGCCTCAGTATACCTGTGCTGGAAATTATACCGTTTGAACCTGCCGTCCATACAATGTTAGTTTCCGGCACCACAGCTGTATCAGACCCCACTGATCTGATATTGATGATCTATCCTGAAGTAAGGTCATCAATATCTGTAACCTGGAGTGTGAGAAATGATGAACCTGATGGAGATGTGATTACAAAATGAATACCCCAAATATGTGAAACTTTATGTCTATATAGCTGCATACATCTGCCATTGACTCCTATCGTAAAAAAAAAAATATATGAATTAATGGCAGGATCGTTTATGTAGAAAAGTATAATTAACTATGCTTTTCACTTCAAAGAAAAGGTATAGCGATGAATGTTAAAAGATAGGGTCAAAGTAAACTCTTTTGGCATCTACAGGTTTTGGCTAATGGAAATAATGGTGTATAAGTCAAGGCCTGCAAGGTATAAACTGGGTCTAAATAGGAACTAAAGCACTCAAAAATATTTTTCTAACATTGGGTACCAATAATATATCATTAAATCTAAAATACAGTAAAAAAGGAAATGTTGAAGTTGGTCAACAGAACGAAAAGTGACCTTTTCTACAAAGAAAACAAATGTTTCAGGACAAACATGGAGATAGTCCCTAAATTTTAAGGGCCAAGTGTGATTTTGTGAGATTCTCAAATCATATTTCTTATGTATTCATAAAAAAACGAAATGGAATGAATAGAAACAGAAAAGTAAAAAAACATGTTAGTTAGGTATCAGATCCTGAGATTAATAAATTGATTCTCAACAAATAGGATTTGTTACATATTTCGCAAAAATTCTGCTGACAAACGAATCCAGGGTTTTTGTGATCGCTTTAGATGAATCGTGTAAAATGGCACAGTGAAAATTGGCAGGGAAAATGACAGGAAGGATGAAGACACAAGCAATTACAGACACAAGCCAGTAAATTTAGTAGATTTAATCAATATGTAGAAAAGTCAGGGATTTATCAGGTAAAGCATAGGGAGGGAGGGGCTGAAGGTCTGTTTCTGTGTCAAGTGAAAAGTTCATGTTCCAAATTCTGCAATCAAAAAAATCCTGCAACAATCTAATTTAATCTGCCAGCCTGAAGCTCAAGTTTCTACAATTCATAAGTGTTTTAAAAGCTTATTACCAGCAACATCAGAACCAGCATCACAGCATACATTTTACTGCAAACACATTGTATTGCAGCAAGATAGTGTGCAGTTTTAGTGAACGTGTTTTACTGTAATACCTGCATTAATATAGCAGTTTCATTCCATGTATTGTATTGCTTCAATATACATTACAGTTTCAATGAATGCACTTGCAATAATTGCATATGGCAGTATCATTCTATACTGTATTGCATCAAGATGCCGTGCAGTTTTAATGAACACATTGTACTGTAATAACGGCATTAAAATAGCAGTTTAATTCGATGTATTGTATTAGGATTGTTAATACCAGTAAGCTGAGGGGTTTATCTTAAAGGGGTTGTCCCATGATAAATATTCTACAGTTTTCAAACCCGCACCTGCATCTGAATAATTTTGTAATTACATGCAATTAAAAATTTAGCATAGCCACTGAGTTATTCAATAAAATGTATCTGCATAGCGCCACCTACAGTTTTATTTTTCTTATTTCTTCATCCTGCTCACTGAGATGGCCGCACATGCTCAGTTTCATCCTTCAACTGCCTCCTGAGCTGTGATAGGGAGAGCTGAGACATGCCCCCTTAGATGCAGAAGAAAAGACACGCCCCTTGAGCTTTCAGCTTGATATAAATCTAGCAGAGCAATGAATGGGAAGATCTCTGGATCCATGTGAGGTACAGGGCTGGTTCTAGCTTTGTTAGAAAGAGGTTGTCATGAATTATATCATGTCTGATTTTTAATTTTTACATTAGTCATGTGATAACCCCTTTAAGATAATGTTTTTTAAATTGCATCCCCCTACCTGACATTTCCAATAATTAAAACTGGGGGTGTCCTTTCTGACATCCATTTATGTAAAATATTGTAAAAAAATTGTCACTAGTGTGAAGTGTAGTTGTAGATGGAGAGGGACATTTAATTTTTTTATTAACAGAAAAAAAAACTATTTTGGCAACGTTATTTAATAATCTGTGTACCAAACCTGTGTTTTTTTATTTATATGCCTCATAATGAAAGTGGAAGAGTGTAAAACAAAAGACCCATGCCTCATCATCCAAGAGTCAGAATGTGGGTGGCTGTAGTAGTGCAAACAGCATTAGCAGCACCAGCCATAGTAGTAGTAGCAGCAGCAGGCCACGGTTCTCCCTCGTTTCTGAAGGGCGCCGCATTAGTACTGAGGACAAAGAGGATGACATTGTGGATTGGATGGCTCACTCTTCCTCTCAGTCACAGCAGGATAATGTTGATGTCAACTCTGAGTCTGACACTGTGCCTTAGAGCCAGGGGTCACAGCATTATTCCTGCTCCTACTCCTTGCAGCACCAGAGAAGCCTTTTTACTTGCATCTTCTGTGACTTCACTGTCCTCTCCTAGTGGGATCCCATCTTTCTTTCTGAGAAGAGGCAACAAAACCCCATGTAGTATGGAACATAATCAAGATAATCTTCTCCCGGTGAAATGAATCGGCCTCAATATTTGGACTGCCATGAAGAGGAGCTGGCAGGGAACCCCATGCGGTAGTAGTAGTAGTCGTAGTGGTACTTGTAGCCACGGTGATGGCAGTAGGGGCAGAAGCAGCGACAGTGGCAAATACAGAGAAGGGGATCTGGAGGGGGGGCAAGGATCCCACAATGACATATAACATTCTAATAAAAGTGGTGGGGAGGGTGAGGACTATGTTGATGACTGTGTCTTGGACAGGACCTGTGACCTGGATCAGGGTGCTGAGGAGGAGGAGATATTGGAGAAGGAATGTGGTGCATGTGGCAGCAATAAAAAGCAGAGGCAATGAACAGCCAAAACTTCCAAAAAGACTGGCAGGGCCGGATCTGCTTCTACTGTGGACACCCCGGGAACTAGTAATGCCACTGATATGTATGGTGGCATTACAAAACCACTGCCATGTGCAAGGGGCAAGATGAAAATAAGCTGTGGGCTTTCAAACACAAACATAGGTACCATGGCTTTATTGCAGCATATGAGGAGGCATCACCGGATCCTGTGGGAAAATAGCACTGGCCAGCCATTCTGAATTGGAACAAGTCTGTCCTCCCTCTCCTGGTCTTCTTTGTGGCAGCCAGGCCACATCTCCAAGCAGTACAGTGTCCCTGTCATCATCAGCTGCTTCTTCTCCCGGTCAGACTGCTCCATAATGTAGTGTTCGGCCATAAGAAAGCTATTTGCAATCAGCAATCAGCTTGTGTGCAAGCTAAATTCCCACCTGGCCAAGCTGCTGGAGGTGAAGTTGCTGCCGTTACTCTTAGTTGGGGTAACTGTGGCGCAGTTCTGTGACTTCACCAAAATTAAATTCAGCAGGCATTGCTTAGTTCAGCTATATATAAAACTAGTTTCGTCACTATGGAAATCTGGTGCAGTTCTGTGCCTTCACAAAAATGTAATCCTATATGCCATCAGCCGGACTTTTTGCCTGATGTCCGTAAAAATGGTCTCCTCATCATGGAAATGTGACGCAGTTCCATGTTTTCTACAAAATTTAAGTCTTATCTATGCCATCAGCTGTACTTTTTGCCAAGTGTCCATAAAAATTCTGTCTTTATTATGGAAATGTGGCGCAGTTCTGTTCCTTCACCAGAATTAAATTCTGTTGTACGATATTTGTACTTCTAGATATCTGACAATTTATTTTTCAAAAACATTGTTTAAAACTGTCTTGTTTTCAAAATGACTAAATGATTCCATGGGGTCAGCACATACCAGACCCCGTGGAATCCTGGAAATGAAGATTTGAACAGTGGCCAAAGTTGTCTTAGTTTGCTTTCACTGTACTGTCTTGTCCAGACTCCATTGTCATCTCAAAAAGGGTTTTCAGTGTGGCAGGTGGCGTTGTCACACTCAAACGGACAAAGTTGTCCTCTGCAAGTTCACAACATATAATTTTTGCCAAAATGAATAAGGTATGGATCTGTACAATGAATAGCTCTGTCATTGCTGACGGTGTCTATTTATTGGCCCCATCATGCCACTGTAGCTGTCTGCCTGCCTACTATTAAGTTCTGTACTAAATGACTGCTGACTCCACCACTTCAGCTGCTACTCCCCCTACTGCTACTACCATTAGCCCTACCCAGCCACCACTACTACTAACCTATCACAGGAGTGCACAAATCTACTGCCTTGACTGTTCCGTGCTGTGCTGCTACAGATGCTGTCACATACCACTATTACCCCTAGACGCCTTAGACCTTACCTTACCATTCTCACATCCACACTGTACTGCAGCTGCTCCAAAAAATAAGGGAGAATTTTTCAAGGCTTGTTTGTAACCAGCCACTGTTTCTCCTGACAATTAACACTTGTGTGTGTATAAATACAGGCAGGCATCTGTCCCATTAAGGCATAAATATTGCATGCTTGTGCAGAACAAACCATTGTCTCGTCTGACAATTAACACTTGTGTGTGTATAAATACAGGCAGGCATCTGCCCGATTAAGGCATAATTATTGCATGCTTGTGCAGAACAAGCCACTGTTTCTTCTGACAGTAAC
The DNA here is from genome assembly GCA_033119425.1 of Bufotes viridis. Lineage (NCBI taxonomy): Eukaryota > Metazoa > Chordata > Amphibia > Anura > Bufonidae > Bufotes > Bufotes viridis. Next base: position 280,407,000 of record CM065591.1, on the reverse strand, counting down.
ATTTGTGTGTATGCCCCTGTTAGGGCATAACTTTTGAATGCTTGGTTCCAACAAGACATTGTGTGTGTTTAAACACCCTGCATGTTTAAACACCATCTTCCCCCAATAAGGGAATATTTTTGGAATGTTTCTAATATTAAAAAGCATAGTATATGTGACAGCATGATGTGTTTTTAAACATTTTGTTTGTTAACACTGTCAAGTATACGTTTACCCATAGCTACATATGTCAGTGTCACTCTGACATTATTTGCTATTGCTATCATTGCCATAAACAGTTTAAAAGGGAGAAAAATCTGAGTCCTAGGAGACTTCAGAGTTTCATATACCAATTTTCTGGAATTTTCAAGATTCAACTAATCGGACACAAAACGAGTTTCAAGAAATTACAAGAATACTGCTCATCTCAAATAAAATATAAATTCAGCACGATTAAGCATGCTGCCTAAATTGCCTTATATTTATTAGCCTTCAGGTAATTATTACAATTTTGTACCCACGGCTTAGTATTATAAAATCTGCTGGTACAATGGTCTTATTCAGTAACAGACAAAAACGTACAAAGACTAGGGGAAAAAAAATAGCAATATTACTGGATAGACACATGTCTAAAAATAGCATCTCATTTTCTCTAGCTAGCACAGCAATATGAAGCAACTAACCCCCTGCCGGTAATGCACAAAAGCAGTTGCACTGCATTGTAAAATTCACCGGCTGAGAAATCACTTTCCTTTTTCTAATCATTTTTAATTTCTCTTGGTGCGCCATACTGAACTCATTTCTGTTCTACAGGAACAAAACATTGTTAAACAGCCAATTATTTCTCGTGCTTCTCCAACTATAGCTTTAGTGTTTCTGGAACGAAGGTGATTTAATGAATTCTGATTAACGATTGTGATTCTATCTTTAGCCTCTGGGTTACTAACACACACACACGCACCTTTCATTTCTGATAAGGATGTCGGAAAAATAGATTGTATAGCTTTATCATACAAGGATGCCATTTGCCACCTTTCTAATGTCAACATCATCCAGGTACACTTGTCTAGAAATAAAACCAGGGCATTGTGTATTTACATCCGATTTCCAAATGCAGTCTCAGATTTTCATTTTTTTACGATATAAGCAGCCACAGGAAAACTTTCAATTTTGGTTTTACCATTCATATGTGTTGACCTAGTTATACAGTCTTAATACTTTGTAATAAAGACAGACACTACAATCTTCCAAAATATTTATACTGTTAAACCTCCTCTTTATTATCCCGTAGAGGACCCGCGCCAACCATGTATGGCACTGGTGGACGTGATCGCAGAGAGGCATAGGCATCCATAGAAATCAGGACTTGCCTTCTACAGAAGCCTATGAGATCCAGCCCCTGAGGCTGGGTCTCACAGGCAGGCTGTTAGAATAAAAGCTGACAGGCAATGCATTACAATACAGGAAGTAAAAAAAGTGTTTTGCATATAGACAGATTGGGTATTGTCCCATCCGTAACAACCGTCTCTATAAAAATATCACACGATCCACCCCCTCACCTGAACGCCATAGAAAAAATAGCTGTGCTAAAACAACCATTTTTTTGTCACCTTACATCACAAAAAGTGCAACACCAAGCAATCAAAAAGTCATATGCCCCCTAAAATAGTACCAATCAAACCGTCACCTCATCTCGCAAAAAATTAGCCCCTACATAAAAAAATTGGGCAAAAAATAAAAAAAAACGATGGCTTTCAATATATGGAGACACTAAAAAAATCATTTTTTTCTAAAATGCTTTATTATGTAAAACTGAAACAAAAACCCCAAAAATTTGGTATTGTCGTGTCCGTAACAACCTGCTTTATACAAATAGCACATGATCTAACCTGTCAGATGAACACTGTAAAAAAACAGAAAATAAAAACGGTGCCTTACTTTGCCTCACAAAAAGTGTAATATAGAGCAACCAAAAATCATGTGTACCCTAAAATAGTACCAACAAAACTGCCACCTTATCCCGTAGTTTCCAAAATGGGGTCACTTTTTTGGAGTTTCTACTCTAGGCTTGCATCAGGGGGTCTTCAAATGTGACATGGCAACTTAAAATTATCCCAGTGAAATCTGCCTTCCATATGGCAATTCTTTTTCTTCTGTGCCCTGCTGTGTGCCCTTACAGCGGTTTACGACCACATGTGGGGTGTTTCTGTAAACTACAGAATCGGGGTAATAAATATTGAGTTTTGTTTGGATGTTAACCCTTGCTTTGTTACCGATAAAAAATTTATTAAATTGGAAAATCTGCCCAAAAAGTGAAATTCTGAAATTTCATCTACATTTTCCTTTAATTCTTGTGAAACACCTAAATGGTTACCAAAGTTCGTAAAATCAGTTTTGAATACCTTGAGGGGCGTAGTTTCTAAAATAGAGCCATTTATGGGTGGTTTCTATTATGTAGGCCCCACAGTGACTTCATAACTGACCTGGTCCTTAAAAAAATGGGTTTTGGAAATTTTCTGAAAAATTTAAAGATTCTAAGCCTTCTAACGTCCCCAAAAAATAAAACGGCATTCACAAAATGATCCAAACATAAAGTAGACATATGGGAAATGTAAAGTAATAACTATTATATGAGGTATCACTATCTGTTTTAAAAGCAGATAGGTAAATTTGGGATTCCTTTAAAAATAAAAATGAAAAATATTTACTGAAATTTACCACCATCATGAAGTACAATGTGTCATGAGAAAACAATCTCAGAATGGCTTAGATAAGTAAAAGCATTCCAAAGATATTACCATATAAAATGACACATGTCAAATTTCCAAAAAACTGCCTAGTCCTTAAGGTGAAATATGGCAGGGTCCTGAAAGGGTTAAGTGTTAATTGTACAAAAATAAAACAAATGATAAAAAAAATAGGTAAAATGAGCTTGTCATCTTGTTTTGGCCATTTTGAAAAATAATATGTATAATATGTATAGTCTCAGGTGGGTCTTGGGTGGCTATGGATACAGTTTATGCTTGGGTGATGTGTGTGTTTTTTTTACTTATTTTTGTATACTTTTTTTTACATAGTGTTAATTTCCATGAAGGGGTCATAAAAGGCTTTTGTGACATTCACACAATTTTTTCATTATTATGTAGTTTTCCCCTGTAACTGGGGTGTCCATATCAACCTCAGTTTCTGGAGAAAACAGCTTCCTCTGGTAACACTACACATTGGTAGAGCTAAACTGATCTGGTTCTGTTAAGACTCAACAGTTCTGAAATGCTATACCAAAAGCTTTAACCCCTTAAGGACACATGACGTACCGGTACGTCATATCTTTAAAAGGAGAATGCGGCGCAGCGGGGGTTAATAGGAACAGGATGTCCACTGATGTCACAACGCCCCCGTATCGGCGATCGCAGCAAACCGCAGGTCAATTTAGCCCTGCGGTTTGCTGCGCTTTCTGCGATCTCTGATCCCCACGGAATCAGATACTAAATGTTCCCCAAGTTTTATATTTTAACCCCCCCCCCTGCAGCCCCCAATCATATAGTGGCTGCAGAGGTGCAGGGAGGGTGGTTGTGGGATGCGTGGGTGGTGCGGGAGGGCCGCCTCCTCTGTAATGTTTCCCTGGTGGTCCAGTGGCTTTAGCAGAGTGTCAGCACTTTGCTGACACTCTGCTAAAAACTGCTGACATCTGTGCTGCAGATGTCAGCAGTTTTAACCCCTTCCATGCCGCAGGCCGTACGGACCGCTGTATGGAAGGGGTTAACAGGGAGGGAGCTCCCTCCCTCTCCCATCGGGGGGCTGCTGTGCCTTTGCAGCCCCTCGACAGGATGGGATCGCAGAGGGAGGGAGACCCCTCCCTCCCCATCACCCGCTGCTCTGTTCTGGCAGCGGGTGATAGTTACCATGGCAGCAAGACGCTTTCTGAGGCGTCCTGCTTGCCATGGTACTGTAAGTCTAATCAGACTTTTTCTAAAGTCAAAAGTCTGATTAGACTATGTAAAGTAAAAAAAATACAGTACAGTACACTATATGGTGTACTGTATTAGATAGACACCCGATCCACTGGATCTACAAGAACCAAGTGGGTCTGGGTAAAAAAAAAATGTAAAAAAGTGAAAAAAAAGTAAAATCAAAAAAACCCCGCATATCACTGAATAAAAATTTTAAAAATAAAATACACTACACATATTAGGTATCGCCGCGTCCGTAAAAACCTGTTCTATAAAAATTTCACATGACCTAACCCCTCAAGCAAATACCGTAAAAAAATAAAAATAAAAATGGTGTAAAAAAAAGACATCACAAAAAGTGTAATACCAAGCGATCAAAAAGGCGTATGCCTCTCAAAACAGTAGCAATCAAACCGCCATCTCATCCTGCAAAAAATGAGCCCCTACATTGGACAATGGACCAAAAAAATAAAAAAATATGGCTCTCAGACTATGGAGGCACTAAAACATTTTTTTTTTCTAAAATGCTGTTATTGTGTTGAAGTAAAATAAATTAAAACAAAGTATGCATATTATGTATCGCCGCGTCCATAATAACCTGCTCTATAAAAATATCACATGACCTAACCCCTCAGGTGAACACCGTAAAAAAATTAAAATATAAAAGGGTGTAAAAAAAGCAATTTTTGTCACCTTACATCACAAAAAGTGCAATACTAAGCGATCAAAAAGTCATACGCACCCCAAAATAGTGCCAATCAAACCGTCATCTCATCCAACAAAAATCATACCCTACCCAAGATAATCGCCCAAAAACTGAAAAAACTATGGCTCTCAGACTATGGAAACACTAAAACATGATTTTTTTTGTTTCAAAAATGAAATCATTGTGTAAAACTTACATAAATAAAAAAAGTATACATATTAGGCATCACCACGTCCGTAATAACCTGCTCTATAAAAATACCACACGATCTAATCTGTCAGATGAATGTTGTAAATAACAAAAAATAAAAACGGTGCCAAAACAACTATTTCTTGTTACCTTGCTTCACAAAAAGTGTAATATAGAGCAACCAAAAATCATATGTACCCTAAAATAGTACCAACAAAACTGCCACCCTATCCCGTAGTTTCTAAAATGGGGTCACTTTTTTGGAGTTTCTACTCTAGGGGTACATCGGGGGGGCTTCAAATGGGACATGGTGTCAAAAAACCAGTCCAGCAAAATCTGCCTTCCAAAAACCGTATGGCATTCCTTTCATTCTGCGCCCTGCCGTGTGCCCGTACAGCAGTTTACGATCACATATGGGGTGTTTCTGTAAACTACAGAATCAGGGCAATAAATATTGAGTTTTGTTTGGCTGTTAACCCTTGCTTTGTAACTGGAAATAAATGATAAAAATGGAAAATCTGCCAAAAAAGTCAAATTTTGAAATGTTACCTCTATTTTCCATTAATTCTTGTGAAACACCTAAAGGGTCAACAAAGTTTGTAAAATCAGTTTTGAATACCTTGAGCGGTGTAGTTTCTAAAATGGGGTCACTTTTTTGGAGTTTCTACTCTAGGGGTGCATCGGGGGGCTTCAAATGGGACATGGTGTCAAAAAAACCAGTCCAACAAAATCTGCCTTCCAAAAAACGTATGGCATTCCTTTCCTTCTGTGCCCTGCCGTGTGCCCGTACAGCAGTTTACGATCACATATGGGGTGATTCTGTAAACTACAGAATCAGGGCAATAAATATTGAGTTTTGTTTGGCTGTTAACCCTTGCTTTGTAACTGGAAAAAAATTATTAAAATGGAAAATCTGCCAAAAAAGTGAAATTTTGAAATTTTGTCTTTATTTTCCATTAATTCTTGTGGAACACCTAAAGGGTTAACAAAGTTTTTAAAATCACTTTTGAATACCTTGAGGGGTGTAGTTTCTAGAATGGGGTCATTTTTGGGTGGTTTCTATTATGTAAGTCTCACAAAGTGACTTCAGACCTGAACTGGTCCTTAAAAAGTGGGTTTTTAAAAATTTCTGAAAAATTTCAAGATTTGCTTCTAAACGTCTAAGCCTTGTAACATCCCCAAAAAATAAAATATCATTGCCAAAATGATCTAGACATGAAGTAGACATATGGGGAATGTAAAGTAATAACTATTTTTGGAGGTATTACTATGCATTATAGAAATAAAGAAATTGAAACTTGGAAAATTGCAAATGTTTCAAAATTTTTGGTTCATTTGGTATTTTTATGAATAAAAATGACTCCATTTTACCAGTTTGACTCCATTTTACCAGTGTCATGAAGTACAATATGTGATGAAAAAACAATCTCAGAATGGCCTGCATAAGTAAAAGCATTTAAAAGTTATTACCACATAAAGTGACACTGGTCAGATTTGCAAAAAATGGCTGGGTCCTTAAGGTGAAATAGGGCTGAGTTCTTAAGGGGTTAAAGTCCAGGACTACGTACTTAAGAATTATGGACCATAAAAGACAATGGGAGAATGTTTTATAAATATTGGCACACTGAACAGTGCAGCAGTCTCTCCACCACCACCACATGTGTCAGCTCAACAAGAAGCATGTGTTTACCCAAGTATACCAACCTGACGGAGCCAGAAGGACACTCTCTTCTCCTCCGTCAAGTGAATAAGGGCTTATACATAACTTTGGCATATGCCGCAGTAGTTTTCCCAGTGTACAACTCAAATAGCTGTTATGGTATGAAAACAATGCTAAATAACTACGAAGAAATCCCAAAGCTCTACAAATAACTCTACAGAATGGTTGACAATGGTTGTAGCTTCCCATGCTCAGTTACCGTAGGCAAGGCAGCTAGGGAAAATAAAGTACTGCTCTACAAATAAAATGTGGTGTAGGGACAAACAGAAAGAGTTATTATTTAGTCCACAGTGCATTTTATCTGTCTTACCTTTCCAAGAAAATCATTCTTACTGACAAGGTCCCAGTCCCAAACCTCTATTATTAACTTTTCATTGAAAGATTCATCCAAATCAAACTCAAACACTTCATTCCATCGGGGATAGCACGACTTCTTCACAACCTATGAAAATAAGATTCAGAATGATAGGAATTCATGTGTTGGAAACATCTATGCCTGAAATGAAAAATAATAACAAAAAGTAATAATAATGCAATTATTTTTCCTGGTGAATCATGCCTAAAGACATGTGATACATTTCTTCTATGGACTTCTTAAGGATTCACTATTACAACAGATACTCTTCAGGGAGTTTATCGGTATTTAGCTTCATCTTGAATCAATATCATATTATGCTCTAATAAAAATTATTATATGGAGCATACCGGTGATTAAATCCTGTGGATCAATAACTGTCTCCTATTTTTATCTTCTCGTTAGCCAATAAACATTAATCCTTTATTTACAAGAACATTTGCAACGTTACTTATATAAATAACATGGGAGTAAATATAAAATAAATTCTTTTTTTTCAAAAATTACATTTATATGATGGTAACAAAATGCTAAATTTAGATCTGTACACACAGATGTTCTCACAAACAGTCACTGTGTAACCATGTTTAGAATGTATTGCTCTTATTCCAAAGAGACACATACAGTATGCATAGATTTATGTAAAAGGCCCAAGAAGACACCAAAAAAATCAATAACCTTGATCCAATCATTGTTCAGTGTTGCAGTTGGGTTCCTTTGTCTAACAAGAAAAAAAAAAACGTTCCTCCAAGGCCTATACTTTTTATTACATTTAACACCTTTTTGTTACTATTGTACACCCAGGAGATATTATCAATATGGTCAAATCAAGTGTGGATCAATCCATGAGAAATGAGCTTAGTGACTGGCTCTGAAGGCAGCTTCAAATAGGGTTGCCTTCTGCTGGATGCTTGCAACCAATTATAGTGTCAAAGTCTGGTCCTCTGGATAATATGGTATTTGAAATCATATTATTGCACACTGGATGCATGAGATTTTGCTTGCATAAAGCAGCAGGTCTAAAATTTAATGTAAAGCATAGGAGAGGGACAGACGGACCGGTAGGTCAGTTGTAGGCTACTTTAAAGCAGGATATTTTATACCCACCTTTCCTTAGGAAGTTATTCCCATCTGGACATTTATAGCATATCCATAGGATATAAGTTGAGCCGTGCTGAATGAAAAGGTGGTTCCCCTTACGTCCTACCAGCAGCACAGATGGGGGTTAACTGCCCCCTGTGGACTGGTAGGACCGGCAGAATTTTTAATGAGCCACAAGAAATAACCAATAAGAAATGTCCTGCTCCCTTAAAAGGGGGGAGCTTCCCCAAACACACCGTATTTTTTTATGTCCTCTCGGACTACTGGACTGGCGGCATGCTCCCCGTTGGGAGTTCCTTTTTTACAGAACCGTCTGTTTTTCCCCCTCTTTTTGTTTTTGGGGGTCTTTTTTCTGTGTTATAGGGCGGTTATTTTTCCGCTCCCCACTTCCTACCTGCCCTGCCGATCGCAGTGACATCACTTTTGTGTTCTGTCCGCTGCCGCGGCTTCGGCGGCTGCCTCGCGCGCTCCCGGGTGACGTCATCGCCGGGCGCCGCTCTCCCCTCCTTTCCTCTCTCGGCAGCGCTAGAGCGCTGCCGATATTACATGTTTTAAGGAGGGGAAGGTGGGTTGGGATCCCCTTCCCCTCCTCTTGATTAATAAGTTTTTTAAATAAAACAAATATTATAGGGTCAGGCACTTGAGGTGGTGACGGGGGTGGAGTCTCTCCACCCACCTAGAGCTGACTGGATAATTGACAGTCGGTCACTCCCTGAGGTGGGGTTAGGGCTTTAAATACCTCTCTCCCCCCTCACTCTTTCTCTGGCAGCACAAGCTTTCTGAGCTAGCTCCCAGAGTCTGCGTTCTTGGATCGCATTACTTGGAAGTGCTTTTTTTGAGACGCTCGTTTTCTTCTTGCCGGTGGGCTTTTTAAGAGCGTTTATTTGTCGGGAAAATTTTTTTTCTATTTAATATACTTTTCTTATACTCCACAGCGATGGCTTCTCCGCGAGAATCCGAACAGCGCAAGTCGGCAACAAAGAGGAAACATCTCGCCTGCTTCGACTGCAGTACTCCCTTAGAGGATGCCCATCCATACTCTCGCTGCGACAGCTGTCGTTCCCGCACGAACACCGAACCCACGATACAGGAAATGTATCAATGGGCAAAATGCTACGTGGATGACTCCATTAAAGGAGTTGTTAAGTTACTCAACGAGAGGCTCCCAGTTCCCTCTCAAACACCCATGGAGACCACCGTTCCTGCAGATAGACCCGCAGTCTTTTCTGTGGGATCTTCATCCTCTGAAGAGGAGGAATCGATTCCGGGATTTTTCCGCTGGAGAAGATCCAGAAATTATTAAAGTCCATCAGGTCGGGGGACCATGATGTTGACGCTGGGGAGTCTTCCGATCCCGCCGGTCGGGCACAGCGTGTCTTTAAGGCGGATGAGACCCTAACTTCGGTTATGACCACCGAATGGAAGAAGCCTGAAAAAGGCCCCCGTCTTGACCAGAAAGTTCAAGACGATGTTTCCGATGGCAAGACCCTTGGTGGAATCGTGGGGTTCCATTCCCAAGGTTGACATGGCTATCGCCAAGCTCTCTAAACGCACGTTGGTGCCCGCAGACGATGGGTCGAGTCTGCAGGATCCCCTCGATAGGAGGGCTGAGGGCACCCTCAGACGAGGCTACTCCTCAGCCGCGGCATCTGCCTCCACCGCCATCGCAGCCTCCGAGGTCTCCACCTTCCTTCGTACGAAGTTAAACCAGATCCAAACTGACGTGGACCAAAGAGTATCCCGGGATGACATTCATGCTGTTTTCAAAATAGCGAATCTGGCGATGGATTGTCTCTGTGACACCTCACAGATCCAATTAAAGCTGGCGGCCAAGACTATGGCTTTAGTTTCGGCGGCCAGGAGACCCCTCTGGTTGAAGCCTTGGCAGGCTGATAACTCTTCTAAGTTCAGCCTATGTAGCCTGCCTTTTGAACCCGATCGCCTTTTTGGGGCGGAGTTAGACAGGATCATGGAGGGACTCTCCGACAAAAAGGGTAAAAGTCTCCCCCAACAGCCCTTTCGGGGGCGTTCTAGGCAGGATCGCGGAGGCAGGTCAGGGCAGTCTAGAGGCCGTAGAGACTGGGGAGCAAAGCGACGATTTTCGCGGCGCTCCCGCCGACCCACCAAGGAGGCGAAGCCCTCCTGACTATGGGCCTCTCCGAGGCTCTCGGTTAACCCCTGCCGTTACTCCACTCGCTTTTCCTGTCCCTCTTCCGCACATTCCTGTAGGAGGTCGCCTCAGCCATTTTCAAGACACTTGGGCCCAGGATGTTCAAGATCCCTGGGTCCACAGAATCATCTCCTCAGGCTATCTCATAGAGTTGTTGTCTCCCCCGCCAGAAAGATTTATAGTCAGTCGGGGGTTGGCAGGTGCAAGACAGGACATATTGGAGTCTTACATCCTGGAGTATATCTCCAAGGGGGCCCTAGAAGAAGTTCCGGCAGGGGAGCAGGGACTAGGGATATACTCACCAGTTTTTCTGGTGCCCAAGAAGACAGGAGATCTCCGAATGATCATCGATTTGAGGTGCTTCAATCGGTTTATAAAAAAACCAAGGTTTCGGATGGAAACCATAAGGTCGGTCAGTCACATTCTCAGGCCAGGGGATTTCATGGCCACCTTGGACCTCAAGGATGCGTATCTTCACATCCCGATCCACCCCTCTTCTCGAAAATTTCTCAGGATCGCGGTCCAAGTTACAGGAGTTCTCAGGCATCTTCAGTTTGCCGCTCTCCCTTTCGGAATCTCCACTGCGCCCCTGATCTTCACCAAGGTGTTGGTTGCAGTAGTGGCAGCTTTGAGACTCCAAGGACTGACTATCATTCCTTATCTGGACGACTGGCTCCTTTTAGCGGCTTCAGTCCCAGCTTTAACCCTTCATCTTCAGATGGCAATTTCCTTTCTGCTCCGCCTAGGCTGGATCATCAACTGGCCGAAGTCGAATGTGAGCCCGTCGACTTCAATTCAATATCTGGGGTTCGTGATCAACTCCTTACAGATGTCCCTCCAGTTGACTCCAGAGAGGAAGACCAGGATTCAAGACCTTGCCAGGTTCTTAACAATCCCTCGACGCGTGTCTATTCGGACACTGATGAAGATGTTGGGGCTCATGTCAGCGGCTGCGGATGCAGTCCCTTGGGCGTTGTGGCATCTCCGTCCCTTGCAGGCTGAGGTCCTAAGCAGGTGGGATGGTAGCCCGTCAGGGTTAAGTTCCCTGCACACTTTGTCCTCCCAGGTTCGAAAATCCCTGAGGTGGTGGCTTCGGTTACCCTCAGGGAAGTCTATGACTCAGCCCCAATGGGTCATATTGACTACAGATGCGTCCCTAGTAGGCTGGGGCGCCCATCTGGACGATTCCCCTGTACAGGGAACTTGGTCTCCTCAGGAGCGGCTTCTTTCCTCCAATCTCCGCGAGATGCGAGCAATCCGGCTAGCCCTCCTTCACTTTGCGCCCCTTATCCGGGGCAGAGCAGTGAGAGTACAGTCAGACAACATGACGGCAGTCCTGTACATCAACAAACAGGGAGGAACAAGATCTCCACCCCTTCTTTCAGAGATTGGGGTGATTCTTCGGTGGGCAGAGCTGAACCTATCCCATCTGTCTGCTGTTCACATTCGAGGATCCCTCAATATCATCGCGGATCGTCTAAGTCGCGGACTACCAACCATGGAATGGTCCTTGCATCCGGAGATCTTCCAGCAGATAGTTCTCAGATGGGGATTACCAGAAGTGGATCTCATGGCAACCAGGATTAACGCCAAGGTTCGGAGGTTCTGTTCCCTATACAGGGAAGACAATCCCCTGGCGATAGATGCTCTGTCGATACCGTGGAGGTTCAGGCTGGCTTACATCTTCCCTCCGTTTTCCATGATACCGAGGGTATTGATGAAGATCCGTCAGGATCAGGCCTCGGTGATTGCCATCTTCCCGTTTTGGCCCAAGAGATCCTGGTTTACCCAGCTCATGCAGATGAGTCAGGGACAATATTGGAGACTCCCCCCGGAGCAGACCCTGGTGTCGTGGGACACACATCTCTGCCCAGATCTGCACAGATTCAACCTGACAGCCTGGAGGTTGATCAGTCCCTTCTCAGAGTAGCCTTATCACACTCAAGAGCAGAGTCCACCAAGAAGGCCTATGCTAGAGTAATAAGAGTTTTTTCCTCATGGTGTGCTTCTAATCAAGTGGCGTTTGCAGATCCGCCCCTCTCTGCTATACTCCAATTTTTACAGGATGGGCTTGACAAGGGTCTTGCCCCTGCTACTTTGAAGGTTCAGATCTTCGCCATTCCGGCCTGTTTAAACAGACCATATTCTCGGGACCCGCTCATTAAGCGCTTCTTGAAGGGAGCCGAAAGATTAAAGCCTACGGTCCTGAGGCCGATCCCTCAATGGGACCTTTCAATTGTCCTAAGGGGGTTAGCATCTCCCCCCTTTGAGCCCTTAGAGGAAATTGGATTCAAGTTTTTGACATTAAAAACCGTCTTTCTGCTGGCTATCACTTCCGCAAAGAGAGTGTCAGAGCTGCAGGCTTTCTCGGCTCTCCCTCCTTATACCATTTTCCTTCAGGATCGTGTTTTGTTGAAATTTTTGCCTTTCTTCAGACCGAAAGTCTTATCCTTCCAAAATATCAATCAGGTCATTTCCTTACCTGTATTATTTTCTTCCTCTTCTTCCTCTGAAGTTCCGATCAGACATCCTCTGGACATCTCGAGATGCCTCCAGATCTATGTGGATAGATCTAGGGAGTTCAGGTTGGTTGAAAACCTTCTCATCCTGTTTGCCGGTAAGTGTAAAGGCCGTAAAGCGTCTAAACCATCTATTAGTCGCTGGATTAAGGAGGCCATACGAGAATCTTTCCTTTCTCAGGACCTAGATCCTCCGGAGTTTGTGCGCGCCCATTCTACTAGGGCCGTTTCAACCTCTGTAGCGGAAAGGAGTCTTCTCCCTTAGAGTTGATCTGTAAGGCGGCCTCCTGGAGCTCCGAGTCAACCTTTATATCTCATTACAGGGTTGACGCAAGGTGGGCTGAATTCTCGGCTTTTGGGCAGTCGATTCTCGACTCTGCTAAGCATGTGGACCCTCCCTAGGGGTATCATCTTGCTATCTCCCCATCTGTGCTGCTGGTAGGACGTAAGGGGAATCGTTAATTTCTAACGATAATTTGTTTTCCCTTAGTCCTAACAGCAGCACACTAGAATCCCACCCTAGAGTAAGTAATCTTGCTGAAAATACGGTGTGTTTGGGGAAGATCCCCCCTTTTAAGGGAGCAGGACATTTCTTATTGGTTATTTCTTGTGGCTCATTAAAAATTCCGCCGGTCCTACCAGTCCACAGGGGGCAGTTAACCCCCATCTGTGCTGCTGTTAGGACTAAGGGAAAACAAATTATCGTTAGAAATTAACGATTGTGCTCTCTCCATTCTCTTCTATGGGAGTTTTGTACATATCAAAGTGCACTTAATCTGATCATTTTTGATCTCTCATTAGAAGTGAATGGAGAGTGCATGTTTGGTCAGCTCCACATTCACATAGAATTCAATAGAATATGTCATTGATATGTTATAAATGTCCCGATGGGAATAACCATTCAATTTTCCCAATTTCTGTGATGTTATATGGTTTAGTAAGCTGGCCAAATGAGCGGATACAAACACAACAAATAAGCATGTACTATGTACCATGCTGTCTTGTATTTTGCCGTTGTACTGCACTCTGACAAAGGGATCTGAAGCTCCGTTGCGATCTTTTCTTGCTAAATCTCTGCAAGGCAAATTGAAAATGAGTGTTTATTAACAACATGCACTTTGCCATTCCAGAATTATTTTGATAAAGCTATTAAGGATACTGTTTGCCTAAATTACATTTTTTCAGAAATCCATAGCATCAGTAAATTCCTATGCAGTGATAAAACATGAACACTGCCTTTTATGTATAAATAGTATGAAGGCTGCTCTTAGGTACCCTGGCGTTTTTCTTTTCCGGCATAGAGTTCCGTCGTCGGGGCTCTATGCCGGAAGAATACTGATCAGGATTCCTAATGCATTCTGAATGGAGAAAAATCCGTTCATGATGTCTTCTGTTCAGTATGTGAAAGTTTTTTGGACGGAGAAAATACCGCAGCATGCTGCGGTTTTCTTTCCGTCCTGGGATGCAGAGTAAAACAGATCCGTCATGAGCCCCAATGTAAGCCAATAAGGACAGATCCGTTTTCTCTGGCACATTCTGCCACAATAGAAAACTGATCTGTCCTCCATTGACTTTCAATGGAGTTCAAAACGGATCCGTTTTGACAATGTTAAAAAATAGTTAAAGTTAATACAAGCGGATCCGTTCAAACGGACGCATGCAGTTGTATTATCTTAACTGAAGCATTTTTTTCTGGCATAGAGCCCCAACGAAGGAACTCTATGCCGAAAAACAAAAACGCCAGTGTGAAGGTACCCTTACAGATGGTACAAAGTAACAATACTGGATATAACTATGCAAAAGTCTGTTGGCAGAAAAGTCACACAAATACATTTTATTAGTACAATAGTAATGTCTCATCTGCCGCATTCAAAATGATTAAACCTATTTTTTGTATTTTCCTGAGAGCATAATCTGCAGTTTACAGTCATTTTACTTTCCTATAATTCTGCACCTTTTCAGGGATTAAGTTTAGGGTAAATTCACATGTGACAGATCTTTTGCAGAAATGCATGGGCTGGGAAACAACCTGATTCACATGTCAGGAACAGACTTTCATTCTGTGTAATCTTCTGCATGTGAACCAACATGCACATTTATAGGTTTTGCGCCACCATTATAACTCGTGCTAATTTATACAGTCATAATTACATAGAATTTGAGAGGGTTTAAGGTAGAATGACATGCATCTATCCTTCTCAGCTATTATCCTGCAATGATGACCCGACACAAGGTCTAAATTCCCCATGAGGCAATAACCAATTTCCCTGAACCTTGAGAAAATCCTTCCTGATTTCAATCTGGTAATCACAATAATTCCCCGGATCAACAATCCATTTCCAGAGTTCTAGTAAACTATAGCCTGTAATATTATTACACTCCAGAAATACATCCAGGCCCCTCTTGAATTCCTTTATTGTACTCACCATCACCACCTCCTCAGGTAGAGAGTTCCATAGTCTCACTGCTCTTACTATAAAGAATCCCCTTTTATATTGATATAGAAACCTTCTTTCCTCCAGACACAGAGGATGTCCCCTTGTCACAGTCACAGTCCTGGGTATAACCAGATAATGTGAGAGATCTCTGTATCAACCTATGACCTTACATGCTATATGAGTATAATCCCTGCTCCACACTCTCATATAAACTTACTATGTTGGCAAACAGTCTTCAAAGAGAATAGGTGGGCATTGGCTAGAGTGAAAGTGCTTGAGTGCACAAACCATGTACAGGATTACAGCTGGGGGATGATGTTCTGAATTTCACCTATACAGCTGTTATGTTAGTTTTGGGGTAGTTTACAGATTCCCTTTACATAAAAGGGGTTTTCTGGAAGTACAATATTGATGACCTAGCCTCATCCGACTCCTGTGACCCGAGCAGATCAGATGTTTGAAGAGGCCTCCTCGCACCATGCCAAGCACAGTGCCATGCATTATATAGCAGCTATCCTCAGCATTGCAGCACAAGCCCATTCACTTGAATGGGACAGAGATGCATATGGTCCATGTGGCCAATGAATATGATGTCACCGGCCTAGAAAGAGGCCACGGTGATCACTGAAGTTCAGTGGCCTCTTCAACAGTATAGGGCCAAGCAGCAATCTTTAATACCTTATATGTCTTACACGTAATGAGTTTTAATGAGATGGAGTTTGCAACTAAATATAACTAATTCATGTAAAATACTATTTTACCTCTAGATTCAGGACATGGATTCCAAGCAAGCCAATTCGGCTTTAAGTAATGTTCTGCAAACTTATGGGGTCATTTACCAAACTGGTGTAAAGTAGAACTGGCTTAGTTGCCCATACCAACCAATCAGATTCCACCTAAGGATCTGTCAAAAATGAAAGGTGGAATCTGGTTGCTATGGGCAACTAAGCCAGTTCTACTTTACACCAGTTTGATAAATGACCCCATTAGTTTAGCAGAGAGGCCTGGCATGTACCAGCCGTAAGGAAAATCTCTCTACACATCAGTATGCAACTAAATAGTTACAACATAATGGAAATTGTGTAACAGTAAAATCTGATAGCTTTTAAGAAAATAAACGTTGATGTAATTCGCTGGGGTATTAAATGGTATTAAAGGTCTGATCTGACTTGTCTTCATTGTGTTCCCTGACATTTCGTCTAAGGTGACCTCCGTGCTATGATGGCTTGATGAATTAAATGCTCCTTTGGGAGTGATTCGCAAAATGATATCATCTTATTTTCTAGGTCACAAGGGAAACAACACATCCACTGTTCCCAATGTCAAAGAAAGATCCCATACAAGCGTCATAGATAGCAAGTGGGATTAGGGTCCTCACATGTGGCACGATATATTTTATATACAGCATGGCTCCCAGCCCTTTATGGACGCAAAAAGAGCTCTGCCTAAACATCACAATGTGCTGGTTGTTACATGACTCACTCCCTGTAAGTGCTACTTACTAAATTTGATGTAGTAGGGCGAAAATTTTAGCATGAAATTATCTTATAGCAAATCATTTTTTTCCTTCTTGCCTGATAATTACGTATTGAGATAATAAACTATGTATGCTTCCTGCTTGGTAGAGCAGCCAGCGGCTGTAATAACTTGCGTCATGCTAATAAATTCCCCCTCAGAAGTATTATGCCATTTTGCTTTAGCCACATGTATTTTCTAAATTATTTAATGTATATTTCAGTTTGGAGTAGCATTTTTTGTTCTATGTCAAACCCACTCAATGATCGAGAAAATGAATATATTTAATCAACAACTTGCAAAACAGATATTTCACTTCAGAATGGCCAATCCTGCTAAACCCTATCTGCCAAACCCAGTAACCCATCTGCCTAGACCTACGACCACTTGGACTTGGTGTCTGCAATACTTTTGGTTTATGGTAAATATAATATTAAGGAGAGAAGATAAATCAGCACAACGCAACTGATTTCCATTACAGGGGATGTGCATTATGCCCTAATGACCAGGCCTGAAAAGGCCTTAAAGGGGTTGTCCCACAAAAAATATTCTACAGTTTTTAAACCAGCACTTGTATCTGAATACTTTTGTAATTTCATGTGATTAAAAATGTATTATAGTTACTGAGTTATTCAATAAAATGTATCTGTATAGCGCCACCTGCTGTTTGTTTATTCTTTATTTCTTTGTCCGGCTCACTGAGAAGACTGCACATGCTCAGTTTCATCCTTCAACTGCCTCCTGAGCTGAGTGTCACTGTCCCTTCCATCTCAAATGTCATGAGATTAAGGAGACTGGCGGAGCGTGGAGGAATCTAACAGCCTCTTTGATTACTCTTGATTCAGTGTTGTTGTTTAATGACCACATCCCTTGTTTCAGGTGTAGCTTAGTAGTCATTAATTCTACCCTATTTAATCTTACCCCACCCTTCTGACTGTGCGGTAAGATAGGTTCATTTGGTTTTGGAAGAGCTGGTGTGTTGTCCTCTCTGGTATTCCTGCTCATCCATCTCGACAGAAGTTAAGTGTCGCGTTTGTTTGTGTTTTGTTTCCTATTCCTTGTTGGTTGTTCCTAGGCCTCAGGGAGGCGCTTGTGTTTTCATCTGGGATGAAGCCCTGCCAATATCCATAGGGCTCTTTAGCGTCTCCAGGGTCCCAGGTTCAAGAGTATGGGCATTCCTACCTTCAAGGGGCGCCCATACGATTAGGAGTCAGGGCCAGGAGTGGGTTTCTCTAGGTAGTGACCTTTTCCTTTCCCTAGCGTTGAGGCCTAGTGGGTTTCCCTTTCCCTCCTGGTTGTCAGTGTGGTGTTTCCTCCTATACTTCATCCATGACACTGTGGTAGGGAAAGCATGGACACGCGCCCTGAGCTGCAGCAGAAAAGACACTCCCCTTGAGCTGTCAACTTGATATAAATCTAGCAGAACAATGAATGTGTAGATCTCTGGATCCATGTGAGGTACAGGACTGGTTCTAGCTTTGTTAGAAAGAGGTAGTCATGTACTATATGATAGTCCAATTTTCATTTTTTACAATAATCATGGGATAACCCCTTTAATGACTAGAATATGTTTTGTTTTTGCCTCTCTGCATTTTAGCAGCTAGAACTTTTTTTTATTTCTTTATTGACATGGCTATCTGAGGCAATGTTTTATGCAAGAGAAATGTTATTATTTATTGCCATTGTTTAGGAGTACACAGAAATTACTGTGTAATTTATCAAAAAAAATTCTGCGGAAATAGTAATTTTTGGCGTAGTTTTTAAAAACATTTTTTTTCACCATTTATGTTTCGCACAAAATAACCAGAATCAGGTTAGTCTGGTTTTGTGGATTCCTAAGGCTACTTTCAGAACTATGTCCAGGTGTTCCAGCAGGTGCAGTAGACAATGACGGGAATAGGCTGGACAAAAACTTCTGCATGCAGTGGCATTTGTCCGGCCAAATCCCAGCATATTTACTGGTTAGCCTCCTGATCTCTGCTGGACCCCATTTAGTTAATGGAGCCGGAGTGCATTCCGATATGTCTATCAATGCCGGATCCAGAGAGCTCCGACAAGCTGCTCTCTGCCAGAACTCCTGCTGGCAGTGTGAAACTAGCCTTATATATGTATTTTTTATTTAATGTGAGCAAAACAAAATGTATTTTACACTTAAAGAGTAACTAAACTTTATTACATTTATAACAAATTTTAAATCCCTTTGTGGGATTATTATTTTACAACTTTATTTTGCCTCCTTTAACTGTGGCCCACTCTCCATTGAAACCGGAGCTGAGTGACTTGTGTGAGACACACTCTGGTCTCCTGCACCAAAATTCTTGGTGGCCGGGTCAAAGATAGGAATATGATATCATCACAATCTCAATCTCAACCAAGTGCTGATGCTGGGCATCGCTATGCCATCATTGTTGATTGGCTGGCCACCTAACAGGAGCCTCCCTGAAGCATAGCTGCTGCTACAGGAATGTTATTTTCATTTTTCAGGGGTACTTTTTTAAAGGCACTAAAGAGGCATTTTATCGGGCAGTAGGCTTGAGCAAATCGTTCAAAAACTTTTTAAAATAGTAATCTGAAGTGGGCTTTGGTATCGAGGTACCAGCCAGTACTAAAGCCCACTTCGGATTCCTATTTTAAAATGTTTTTAAATACGCAGATATGAATACAATAGTAATTCACCAAATTCTCGTGCTACTTCGGGCAATACAAACTTTGACTCCACAGAGCCAATACATATTAATGCTCTATGGAAACAGCTTTAAAAACAAAGTTTATGAACAGATTTACTTTGGATCTGTGATCCAAAGTTCAATTCGCTGAAGTTTAGTGGGAATCACTATTATTGTAAGAGGGCACTGTTACTCTTTGTAGAGCACTGAGAGGGCAATATTACTGTGAAGAATACGATTACTGTGCTGGGGCAGTAGTCCTGTGTGCAGACATAAAAGGGGGTACTGTATGGACACAGCAAAGGGATACAATCACGGTTTTGGGGGCATTAATGGGGCACTGTTACTGTGTTGATTCCACTAAGGGAATACTATCAATGTGTGAAGCACATGGGGCGTACTATTATTGTGCTGGGCACAAAGGTAGGGAGGTTACTATTGCTATGTGGGGCACAAAAGGGGCATTATTACTGTGTTGATAACAAGGATGGACACTATTACTGTCTGGGGCATCTGCATGGCAGTTTTATGATGGTGGTGCTATCAAAAGGGGGATGTCTGTGTAAGAGTGATCATAATGATGCTGTTGGAAAAGCAAGGGACCAAATATGTATTGGCAGCTGCAGAAATGAGCTGTGGCTGGGAGTAGTTGTCATGGAAGTCTTGGCTTGATGGAGAAGAAAAGAAAACATGAATAACTCCAATCACAGGATTTATTTGTACTGTATTAATTTATACTGTCTGCATAGGGCCTGTGTACAAATGGTATGCGGGTAATTAGTTTACTTTTTATCCAGTAACAGTGTGGTGGTAAAATTAAGTCACTTTGTGGTGACAATGTGGGGCCATACTTTGGAGGTACTGTTTGTCTGCTGCACAGTGGTATTTAATGGTAATTATATAACTTAGAGGCTGTGCACAGTAAAGCAGACTCTACTGATCAGTGCCTTTCACACAGAAAACTGACAGCCACATGCTCTACTTACATACAGTATTGCCCTGCCTATTTTGCACTATGAGAAAACACTTGCTGACTACTACTACTACTGTTGGCACATGTTCTCTCCCTGCACAGTGGCACTATGCAGGCAGGACAGGTTGCACAGTACACCAGACTTTGCTGAGCAAGGATGAGCATGCGAGTGTTTGGGGAGAAAGGAAGAGGAGGCTAGAAAACCCTTCTCCCCGATCACCAGCAGGCACATCCTCTGCCTGCTATAGTAGAAGCTAAGAGAATGGGGAAGGACATGCAGTTTGCATCTCGCCAGTTATTTTTTAACATACCCTCCCTTGAGAAAATCCTGCGTATGCCTGACCCACAAGATAAAATATATTTTTCAAACGCAGTTTATATAGGGTATATTTAATATGGAAAATGTTGATCATGGTCTAAATTGTTCTTAAAGGGACTCTGAGATTATAAAAAGATTTTTTTAACCCCTGCCCCACCCCTCACCCCACCAGAAACAGCACCACTGCAGTTCATCTCAATTCAAGTGAATGCAAACCAGACACAGCCAAAGGATGACAGTTGAGGCTACTTTCACATTTGCGCTTTCCCTTTTCCGCTATTGAGATCCGAGTTTTTGAGTGCGTCCTGGGATGCGGCGCAAGACTGATCCGTCATGACTCACAATGTAAGTCAATGGAGACGAATCCTTTTTCTCTGACACAAAAGAAAACGTTCCCCATTGACTTACAATGGTTTTAAAGACGGATCCGTCATGGGTATTTTAGACATAATACAACCAGGTCCGTTCAAAATTATGGATGCAGACGGTTGTATGATGGAAGTGTTTTTGCTCAGTGCAGATGTGAAAGTAGCCTAAGCTGTTCCTGTAAAAAAGCAAACTTTTTACTGTCCTCATCTCAGAAAATTTCTAATGCACCAAGACAATACACACCTGAGTTTTTAATGTGGCTGATTTTTAGTCATATAAAATAATAAAACATTACAAATATCTCCATCTATCCCACTACCTTACCTTGCCTCAAACACTGTACATCGCAGTTTTCTTGATACGTCACTGCCAAATATTTCAATCTTGAGATGGATTTCCCCTTGAACTTCTTCATCAGGATCAATTTCTGTTAAATTCAGCCAGCCGTTAAATCCTGAGGAAAATGTTATAACCTTTATATAATATTTATATGAGTTGTAATGATTTTTTATGAGATTTACAAAAGGTGGTTGACTATTAAACAGCATACAATTGATAAAAACATATAACTAGTTTTCCTAGAAAGCACCAACAAATATATAAACCATGCACCATGGAGCAAATTCTCTCAATGGCGAGAGATCCATATTCATGTCATATCACATGGATTTGCTTATTCAATAGCAGGAATTTTCATGACCATGGACTGACAAAAATATGTATGCCACCAGGTACTTATAGAAGTGAGACATTAGAAACATGGCACTGTTTTCTTGATAATTTTGATACCAACATACAGAACACAAGAATCCGTAAGAAATGAAAGCAACCCCCATCACTCCTGTTTTTAACATGTTGGTTCTGCTTCATTAAAAAAGATTCTGTTGTCTCTCGGGTCAGTTAAAAATTCGGAAACACATACATTTTTTTATTCCAGATACTACTTGGGACTTTTTATTCTTTCTCGGTGGTTTTCTTATTTACAAGTAGAGCATTACATGCAAGATGTTATTGAAAAATGGAGGTGGAGCGAGTACGCCAGATGGAAAATGGTGCAGAAGTGCTTTGCCTGCAGTCGGTGTTAATTTGAATTTTGTCACCAAAACTAATGCCTAAAGCACGGAAAAACTAGCTGTATTTTGAGAAAATTGTGTACTCCACTCCTACATCTGTATACCGTTCTAAAATAAAGTGCAATGTTTTTGGACCTAAAGAACTTTTTTTTACTACAAAGTATTAATTATAGGACTATCCTTTTTTTAATACTATCAAATTTCGAAGCCATTAAATATGCCAATGTTGCTCTATAACAGGGCTGGCCAACCTGCGGCTCTCCAGCTGTTGCAAAACTGCAACTCCCAGCATGCCCAGACAGCCTACAACTATCAGCCTACAGCAGGGCATGGTGGGAATTGTAGTTTTACAACAGCTGGAGAGCCGCAGGTTGGCCAGCCCTGCCCTATAACAATTCTAAAGATGGGCACAGTTTTGTAGTACCCAAAAACTCCT
This sequence comes from Bufotes viridis, assembly GCA_033119425.1. Taxonomy (NCBI): domain Eukaryota; kingdom Metazoa; phylum Chordata; class Amphibia; order Anura; family Bufonidae; genus Bufotes; species Bufotes viridis. The sequence continues at coordinate 280,384,522 of CM065591.1, read as the reverse complement.
AACTGGTAGCAGAAGTGGCCACACATCTGTTACTTGAGTGAATTCTCTCTGCCTGCAACCACCACTATCTAGAGCTTCTTATGTACAGATTTACAGATCTACCTGTAGTATTGAATGCAACAAGAGCTGTATAAATCCAAATGCAGGGAGGTCCTCCTAGTAGCTGTAGGTAGCCAGAATTTTATCATGCATCTGTATGAAGAGAAGTAGGGGGGTGGGGGTGGGGGGTGAGGTTGGCAACCTCCCCCTCTGGGGCAGACCTGCGAAGAGAAGTATACTTACCCGGTTCCCAACCTAGCTTCCAGCTCTTTCTCTCTTCAGCCTTGGCTGCTCCCCTGCACTTCCAGGATATACATTTCGGTTGTGACGCTGGTGCAGCCAATCGCTATCTGCAGTGGTGACCTGCTCCTCTTGCATCATGTGACCATTTGACATGATGAAGGGGTCTAGGTCACCATTGCGGCCAGAGGTTTGCTGCATATGCATTAAAATGACTAAATGTAAGTAAGGGGTCGAATGTTAAAAGGAGTGTGTGAGCTCTGAAACACCCGCCAAACTTGAGAAAGTGATAAATAGTGTTGGTGACCCTGAGTCTGATTATGCAATTTTAATCTCCGTGCTCATTTGCATTCCAATACTGTGCTCCCTCAAATCAGCTGCAAATTGCATTGAGAGGACTTCTGTGCTCAAACACATAATGGAGAAGACTCAAGAAGAGTCCTCAATGCATTTTACTGCTGGTTTGTCAGCACACAGAGTTGGAATGCAAGCAAGTATGAGGATAAAAATGACATAACTGGACTTGGCGTCACTTACACTATACACCACTTACTGTAGATTAGGGGATATTTTGGAGATAACAGACTCCCTCTAAAAGATCTTTTAGGCGCCGACTGGCTCCCTACTCTAGGACTATGGAAGGATTCAGGTGGACACAATTGCAACCTTAAACAAGGCATTTTTACTGGTCCCTTCTGGGGCAACTAGCATACAGTTCCAACAGTCTCTCAATGACGGCACTGGCGTAAAGCTGTTGATAAATTCCACCCAGATTCTTGCAAACAATGGTTTTAACTACTTGCTTCAACACAAGCCAGCTCTATAAGGCCTACTGCATTACTGGTGAGGCGTAGTTGCTCCTAGATATTTCCAGAGTAACAGAATTTCCAGTTGGCGAAAGTAGCTTTTGCCAATATATATATATATATATATATATATATGACGATTTGTTTTATTGAAGAGTTGTCATCCTATGTTCTTTAGTATGACGCATTCTACTGGAAATGATAGTCTATGGAAATGGCTTTAAAAAAATTGTATTTTTTTCTCTCTATTTTCTTTGGATACAGTTTCCACCCAAAATATACTTGTAGGCCAATTGACTAAAGATTGCTGTAGTAGGTGAAATATGATTGTGGACCCCATAATGTAACAGATGAGGAAGATAACAAATAGCTGTAGCGCAGCAGTTATGTAAGTTGCAGGAAGTAAATATATGGGTGCCCGTACACAAAGTGACCTGGCCGCTGGATCCGCATGTGCATTACCACTTATTGCCAGGCTGCAGTGGCGTACCGCCAATATAGGAAGGGAACGCCACTGCTATGGGGCCCGTGGCACAGGGGGGCCCGGAGCGCTTGGAAGGCCCCGCCCAGACTATTTGGCACCGCCCCCTCACAATCGTCTGTCAAAACCAGGACCAGGATGCACACCGGCATATCGGCGCAGAAAACCCCCCCGGCACCGCCAAGTTCCCGCGCTAACCTGAGCCCTGGCTGCTGACCGTCTGTGACCTCATCCTGACCTGTGTTATCAGGATCAAGTCAGCCAGCAAGTTACAACTAACGCGCTCCCTGGCCAATCAGCGCACGGCACACTGTTGAGGCAGCGGCTGATTGGCCAGTTTGCGCGACGTGGACGGGAGAGTGATGTCGCCACTGTCTGACTGCATCTCACACAGTGGACACGGAGTCACGGACCGACGGTCGGACCCAATCCCAGAACAGCCGCCTGCCCCGCAGCCAGCACCAGTCCTGGATGGAGCCAGCAGGAGGAGGATTGGGATAGATGCACTGGGGCTGGGGAGCCGAGCTGCTGGCGGCACCCTGAACAGGTTGCCGTGCTGTGCCTGGCCCTGGCTCAGTGAGAGAGCAGAGAGTGTGGGTATGTAACTAAGTGTCAGTCACTGTCAGACTGACACTTGAGTGACCTGTCTCTGAGTCTGACACATGGATCATTATGTCTGTCTGTGGAAGTTGCCCAGGCTGCCAGGTCCACTATGACCCCCCCCCCCTTTCCTGATGCCCTCTAAAATGCCCAGTAAGGCATTAACCCCCTCATGCCCCCCCCCCAAAATGCCTGGGGGGGGGGGGGGTAAGCAGTAGGAGTCCTCTCTGAGCCCCAACCCCTAAAGCCCCTACAAAAATGCCCAGGTGGGGAGGAGTAGGAGGAAAGCACACTGTCCTCTATTAGCCCCCCCCCCCCTCCTCGGAGTTCTCTATGAGCCCTACCCGCAAGTATAAATTAATTTAATGGGGGTGTGGCATGGGAGGAGCCAGGACAGGAGATGGGAGGGCGGGGTTAAGGGGTAGGTGGGAGGGGCCAGGGGTGGGTAGTGGGTGGGGTTAAGGGGGCCCATTTCAGATTCTTGCTATGGGGCCCAGTGATTTCTATGTACGCCCCTGCCAGGCTGCATTTGTACTTGCTATTGTTTTACACAGCAAGTGCAGGAGCGGCCTGGCAATTAGTGGTAATCCACATGTGTATCCCATAACTGGACCACACCGTGTACCAGTTTGATATTATGACCTGATATTATGCCTCGCCTTTGATAAGAATATCCACTCATTAGAAGTAGTGCCCACATTAATGACTAAGTAGTATATGAAAACTCCTAATAAACACTTATACAATCTCTTGTTCCTCTTTTATGCATTATAGACATAACTCTAGCAGAGCGGACTGGCAAATTGATCCATTATGCACCAGCAGTGCCACAGGTCTCCTCTGCATCCACACTCTTGACTAGTATAGACTCATACCGATTTCTATCTGCTAAGAATTTCGAGCATGTTGGTAGTCCAGTGCTAGGGATTACTTTCCAGTTGGGATCATTGCCAGGAATCCTTGTAAATTTGTTGTATGTTTGCATGGCATAACAAATACATTTATAACTAGGGCAACATCTTGTAATCTAGGTAGATTTTTACGATACCAGTGTTAAATTCAATAATATTTGCTGTGTCAAATGTTAACAAAATAAACCAAATAGGCATTGCTTTGCTTCTATGATTTCAAAGAGCACTTATTTCTAGGACATTTGGATTTGACAGACTAACCTTTACAGGATACCACTGAATACACAGTGTGCTGGTCTTAATAACACTGAAGGCCGTGTAACGAAGCAGACAGGTCCTAGAAATGTGTAACATTCTGAGAAGACAGTCTGTTCTTTGTTCAGACAGTGATTCTCTTTAGTTTGGCTTTATGACTGAAGCTTATGTTAGATGATATATGACAAAAATCCTGCTAACTTTCCAGAAGTCTAAGATCCTGTACACACCACTAGGCTTTTTCATCTGGTTTCTGTTGACAATAGATGGCAAAAATAGCATAGTCCTTCTGCGCTATTTTTTCAGTTAAAAAACTGTAACTGTAACTTTATGGAATTCTGTTCAATTCATTCAGATTTCAAGTGTACGTAAACATTTATATAATAAATAAAAATGTAGAACGATTAGCGGATCACCAGGGATCGAAACTACGTGGGTGCTCTGGCTGGAGGCTGGCTATCCGTCACGACAGCAAAAATATAAAGTATAAAGCTGCCACTCACACTATCTGACAATAGAATGTAATATTGTGATGAGGTTGTATAGCAGGTAGATTGTGAGGATCACGTGTAATAAGTTGATTCCATGTGGTCTTGATATCCTTGGGACAGAGTGATGCTAATGCCTGTAAAGTGCTGCGGAATATGTCAGCGTTATATAAGTGAGTATAATAAATAAATAAACAAACATACATACATATCCCCCTGTTATATAGAGGAGGAATTTGATACAATCACTTATTCAGTTAAAAGGATTATCCAATATCATAAAATGCCCCCCCCCCCACCCATGTGCCCGGGCCCCTCACAGGTAATATACTTACCTGGGTGCCCACTCCCTGCGCCACTCCTAGTCCCGCAACGCCGCTGCAGCTTCTCCTGGTGCGCGGATAAAAACATCCGGTGTCGGTTGGGAGCAGCCAATGGCAGACGGGGACGGGGATGAGCCTCCCTAGTGTCACCCGCAATGTTAGGAGGAGAAGCAGCAGCGGCAGTGCGGGGACCAGGAGCGGCGAAAGGAGCAGGTAAGCCAGGTAAATCTTAAGTATAAAAGATTTATTACAACCCATAATAAAACATCAAAAATATCATAACTGATAACTAACAAGTAACTTCTACCTGCAGGGCCCTTACTGCAATGGGTCTAGTATGATTCTGTAGAAAGTAAATACAAATGCCTTTTATGGAGAAAGTTGAAAAAATAAATATGAAAAATAATAATAGAAAATATTTAAAAATATCTAAAATCATCCGAACATGAGGAGGAGCAGTATAAAGAACAGCTGGGTCGTTGCAATTGATCCTTAAAGCATATGTCTGATTGTGGGATCAGTATAGGGCATCCATAAAGTATTATTAATTCATATTTTATGGAGGCATGGATGCCCTATACTGATCCCACAATCGAACATATGCTTTAAGGATCAATTGCGATGACCCAGCTGTTCTTTATACTGCTCCTCCTCGTATTTGGATTCGTTGTTCCTAGAGACAGGCATGGGATTCAGCCAGTTCCCTCAGGTTCTTCAGATCCGGTTGTTAAAATTTCAGCGGCAGCTGGAGATGAGCGCTTCCATTCCATAGTTTACAGTTGTGTTCAAAATTATTCAACCCCCAATGCTGTAAAGGGTTTTAGGGAATTTAGTGTACATTTGTGATTGTGTTCAGAATGAAATCTTACAAGGACTTTTTAAAGAACCAAATGCAACTAAAATGACATCAATTGTTTTTGTAATACAGTATTAAATGTTTTTTTGTGATTTCTTCATTGACACAATTATTCAACCCCTTAAGGACTACCAATCTTAAGAACAGAGGTTCATTCAAGTGTTTTCGATCAGGTATTGAAAACCCCTGTGGATGTCAAGGAGCAGCAATCAAGCATAATAAGCACCAATTAGGCAGATTTAACCACTTGAAGACCACAGGTTTACACCCCCCTAGTGACCAGGCCCTTTTTTACAAATCCGCACTACACTACTTTCACCGTTTATTGCTCCGTCATGCAACTTACCACCCAAATGAATTTTGCCTCCTTTTCTTCTCACTAATAGAGCTTTCATTTGGTGGTATTTCATTGCTGCTGACATTTTTACTTTTTTTGCTATTAATAAAAATGTAACGACATTTTTGCAAAAAAATGACATTTTTCACTTTCTGTTGTAAAATTTTTCAAAAAAAACTACATTTCTATATAAATTTTTCACAAAATTTGTTGTTCTACATGTCTTTGATAAAAAAAATCCAATAAGTGTATATTTATTGGTTTGGGTAAAAGTTATAGCGTTTACAAACTATGGTGCAAAAAAGTAAATTTCTGCATTTTGAAGCAGCTCTGACTTTCTGAGCACCTGTCATGTTTCTTCAGGTGCTAGAATGTCAGGAAAGTATAAATACCCCCCAAATGACACCATTTTAGAAAGAAGACACCCCAAAGTATTCGCGGAGGGGCTTGGTGAGTTCATGTATCATTTCATTTTTTTTCACAAGTTAGCGGAAAATGACACTTTCTGAGAAAAAAAAATAATAATAAAGTTTTCTGCTAACTTCTGGCAAAAAAATATAAAATCTCAGACGGACTCACTATGCCCCTCAGTGAATACCTTGGGGTGTCTACTTTCCGAAATGGGGTCACTTGTGGGGTGTGTTTACTGCTCTGGCATTTTGGGCGGGGCTAAATTGTGAGCAGCCATGTAAAACCTAAAGGTACTCGTTGGAATTTGGGCCCCTTTGCGCATCTTAGCTGCAAAAAAGTGTCACTCATGTGGTATCACCGTACTCAGGAGAAGTAGTGCAATGTGTTTTGGGGTGTATTTTTACATATACCTATGCTGGGTGAGAGAAATATCTCTGTAAATTGTCAACTTTGTGTAAAAAAATTTAAAAAGTTGTCGTTTACAGAGATATTTCTCACACAAGTATGGGTATATATAAAATACACCCCTAAACACTTGCCCTACTTCTCCGAGTACGGCGATCCACATGAGTGACACTTTGCAGCCTGAATGCAAAGGGCCCTAAAACCAATGAGTACCTTTAGGATTTCTGAGGCCATTTTACGCATTTGGATTCCAGACTTCTTCTCACGCTTTAGGGGCCCCTAAAATGCCAGGGCAGTATAAATACCCCACATGTGACCCCATTTTAGAAAGAAGACACCCCAAGGTATTCCGTGAGGGGTATGGTGAGTTCATGTAAAATTTTATTTTTGTCACAAGTTAGTGGAATATGAGACTTTGTAAAAAAAATAAAATAAAAATATATCAATTTCCGCTAACTTGTGCCAAAAAAAAAAATTTCTGTGAACTCGCCATGACCCTCACGGAATACCTTGGGGTGTCTTCTTTCCAAAATGGGGTCACTTGTGGGGTATTTCTACTGCCCTGGCATTTTAGGGGCCCTAAAGCGTGAGAAGAAAAATGCGGAAAAATGCCCTGTGAAATCCTAAAGGTACTCATTGGAATTAGGGCCCCTTTGCGCATCTTGGCTGCAAAAAGTGTCACTCATGTGGTATCGCCGTACTCAGGAGAAGTAGGGCAATGTGTTTTGGGGTGTATTTTTACATATACCCATGCTGGGTGAGAGAAATATCTCTGTAAATGACAACTTTTAAAACAAATTTATACAAAGTTGTCAGTTTACAGAGATATTTCTCTCACCCAGCATGGGTATATGTAAAATACACCCAAACACATTGCCCTACTTCTCCTGAGCAGCGATACCACATGAGTGACACTTTTGCTGCCTGGATGCGCAAAGGGGCCCTAATTCTAATGAGTACCTTTAGGAGGGCATTTTTACGCATTTTTCTTCTCACGCTTTAGGGCCCTAAAATGCCAGGGCAGTAGAAATACCCCACATGTGACCCCATTTTGGAAAGAAGACACCCCAAGGTATTCCGTGAGGGCATGGCGAGTTCACAGAAGATTTTTTTGGCACAAGTTAGCGGAAATTGATTTTTATTGTTTTTCTCGCAAAGTCTCCCTTTCCGCTAACTTTTGACAAAAGTTAAATTTTCATGGACTCACCATACCCCTCAGCGAATACCTTAGGGTGTCTTCTTTCCAAAATGGGGTCATTTGTGGGGTGTTTGTACTGTTCTGGCATTTTGGGCGGGGCTAAATTGTGAGCAGCCATGTAAAAGCTAAAGGTACTCGTTGGAATTTGGGCCCCTTTGCACCCAGGCTGCAAAAAGTGTCACTCATGTGGTATCTCCGTACTCAGGAGAAGTAGGGCAATGTGTTTTGGGGTGTATTTTTACATATACCCATGTTGGGTGAGAGTAATATCTCTGTAAATTGACAACTTTGTATTAAAAAATTAAAAAGTTGTCGTTTACAGCGATATTTCTCACACAAAGTATGGGTATATGTAAAAATACACCCCAAACATTGCCCTACTTCTCCTGAGTACTGGCGATACCACATGTGTGATACTTTTGCAGACAAGATGCAAAGGGGCCCTAAAACCAATGAGTACCTTTAGGATTTCACAGGCCATTTTTACGCATTTGGATTCTCACGCTTTAGGACCCCTAAAATGCCAGGTCAGTATAAATACCCCACATGTGACCCCATTTTGGAAGAAGACACCCCAAGGTATTCCGTGAGGGGCATGGCGAGTTCACAGAAAAAAAAAAATTTTGGCACAAGTTAGCGGAAATTGATATATATATATTTTTTTTACAAAGTCTCATATTCCACTAACTTGTGACAAAAAATAAAATTTTGCATGAACTCACCATACCCCTCACGGAATACCTTGGGGTGTCTTCTTTCTAAAATGGGGTCACATGTGAGGTATTTATACTGTCCTGGCATTTGAGGGTCTCCATAATCATTACACGTATGGCCAGCATTAGGAGTTTCTGCGATTCTCCTTATATTGAGCATACGGGTAATGAGATTTTTTCCGTTCAGCCTCTGGGCTGAAAAAAAAAAAAAAATGAGCGGCGCAGATTTTTCATTCGCATCGATCAATGTGGATGAAAAATCTCTGCCAATCAGTGACTGCGGTGCGGTGGGCTGGGCGCTAGCTACCTAACAAGTAGCTAGCTAACTGGCGGTGATAAGGGACCCTTATGCCCCATTCACACGTCCGCAATTCTGTTTGCGGAGCGGAATTGCGGACCCATTCATTTCTATGGGGACAGACTTTGTCCTGCTCGGATCCGAATTACGGATCCGCGCTTCTGAGTCTGCACTTCCGTTCACAAAAATATAGAACATGTCCTATTCTTGTCCGCAATTGCGGACAAGAAAAAGCATTTTCTATATAGTTCTGTCTTGGATCTGCAAAATGCGGAAAGCACATTGCCGGTGTCCGTATTTTGCGGATCCGTAGATCCATGGATCCGCAGAAACACATACTGGACGTCTGAATGAGCCTGTAGGGGGTGATTAGTGACAGGGGGTGACAGGAGGTGATCAGGGGGTGACATCGGTGATCAGGGGGTGACATGGGTGATTAGGGGTTAATCAGTGATGGGGGTGGGGGGTGTGTGTGTAGTGATTGGTGCACTTTACCTTTGTTTCCTCTGGTGGTCCCAAACAAAGGGACCACCAGACGAGCAGACAGCAGGCATATCAGACGCTGTTTACAAAACAGCGTCTGATATGCGATTTAAATGCGTTTTTTTCCGCATCTACAGCCTGCCAGCGCATGATCAGCGCTGGCAGGCTGTAGTTTCAGTTGTCCCGGCTCCGATCACATGAACGCGCGCACACGCCGCGCGCGCATTCATGTGAAATCTCGGGTCTCACGAGATGACGCCGATAGGCGGCAGTGAGACCTGAGAGAGCCGCCGCGCTGACGCCCATCGGCGTTAGCGTGGCGGCAAGTGGTTAAAATGACTGTGATACTCAGCTCCTTCTAGACATTTACTGGTGTGTTTACAAACATGGTGAAGTCAAGAGAATGGTCCAGGAAGACAAGAGAAGAGGTGATTTCTCTTCACAGGAAGGGCAATGGCTATAAGAAGATTGCAAAGATGTTAAACATACCAAGAGACACCATAGGAAACATCATTCGCAAGTTCAAGGCAAAGGGCACTGTTGAAACGCTACCTGGTCGTGGCAGAAAGAAGATGCTGACTTCGACTGCTGCGCGCTACCTGAAGCACAAAGTGGATAAAAGTCCCCGTGTGACTGCTGAGGAACTGAAAAAAGATTTGTCAGATGCGGGTACTGAAGTTTCAGCTCAGACAATAAGGCGCACACTGCGTAATGAAGGCCTCCATGCCAGAACTCCCAGGCGCACCCCCTTGCTGTCTCCAAAGAATAAGAAGAGTCGACTGCAGTATGCCAAAAGTCATGTGGACAAACCACAAAACTTTTGGGATAGTGTTCTGTGGACTGATGAAACAAAATTATAACTGTTTGGGCCCATGGATCAACGCTATGTTTGGAGGAGGAAGAACAAGGCCTATGAAGAAAAGAACACCTTGCCTACTGTGAAGCATGGCGGAGGGTCAATCATGCTTTGGGGCCGTTTTGCTTCTACAGGTACAGGGAAGCTTCAGCGTGTGCAAGGTACCATGAATTCTCTTCAGTACCAGGAGATATTGGATGAAAATGTGATGCAGTCCGTCACAAACCTAAGGCTTGGGAGACGTTGGACCTTTCAACAGGACAATGATCCCAAGCATGATCCAAGTCCACCAGAGCATGGTTGCAGAGTAAAGGCTGGAACATTTTGAAGTGGCCATCGCAGTCACCAGACTTAAATCCGATTGAGAACCTCTGGTGGGACTTAAAGAAAGCAGTTGCAGCGCGCAAGCCTAAGAATGTGACTGAACTGGTGGCTTTTGCCCATGAAGAATGGACGAAGATACCTGTAGATCGCTGCAAGACACTTGTGTCAAGCTATGCTTCACGTTTAAAAGCTGTTATAACTGGAAAAGGATGTTGTACTAAGTACTAAGATTGAATGTCACTTGGGGGTTGAATAAAACTGATAATGATGTGAGCACAGAAAAGACGTTTGTGGTTATTTCATTATAAATGTTATGTTATATTTGTCTGACTTACAAGTGCCTCTTTGATTTAATTGTAAACAAGATGACTGAAATGATCAAAATCAATGTCAAACTGGCCAAAACACTCAATTTCAGTGGGGGTTGAATAATTTTGAACACAACTGTAGCTCCTTAGGCTTTTTAAAAGTTGGGTGGTGAGTGTGTGTAGTGTATATATGGTGTCTTTATGTATGTGTACCATGTATATGGTGTATTTATGTGACGCATATATATGGTATATGTAAACATGTGTCATGATGCTTCGTGTCTGCTGTTGAGTAGGGAACCTGTTGTTAAAAATTTGAATCCCACCCTGCCTAGAAGCTCATTTGCATATATTAAAACATCATTTTTCTCAACATGCAGGCACATATGAGACCAACACAGATGCCTTCAGCTGCCAAGTGCACATGTAACAGGTCAGCCAGTTTCATAGGTACAAATCTGATGACAGATGGCCTTTAATTGTTTTTACCATCATCCTGACAAATTATACCCCTCAGCTGCATGCTTTCCAATGTTGCCATGCAAAATCCATACACTGTTGCCAAGTATGTGGCATATGGATTCCAGCCTCTTAACAGCATTATTAGACATCAGGATTTGCAGGACAATTATTGGGAACCAGCGTTCATCAGAGTGCTCGTTCCTGACAACTGGCCTGTATAAGTCAGCAGTCGATCAGCTGATGAACAAGCAAATGTTTGTTTGTGGGCCAACAAATGAAAGATGCCCGATTATTGCCACCACATCTCCCTGTGTAATCAGGGTTGTGCTGCAGATAACCAACAGACATGAATGAGGGAGGAACGACCGTGGTAGACATTGTTCTTCCCATGTTCCGGGTGATATCAGCGCTGCCCAAACAGTGTAATACAGTATGTGGGGGAAGCATCTGTTATGTGCATATGTTCTAGAAGAGAAACAGATGCCACAGTCAACTCTTAACTGTGCCATGTTAGGCTTTTAGTGGAGTGTAGTGGGAACAGGCAGGAGCAGAGCAGAAGGCTTGTGCCAGTACAAAGTTCAGCAGAATTACTGATTCTTCTGCACCAATATGTTATTCCAGACTTTTAGTGAAATGTATGGGGGCACAGGCAGGAGCAGCGTAGTTAGCTCGAGCCAGTACGGAGATGACTGTGGCACCTACCGATATTTCTCTAGAATGTATGCACATACTGCAAAGCGATAGACTGGTTGGAATTTTGGAGGTCTATTTTTTCAGGTGGAAGGTAAAACCGGTGAATGAAATACATTACAAAAAATGATTTAAGTTATATGAGTGTTAGGTTATACTTGAAGGATTACCATAGGGATCCATTTCACAGCTGGACTAGTCTGTTATGGCTCCTTTAGTAGCAGAATCCTTTTGAACAGACCCTAACATGTGAAGTATACTCTGAACTGGTGCTTGGTAATAAAAGAGAATCTGCACCCAACTGTTAAGAACCCTTTACACTGGCCGAACAGCGGGCAGATTATCGCTCACAGGCATTCATATGAACACTTGTTCATAATCTGCTGGTGTAAAGTTGCTGCCGATTACCTGATGAACAAGTGAAACCCTCTCGGGTAACAAGATTGTTTATGCAGACACCTAAATCATCATTTGCCGGCAGCAGATCGTGTGCTCTAAACAGCACTCTGCTGCCAACAAACAGTGATTCTGTATAGGGAGGAGCGATGGCATTGGTGATTACTGCTCCCCATACTGTGTAGGAGATCGCTGCCAGTAAATGTCTCGAGCAGGCGATTGCCTGGAAGGAACGATTCCTTCCCGACAAAATCATCTGCTCAATTGAGCACTGCAAAGGGGCCTTTACATTGGCCATATGTTAATAAATTAGACTTTAGAAGATCAAGAAAAGTTTGAAATTAGAATGATATTGATATTTTTTATTCATTTACAGCTGTCATTAGGAAATGTAACCATATTGACTGAGCAATTTGAGTAAGCTTCTCACGAACTGATGTTAAAACTCCCATTGTATCAGTACATTCTATTACTGGAAGAAAATTTGTATTGAAACCCACTGACATATTCATTCTATATCCCTCCCTGCCTTTCTTAAGCTTCCTACACAACTGCATTTCTCTTTGATGTGTTTCCTATGAAATAGCAATACGGTAAAAATACTTTACAGACAGTACCTTTAATTATACTGTTCAATTGAGCTTGTAAAAAGAAACAGAATATCCTGCTATATGGTCATAAAGTAATTACCCAAAGCAAAACACACAGGCAACCTTATTACCTTCATTTACTTACATACGCCCCCACCTCATTAACCTTTTATTCTTTCTTGCCAGTCTACCACTTTACGCCTCCATCGGATTTGTACTATCCCCCAGCAACTGACTGCTTCTGTCTGAGCCATCTCTTGCTAATAGTAGAAATTAAACAAATGTCACGTGGAGATCCAGTTGTCACTACCTATCTGAAATAACAAGTTCTCTGCTTCTTCTATAGAAAAAGCAACTAATGAAAACAGAAGTACGAACAATACTTGAAGTGATATTAAAAATGAAGACTGTGAGAGTCATAAATAACTCTATCTGATGACTCACAGCCTCCACACAAGAAATCAAAAGGGACAGTTTTTCCCCCAACATTAAGTTATTCATTAACTATATGGGTTTCTGTTATTACGGTATTATAAAAAATAAAAAAAATAAGGATTCTTTAATGTATTCTTTAATTTGCGAAATATTGGAAGTTGGAAAAAAGCAGTTTAAAGCTGGCCATAACTATTAGATGTATGTTTGCTGCTGATTTCAGACAATCATCTACTGTTAGGGGATGTCGGGGAGAGAAGGGACATGTTGGGTTCTGTTACTCTTGGGGACATAAGATGCCCGCTTAAGGAGCCTGATAGTAGGTCTTTTGCCCTCTTCCATTCAGAATCTGAGAATGCATGTGCACGGGCGGACTAGAAGAGATAGCTGTCAGCCAAAAAAGCGCGTGGACAGTTATCTAATGTGAATGGCCGGCTATAGTATTATATTGTACCAATATAAAAAGAAAGGACTGTAACCCTTAAAGGGGTTGTCTCATCTCATAAAGTGATACTTATGTTGTTTCATACTCTAATACAAGTAACTTACAAATATAGTCTATGTTACCATCTGAACCACTCGTTTCTAGGGGATTCGGCCACCATTGCAATCCTTCAGTGGTGGTCGCGCTTGCGATCTGAAAGTAAGGCAGCCTTTCTGGTGGCCGGGATTGTGGGTGCGAGCATGCATAGTCTCTTGTGCATGCGCATGCCACCTTGTATTGCCCTATCAGAAGCTCACCTCGTCGGCCACATTGTATGCACTATGGATTTTTGTACAGAAAGAGCGCTAGGGCATGTACCTTGAAGCTACTCGATACAGATATGAACAGGGCAGCAGAGAATACATTTTCATAGTCTTAGCGCTTGCAATAATAGCCAAGGACCTGTAATACACATCGCTACTGCTAGCTGTAATCTTTATACTTGGCAGAGATCGCATTATTATTATTATAATACACATGTTGTATATACAGACAGCAGGTATATACTCTGTCACATGACAGATACTGTATATACTCTGTAGTACAATATATATGTTGTATAAACCTGCAGCCAGCATATACAACATATACTGTACTGTAGAGTATATGCTGTATCTATTTATGACAGAGTATATACAAAATATACACTGTGATGCCGCGTATATTTGCATATATTTAGCATGACACACATAGTGAAGTTGGCACAGACCTGCAGTCTATGTAAAAAATGAGGCTAGACAACATACCAACATACCATTGGTTGATATGGAAAACGCTTGCTGAGCCAAAGCTGCTAATGATCAGATATACTTGCATCCTCAGGAGCGCTCACACAGAGGCAAGGGGTAAGATTACATTATACCAGCACCTCTTGCCTGTGCCATCAATCAAAGAAAGAGGCACCCCCCCAAATGCCCTGCATAGGCGCCTTGAGACTGGAGGGGGAAGGATGAAATCCATAGGTGAGACAACCCCTTCAACATTATCTTATACTGAAGACCCAAAGTAACAGACCAACATTCATGTATATACCCACAGTTACAATATAATAAAAACTTACATAAATACAAATTGAACACACAAAAAAGGATAAAAATATAGGCCAATACATAACATTAAGCAGAAAAAGCTCTGAGTTTATTTACAATCCAGTGCCCTGACCCTGCCCCAGCAGCATCTGAATGGCAGCAATGAGGGAACCGTGGAGGTATGGCTTATTTTATGTTTTAAAGGGGTTCTTTAGGCTCTCCTATATTGATGACCTATCCTCAGGATAGGTCATCAATATCAGATGAGCAGGGATCCAACACCTGGCACCTCCGCCGATCAGCGGTATGAGGAGACGGCGCGCAGAGTGTTACAGTTGTGTTCAAAATGATTCAACCCCCACTGAAATGGAGTGTTTTGGCCAGTTTGACATTGATTTTGATCATTTCAGTCATCTTGTTTACAATTAAATCAAAGAGACACTTGTAAGTCAGACAAATATAACATAACATTTATAATGAAATAACCACAAATGTCTTTTCTGTGCTCACATCATTATCAGTTTTATTCAACCCCCAAGTGACATTCAATCTTAGTACTTAGTACAACATCCTTTTCCAGTTATAACAGCTTTTAAACGTGAAGCATAGCTGGACACAAGTGTCTTGCAGCGATCTACGGGTATCTTCGCCCATTCTTCATGGGCAAAAGCCTCCAGTTCAGTCACATTCTTAGGCTTGCGCGCTGCAACTGCTTTCTTTAAGTCCCACCAGAGGTTCTCAATCGGATTTAAGTCTGGTGACTGCGATGGCCACTTCAAAATGTTCCAGCCTTTAATCTGCAACCATGCTCTAGTGGACTTGGAGGTATGCTTGGGATCATTGTCCTGTTGAAAGGTCCAACGCCTCCCAAGCCTCAGGTTTGTGACGGACTGCATCACATTTTCATCCAATATCTCCTGGTACTGAAGAGAATTCATGGTACCTTGCACACGCTGAAGCTTCCCTGTACCTGTAGAAGCAAAACAGCCCCGAAGCATGATTGACCCCCCGCCATGCTTCACAGTAGGCAAGGTGTTCTTTTCTTCATAGGCCTTGTTCTTCCTCCTCCAAACATAGCGTTGATCCATGGGCCCAAACAGTTCTAATTTTGTTTCATCAGTCCACAGAACACTATGCCAAAACTTTTGTGGTTTGTCCACATGACTTTTGGCATACTGCAGTCGACTCTTCTTATTCTTTGGAGACAGCAAGGGGGTGCGCCTGAGAGTTCTGGCATGGAGGCCTTCATTACGCAGTGTGCGCCTTATTGTCTGAGCTGAAACTTCAGTACCCGCATCTGACAAATCTTTTTTCAGTTCCTCAGAAGTCACACGGGGACTTTTCTCCACTTTGCGCTTCAGGTAGCGCACAGCAGTCGAAGTCAGCATCTTCTTTCTGCCACGACCAGGTAGCGTTTCAACAGTGCCCTTTGCCTTGAATTTGCGAATGATGCTTTCTATGGCGTCTCTTGGTATGTTTAACATCTTTGCAATCTTCTTATAGCCATTGCCCTTCCTGTGAAGAGAAATCACCTCTTCTCTTGTCTTACTGGACCATTCTCTTGACTTCACCATGTCTGTAAACACACCAGTAAATGTCTAGAAGGAGCTGAGTATTACAGTCATTTTACATCTGCCTAATTGGTGCTTATTATGCTTGATTGCTGCTCCTTGACATCCAGAGGTGTTTTCAATACCGGATCGAAAACACTTGAATGAACCTCTGTTCTTAAGAGTGGTAGTCTTTAAGGGGTTGAATAATTGTCAATGAAGAAATCACAAAAAAAACATTTAATACTGTATTACAAAAACAATTGATGTCATTTTAGTTGCATTTGGTTCTTTAAAAAGTCCTTGTAAGATTTCATTCTGAACACAATTACAAATGTACACTAAATTCCCTAAAACCCTTTACAGCATTGGGGGTTGAATAATTTTGAACACAACTGTACATGTTGCCTTGCTTCTCTCTTCTTGCTCACCACTGCTGTCTATGGCATCAACATAAGAAAGCCCAGAGAACCCCTTTAAAGCAGTTCTGACTCCACTTCAAACTATTTCCCTTAAAAATCCCTTTAAAAGAAAATATGTCACCATAAAATGCAGTGCAATCTGCAGGCAGAGAGCAGGAGGACCTGAAACGATTGTTATATAGTTTTGTAAAGATTCTGAAAAGCTTGCAATTTATACATTTAAATCTCTGCGTTTTCTTACTTCAGTTGTACACAGGCAGGGGTTATCGTTGATAGAATTTTCTGTTAAATGTATACATCCATAGCTGTTAGTCACTGATAGCTGTACACAGGGGAGGTGTTATCAGTGACTGATAGCATTCTCTGTGTAAGGCTACATGCACACGACCGTTGCCTGCCTCCGTGTCCGCTCCTCCTGCAAATTTTGCGTCCGTCAAAAAAAACGGATGACGGACCGTTTTTTTTGACGGATCCGATTTTTATGGCAGATCCATTGTAAAAATGCCTATCCATGTCCGCAAACGTGAAAAAAATAGGACATGCACTATTTTTTTGACGGAATGAAAACACGGATCACGGATGCGGAATAAAAACGGTTGACCATCCGCATTTTTTGACGGACCCATTGAAATGAATGGGGAAGCATCCTATCTGTGAAAAAAAACGGAACGGACGCGGAAACAAACAACGGTCGTGTGCATGGGGCCTAAGTGTGTATACATAGATAGCTGTCGGTTACTGATAGCTGTACACAGGGAGGTGTTATCAGTGATTGATAGTATTCTCTGTGTAAGTGTGTATATATAGATAGCTGTCAGTCACTGATAGCTGTACACAGGGGAGGTGTTATCAGTGACTGATAGCATTCCCTGTGTAAGTATGTATACATAGATAACTATCAGTCACTGATAGCTGTACCTGGGGGAGGTGTTATCAGTGACTGATAGCGTTCTCTGTGTAAGTGTGTATACAGATAGCTGTCAGTCACTGATAGCTGTACACAGGAGAGGTGTTATCAGTGAATGATAGCTATCTATGTATACATACTTACACAGGGAATGCTATCAGTCACTGATAACTGTAAACGGGTATGTTATCAGTGATTTATGGCATTTTCTGTGTAAGTATGTATACATAGATAACTATCAGTCACTGATAGCTGTACATGGGGGGTGTTATCAGTGACTGATAGCGTTCTCTGTGTGTGTATACATAGATATCTGTCAGTCACTGATAGCTGTACATAGGGAGGTACTGTCGGTGATTAATAGCATTCTCTATGCAAGTGTGTATACGGATAGCTGTCAGTCACTGATAGCTGTACATGGGGAGGTGTTATCAGTGACTGATAGTATTCTCTGTGTAAGTGTGTATACATAGATAGCTGTCAGTCACTGATAGCTGTACACAGGAGAGGTGTTATCAGTGATTGATAGTATTCTCTGTGTAAGTGTGTATACATAGATAGCTGTCAGTCACTGATAGCTGTACACAGGTGAGGTGTTATCAGTGATAGTATTCTCTGTGTAAGTGTGTATACGTAGATAGCTGTCAGTCACTGATAGCTGTACATGGGGAGGTGTTATCAGTGACTGATAGCATTCTCCATGTAAGTGTGTATACATAGATAGCTGTCAGTCACTGATAGCTGTACACAGGTAGGTGTTATTAATGATTGATAACATTCTCTGTGTAAGTGTGTATACATAGATAGCTGTCAGTCACTGATAGCTGTACACATCGGAGGTCTTATCAGTAACTGAGAGTCTCTGTGTAAGTGTGTATATATAGATGGATGTCAGTCACTGATAGCTGTACACAGGGGATGTTATCAGTGACTGAGCATTTTCTGTGTAAGTGTGTATACATAGATAGCTGTCAGTCACTGTTAGCTGTACACAGGGGAGGTGTTATCAGTGATTGATAATATTCTTGTATAAGTGTGTATACAGAGATAGTTGTCAGTCACCGCATTTACACAGACGAGCAGCAGATCTTCTGGAAGGAATTGATCCTTCCCGTCAGTCAGCTGCTCGCTCAGTGGAGGTGAAGTCTCCACTGTTGGGAATGAGCTTTCACAGAAAGGTTTGTTCCTGATAATCTGCCCGATGATTGTACCGTGTAAATCCTTTACTGAGAGGCAATGGTAATTTCCACAATTAGTAGTACACTTCACCTCGATTAACTTTTCTATAATAAAGGGTACCGATCAAACACATAATGATACTTATAATACAAAATTATATTAATGAAATGATCCCACAATTAAATTAAATCAACCGGTTTGAGATTACCATGCAATCATTTCATTTATCCTAAGACAAGTGACACTAGGGGTACCAGACAGCCACTTACCCACTACTTATATAAAAAACATTTTAAGTTGACACAGGGCTAATTCTTTTAAAGTAGGTTGCCTCAAAAATGTAATTATGCTTAATATCATTCCTGGATGTGGTAAATGAGCTAATATAAATTCTTTATGAATCTATAAGAACAACGGTACAGAACATGACATTGTAGAAGTTAACAATAAATAAAGGCTGTGGACATTTCAATAAAGTTTTTTGACAACTCGGAGACAAATCAGTTTACTCAATCACTGTTACGGTATGTTGATTACAGGAAGTACCACAAAGGGATTTGTGTGTTTTTTTTTAACATAATGTGAACCTTGTCAATCAGGGAAAAATGGAGTTGAGAGTGATGGGCCACCAGGAGCAAAGGACCACCTTTACCCTAAGTTCACACCTGAGCGTTTTACAGCGCGTTCAAACGCGCTGTAAAACGCTCAACACATGAAAACCAATGCTTTCCTATGGCCCTGGTTCTCTCTTGAGCGTTTTACAGCGCGTTTGAACGCGCTGTAAAACGCCCGACGCATAAACAAGTACTTGAGCTTTTTTTGGGGCGTTTGTCGCGCGTTTTGTGATTGACACCACAGTAGTCAATCACCAGAACGCGCGTACGAACGCGCGTTTCCTATTTGCAAAAACGCGCTGAAATACGCGCGACAAAAACCCAGGGCAACTGTTGTGCGATCAATGGATTCTTTGTATTGCGAAACACAACACGTTTAGATATGATTCTCCTTCTTCAAGTTGATTTAAACTTGAAGAAGGAGAATTATATCTCCGAAACGCATTGTGTTTCGCAATAAAAGAAATCCATTGATCGCACGACAGTTGATGTGGTCCTTTGCACCTGGTGGCCCATCATTCTCAACTCTACTTATCTCCTTGGAAGACTGGGCACCTGTCCTTGAAGTTCGTGTGACTGCGGATGCATCCCATGCAACCTTTGCAATCCAGATACGCTTACATTAGAGTTGTGCCTAATCGAGCACAACCTATACAGCCTACAACCTTTACCTCCAATTTACGGGGGTCTGACGATACATAGTGCTGATGTACTCACCCTATGGTGCGCTGCTTAGTTCTGTTTGAACCTTAACAGATGCTCCCTGCCTTCTGTTTGGAATCAGGGAAAAATGGGCATTAATGGGATTGTCCAAATTATTTTAAAATGTGCCCCATGCCTGTATTTAAAATGTGCCCCATGCCTGTAAATGCTATGAAATAATAAATCATCCTGTAATCACCTATTTCTCCCAAGTCATACCCAGCTTCGCAGCTCCAGTCCTCCTCCCAATGTCTGTATACAAGGCTGAGGCCAGTGCAGTGGTCACATGTCGTACATCTCTATGTCACCACTGCAGCCTTGTACGATATACAAATGCTGGGAGCAAGATGGGAACTGTGGCACTGAGATTTTCTGGTACGGGTCACATTTTGAAATAACTCACTTCTAACCACTTCTGCACTTACATCATACACTGTAAAAAAACAAATGGTATTCCCTTGCAGCATGTTTGTTCACACTCATGATTTCCAGTTTACAATATCTATTGCATGCTCTGGAAAATATATGGATGTATTCTCTTTTGAATGGCTTCGTTCTCTCCCACTGGCATGTCACTTTCAGAATAGAAATAGTGCAATAAAATAATAAATCAAAAATGGCCTTATAGAAGTATAGAATGTAGAACACATACCTTTGGGATATTCAGCCAGAACATTACGGGTTAAACAGACCTTTCCAATGACGTCATCACGGCTTCAAGGAAAGAGAAAAAAGTCATTTGTTTGAGGCTGAACTCCAGTAAACTCCTCTCTGTTATCAGCAAGCTGCTCTATTTTCATTTAGGAAGTGGACGCTAGAACTCTAGGCCTCTTCCATGTGACAAAGGGCATCATAACTAATCTGTTGAGCTATTTCATTCCATCATCTACTTATGTTGACTTTTCTTGGAGAAAAGAATAATGAAGAAAAGATTAATAGTTATTAAAGGGGTTGTCCCATGAAAAATATTCTACAGTTTTCAAACCAGCACCTGGATCTGAATACTTTTGTAATTGCATGTAATTAAAAAAATCTATCATAGCTACTGTAGTACTGAGTTATTCAATTAAATCTATCTGTGTAGTGCCACTTAATTTCTTTTTTCTTTGTCCTGCTCACTGAAATGGCCGCACATGCTCAGTTTAATCTTTCAACTGCCTCCTGAGCTGTGATAGGGAGAGCTGAGACACGCCCCCTGAGCTGCATCAGAAAAGACACTCCCCTTGAGCTGTCAGCTTGATATAAATCTGGCAGAGCAATGAATGGGAAGATCTCTGGATCCATGTGAGGTACAGGGCTGGTTCTAACTTTGTTAGAAAGGCATTGTCATGTACTATATGAATTTAATTTCATTTTTACCTATTTGTGGGATAACCCCTTTAATGTATACAGATGTTAGACTGAAAGAGATCTCTATTGGGAAGTCTAGAACAAGACAATAACAAAATGTTTCCTAAATTCCTTTATCAACCCATCCTCTTAAAGGGGGTTTCCTCTTGGATACTGATGATGTGTCTTTAGGATATGTTATCAATATCAGATCAATGGTGGACCAACCCCCTCATTGATCAGTAGTTTTCAGCAGCTGCCTGCACATGATACTATACAGTGGATGGAGCAAACAGCAGAAGTCTCTGTCTATTGTGTTGTGACCATGCCAGGGTATTGCAACTCAGATCCTAAATGGAGCCTTCTGCTTCTGGTTCCATCCACTGGATAGTTTCTGGTGCTGGTGGCTGCCTGAAACAGCTGACTGGTGGGGGTGACGGGTGTTCAACCCTTACTGGTCTGATTTTGATTACCTATCCTGGGGATAAGCCATCAATATCTAAGTCCTGGAAAATCCCTTTGGAGCAATGATAAAGGATTAAGAAAACATTGCTTTTTCCTTCCTCCCATATGGGCAGGTGTCGATCTGTAGCTAGAAGAAAGCAGACATGTTTTTCTAATCTTGTATAATCACTTTACTCTAACCACATTCCTAAATTTGAAGAAGAACAAAAGTAGAAAAAAGGGAAACCAATCCTTCGGCGCTGGCAGCGTACAGATGAGTCTTCAGGGTAAGTATAAATGTTTTTTTATTTTCAGTCAACGCATTTCAAGGGCGAACTGCCCCCTTCATCAGGGCAATTACAAGTTAAGGAATACATTACACAATATGCAATTTAAAACCAACTTTTGGCACGCTGGCCGGGGGAAAGAGAGAGAGAGGGAAGATCGGGGGGCAAGGATCTCGGCGTGTTTAGCATGATTGACTTCAGTACCGGTATTTTATTTTGGTAAGTCAATGTTTCTCATATGCACATACACCCATACCGGGCTGTCAACTGCCAGTTGTTCAGCGCTGACAAACTTAAATTGTAAGATGGATCCTGCTAATGGCTTTATGCCGTGCAGGCTAGCGTTCTTAGTGTAGCACCACGGTGCTCTTGTTCTAGCTTAGCTACATAAACTCAATATACATATGTGTAACAGTATCTTGTTTATTTGAGTCATTTAAAGATGATACATAATTACATAATTACTGGGTATGACATCTCCTAATCCTAATATGCCATACTTTCAACCCTTCAGGCTGAGATTTATATGCCGCGCTGTCAGCTAGTCAAGGCCGGCTTTCTATGTGCGCTCCCTGCCTTCGCATATCGGGCTGTCAGCTATCAGTTGTACAGCGCTGACCCGCTTCTGTGTTTAGGGAAGACATCAAGGATTGACGTGGATGATATTTGTGAGGGCATATAATGTACATATATAGACCGCAAGATATATCACACAATCTCTTTTTTGACTTCTTGAAGAGTGTATATGTGGCTATCTCTGGTGGAGGGGAAAGCACCACAGATCTTATAGAGAATTGGGCAATAAGGGAGGCTCTTAAAATAATCTAAATTATATTACAATAACGTCTGCTCATTTGGTTTAAAGATGTATATTTACCACAGTATATAGTGGGAGCTAAAAAACAACATAGAGATAACTAGGGGTACGAATTATAGGAACAATATACACATAGATATATAGATGCGTATATGTTAGCGTACATGTATAGATGTGTACATACGTACATTCATGCATATCTATGTGTATATATATATATATATATATATATATATATACAGGGTCATTAGAGAGCAGGGTCATTATAAAAGGTTATTAAATGAAAAATACACACACGCATGTATATATATATTTATAAAGATACACAAATATAAATATGTATACACATATACATACATACAATCCACTTAAAAATTAAGATCAAGCAACATTTTTTTAATTTTTTGTTATTAGGCATCTGTTGCAGTTGGTATTTGTGCTTTTGTTATAGTTATTACCGTATCTTTTGCCCCTGCGTCTTATCAAGTGAATTCTAATAAGCACTTCCATTATAGATGCGCTCATTACTACCCGAGGACCAGGAAGCAGTGAAGGCTCTGTGCTCACTGCTTTCTGGTCCTCTGCAGTCGGCTGTGCGTGCCAGTTCACAGCACAGCTGGAGGAAGGATAAACACAGAGCGCGGGCGGTAAGGAGCGGTGGCGTCCGGAAGCAGGAGAGGTAAGTGGTTTATTTATTTTATCTGGCATGAGGCTGGGGATAGGGGCTGATGAGAGGCATAAGGGCTGATTATGGGGGCTGATGAGAGGCACAATGGCTGATTATGGGGGCTGATGAGAGGCACAATGGCTGATTATGGGGGCTGGTGA
Source organism: Bufotes viridis (assembly GCA_033119425.1). Classification (NCBI taxonomy): domain Eukaryota; kingdom Metazoa; phylum Chordata; class Amphibia; order Anura; family Bufonidae; genus Bufotes; species Bufotes viridis. The sequence continues at coordinate 280,361,029 of CM065591.1, read as the reverse complement.
GAGGCATAAGGGCTCATTATGGGGGCTGATGAGAGGCATAAGGGCTCATTATGAGGGCTGATGAGAGGCATAAGGGCTGATTATGGGGGCTGATGAGAGGCATAAGGGCTAATTATGGGGGCTGATGAGAGGCATAAGGGCTAATTATGGGGGCTGATGAGAGGCAAAAGGGCTAATACTGGGGGCTGATGAGAGGCATAAGGGCTAATAATGGGGGCTGATGAGAGGCATAAGGGCTGATAATGAGGGTTGATGAGAGGCATAATAGGTGATAAGGAGGGCTGATCAGAGGCATAGGGGGTCATTATGGGGGCTGATGAGAGGCATAAGGGCTCATTATGGGGGCTGATGAGAGGCATAAGGGCTGATAATGAGGGCTGATGAGAGGCATAAGGGCTGATATGGGGGCTGATGAGAAGCATAAGGGCAGATTATGGGGGCTGATGAGAGGCATAAGGGCTGATTATGGGGGCTGATGAGAGGCAAAAGGGCTAATAATGGGGGCTGATGAGAGGCAAAAGGGCTAATAATGGGGGCTGATGAGAGGCATAAGGGCTGATAATGAGGGATGATGAGAGGCATAATAGGTGATAATGGGGGCTGATCAGAGGCATAAGGGCTCATTATTGGGGCTGATGAGAAGCATAAAGGCTCATTATGGGGGCTGATCAGAGGCATAAGGGCTCATTATGGGGGCTGATGAGAGGCATAAGGGCTGATAATGAGGGCTGATGAGAGGCATAAGGGCTGATAATGAGGGCTGATGAGAGGCATAAGGGCTGATATGGGGCTTATGAAAGGCATAGGGGCTGATGAGAAGCATAAAGGCAGATTATGGGGGCTGATGAGAGGTATAAGGGCTGATATGGGGGCTGATGAGAGGCATGGGGCTCTTATCTGAAATCTGATTGGGGGTCATTTACATTGGGGTCTGAGCTGAGGTCTTATTAACAGTGAGAGTCTGATTGGTGGTCTGACCTGAGGTGTAATGAAAAATATTTTTTTCTTATTGTCATCCTCTAAAAGCTAGGTGCATCCTATGTGCCAAATGCGTCTTATACGGTGAAAAATAACTTACTATTTTTGGGGGGTACTTCGATATATGTTTCTTTTGTTGAACCATGTTGTTTAGGTTTGCTGGGGGCTAGAATATTCTTGATGGTAGGGGCACGTCTATACGTGATCTTTGGGACGCAAGAGATGTTTAGCTAGATAAGGGTCCTGTAATAGAATACACCAATGCTTCTCCAAGCGTTTTGTATATACCTATTGGATGGATTATATTGGGTAATGAAACACACCTCATTTATTGTATGATTTGTTTTCGCGGTGGTTGCTAAACATTCTTATTGTTAAAATAAACTGCCCTTTGTTATGGTGTTTTTTATAATTTTTTTCAGGTAGTCTTTATCCTTGAATCTTTTTTCTAAGATCCTTGTTTGTAGTTTAAAGTCTTCATTGTTGGTACAGTTTTGTCTAATTCTTTTACATTGACTATAGGGTAAATTCGCCCATAAATAGGTTCGCAAAGGCTGGCGCTACCCGTGTCCCCATGGCGGTCCCTTTACATTGAGGGTATACTGTATTATTATATATGAAATAATTGTTCTCGGGGATAAACCGTAGACTCTCGAGAAGGAATTTTATTTGGGGGGTTTTAATGTGGAGTCATTTTCTAGGACTGTTTTTACACACTCTATTCCAAGATCGTGTTGTATATTGGATAAGAGGAATGTAACGTCCATTGTTAGTAAGGCATAGCTAGGGAGAGTTTTCACATAAGGTTGTAAATAAAGATCTATATATTGTGACAAATTACTAGTAGCACATTTTGTGTTAGATACAATGGGTCTACCTGGAGGATTTTTCATATCCTTATGGATTTTAGGTAGGTGGTAGAAGTACGGGGTACATGGGGACTTTGGGAGTAGGAAATTTCATCCATTCTTATTAATGTTTTGTTTTTCATAGGCATTTTCTATAAGATAGCATAGTTTTTTTGTTACTTCTGGGAATGGATCATGTGTGATTTGTTCGTAATATGTTTTATCTCTAGAATGTTTTGGGCCTACCTTTCATAATCCATATAGTTCTGAATGACCACACCCTCTCCCTTATCTGCTGGGTGGATAATTAGTTCCTTGCTATTTTTTAGGGCATTGGATAATAGATCGAAGAATGTTGGTATACAGTGTCCCTGACTCTGTATGGGGAAAAAAATTGATTTGGGACGGACATCTATGTGTTTAAAGGTGTCACTATTTCTCCTTTCTGATTCTCCCTTGTTTTTAATGATATTTTCTCCTTTCCCATTTGTTTCATTTTGTTGGTCTAACTTATTTTTTCCCCAATGTCTAAATGTCTTTTTATTGTAAGATTGCATCTGAATTTCTGGATGTCTATGAATAGTTCAAGAGGGTTGACCTCTAGTCCTTTTTGTAATAAACATGTTTCGTGGGTTGACAACATATGAGTGGAGAGATTAGAGATTTGTACTGTGGATATTGTGTTGTTTGGAGTGGATTCATTTCTTTTTCATTTTATATAGTCCTTCCTTTTTTGGTGCTGTTCCCCTCTCCTTCCTCGTGTTCTAATTTTCTTTTTGTTGTTGAGAAATATTGGGTGATCTGTGCACTGGGTTTTGGAGGTTGCATTTTGTGACCTCTAAAAAAGGGGGAACAATAGGTGTTTCAGAGAGTGAAGCTTGGTTCACAAATGGTACAAGGGCATCTGTACCCGACTCAGTATTGTCGATGATTTTAATAATATGGTCATTAGTTTCTATTAGTACATTCCTAAATTTAAGTTCCATCAGGTTTCTATTGCTCTTTGGCGACCAAAACAGTCTATTGTATCATTTCCATTAAAAAAAAAAACATGATGGGTTAAAAAGATCCATCAGAATCCACAGATATCTGTTGCACAATGGATCCATCATGGCTCCAATAAGGAAAGCCAAGGCGCCAATGTGAACACACCCTTTTTGTTTTTTGTTAAAGATAATATAGGATAATACAATCCGTTTCATGCCATTAATTCATACATAATTATTACTACTACTACTCGTAGTGCTGAGCTGAATAACACTAGTTCAATGCACGAATGCACCAAGCTACTTCATTATCTACACATCTGCAGCTTGTAAGAATATTCATTTTGCAGCTTTGGTTTTTGCTGCAAAAATGTCATTTCATCTGTCACTATATATAAGTAGAGGGATGTGTCATTTCTATGTTTAGCAGCTGTGTAAGGGGTGGCACAAACTCAACCAGGAATTTAGCAATTGTCCGCTTTAAAATTAAAAATCTTATCTTTAAAGAATATGTAAAAGAAATATCCGAGGGAGCACTTATGCCTTTCAAACCTCTAGTCTAGGTTCTAGATTTCTGGAACTCTGCTTTTATTTTTTGCAAGCATTAGTGACCAAGGTCAAGAAGGCGTCTCTCCTTGAACTGTAAGAACCTGTGGGTCAGGACTGTATGGACAGCCAATGGTCTGAAATTCTCCCTTCTTGTTTATCATTTACAGAAAAGTGAGATCCTCTGAGAAATTACTTCACTGGTAGTTTTCATCCTTGCTGCAAGGATAATGAACCTCATTACATGCTCTAAGATTCTGATTGCCAATCAATGACAATCTCCCAGTGGAAGGAGATGTGTAATACTCTCTAATGTATTGCATGGTAACAATGTATTGTTCCCTTTGCTTCCCAACAAACATTTTTCCCAATGACCTTTTACTGTCGTGGTTAAGATCTGTTATTTGAAATTTGTGATTACAACCATTAAGTTTCAGATTTTTCCCTATAATATGTACAATACATCTACAACAAAAGTTGGATTCACATACTATGCTTACTCCACCATTTCCACTTGTTTAGTACATATTACTAATGGGAGTTTAAAAAAAACGCATAAAACTTAGATACAAACACATTCATGCAATACTTGAGGCATCCATATTTGCAAAGCTATCACGTTCTGTGTTGTTAAAATGTGTGTGCTTCTTTTTTTATATACCCCTGTGAATAGCCCCACTGATTAAATGTTCATCAAAATCAGACCAGTGGGGGTCCAACTCCTGGCACTCCTACTGATCAGTTGTTAGAAGGGGCTGCAGAACTCAGGAGAGTGCTTAAGTATCTTCCTTCACGTCACGTCCATCAACCTATTCCCATTCAATTGAACGAGACTGAGCTGCAATGCCAAGCACAGCCATTATTTATACATTAAAGAGGCTACAGCTATTGTACACAAATTACCTGAGTGCATCTTCATCCATAACATAGAATGATACTGAATGGAAGTTAGGTGGCAAGTGGACCTTGTACTCTTCTCCCCAAAATGGTGATAGGGTTTTCCAAACAGTTGCTGTCCTAATAAAAATAAAAATAGCTCATTTAGAATAAGCCACATGTGTAAATCACTTGTGCTTCAAAAATAAGAGGAATATATGTGTACTCATTAGAAGTAGTTTTTCATTTGTGGAATTGTGGTTCGAATATCAGAAAAACAATAATACTAACATATTCCAGCTAAAAAAAAACACATCTGGGTTGCAGTCATGTAACCTGCTGTGACATCACAAGTAGGTTTCCATCAGGTAAGCTGCTGTGACATCACAAGTAGGTTTCCATCAGGTAAGCTGCTGTGAAATCACAAGTAGGTTTCCATCAGGTAAGCTGCTGTGACATCACAACTGGGTTGCAGTCATGTAACCTGCTGTGACATCACAAGTGGGTTTCCATCAGATAAGCTGATATGACATCATCAAATGATTTGCTGTGACATCACAAATGGGTTTTAGTCAGGTAAGTTGCTGTGACATCACAAGTGGTTTTCCATCAGATAAGCTGATATGACATCATCAGATGATTTGCTGTGACATCACAAATGGGTTTTAGTCAGGTAAGCTGCTGTGACATCACAAGTGGGTTTCCATCAGGTAACATGCTGTGACATCACATCTGGGTTGCAGTCATGTGAGCTGCTGTGACATCACAGATGGGTTTCCATCAGGTAAGCTCCTGTGACATCACAAACGAGTTTCCATCAGGTAAGCTGCTGTGACATCACATCTGGGTTGCAGTCATGTGAGCTGCTGTGACATCACAGGTGGGTTTCCATCAGGTAAGCTGCTGTGACATCACAAGTGGGTTTCCATCAGGTAAGCTTCTGTGACATCACAAGTGGGTTACCATCAGGTAAGCTCCTGTGACATCACAAACGGGTTTCCATCAGGTAAGCTCCTGTGACATCACATCTGGGTTGCAGTCATGTGAGCTGCTGTGACATCACAGGTGGGTTTCCATCAGGTAAGCTGCTGTGACATCACAAGTGGGTTTCCATCAGGTAAGCTTCTGTGACATCACAAGTGGGTTGCAGTCAGGTAAGCTGCTGTGACATCACAAATGGGTTTTAGTCAGGTAAGCTGCTGTGACATCACAAGTGGGTTTCCATCAGGTAAGCTGCTGTGACATCACAAGTGGGTTGCAGTCATGTAAGCTGATGTGACATCACAAGTGGGTTCCAGTTAGGTGAACCGCTGTGACATCACAAGTGGGTTGCAGTCATGTAAACCGCTGTGACATCACAAGTGGGTTTCAGTCAGGTAAGTTGGTGTAAAATCACAAGTGTTTTTAGTCAGCTGAACTGCTATAACACCACAAGAGGCTGGGGTCGTAAGTGATTTGCACATTTCAGAGCTGTCAAGAGGAACCTGAGAAACGTTAAAATTAGAGTAGCGGGGGAATCGGTACTGCATTACTTCTTTTATTATTATAAAGTATAATTAAAGAAGCACTCCAGGATTTTTTTTCTCTGCCTATATAATACAGTATAGGCAATTCTTAAATTAGGTCCTTGTGTATGCCTTGTGCATACCTGTTTTATTTGATGGCCATTGATTCAGCCATCTTGATTCATTCATCCTCTCAGATATGGTTTTCCTAATGAGTCCTACATTTCCCATCATGTCTGGCTTTGCAGAGACAAAGGGGGTGGAGTCTCAACACACCGCACTGCTCTGAGGGCAGCCATGATAGATCAGTGACACAGAACTTCTGTCCCCTCACACTGCAGGGTCTCCATGTTTCCCTATGTGATGCAGCTTGAACCTGTCTCTCTTCTCTTCCTGGTCATCTCTCTCTCCCCTGTCAACTCTTACATGCAGGAGGCAGGAAACCCTGGGAGACATCTTATAGAACTACACTGGAGAGTCGATACACACAGATAGTACAAACAGTCAGTCAGGAGGTTTACATAACTACAGCTAATCACTGTATACACTCACCTACTATATCTGCACTCCAGGTCCTTTAGATAGGGGAGAATATCTTCAACAGAATACAGTGATATACAGAGGAACATGGAGGGTAGGGAGGGGGAGGCCTGAGGTGAATAGTGATGTAGTTCACAGGAAGTCAGCCACACAGGAGAGGCTGAGTTCCTGTTTGCACATTACAGCAAGCTCTGGGCTGCTGGTCAGACTTCATATCACATGACCAAATTCCCATAATGAAACGGTTCAAAATGTATGGATGCAACCGAGTTAGGGTGGAATAAATTACACTGCTAGAATACTGGCATTGAGTTATATGAAAACATTAAAAACAACCCAATTGGTCAACCCAATAGTTTTCTATCAATTAGCAACATGTTCACTATGAAATGTACACTTATTTAAAAAAAATACAAAACTGTCGGAGACATCGATGAGCTGATCAGGATATCATGTATGACAAGCTCTGGGTTTTAAATGTTCGGCTAAGGCTATAGTGAACCTTTTTCTAGCACTGTGGATTTTTAACTATTAACGGCTATAGGCCACAAGACTGCATACAACTCCATGTATTTCTTTATACTACAGTAGTAGCTGGATAGCTAAAAATGAGTAGTCCTATAAAACGGTCTCAGGATAGTCTTCGCCTTAACAGGCAAGCACAATAAAGAGCAAGATGACATTTTTAGGTCTATTTTCTATTTTTTGTGAGCTGGGGGATTATAACAACTATATATAACTTTCTTGTCATGATCCTAATGGCACTCATATACAAACGGTTCCTGCTTTATTAATCCCAAATGGATACAAGCGGGGGAGTTTAAAGCACTTGTTATACTATGAACAATATATTTTTATAGCAAAAGCCAAATGTTAGGATTGGACGGCAGCCAGTAACTTTGTCTGGGGCATTTGGCAAATGTCAAATATGAAGTCGCATTCAATACATTTCTAAATACAAAAAAAGAAAAGCCAGAGGTAAAACTGGAAAAGGAGAAAACAAAGTGTTTTACCTGATAATTGTCTCATCATCAATCTTCACAATGCAGTATGGATCACTGCTGCCTGTTCTAAAAACATAAAGTAAAAAACAGTCATAAACTGGACCTGACAACATATGACAATACACAGAGCCGCTGCTCATCAATGACTCCATGTTATTATTCTGTATGTTCAACTGGTAATTGTCTATTTTATTAATTAGCCTTAGGACTAATTCACAGAAAGAGGCAGAGGAAAAAAACGGTAATTATGGCATCTTTTCTGAGTTTAGCTGTTTAACATGTCCGTGATGACAACCATGACAAGATGGTCAGTGCTTCATCCTTGAAGATGTCTATGAAAGATGTGTGTCTGTGTGTCCGTTTTTTGCCTCCATTTGTCACCCATATACCACGGACACTTAGCTGAAAATTAATGTCTAGAGCATATTCTAGTAACGATCTGTGAAAACTATAGATTAAACGTAGATGTGTTGTGTCCATCATAGAGCCATAAACTATAATGAGCGTGAAAGATCCGGAATCACGGACAAAAATAGGGCATGTCTCTGCAGTGTCACAAGAGACCCACAGTCCATAGAAAACCACTGATATGTGAATAAGCACATTGAAGTCAATGGATACATGTTTCACTGACGTGTGTATTTGACTTGGACTTCCCTTAGGCTGGGTTCAGACTTGAGCGTTTTACAGCGCGTTCCTACGCGCTGTAAAATGCTCAACAGGCGAAAACCCATGTTTCCCTATGGGCATGGTTCTCACCTGAGCGTTTTACAGCGCGAACGAACTCGCTGTAAAACGCCCTATGCCCAAAGAAGTACAGGAGCTTCTTTGGGGCGTATTGTTGCGCATAGGGATAGATATATAGCGCAAACGCGCGCACGACGCACGATTTTTACTTTCATTTACACGATGCGAAAATAAAAGTAAAGATAAAGCGTCGTACGCGCGAAGTGGGACGCGCAGGTGTGAACCCTGCCCTACAGTGAGCACCATGTGATATTTTACTGCAGGATAACTGAACACTTGCTTCAAGACTACCTCAAAGATTACAAATGATTGCTGGCCACCCTGCAGCCAGATACGGGGACCCTTTAAGAGCTTTTACAAAAACAATAACCTATTTGATTCAGCTATCCTGGCTATCATACACAGTGATCACTTCAGCTTTACATTGTGGAAACATTTCTCAGAATACACTGGAAAAGTGCCGCAAAATGCAAGAAGCACCATTATTTAGGTGTCACTGATTTTAAATACAAACATTTTGGAAGCCAAAATGAGTCAGTAAATGACAGGGACATTAACAAAAGTATCACTATTCATGTTAGCAGTATATAAAGGGCACACGTCATGTAAAGAAAATATAGAAATAACATGCTTATATCTATTGCTACAGTAAGGCTACTTTCACACTAGAGTTTTTTGCGGATCCGTCCATGGACCTGAAAAAATGCTTCCGCTACAATAATACAACATGCATGCAGGGCCGGTGCAAGGATTTTTGCCGCCCTAGGCAAAAGAAAAGTTTGCAGCCCCCCCCCCATGTGACATCACAATGCCCCACCCATATGATCTGCCATATTAAAGGGGTTCTGCAGTTTATTTAAACTGATCGGCAGGGGTCCCCCGCCAATCAGCTGTTTGAGAAGACAGCTGCGCTGGCAGTAGCACCTCAGCCTTCTCGCAGTGACGTCACGACTAGTATCATTGGCCTGGGTGGGGCTAAGCTTCATTCAAGTGAACAGAGCTTAACTCCGCCAAGGCCAGTGATACTAGTCGTGACGTCACTGCGCCTGCGGTAAACAGCGAGAGGGCCGAGGCACTACTGCATACATAGGATAGATCAGTTTAAATAAACTGCAGAACCCCTTTAACTAATGCCAGTTCTCTCCCCCCCCTTGTCATTCTCTCCCCCCTCTTGTCATTCTTCACTCCCCCCCTTGTCATTCTTCCTCCCCCCCCCTTGTCATTCTCTCCCCCCTCTTGTCATTCTCTCCCTCCTCTTGTCATTCTCTCCCCCGTCATTCTTCCACCCCCCCCTTGTTATTCTCTCCCCCTCTTGTCATTCTTCCTTCCCCCCCTCTTGTCATTCTCTCCCCCTCTTGTCATTCTTCACCCCCCTCCCCCCTACCTCTAGTGTAGCGCGGCCGAGCTCTTTATGGTCCAGGGGTACAGGAGCTTTAGTTTCCTGTACCCTGGCGGACTGACAGGAAGTGCACACTGTGTGCGCACTTCATGTCAGTCCGGCCGGGTACAGGAGACAGATGCTCCTGTACCCGTGGACCATAAAGAGCTCGGCCGCGCTACAATGGAGTGACAGGAGGGAGCGCTGAGCGCTTCCCTCCTGTCAGCTCCTCTCCTCTTGCTGCGCCCGGGCGGTGCGCCCTCATGGACGCGCCAGCCCGGACAGTGCTGCAGCCGTCTGAGGCTCAATTCAGAGCGCTTGGGCGGCTGCAGCATGAGGCGGAGCCGGCGCTCCTAGCAGCGCACCTTGCCAAGGGGCGCTCTACGCGGCGGCCTACTCCGCTTATAGGACGCGCCGGCCCTGCATGCATGAACGGATCCGGTTGTATTATGTCTTCTATAGCCATAACGGATCCGTCTTGAACACCACTGAAAGTCAATGGGGGAAGGATCATTTTTCTATTGTGTCAGATTGTGTCAGAGAGAACGGATCCGTCCCCATTGACTTAGATTGTGTGCCAGGATCCGTTTGGCTCCGCTTCATCAAGAACGACAGATTAACGCTGCAGGCAGTGTTTTGGTGTCCACCTCCAGAATGGAGACTGAACGGAGGCAAACTGAAGCATTCTGAGCGGATCCTTTTCCATCAGAATACATTAGGGCAAAACTGATCCGTTTTGGACCGCTTCTGACAGCCCTGAACGGATCTCACAAACGGAAAGCCAAAATGCTAGTAAAAGTAGCCTAACTTGTAATACATAACTACAGTAGTCTACAACCTTCTGTCTGGAGCAAGGAAGGTAGAGGCCGGCATGTGACCTATGTTATGGCAGGCCTATAAGGAAACCAGGACAGTATGGACATAAACGATAGATTGATGGGGGCTTCAATGTGCTTAGTTAGCTGTTTCTATGATTCACAGTCTATAACAGAGTGTGTACACACATTAATGGTCAATTCTCCAGTTCTCATTTCCCCTGATGAAAACACCATTCCTGGGAATAGTGGGGATCCCAGTAGTCAGCCCCCTTAATGAAACAAATAGCATATCCTATTAAAGGGAACCGGTCACCATGAAAATGCAGTGTGATCTTCAGCAAGCATGTTATAGAAGAGGAGGACCTGAGTAAATTGGTATATAGTTTTTGGCAAAAGATTCCCCAAGTACATGACCATATTTTCGGTCCACATCCACGTTTTTTTCTGATCGTATGCGGACCTATCCATTTCAATGGGGTCGCAAAAGATGTGGACAGCACACCTATCCATAAAAAAATAAAATAATAGAAGATGTCCTATTCTTGTCTATTTTATAGACAAGAATAGGCATTTGCAACATATTGCGGAACCTGCAGAAGGGGAAAATGCGCGGGCACATGGCTGTTATCTGTGTTTTGCGGACAGCAAAACGGATACAATCATGTGCATGAGGCTTCACTTTTATTTCAGTCACTTAAATTCCTGCTGATTCTGGACTTTAAATGCAAGCAGGCAGTCCTATCAGTGACTGACAGCCTTCCCCTTATGACTGTGTACAGACAGATAGCTGTCAATCACTGATAGGACCGCCTCCTTGCATTTAAAGCCCAGAATGAGCAGGAATTTAAATGAATGAAAAACGATATATGAATCTGCTCAGCTCCTCCTGCTCTATGCTGTATGCAGCTCAGAGACCATGTTCAGCATAACAGGTTCTTTTTAACCACTTCAGCCCCCCTAGCTTAAACACCCTTAATGACCAGGCCACTTTTTACAATTCTGCACTACACTACTTTCACCGTTTATTGCTCCGTCATGCAACTTACCACCCAAATGAATTTTACCTCCTTTTCTTCTCACTAATAGAGCTTTCATTTGGTGGTATTTCATTGCCGATGAAATTTTTACTTTTTTTGCTATTAATCAAAAATGACCGAAATTTTTGCAAAAAAATGACATTTTTCACTTTCTGTTGTAAACTTTTTTTTAAAAAACTACATTTCTATATAAATTTTTCACAAAATGTATTGTTCTACATGTCTTTGATAAAAAAAAAAATCCAATAAGTGTATATTTATTGGTTTGGGTAAAAGTTATAGCGTTTACAAACTATGGTGCAAAAAAGTGAATTTCGGCATTTTGAAGCAGCTCTGACTTTCTGAGCGCCTGTCATGTTTCTTCAGGTGCTAGAATGTCAGGATAGTATAAATACCCCCCAAATCACACCATTTTAGAAAGAATACACCCCAAAGTATTCACGGAGGGGCATGGTGAGTTCATGTATCATTTCATTATTTTTCACAAGTTAGCGGAAAATGACACTTTCTGAGGAAAAAAATAATAATAATAAAGTTTCCATTTCTGCTAACTTCTGGCAAAAAAAAAAAAATCTCCCACGGACTCACTATGCCCCTCAGTGAATACCTTGGCGTGTCTACTTTCCGAAATGGGGTCATTTGTGGGGTGTGTTTAATGTTCTGGCATTTTGGGCGGGGCTAAATTGTGAGCAACCTTGTAAAACCTAAAGGTACTCATTGGAATTTGGGCCCCTTTGCGCACCCAGGCTGAAAAAAGTGTCACTCATGTGGTATCGCCGTACTCAGGAGAAGAAGGGCAATGTGTTTTGGGGTGTATTTTTACATATACCCATGTTGGGTGAGAGAAATATCTCTGTAAACTGACAACTTTGTATAAAAAAAATTAAAAAGTTGTCATTTACAGAGATATTTCTCACACCCAGCAGTTCAAAAATATAGAACATGTCCTATTATTCTCCGCAATTGCAGACAAGAGGCATTTTCTATATAGTTCTGGCAATGTGCGGATCTGCAAAATGCGGAAAGCACATTGCCGGTGTCCGTATTTTGAGGATCTGTGGATCCGTGGATCCACAGATCCGCAAAACACATATGGACGTCTGAATGGAGCCTTACAGGGGTGTGATCAATGACAGGGGGGTGATCAGGGAATCCAGATGGGGTGATCAAGGGGTTATCAAGGGGTTAATAAGTGACGGAGGGGGGGGGCGGGGGGTAGTGTAGTGTTGTGCTTGGTGCAACTTTACATAGCTACCTGGTCCTCTGGTGGTCGATCCCAGCAAATGGGACCACCAGAGGACCAGGTAGCAGGTATATCAGACGCTGTTAACAAAACAGCGTCTGATATACCACTTTGATGCGATTTATTTCGCATCTACAGCCTGCCAGCGATGGATCATCGCTGGCAGGCTGCAGTATAACTGCCGAGACGTGCACGCGTTCATAGGAAAACTCGCGTCTCGCGAGATGACGCATGGATGCGTCCAGCCAGAGCAACAGGACCGCCAGCCGGACGCATCCGTGCGTTAGGCGGTCCTGTAGTGGTTAAGATGCAATAACTGTTATTCACAGAAAAACTCTTTGGGAGTCATTTACTATTACCCTATACTTGTTTTCTGATGCAGAAAAGTTACACATTTTTTTGCAAGTGCTGGTCTGCAATAAACTTAGCTTTTTTAGCTTTTCCCAACACTCGTGTCACTTTTCCAAAAAGTGGGCTGGGTGTGTGCAGGAAGAGATGTGGCTCACTTAAAAGATTAGGCTAGGGCTATACGACGGCATGTGTCATGTGACAATAAGTCGCGCGGCACATAGGGCACAACTACACTGCAACAAGTGTTGCGTCGCAATTTTTATAATGATAGTCTATGGTGTCGCACTGCGACATGCTGCGACGCGACAGTCACAGAAAAATCACTATAGACTATCATTGCAAACATTGTAGCACGACATTGGTGCGAGGTCGTCATGTAGCCCTAGCCTTAAACTGGGACACATCAAACAGCTCCTGGAGTTAGATCAGCTCAAACTCCTAACAGAAACTGGTAGTCACCATCACATCAGCTATGAATGTTGGGAGAAAATCTAATATTTTCTAAGGATTTCAATGATATCCATGGTCCCCCACCCTATAGACATTAATATGGTTTCTTCCTATGCACAGTAATAGCAAAAAAAATGTCAGTGCAGTGCATCAGTGCAGAGAGCCCCCATATCATTGTATTCATTGCTGCCTGCACAGTTTAAGATATAAAGGCGCCCATACACTTTCAGTAGCTGTTGGCTGAACACTTGTTTAGCCAACAGCTACTGCACCTCTCCTAATTCCCCTGTACATATTCAGTTTGAATGAGTGTGCATGTGTCTTTAATGGGAGAGATGACAAAGCCACTGGGAGACACCCTGGGCGGCTTATGTAATGGGAGAACAAAAATATTGGACATTAAAATTCTTTTCTACCACAACATCATCTGTTAGGAGCTCTTCATACACATCATATTGTCTAACGGTCCTGCCCATAACGGTGGGTTTGGTCAACAATAGTCTAAATATCCAAGCTGTGGTCCTCTATCTTTTGCAAAACTACACGTTCCATCACGTCCGGACAAACTACAGCTATCGGGGCATGCTGGGAGTTGTTTTACATGTCTATGGGGGCGTTACGTACTCAAAAGTTCACATTAGAACATCAGTATGCCTGTCCCTACATTATGAGATGTTCCCTTTAAATGGAAATTGTCATATATGAAAAGGTTCACAGTCTTCACATTAGGCTCACAAAACAACAAAAATAAGAACGAAAGCTGAATGCACACAAGTAAAATGTTGCTCAGCTTTGGACCACTTCCTGATTCAGGTCATAAAGATTTAAATGCCTTTATCACACGTGTAATGACCCCACAGAGGACGTAAACAAGCCTGTCAATGTTTAGTCAGAGGACATCCGCTCTTCCAGCATGGGCATCATTAAAAATATACAGCGTTGTGTAGTCAATGAAAAGTGTTAACCTAATCCACTTTAACAATGCATACTTATCTGCACGAACTAACATTCAGGCTGTCACCCAAAAAATGTGTTTACATGAGTTAAGAAAACTGCAAAATGCCGGTTTGGCTCCATTTGTCTTATTTGCAATTTCCCAGCGAGAAATCTCCGTTAAGTTCATTTCCACTCATTAATTTCCTCTGATGCAGAAATGGATGCATCTGTTTCCTGGTTGTGTGGGATTTTGAAAAACACTTATGTGTCATAATGACCACTTCAAGTCTAGCATCGTACTATAAGGCTTAGCTTTAACTCTCTAATATACACTCATTGACAAAAAAATAACAAAAAGAATGTGCAGGTATGTCTCAGACAGATATGTAAATCATTACAGATGGGGTCTTATTAGACAATGAGGTGACTTTTGGGTAGCGTACTCTTGGTGAGAGATCGTTGACTGCTAGATATGCCTCTACAATGCACTCCCAGTCATTTTACCCAGTTGACAGACTTTGAGAGACCTCTCATTGTATTGAGAGAAACAGGATGGCTGTTTCGACGATCTGCCTGCGGTTCTGACCTAGCTGTTAGGAGATGTTGGGAGCAGTAGTTATGTGAGGGCACACACACATGGTGAACGGGCACTGGTCGGCCCAGACAGACCACCAGTAGAGAGAATCATTTGATTCGCTGACGAGCATGAGCAGCTCTCACAGATGTTGTCCACCATTCAGACAAAGGTGGCACTTTTATTATGCACTCCTGGGTCTACTCTGACTATTTCAAGGTGCTTAGCAGAAGGAAACAGCCAGCCACTGTTGCCTCCGCTTGCAGTGGTGTCATGAATAAGAAACATGGACTTCTATGGACTTGAACGGTATCTTCTTTAGCAATGCAAATGCAGGTCCTGCTTGGGATTCAACGACAGTCGGGTTGGACTATGGAGACCTCATGGTGATCCTGCCTTTGCTGTGGAGCAACACACTGCCCCAACTGCTTGTGTGATGATCTGGGGAGTCATCACATACAACAGTTGGTCACCCCTTGTAGTGATACGAGGGACGCTAACAGCTCAGCGATATGTGTAGGACATACTGGTGTCGCATGTCTTTCCTCTCTCAGCAGGGCTTGCCCACACACAGCAAGAGTTTCCCAGGAATGTCCCAGCCAGCTTCGCCAACCCACGAGTGTTTAGGATCTACAGGTTCAGCTGCAACATCCGTGGGCAAATGTGCAGCAGGATACCATATGCAACCTGTATGCCTCCAGGCCCAACAGTATCTCATCTTGTATTCAGGCTAGAAGCGGCCCAACAGCTAGCACTGCTAAAGCCTTTTATATCCTTCTGACCAATATTTCGGTGCAGCAACTCTAGGAGCTCTTCAATCAACAGGACTTCAGATGGTGCTCAGTGTAAGAAGAAAAACAGCCAATCCAACACTTCATAGCAGAAAAACATGGCTCTCACTCTCCAGTATGTCTGTCCACTTTATTTACATAGCAGGATGCATAGGATGTGGAAGTATGGCCACGGCTGTGTTGTGCACTTCTCACTGTTTCTGGCCCTGACAATCAACGTAACTCTGACCTTTATATCACACACTTCAATTACATACAAACATCAGAATTTAAAATACCTAAGAAAACAAATGAAGACAGAAGTGTTCACACACAAACATATTTTCTTTCCGTGTCCGTTCCGTCTTTTTGCGGACCGCATACGGAACGACTCATTTCAATGGGTCCACAAAAAAAACTGAAGTTACTCCGTGTGCATTCCGTCTCCATATGTATGTATTTCCGTTCCGAAAAAAATAGAACATGTCCTATTATTTTCCGCATTACGGACAAGGATAGCACTGTTCTATTAGGGGCCAGCTGTTTTGTTCTGGACTGCAAAATACATACGGTCGTGTGCATGAGGCCTTCTTGTGTTGGGTACTCAATCCAAAACATATATTATAGTTAATATGCGCTGAGATCATCTGTATCATTAAGGCCAGATGGCCGTAAAGCCTGTTTTCAAAAACAGCTTGGCTTCCCTTTGCAGGGGCTGTTTATGTCTGTATGTAACCCCTTGCAACCAATACTGTGCTTTTAGAAGGTCTAAAAACAACCATCGTGAAATTTCCCCATGTGATCTAAAAATGTAGGTGACCCAAGTCCTGTATGCAGTGACTGCACATGTAACCTAAATCTCACTCGCATTAAGAAATGTTTTCCCCCTATACAGATGAGGCCACATTTGCATACTATTGCATATATTAATATGGATTTAGACAGTCCCTTCCCGATAATTGCCTGCTTGTCAGTGTAGGTGAAAAGATGCATTGACATGCATCAATTAATTCCACTGTATGAAGGCGAGCAATGGCTACTGCACTGCCATAGTTCTTCCTCGTATACAGTTAAAACCAGAAGTGTCTCTAATTAACTCAAATGTTGCTAACAGAAGCTTCCAAACACATGACATCATAATATGGGCAGTCCAGAATTATTTAAAGGCATAGTAATCTTAGTGTATGTAAACTTTTGACTTTGCAGAAAGTAATAAAAATGCCTTAAAACAATCTCTCTCTCTCATTATTCTGGCATTTGGCAAATAATAATAATTATGGTAATCCCAATTGACCAAAAACAGGAAATGTTTATTTTGATTTCATGTCAGATATTGAGAAGGTGTCTTTTTATATAGGGTATGACTGAGGTGTCCGCATAAAAGATGAATTCCATGATGAACGATTGTTTTGCTTCATTGAGTGATCGGCGGGACCTTTACAAGTGTAGACTATTGGGAATGCTGGTTGTAATATTCATTCCCAATAATTTGCCCGACAATTGCCATTAGTTTTACATGTAATCACATCCTTTATTAAGGCATCTGATACGGTTGCGGATTATGGTTTGGACTTGACGGACCTGTGTCCTTTTCCGACCTTGTCAACTATGCAACTAGCCTCAGGCTACAAGTAAGGATTCCATGAAGGTCTAAAATGCACTTGCAGTGTGCTTTTGCTGTATCCTTGGATTGGAATTGATGATGTAGATGCAGAATTTTTCTCTAGTGTTAAAGTCCTTGGCCTTGAGCATACCCATTTACCCTTCTTTGGACTCAGGTGGACTGAGCTACCTACTATTAATAATACATTTCATCAGGTCAATGAACCATGTTATTCATTTGTATGTTTATATATACAGTACAGACCAAAAGTTTGGACACACCTTCTCATTCAAAGAGTTTTCTTTATTTTCATGACTATGAAAATTGTAGATTCACACTGAAGGCATCAAAACCATGAATTAACACATGTGGAATTATATATATAACAAAAAAGTGTGAAACAACTGAAAATATGTCATATTCTAGGTTCTTCAAAGTAGCCACCTTTTGCTTTGATTACTGCTTTGCACACTCTTGGCATTCTCTTGATGAGCTTCAAGAGGTAGTCACCTGAAATGGTCTTCCAACAGTCTTGAAGGAGTTCCCAGAGATGCTTAGCACTTGTTGGCCCTTTTGCCTTCACTCTGCGGTCCAGCGCACCCCAAACCATTTCGATTGGGTTCAGGTCTGGTGACTGTGGAGGCCAGGTCATCTGGCGCAGCACCCAATCACTCTCCTTCATGGTCAAATAGCCCTTACACAGCCTGGAGGTGTGTTTGGGGTCATTGTCCTGTTAAAAAATAAATGATGGTCCAACTAAATGCAAACCGGATGGAATAGCATGCCGCTGCAAGATGCTGTGGTAGCCATGCTGGTTCAGTATGCCTTCAATTTTGAATAAATCCCCAACAATGTCACCAGCAAAGCACCCCCACACCATCACACCTCCTCCTCCATGCTTCACGGTGGGAACCAGGCATGTAGAGTCCATCCGTTCACCTTTTCTACGTCACACAAAGACGCGGTGGTTGGAACCAAAGATCTCAAATTTGGACTCATCAGACCAAAGCACAGATTTCCACTGGTCTAATGTTCATTCCTTGTGTTCTTTAGCCCAAACAAGTCTCTTCTGCTTGTTGCCTGTCCTTAGCAGTGGTTTCCTAGCAGGTATTCTACCATGAAGGCCTCTTAACAGTTGTTCTAGAGATGTGTCTGCTGCTAGAACTCTGTGTGGCATTGACCTGGTCTCTAATCTGAGCTGCTGTTAACCTGCGATTTCTGAGGCTGGTGATTCGGATGAACTTATCCTCCGCAGCAGAGGTGACTCTTGGTCTACCTTTCCTGGGGCGGTCTGTATGTGAGCCAGTTTCTTTGTAGTGCTTGATGGTTTTTGTGACTGCACTTGGGGACACTTTCAAAGTTTTCCCAATTTTTCGGACTGACTGACCTTCATTTCTTAAAGTAATGATGGCCACTTTTTCTTTACTTAGCTGCTTTTTTCTTGCCATAATACAAATTCTAACAGTCTATTCAGTAGGACTATCAGTTGTGTATCCACCTGACTTCTCCACAACGCAACTGATGGTCCCAACCCCATTCATAAGGCAAGAAATCCCACTTATTAAACCTGACAGGGCACACCCATGAAGTGAAAACCATTTCAGGTGACTACCTCTTGAAGCTCATCAAGAGAATGCCAAGAGTGTGCAAAGCAGTAATCAAAGCAAAAGGTGGCTACTTTGAAGAACCTAGAATATGACATATTTTCAGTTGTTTCACACTTTTTTGTTATATATATAATTCCACATGTGTTAATTCATGGTTTTGATGCCTTCAGTGTGAATCTACAATTTTCATAGTCATGAAAATAAAGAAAACTCTTTGAATGAGAAGGTGTGTCCAAACTTTTGGTCTGTACTGTATTTCCCTATTTTCTCTTAGTGACACATAGCATGTTAACACAATAAAAGAAATGAGGTTGACTTAAATTGTAATAAAAACAAAAGACAAAAGACACTACCACTGCAACTGTAAAATGTGAGTGTGGTTAGCAGGTCACTAGCGATCACCTACCATCAACTCACTAGAAATAAAAAATGGGAACCACGCTTATACACTCAATGGGCAACTGCAAAGATAGAGTCTATCAAATAAAATGCACCAAAAAAAACATTCCTAGACAGAAACTAAATGAACTGAGTAGGATAGCAGCCACCATCCAACAGATCAGGCTACTGTACAAACTACAAGAGAGCGGACTCCCACACTGGCAAATCCTGTAAGGAGACTCAAACCACACTGACAGCAGAACTGACCTATCTAGGAATCTCCATCCTCGGTGTGGAATAGGTTCTGTTGGTATCTCTAGTCTCCTCCAGTGGTTAGTGCTGCTGCGATTGTGCAAACAGTTATTCCAAAAGGAGACACTGCAATGTATATTCCTTGCAGGGGTGGAGAAGACACCCAGGCTGGTAGCGTCCTCCATGTGTTGCACTGATGCTGTAGGTATCACGTAAAATCACAACTAATTGTACACAGGACTGAAAAGGCCAAAGTTCTTTCAGTTCCTATGCGTTTCAAACATCCCTGCTTACTTCATCAGGGAGATCGCATGGATGATAATATATAGGAGGCCAGCACCAGGGAATTATGGGACAACAGTGTGCAATGCACTGCCGCCTGCCCACAGATTTAATAAAAGGAAGCAAAGGGATTCAGTGGTGACCCCAAAACACTGACAATGGGGCATTTTCAAAATAAAATGTCCATTTATACTGAAATCAGTTATACTGCGTATGTGTATATATTTTCAGATTAGTGGGAAAATCCTTTTACATTTTTTGGGTACACGTCCCTCTTTGATGACTTGAGTATACTGGTGATTTGCTCTGTAATTTCATACTGAATTCCCGCCAGTCTGCTTTTCCAGACCAGTGGCTGTTTTCTAATAAAAAAAAAGATTGAGCACAAAAACAACGTTTGTACTGACATGGAGGTAGTGGAAAGAACCAATTCAGAACCTGCATGAATTGGGAAGGTCCAAGACTAAAAGTAAACAGGGAAAACAATCACTAAAAAGTATTTAGCATGGGGATTAGCCTCACTGGAAATATCACTGGTTTTAAATGTCATGACTTGATTCGTTGGCTTTAGATATCACTATTGTAATGAGATAATACTGGCATGGCGTGCAGTTCCTCTTCCTACACCTACTAAAACTACTCAATGGTCCTATTGTGATAATGTGGAAATGAAGAGATGTGGATTTTTACAGCTTTCATTCTGATTTAGGTTTTGAGCCAATGTTATCAGCAAAAACAGATGGCTATGTGGATAATCACATTCTAAATTATTCTCCATGAAGCATATGTTGAACAATTGCAGTTAGTATGGGAAATAACTCTGGCATCTGAACGGTAGTAATTGTTATGCTAAAGGAAAGAAACAGATAAAAATAACAGCTCGCAAAATAGCAAAATAAATGGCATAAATATATTTAGAGGATGAACACATCAGATATTCATAAGTGCCTGTTAACACTAGAATGGAAAATCTTGATGCTTCACAGCAAAGCATACAGTACGTCTATTCATATCATGCAATGTACGAACAAAGGGCCGCATAAATATTTAAGTGACCCCCAGGTCTTTGAAAATGTGCAAGAAACTGCATTTTTAACTTCAATGGCTTCATTTCATATTTTATCTCTGCTCAATAATGTATATTCAAAGAGGCTGTGTCACTTCAGCAAATAGCATTTATTACAGTATATAGAGAAAGTTCATAAAAGGCACTTACTAATGTATTGTGATTGTCCATGTTGCTTCCTTTGCTGGCTGGATTAATTTTTCCATCACATTATACACTGCTGATTTCTATGGTTATGATCATCCTGCAATCCATCAGTGGTGGTCATGGTTGCACACTATAGAAAAAAAGCACCAGTTGCCATGTTCCTGGTCACCAGAAGAGGCTGGTGCTTCTTTCTATAGTGTGCAACCACGGCCACCACTGTTGGACATCAGGGTGGTTGTAACCATAAAAATGAGAAGTGTATAATGTGATGGAAAAATGAGTCAAGCCCGAAAAGGAGTGAGCGCTCCATACAGTATTTAGAATGTATTGGCTCAGATGAGCCAAAGTTATTACTTTGCGAAGTCTCACGAGACTTTGGGTAATAACTTAAAAAATTAAGTTCTACCGTTCAAAAGCTTTTCCTGAACTCGGGTTCGGTTCCAAGTGGTACCTTGGAACCGAACCCGAGTTCGTGAAAGGGTTTTTAACAGTAGAAGTTAATTTCTGAAGTTATTACCCGAAGTCTCGCAAGACTTTGCAAAGTAATAACTTCAGCTCGCTGGAGCCAATACATTCTAATAATGTACAGAGCGCTCACTCTGTACAGTATTCTAACAAAGTTTTATGCAAATCGACTTTGGATGTTTCATCCAAAGTCGATTTGCTCATCCCTAGTACCATTATATTAAATGGGGTATTCTGGTCATTTCAAGTTATTACGTATCCACAAACAGGTGATAACTATGTGATTTGTGGGGGTCCTACAGCTGGGACCAGGGGCGTAACTATAGGGGAAGCGGCTGCTTTGGGGCCCTGACCCAGAAGGGGCCCATCCAAGAGGAGGAGAAGTAGTAAAAGATTTTGTCAGGGCCCCTCAACATTATTACACAATGAAATTATATACAGTGGCAGTATAGACAGTGTAGAAAGCGTATGGAACAGCTGCCGGGCCTGGTCTGAGAGAGCCATCTTTACTAGCCACAGGAAAGGGGGCGGCATGAAAGGATTCAAAAATTTGCTGTGGGGCCCAGTCATTTCTAGTTACGCCACTGGCTGGGACCCTCACCATTCACGATAACAGGGGCCCCAGTAGGGACCCCAAAATGAACAGAGTGGCAGGTCGAGTGTGAGCACTGACGCTCTACTCCTCTCTATTGGACTTCCAGAGAGATAACCGAGTACACCCCATGCGATAAATGGAGTGGCAGTGTGCATGCTTGACCTAATGCTCTGTTCACTTCTCAAGATCATTCTTCGGGTCCCAGCAGTAGGACCCAAAAAAACTAGTTATCCACTATCCTATGAATAGGGAATGACTTGAAATTACTGGAATACCCAATTTCAGAACAGCACAGCTTCATACATTATCTGGTGTTGCAAAAGGCATTCTGTACATTCTGTTTGTACTATAGAAGTTATTGGGCAGATTGATCAAACTATACAGTACACATATGCATGGTTACAAATGCAGTAACTATGAGCTGCAGTAACCAGGAACGGGCAGTGCACCAAATGGGCAGATGTATAGCCTGGACCCAAAGCCTGGTTCTGGTTGCCGGAGCTAGTAAAAACAACTGATCAACGGGGGTACCGGGAGGTGAACCCCTGCTGAATTAATAGTGATGACCGATCCTAGGAAAAGTCCGGGAAAACACCTTTAATCTAGACTAAAACATTGGAAAAAAAAACTGAATTTCCAAAACGGAGTACAAAAAAAGATAAATATACAAAAATATAGACAAATATATATATAAAAAAATGCTCTTTTTGGTTTTATGTTAAAAGGGTATCAAGTTTTATTAAAATTGATGGCCTATCCAGTATCAGATCAGTGGCGTCTTAAAGAGGCTATCCGGGATTTTAATATTCATGACCTATCCTCAGAATAGGTCATCAATATCAGATCGGCGGGGGTCCGACACCCAGCATCCCCACGATCAGCTGTATGAAGAGAAATTGTGCTGTCTCCCTTCTCTCTTCCTGCTTGCCATAGACATAGCAGCAGCAAGCAGGAAGAGAAGGGAGCGGCACATGTGCACTGCACGCTCCTTCCCTTCGTACAGCTGGTCATCAGAATAGGTCATCAATATGAAATCAGCGGGGGTCTGACATCTGGCACCCCCGCTGATCTGATATTAATGACCTATCCTGAGGGTCTGAGACTGAGTGATCAACATTTCAATTTTCATATAACTGTATGAACTGGAGCAATTATTGTCACATGTAATAGAGTGCACTGATCGAACGATGAGCAATAAATCCTTTGTTTTCTGTGGATCGGAGAAATCTACCCGAGCAAAAGATTATCGTTAAATGATCTCATTGTCTAATCAGAAATCTGCCAGTCGTTAGCAGTATGAATGATCTAGGGTCAAACCAGCAACAATCTTAATAACGAGCAAATTAGCGATTATTGTTTTGTGTAATTGAATGACTTGCTAAAATGAGTTGCTGAATAAATATCTGCCTGTCTAATAGGAGCTTTACCCTAAGTACCCCAGCCCTTGTTGTGTACCAGGCACAGCTCCATACTTTTAGCAGCGGCTGTGCCTGGATTACAGTTTAGTTCAATTGAATTGAATGTATGAAGCTGAAGTAAATTGTAATGTAAGGTACACCCTGTGGAGGATCAGTGCAAGTTTGAATATGTTAAACGGGTGTTCCAGCATTTTTATACTTGGATAGGTCATCAGTATCTGATCAGTAGGGGTCTGACACCCAGGACCCCCGCTGATCAGCTGTTTGAGAAGGCACTGACGCTCCTGTGAGCACCGCTGCCTTCACTCAGCTCACCAAGCACAGCGCCGTACATTGTACAGAGGCTGTGATTGGTATTACACTCAGCCTGAATGGGGCTGAGCTGCTCCTAGGCCATGTGACTGATGAACGTGACCTCACTGGCCTAGGCCAGGGGCGTACATAGAAATCATTGGGCCCCATAGCAAGAATCTGAATTGGGGCCCCCTAACCCCGCCCACTACCCTGGCCCATCCCACCTCCTGCCCTGGCTCCTCCCCTGCCACACCCACATTTGCAAATAAAAAAATGCATACATAACCTACTGAGGACTCCAGCATAACGCAAACCGGACGGATCCGTTATGCAGCCCATAGACTTCTATTATGACGGAATGCCTCTAAAGGCATTCCGTTATGGATTCCATCATGGAATTGCGTTATGGTTCGTGGTAACAGAATCCATAACGCAATTCACCTTTTACCACCAAACAAAGCGTGAACGAATTTCAAAATATGAGATTCGCTCATCTCTAATTATGAACAGACTGGGGGCTGAACAGACTGGTGGTTTTATTTGTGTTTTTGAGGTGACAGGTTCCCTTTAACAGCAAGCAGAATTCATGTGGGGGTGAGGGGGGTACTGTCCTGAGTCCTCTATGAGCCTACAGTGCCCCCCACCCCCACAGAAACTCTGCTTGCTGCTGCTCTCAGAAGGTCCCATACTTGAAGTTCTGGAACTGGAACTTTTTTACAGTCTCTCTTAGCACTAGCGTAATTAGAAATGACTGGGCACCACAGAAAATTTTGGAATGGACCCCCCCAGCTGTCCGGCACCTCTGACCGGCAGAGACATTTGACTTCTTCCCTAATACAGTCCAATTATCGTCCAATAGACAAGTCATGGAAATATATGTATACTGTACCAACCAGAAGACATTTATTCTTACCTTTACAAAATATGATACTACAGTATACATATATTTCCATGACTTGTCAATTGGACGATAATTGGACTGTATCAGTGAAGAAGTCAAGTGTCTCTGCCCATTCAAAAATTTGCTGTGAGGCACATTAAAAAATTTCCTGTGGGGCCCACTGCCCAGTCATATCTAGTTATGCCAGTGCTAAGAGAGACTGTTTTAAGTAAATAATTTTTTTCCCATTAATAATCCGGGTTGGAAAGATAGTGGCTGGGGTAGTCTTACTGTGTGGACGGGCTGGCAGTGGCACAGGTCCGGACTGGCTTTGGGATGACGGCACTGGCGAGACGGGTGGGAAGCACAACTCACTCTAAACTTCTTCCACGCTGGGTGCGCGCCTGCTGCCTGCCAGCAATACAGTGACTGGGCCAATCAGCAGCAGACGCACGAGCCAAGGGAGCGCAGCTGGGTCCTAGGGAGCGCGCAGTCAGTGGGAGGTCAAACCGCCTCTCAGCCTGAATTGAGCGCAGTTGCAGGGGGCGGGGCCTTCCAAGCACTCCGGGCCCCATAGCAGTGGCGCACCCTGCCTAAATTGGCGGTACGCCACTGGCCGAGGCGCAGCTCAGTGCAGTTCAAGTTTGTTAGCCTTAGGCTACTTTCACATTAGCGGCATGGACTTCCGGCAGGCTGTTCCGTCAGGTGAACAGCCTGTCAGATCCGTCTTGCCGCTAGTGAACGTGTGATGTCATAGTTTTATTCCAGCGGCCTCTCGTCATGCCGACACTGGAAATGGCGGGAACGCTCAATGGGGCGGGAGCAGAAGTCCGGGGACACACATTCACTAGCGGCAGGACGGAGCCGACAGGCTGTTCACCCAACGGAACAGCCTGCCGGAGGTTCGTGCCGCTAGTGTGAAAGTAGACTAAGCTGTAATACCAGGCAGAGCTGCCATAAAATGTACGGCGCTGTGCTTGGTAAGCTGTGAAAAGGCTGTGAAGAGGCCTCAGCATTCGTCGGAGCGCCGCAGTTTCTACAAACTGCTGACTGGCTAAGGTGCCAGGAGTCGGACCCCTGCTGATCAAATATTTATGACCTGTCCTGTCCGCTTACATGATGGGATGAGCTGCGATGCTTTTTAGGTCAGCCTTTTCTAGTGACTAGTCATATGCAGCCATCTCAGCCCCAGTAATGGGGGCACTGTGGGGATTCCAGTGGCCAAACTCCCACTAATAAGATATTTAAGACAGATCGGTAGGAAGGTATATATGCATAAGCTGTGGCATCATTTAGACACCCACTGATAACAGAACTACATGCTATACATAACTGTCATAGGAAAATCCCCCTCCTGTGAGTAAGAGCCGAATAACGAGTACATTATTCACACAGATGATGTGTTGTGTGTAACATTTCAGATTCAGATTACCGGGACTAAACCAGTATTACACATACAGTCTGACATTTATAGATGACTGCTTTCTCCCTTATGTCAGCTTTATCGCTCTGCTGCAGGAAGACCGTACTAATGAACACCCAAGACTGCAGCTTCTTGGACCCCTAATATATTACTTAGGGCATGAGAGACTGGGGCAGATTTCAGCCAACCTGATCTTTCGGGTGAACTGAGGCTTTAATCAATCCATTTTTCATTACTGTCCTGAGAAAGCACAAAAGGCGTATCTCCCAGTGATTGTGAGAATGTGATAAGGATGTCAGGCATGGCAGCATACTTTTCCTGGTTGCGAGCAGTTCATGGTACTTACACCTGAACAATAGCATGGGCACTAAGTAAATTCAGCGCTTGGCAAGGCTCTAAGGTTCACATTGTTTACCTTTAAAAAACACTGCATGGATTTAATGAGATTGCTTGGGAAAGGGCAGCAACTTAGCAGACAGGAGCGGAGCAACTATGTGATTCTTCACTACCAGCCACTTCTGGTATCTGCGGGGTGAAACACTAAACTTAAAGGGGTTGTGTCACAAAATATATTCTACAATTTCCAAACCAGCACCTGGACCTGAATACTTTTGTAATTGCATGCAATTAACCTCTTAAGGACGAAGGGCGTACATGTACGCCCTTCGTCCGCACTTTAAAGATGGCGCCCGCTCCCGCACGGAGCGGGCGCCCGAGCTGCGGGTAAAAGCTTGATTCATCAAGCTGACACCCGCAGCTCATGTCCGCGACCGGCAGCGATGCCGATCGCGGACATTTAACCCCTCAGATGCCGTGGTCAATCCTGACCACGGCATCTGATCAGCGCAAAAACCGAAAGTTTCACTTCGGTTTGCTCCGGCTCCCTGATGGCCACAAGGGGAGCCGGAGCATGATATAGTACCCTAGGTTTCTGTGAATGAAACCTAGGGTACTACATAGTATTCCTATGGAGCCTATGACTGTAATAGGCTCCATAGGAAATATGTGATTTTCTCATATATTCCAATGCTATTGCATTGGAATATATGAGAATAGCAATCTGATGATTGCATCTTATAGTTCCCTATGGGAACTATAAGAAAGTGGTAAAAAAAAAAAAAAAGTTTAAAAATAAAAATTAAATAAAAAAATATAAAAATTCAAATCACCCCCTTTCCCCAAAATGAAAATAAAATAAATAAAAATAAAAAATTACACATAATGGGTGTCGTAATGTGCGAAAACGCCCATACTATAATAATATTAAAAAATATTCACCATACGGTAAACATAAAAACGGAAAGAAAGCGTCCAAATGGCTAATTCGCCATTTTTGGACGCTTCATTTCCTAAAAAAATGAATAAAAAGTGATCAAAACATCATACGCACCCCATAATGGTATCAATTAAAAGTTCAGATTGCCCCGCAAAAAATGAGCCCCTACACTGCTCCATACGCATAATTACAAAAAGTTATAGGGGTCAAAACATGGCAACAAAAAATAAAATAAAAAAATTCCCACTTTTAATTTTTTTTCACTATCAAAACGCAAGAAAAACTATACATATTAGGTATTGCCGGATTCGTACTGACCTGAAGAATAAAATTAACCAGTCAGTTTTATCGCAAATCGAACGTTGTAATTTAAAAACCCGTAAAACTGTGGTGAAATTGCTTTTTTTTTGCAATTTCACCCCATTTGGAATTTTTTTCCCGTTTCCCACTACATCACATGCAAAAATAAATGGTAGCGTTAAAAAGTACAACTTGTCCCGCAAAAAATAAGCCGTCATATGGCTATGTGAGCGGAAATATAAAAATGTTATGGCTTTTGGAAGGCAGGGAGCGCAAAACAAAAACGCAAAAATCCCAAAACCCCCGGTCCTTAAGGGGTTAAACATTTAGTATAGCCACTGAGCTTTTCAATAAAATGTATCTGTATAGCGCCACCTGCTGTTTGGTCTTTTCCTTAGTTTTTATCCATCTCACTAAGATAGTCGAATGTGCTCAGTTTAAATCTTCAACTGCCACCAACCATATGTTCTACTATAAGCCGTGGCAGTTACAGGGAGAGAACTGCAGCAGAAAGGACACACCCCTCACCTGCCAGGCTATAGATAATCTAGAAGAGCAAATGGAGCAGTCAACGTGGAGATCTCTGGACCGATCCGCGGTACAGGGCTGGTTCTAGCTTTGTTAGAAAGGTATTGATGTGTGCTTTCATTTTCTCCATCAGTCAAGGCATAACCCTTTCAAAGGGGAATTCTCATCACAAAGATGCTTTTTAAACCTGTTCCTGATGAAAAAGTAAGTATATTTGGAAATATCTTTATATGTAGCATTACGCTGCTTTTTGAAGTTATTATAGCCAAGTCCCTTTCTTATAGTGTTCATTTCCACTGGTTATGGCCATCACGGCAGCCATATAGCAGTAGCAGCCCTTGCGCAGATGGGGCAGATAGTAACAGTAGCTGCTAGTACTACATACACTACAATGGTGTACAGTATACAGCCTCTGGCTTACAACTCATGCAGGACAGCAATGTGAGTATAAAGGAGGCATGTATTGTACAGCATAGGCACTGTGGCCGCAGAGGTACTACGATGGTCACTATTGTGCGCCCATAGTAGTATCTGCTAATCTGGCTCTTTATAAGGGCATCTCAATATACCCAGTGCTGTTTGGATCACCTTTTCATAAATTTCTGCTTTCCTCCAGTATAAGTAGACTTTGTACACGGTAACTGGCATATATTGAAATTCACTGCAGTTCTTTGTGCCAAGTAACTTGACCTACCGGATCACCTTTGAGTATAAAGATAATGGCTTTATGAATGCTGTAAGTCTCGCCAATTTTTTTGTTTTTGGGGAAGTCAGCACCAGACACATCACGTTATAGAAAAAAAAAAAGCTTGTATCCATGCGAATATAAACACACTCTTTCCAAAGAACAGTGATTTGAGGTACAACTGGTCATTAGGAAAACTGCAGACACTACAAACCACTTTAAGTATGTATCAAGTCCAAGGGAAATGACGATTCCTCCAAGATTAGTGCTCCTGCTTCCACATGACAACTTGTGGCAGATCTCACCCGAATATCGCTGGAGTTATAAAGGAGCGCATCATTCCTGTGCTTCCTGTACTTGTGTCACAAACTTAGCTCTCTGGGTTCCAGCGGTGAGAACTCCAGCTCCAGTGTGACAGCATCCTTAGCAAAAGGATGCAATGCTCTATTTCTCCCCACAGCAGGCATGTGATGGAGGAGACTAGCAGTGGGCTGATTGCTCAGCTGCTTTATTCCTGTGTGCTAGTGTTCTGACTAATGGAGAGCCGAGTCATGGCCTATCAGGTTCTGATCCTGGGACTCAGTGCTCTATTTAAACCCCTTCCTGGCCATATAACAGTGCCAGTGATAGTCTTGTTTGGGCTCACTAGCTTTGGTTCCTGGTTCTTGGATTCCTTTGTGCTCTTGATTTCGGCTTGTCTTTTGACTACTCTGTCTACCGTTTTTATACTGCGTTGTCTGTCTGGTTCTGTGTATCTAATCCCATCTTGTATGATACTGTCTGATGTGGTGTGTATCTAAGACTATCATGTTCACCTGCCATGCAGTATACTGTTCCCGTATCAAAGATTCTCATGTGTGATACTGGCTAATGAGCTGTGTATATAAGCTCTCATGAACATGACCATTTCTGATAATCGTAAATCCGAAAAATAAGGATACCATCATCTATTTCAATGAGTTCGCGGTTCGCCATTTTGAGGACCAGACTAGGACATGTTCTGCCCTTGGCGGAAACGACATATGGATGTTGAAAGCACATGGACGGTGCAGAGCCGCGATTAGCAGACCGCAAAGTGAATACAGTCATGTGCATGGACACTATAAGGGGTCGTTCACATGGTGGGTTTTACTGTGGAATTTTGGTGTGAAAAGCAGCATTAATTTTAATGGGAGGCAGCGGTGAGGATCGGAGAGCAGCGGCTTAAAGCCACAGCAGCGACGAGTAGGGACATGTCACTTCTCTGTGTGGCTGCAGTTATAATCCACCGATCTGCAATTAATACCGCTGCCTCCCATGGAAATGAATGGGAAGCAGAATGGATGCGCCAGCTGGCAGGTTTTTGGTGCAGCTGTCCGTGCCAAAAATGGTGTAAAATCCATAGTGTGAACATCATACTGCGCTCTCATACCAGTGACATTCACAATTGGGTCACATAGTGTGCCCCACATCCATAGTGAACCAAATACCATATTGTAGCACAATATACTGCTCCCTGTGCCACATTATGAAATTGTATTAGGATGGCAAAACAGTTGAATTCAGAAGGGCACCTGTGGCCCCTTGCCAGTTGCATAAGTGTCTGATGCTCCTACATTAATTAATGCTGGGAGCATCAGATCTTTATGTACCTAGCTGGTGGCAATAAGGAGGGCTTGGGCAGCCCCCTGGGCATCGACCGAGTGGGAAATTTCCGTGTAGGGTCTATGGCTAGTGCACCCCTACCAGCAGGAGATGGTGACATCAGTGATGAACTTTTACACATTTTTTATAGTTATAGCCACAAACTTAAATGTATTTTATTGGGATTTTATGTGATAGACCAACACAACGTAGCAAGTATGTGTGAAGTGAAAAGAAAATGATACATAGTTTTCAACATTTCTTTATAAAAAAAAAAAATCTGAAGTGTGGTGTGCATTTCTAATCACCCCCTGTACTCTGAAATTCCTAAATAGAATCCAGTACAACCAATTGGCTTCACCTAATAAAAATATAAAGTCCATCTATGTGTAATTTATTCTCAGTATAACTACAGCTGTTTTGTGAAGACCTCAGAGGTATGTTAGGGAACATTAGTGATCAAACAGCATGATGAAAACCAAGGAACACACCAGACAGGTCAGGGATAAAGTTGTGGAGAAGTGTAAAGCAGGGTTAGGTTATAAAAAAAATATGCCAATTTCTGAACATCTCATGGAGCACTGCTCAATCCATCATCTGAAAACGAAAGTAGTGTGGCAAAATTGCAAACCTACCAAGACATGGTCGTACACCTAAACTGACAGCCCAGGCAAGGAAAGACGTAATTAGAGAAGCAGCCAAGAGGCCCATGGTCACTCTGGAGAAGCTGCAGGGATCCACAGCTCAGGTGGGAGAATCTGTCCACAGGATAACTATTAGTTGTATACTCCACAAATCTGGCTTTCATGGAGGAGTGGTGAGAAGAAAGCAAGCCATAAGAAGTCCCGTTTGCAGTTTGCCGCAAGCCATGTAGGCGAGACAGCAAACATGTGGAAGAAGATGCAGTGGCCAGATGAGACTAAATTTGAACTTCTTGACCTATGGTGGTGGCAGCATCATGATGCTTTTCTTCATCAAGGACAGGGAAGCTGGTCAGAGTTGATGGGAAGAAGCTTGGATCTAAATACAGGGCCATCCTGGAGAAAAACCTAGTAGAGACTGCTAAAGACTGGGGTGGAGGTTCACCTTCCAGAAGGACAACGATCCTAAACATACAGCCATATTCAATGGAATGGTTTAGATTAGAGACGTCCAACCTGCGGCCCTCCAGCTGTTACAAAACTACAATTCCCAGCATGCCTGGACAGCCTAAAGCTATTAGGGCATGCTGGGAGTTGTAGTTTTGCAACAGCTGGAGGGCCACAGGTTGGGCATCCCTGATTTAGATCAATGCATATTTTTGTGTTAGAATGGCCCAAAGTCCAGACCTAAATCCCATTGTGAATCTGTGGCAAGACTTGTAAATTGCAGTTCACAGATGCTCTACATCCAATCTGACTGCACTTGAGCTATTTTGCAAAGAAGAATGGGCAATTTGAAAACCAGGTATCATTTTCTTTTCACTTCACACATACTTGCTACTTTGTGTTTGTATCACATAAAATCCCAATAAAATACATTTAGATTTGTGGGTGTAAATTGAAAAAATGTGGAAAGTTTAAGGGGTATGAATCACAGCTCTGTATACCTGGTTTAATAGGATTTATTACGCTGATACAGGCTCTTCAATTTTCTTGTATCTGCAGTGTCCGTTTACTATATGTACTGTGACTCATAAAACAGATGCCAGTGATTGCCATCTGTTACCTATGGGTGCCCATGTTTAAAAAAAGTAAGCCAGATTTGACATCTGTGCTTTTCCATGCGGTACAAAATGCTTTATTGGCCTCAGTAGGTATAATGGAAGCTTATGGGTCACATTTTTTTCAGTTTTTTTCAGTGCACTTAGGTAAAATGAGCAATGAAGTCACGTCAGTGGTAAGTGACAAAATAATTACTACTGTATGTCGCTTGGCCCTTATGTGTCGATTGCTATACATCAACAATATTATACTGTAGAAATCATGTACAGCTGCACACTGCAGTTGCCAATATGCGCTTAAGGCCTCATGCACATGGCCGTATGTATTTTGAGGTCCGCAAAAAACAGATCCGCAAAAAATACGGATGACGTCTGTGTGTATTCCGTATTTTGCGGAACGGAACAGCTGACCCCTAATAGAACAGTAATATCCTTGTCCGTAATGCGGACAATAATAGGACATGTTTTATTTTTTTGCGGAACAGAAATACAGACTTAGGGTCCATTCACACGTCCGCAATTCTGTTCCGCATTTTGCGGAACGGAATTGCAGACCCATTCATTTCAATGGGGACAGACGATGTCCCGCCCGGGTCCGCAATTGCGGATCCGCACTTCCGGTCCGCAATTGCGAATCCGCACTTCCAGGTCCGCAATTGCGGATCCGCACTTCCGAGTCCGCAATCTTGTTCCCGAAAAAAATAGAATATGTCCTATTCTTGTCCGCAATAGCGAACAAGAAAAGGCATTTTCTATATAGTGCCGGCGATGTGCGGTCCGCAAATTGCAGAACGCACATAGCCGATGTCCGTGTTTGCGGATCCGTGGATCCGCAAAACACACATGGACGTGTGAATGGACCCATATGGAAATGGTATTCACACAAAGTACTTTCCGTTTGTTTTAGCAGACCCATTAAAATGAATGGTTCTATATACGGTCCGCAAAAAAACGGAACGGACACGGAAAGAAAATACGTTCTTTTAAACTGATGATCTATCCTCTGGATAGACACCCGGGACACCCGCCGAACAGCTGTTTAAGAAGGCAGCGGTGCTGGCAGTAGCGCCGCGGCCTTCTCACTGTTTACCGTAGGCCCAGTGACGTCACGACTAGTATAACAGGCCTGGGCGCGACTAAGCTCCCTTCAAGTGAACAGAACTTTGCCCCGCCCAAGCCAGTGATACTAGTTGTGATGTCACTAGGCCTAAGGGAAGCTGAGAGAAGGCCGCGGCGCTTCTCAAACAACTGATCAGCGGGGGTCCCGGGTGTCGGACCCCCGGCGATCAGATGCTGATGATCTATTCAGAGGATAGATCATCAGTTTAAAAGAACTGCAGAATGCCTTTAAAATAGCTGTACTTGAAAACAATATAACATAATAAAGAGAATCTCTCTGTAGTTTTGCCCATGCTAAACGGCTGACAGCACTAGGTAGGGGCTGGAGAGAGTACAAATGTAGAGATGTGGTGCTTTTATCATCAGGAGTAGTAAACTTTTATTCTGCCAGATTCTGCTCCTAAGGCTAGGGCTAGACGGTGAAATATGTCGCACCAATGTTGCCCAACATTTTTTATGATAGTCAATGGTATCACACCGCGACATGACAGTTGCACAAAAATGGATGGATTTTTGTGACTGTCATGTTGCAGTTGCAGCGCAACACCATTGACTATCATTACAAGAAATGTTGCGTGACTTTTCGCCATGTAGCCATAGCGTTAAAGGGGTTATCCAATGTCTAAATCATGTCCCAAAATGCCCAGGCCCCTCACATAGATTATACTAACCCTGCTTCCCTGCACCCGCATCGCTACTGAACGTCCATCTTCTTTGCACTAGTACTCCTAAGCTCCCCTCACCCACTGAACGCATGATTCATGAATAATGATTGCAGCACAGGCTTGAAAAGAGTCAAATCCACCTAAGAAGAGTCCTGGTTATTCATAATCCCCTGCT
This sequence comes from Bufotes viridis, assembly GCA_033119425.1. NCBI lineage: Eukaryota > Metazoa > Chordata > Amphibia > Anura > Bufonidae > Bufotes > Bufotes viridis. The sequence continues at coordinate 280,326,956 of CM065591.1, read as the reverse complement.
CTCTCGCCCATCTGCTGATGATTGGCAGTTCTCTCCTAGACAGAAAGGGAGAAAACTAGGTAGAAGACAGGAATTCATGAATGACCAGGACTCTTCTCAGGTGGCCGGGAGTATGGGCAGCATAAAGTTGATGACAGGTTCACTTTACCCTGGGTTCACACCTGAGCGTTTCTGAGACACGCGTTTTACACGTGTTTTTGTCGCGCGTATTACAGCGCGTTTTTGAAAATAGGAAACGCGCGTTATACGCGCGTTCGTGACTCTGGAGACCAATTGGAAAAGGCATATCTACACTAAACGCGTGTTAAACGCGCGTTTTACGCACGTTCCCATTGAAGTCTATGGGTGCAAACGCGCGACAAAACGCCCCAAAGAAGCTCAAGAACTTCTTTGAGCGTAGGGCGTTTTACAGCGCGTTCAAACGCGCTGTAAAACGCTCAGGTGAGAACCATGCCCATAGGGAAACATGAGTTTTCTCCTGATGAGCGTTTTACAGCGCGTAGGAACGCGCTGTAAAACGCGAAAGTGTGAACTGAGGGTTAAGGTTTTGTTCACACTTTACTTTATGTTTCTATGAGAGGTAAGCTTGGCACATGGGTGTTTATGGATATGCTCAGTGTGCATGCCAGGAGCTATCCCAACACACGAACTGAACACGTGTGGAGTGTGTCTTATATAAAAATACAGGAAACATGAGACCACTGTCAGATCTGTTTTTCCTAAAAGCTAATTCTATTGTGATATTTAAAGAAAACCTGTCACCTCTCCAGAAGCAGCAGTTTTTGTAACTACTTGCATTCCCCCCCATGTAATACCAATTCTGGAGCATCTATTCTTATGTCTGTATGTTGTGCCATTCCTTTATTATTTCTACTAGAAGTTAGGATTGAATTGCCAGCAGCTTGAAGTAAAGGTACACAAGGGTGTTACCAGTTAGGAGTGTGTCCCTGCACAGTTTGACAATAGCAGCACTGATTGGACAGAGTTAGACACGCCCGTACCGCCTATACTGCACACTAAACTTCTAGCAGGAACAATAAAAGAGGTGGTACAACATAGAGTCATAAGAACACATGCCCCAGAATAGTTATTACATGGGGATGCAAGTAGTCACTGAAACAGACATGTCAGGAAAGGTGACAGATCCTGTTTAACCCCTTCTACTCCGGGCCAGTTTCGCCCTCCTGCCCAGGCAATTTTTTGCAAATCTGACATGTGTCACTTTATGTGGTAATAGCTTTGGAACACTTTTACTTATCCAAGCTATTCTGAGATTGTTTTCTCGTGACACATTGAACTTCATGATAGTCATAAATTTGAGTCAATATATTTCACCTTTAATTATGAAAAAATCCCAAATTTACCCAAAATTTTAAAAATTTGCAATTTTCTATCTCTCTGCTTTTAAAACAGAAAGTGATACCTTATAAAATATTTGTTACTTAACATTCCCCATATGTCTACTTTATGTTCGCATCATTTTGTAAATGTCATTTTATTTTTTTAGGACGTTAGAAGGCTTAGAATTCTAGAAGCAATTTTTAAGAAAATTACCAAAAACCACTTTTTAAGGACCAGTTCAGGTCTGAAGTCACTTTGTGGGGCTTACATAGTGGAAGATCCCCATAAAAGACCCCATTGTAGAAACTACACCCCTCAAGTTATTTAAAACTGATTTCACAAACTTTGTTAACCCTTTAGGTTTTCCACAAGAATGAAAGGAAAATGAAGATGAAATTTCACTTTTTTGGCGGATTTTCCATTTTAATCCATTTTTTTCTTTAACACATCGAAGGTTACAGCCAAACAAAACTCAATATTTATTACCCTGATTCTGCGGTTTATAGAAACACCCCACATGTGGTCGTAAACTGACGTAAGGGCACACAGCAGGGCGCAGAAAGAAAGGAGCGCCATATGGTTTTTGGAAGGCAGATTTTGCTGGACTGGTTTTTAGACACCATGTCCCATTTGAAGCCCCCCCTGATGCACCTTTACAGTAGAAACTTTTTTCATTTAAAAAATCCCTGATAGAACAAAATCAAAAATTAAAAAACATTATTTATACGCTCATATATGAGCTTAAAATTAAAAAAAAAAAATGTTAAAAAATATATTAAAATATAAAAGTTTAAATTCCGTATAATTCAAAAATAAATGCCTAAATAACAATAAATATAAACATCATGGGTATCATCGCGACTGAAAACGCCCATACTATTAAAATATAGAAAAAATGTCCAATACGGCGAATAGCGTAATGGCCGATTTGCCATTTTTTCAGTGCTTCTCTTACCCAAAAAAATGGAATAAAATGTGATCAAAAAGTCACGCAAACTCCAAAATGTATCAATAAAAACTACAGATTGTCCCGCAAAAAATAAGCTCCTAAACAGCTCAGTAGATAAAAGTATAAAAAAGCTTCGGGGGTCAGAATATGGCGATGTCAAAATTGTTTATTTTTTTTATCAGTTTAAATTTATTTTTACACTATTTAGATATAAAAAACCTATACATATGGGGTATCGTTGTAATCGTACTGACCCAGAGAATGAAGGGCATGGGTCAGTTTTGCCATAAATAAAACGCCGTGGGAACAAAACCACTAAAGCGGTGGAGGAATTGAGTTTTTTTACTAATTCCACCCCATTTGGAATTTTTTTACAGTTTCACACCACATTTTATGCCATAATTAATGGTGGCATTAGAAAGTACAACTTGTCCTGCAAAAAATAAGTCCTTATACAGCTATGTGACCGGAAATATAAAAAAAGTTATGGCTCAAGGAAAATAGGGAAGAAAAATGAAAACGCAAAAACGAATAAACCTCTCGTATCCTAATGGTTAACTCTCCCATCTATGTTTACACTAAAAAGGTACCAAGTCCTATGTAACTTGCACCATGGCCAGTACTGGAAGTTCATGTAATGGCTTCTTTCATAAACGGGTAACCGGACAATGCTGGTAACAAAGTGCATAGACAGAAGTGACAAATATAATTGATTTTAGCCTTAAGGACCAGTAACATTTTCCCCCTTTGAGTTCCAACAGTCAAAACTTTATAATTTTTTTCTCCTAATTTTTTATTTTTATTTTGTGGGATTAGTTGTAGTTTTTTTAGGAACCATTTAGAGTATACATACTGTATTAAATAACTTTTATTATTTTATTTTGAGGGTAAAAGATAAAAAAACAGCAAATATAACATTATTTTGTGGAAATTATTTACGGCATTCACTGTGTGGAATAAATAACATAACTTTACTATGTGGGTCGGTACAATTATGATAATGTCAAATTTATATATTTTTTTATTTTTATTTTCCTCCTGCAGTTCCCCAGGGGGGGTGTATGGTTTACCTGCTTATATCTCTGGATAGGTAGCAGATAGATATATGGCTTTGTATTGTTTGAAGGCTTTCAAACAATCCCAGAATGACAGCATTATCTTCAGTACATGGGAAGATATCACTGATAGAAATCGGGATGCAGTGAATGAAGCTGAAAGTGAAAGAAAAAGCAGTTTTTACTGCATTTATTCACGACTTGATTTCTAACAGCGATATCTCCTGCTGAAGTTGTGCTAGTGCTGTCATTGTATGAAAGCTGCTTCCTCTGCCAAGCCCTCCCTTTCCTTCTAGTTGGCAGGGCCAGATGAGATAACTATGCAGGAGCATGGCCCTGTCAATCAAAAAAGGAGAGGGAGGGGCTCACAAATGAAAGCAGAGAAGCCAGAGTTTCTTGAGCCTGCCCTTGTGCACTTTACTGCTCATTTGTATATAAATTAGGGCTTATTCACACGACCGTAGGCCATTCGTGCCCATATTGCGGACCGCAAACAGCTGGTCCACAATATATGGACACTGGCCATGTGAATCCTGTATCACACATGTAGATCCACGTCCTATCTTTTGCCGTATATTGCAGATTGGAGACCCATTCAAGTAAATGGGTCGACACCGCAATACGGGATTCACACCGTTGTGCCCGTGCACTGAGGACTATGGTTGTGTGAATGAGCCCTAACTTCCTAGGAAACAAACTCAACATGGGCTATATGTGGGATGAGGTAGGGAAATGGACTATCCACAATACATGGTTAGGCCTGAACAGAGAGCTAAAAATTGAGCAAACATTCCATATTAGACTGGGTACACATTTGTATCCCCATTTCCATTTTTTCTGTTTTCTGATAAGAACAGAGAAAAAAAATGATGGCAATGCTGGATCCATCAAATGAGGGACCCTAAGGCCCCTTTCACACGTGTGAGTTTTCTACACGGGTGCAATGCGTGACGTGAACGCATCGCACCCGCACTGAATCCTGACCCACTCATTTCAATGGGTCTGTGTACATGAGCGTTTTTTTTCATGCATCAGTTCTGCGTTGCGTAAAAAACGCAGCATGTTCTATATTCTGCGTTTTCCACGCAGCCCTGGCCCCATAGAAGTGAATGGGGCTTCGGTAAAAAACCTATTGCATCCGGAAGCAAGTGCGGATGCAATGCGTTTTTCACTGATGATTGGTAGGAGATGTTGTTTGTAAACCTTCAGTTTTTTATCACGTGTGTGAAAAACGCATCAACACGCATTGCACTCGCCAACACATATGTTTGCAGTCCTCTCAGCACCAATCCATAATACAGCCATAATCATGCATACATTTTTATCTTTATGACTACTTACCTTATCAGCAAAACAAAATTTCCAGCTCACAGTTCTCCCCAGTGCACGGAACAGATCGGACAAATCCCTTGTATGCGAAAAAAGAAAGAAAAAAGTTCCAGCATCCAGGTATCCGAATATTACTAGATCCTGTCTTTTGCATCTTCAGTAATCCACAACATATCGGAGGACCCCTCCACCCACCACCGCAGGTTGACATGTTTCGAACCACACTGGTTCTTACTCGGATACCTGGATGCTGGAACTTTTTTCTTTCTTTTTTCGTTTACCTACCTTATCAGTATGTTCAGTCCCAGCACACCAGCTGTAAAGTAGAACTTCTTATTTACAGCAAACAAAGTCCATCCAGGGCAGAACTGACGCTTACAGTCATTGCAATTCATGTCACTTTACCGCACATTCAATTATTCCAGTTCACATATAACCTGAATCTCTTGGTGCAGAAAATCAGTAAATTGCAAGCACGGGATGTGCAAACTGGGAAAAAGCTGAGTGCATGCTGAATGCATCTGTAGGTGCCAGGTCCATGGTTTATGTGTACACAGACAAACAGGCAAATATTTAACAGAGCATATATAAAGGCTCATGTAGAATGGCGGCTGTAAGATTATTACAGAATGTATGCCAAGTTTGGGTAATATGTCAGATGTGCATACAGTGCATTCGGAAAGTCTTCAAACCCTTCCACGTTTTTAAATTTTGTTATGCTGCGACCTTGTGCTTAAATTAAAAAAAAAACTTGTTTTCCCCCCTCAATCTGACTCAATACCCCTTAGGGTGCATTCACATGACTGCACCGTGTTTTGCAGTCCGCAAAACACGGATGCCGCCCATGTGCGTCCAACGGAGCAGAACGCTCGGTCCATTATAGAAATGCCTATTCTTGTTTTGATTGCGGACAAAAATATGACCTGCTCTATTTGAAATAAATGGGTCCGCACCCGTTCCGCTAAATTGCAAAAACAGATGCGGACTCATTTATACAGTCGTGTGAATGAGCCCTTAAGGAGATATTCTGGAAAGTTATCCCCTATCAGATAATTGGGGGTCCTACTGCTGGGATCCCAACTGAATGGGGGTCCCCTACCCCATGGATCCCCCGTAAATGGACGGAGTGGCTGGACAAGAGAGCGCGCTGACACTCCATTTATTTCTCTGGGTGCACTGAAGACAGACGAGTACAGTGCTTTGAGATGGTTCTACACTATGATTGGAGCTCACCTGTGGTAAGTTCAGTTGATTGGACAGGATTTGGAAAGACATTCCCATCTATATAATGTCTCAAAGCTGACAATGTATATCAGAGCAAAAACCAAGCCATGCAGAGGAAATAACTGCCTGTACAGCTTACAGACCACAGACCTGAAAAAAAGTACAAAAAATTCTGTTGCACTGAGAGTTCCCTAGAGCACAGTGGCTCCATGATTCTTAAACGGAAGAAGTTTAGAACAACCAACTCTTCTTAGAGCTGGCCGCCCCACCAAACTAAGTAATTGGGGGAGAAGGGCCCTGGTAAGAGAGGTGACCAAGAACACAATGGTCATTCTGGCTAAGCTCCAAAGATCCAATGGGGAGATGGGAGAAACTTCAAAAAGGTTAACCATCACTGCAGCACTCCACCAATCTGGACTTTATGGCAAAGAGGTCAGAAAGACGCTTCTCCTCAATAAAAGACACATGAAGGTTCACAAAAAAGCACCTCTCAGACTGTGAAAAACAAGATTCTCTGGTCTGATAAAACCAAGGTTGAACTTTTTTGCCTCAATTCTAAGCATCATGTCTGGAGGAAACTAGGCACTGCTTATCACCTGTCCAATACCATCCCTACAGTGGAGCATGTTGGCAGCATCATGGGGGTGTTTTTCAGCAGTTGGGGCAGGGAGACTGGTCAGAATTCAGAATAGAGGGAAACCTAAATGGAGCAAGAGATATTCTTAATGAAAACCTGACCCAGAGTACTATGGACCTCAGACTGGGCTAAACGTTCACCTTTCAACAAGACAGTAACCCTAAGTACACAGCCAAGATAACAAGGAGTGACTTAGGGACAACTAAGGGAATGTCCTTAAATGGCCCAGCCAGCCACAGTCATGAAGTGAACCCAATTCAACATCTGTGGAGAGACAGCTGTCCACCGACGGTTCCCATCCAACCTGATAGAGCTTGAGAGGAGCTGCAGAGAAGAACAGCAGAAAATCCCCCAATCCAGATGTGTAAACCTTGTGGCCTCATACCCAAGAACACTGGAGGCTGTAATCTCTGCCAAAGATGCTTCATCTAAGTACCGAGTAAAGCAGGGGTGCACAACCTGCGGCCTCGATACTATTCTGTGCGGCCCTCAAACATCTGGTAAAAGACATGTAGGTCTATGGCTTATGACTTCTTACATGTATCTGTCATGTATTCTCCTATTAGATGGGAGTTCTAGAACTGTAACTAGACATTTATAGTATATACTGTATGTTCAATAAGCCAAAAATATAGTATTTCAGTTGGTTATACCCCTTTAAGTTTTATTTTTAGCCCTTGGAATTGGTTCAGGTTGACAATGTGGCCCCCAACCAGAAAAGGTTGTGTACCCCTGGAGTAAAGGGTCTGAACACTTATGTCAATGCAAGATTTTACTTTTTCCTTTTCAATAAATTAAAAAAGATTTCAGACATTCTGTTTTCACTTTCTCATTATGGGGGATTGAGTGCATAAAGTCTCAAGACTCTCCGAATGCACTGTATACAGTAATAAAAATGGTAACATACAACCACATAACCATACTTGATCTGGCACTGGAATACGTTCGCATACTGTATGTTCCTGGATGCAGCCATAGATGTTGTGTTGCGCTATTCAAAGGGTACGACCACAGCTTCTTGTTTCTTAATGCAGTATTGAAAGCCCAAACCAGGAATTTATTAAAGAAACACTTTCTCTCCTTTTGTACTTCACTCCTGATTTTGGCTTGCTGCACCAAGGAGCAGCAGAAAGACAGGTCACCGACAGGGCTTATTCAAGCGACCATAAGTGTTTTGCATGCCGAGTGCATGCCGCATCACAGTGAGACCCATTGACATAAATGGGTCCATGCTCCCCATGTGCAGCGAAGTATAGGATATGTCCTATGTTTTGCGGCACGGCCACATGGATGCAGAAGCAAATGTTTGACAAAGGAGCGTGGCATCGCATTCAACGCGACAATGTGTACCAAAAAATGTGCCCAAAACTTGGCACAAAATTCTGGAGTAAATTAACAATAAGGCCCCATTCACACGTCCGCAATTCTGTTCCGCATTTTGCGGAACGGAATTGCGGATCCATTCATTCCTATGGGGACACTCTATATCCCACCCAGATCCGGAATTGCAGATCCGCACTTCCGGGTCCGCAATTCCATTCCGGAAAAAAATAGAACATGTAATATTCAAGACATTTTCTATGAGAGTGCCGGCGATGTGCTGTCCGCAAAATGCGGAACGTGTGAATGGACTCTTGACTAAACAGTCTAAATGTGTGTCACATTTATCATCCAGCATCAGCCATTGTAATAAATCTGGCGCATTTCTGTTTTATCTGGTGTAAGTAAACACTCTCTAAAAGTTAGTAAAACCGCCTCAGTGTATCTGAGGCTGCAGTCCTCAAAATGGGCTGGCGCTGTGTAGTCCTCCATATGCCAGATGCCCTGCCCCCTACCACTGCCTGGCAGCTTTCTTCCAGTGCAGGCTTTCAATCAGGGGGAGCCCGCCACTCATGAATATTAAGGTCTCGTAGACTTGGCTCACTCTGTAGAAGTGAAACAGGGGGTTTAGGAAAAGTACAGACACAAAAAAGTGACACTGTGCTGAAATCAGTTTGCTATACTTTGTACTCCTACCAGTATGTGTGAATGCAATGTCAGGGATCCTTCCATTACCCCACAAGATCAGTAGTTCAAATGTGATAATTTCCTAGGACTGCTATATACCGTATTTTGACTGTACTTTATGCATAATTTCCAGGCTTCCATGATTTTTTTCTAAAGAAGTTAAACGGCTTCCTCTTTCCCATGCCAAAAAGGGAGGAGATCTCTTGTCAGCCTAATACAACATGGGACCTTTACCGTAACTGTGTACATAGAGGATTACCCTGCTTGCCACAGTATTATGTATTCCTGGTTGTGAACCTACATTTCAAAGGCCTTTTGAGACTCTCACTTCCATTATCCAGCAAGTGTACTTCTATATTAATACTGAAGATTCATTCCTGCAAGGTTTCTTTTTTATTGGCTTTATTATGTAAAGGGTAATAAATGTAAAAAAAACAACAGAAAGGTGAAATAAACACAACCATATCCTAACCTGAACACTGGTGTTGTACCTGTCTAACAGAGCCACCATGAGGCCCGCAATGCTATTCGGTGTGGCCCCCAGTCATCTGGACACAAACCGTCTGGGTCTGGTGGCTATAGCTACTACAGCTACTAGAGAGGGGTCGTTGATCCAGGGAGTTATTCTGATTGCCTGATTGGAGTCGGGAAGGAATTTTTTCCCCTTTAGTGGGGAAAATTGGCTTCTGCCTCACAGGGGTTTTTTGCCTTCATCTGGATCAACCTGTTGGAAACAGGCCGAACTGGATGGACAAATGTCTTTTTTCGCCCTTATATACTATTTTATATCACTATCTAACCCACACGTGGCAGCGTCACGTCACTCAGTGAGTCCCGCTACTGCTCCTCCAGCTTCATTAATGAAGTGGGAGGAGCATGACTGAGTGACGTGACGCTGCCAGCCTGCCTGCTAGCCTGGTAGTGAGTAATACTACAGACGATTACAGGACTTTAACAAAGCAGAGCCACTGGTTGAGGGTTACATGACTAATCTTTACCTATGAAGACTGCTGTGAGCGGGGCCCGGTGTAATGGAGTCACTATTTACACAGGGACATGAGAAGACACAGAGGGGACCAGCATAAGATGCTATATACCCTCTGTGTTATCCACATATCCCCCCCATAACAGTGTCATCCACATATCCCCCCATAACAGTGTCATCCACAGATATCACCATAACAGTGTCATCCACAGCTCCCCTCATAACAGTGTCATCCACAGATCCCCCATAACAGTGTCATCCACAGATCCCCCATAACAGTGTCATCCACAGTTCCCCCATAATAGTGCCATCCACAGATCCCCCATAACAGTGTCATCCACAGATCCCCCCCATAACAGTGCGTCATCCCCAGATCCCCAATAACAGTGTCATCCACAGATGCCCCCATAACAGTGTCATCCACAGATCCCCCATAACAGTGTCATCCACAGATGCCCCCATAACAGTGCGTCATCGACAGATCCCCCATAACAGTGTCATCCCCAGATCCCCAATAACAGTGTCATCCACAGATGCCCCCATAACAGTGCGTCATCGACAGATCCCGCATAACAGTGTCATCCCTAGTTCCCCAATAACAGTGTCATCCACAGATCCCCAATAACAGTGCATCATCCCCAGATCCCCAATACCAGTGTCACCCACAGATCCCCCATAACAGTGCGTCATCGACAGATCCCCCATAACAGTGTCATCCCCAGATCCCCAATAACAGTGCGTCATCCACAGATCCCCCATAATAGTTGGCCAGAGGGCAGAAAGAGGAGTGTTTTTCTGGGCACATCGCCCAGTAACGCCGCCCCTAGGCACCTTCAGCGGCTCATTTACATACGGTTTAAAAGTCTTTTTTTCAGCATCTGGACCACGGTGGAATAAAAGAAAGGTACTATAGTAATGAGGGGCAAAGAGTCTGTAACCTGATCTGAGCGGTCTAAAACGCTCAGATTAGGTGAAAGACTCCCTTTAACCACTTCAGCCCCCCTAGCTTAAACACCCTTAATGACCAGGCCACTTTTTACAAATCCGCACTACACTACTTTCACCGTTTATTGCTCCGTCATGCAACTTACCACCCAAATGAATTTTACCTCCTTTTCTTCTCACTAATAGAGCTTTCATTTGGTGGTATTTCATTGTTGCTGACATTTTTACTTTTTTTGCTATTAATAAAAATTTAACGACATTTTTGCAAAAAAATGACATTTTTCACTTTCTGTTGTAAAATTTTTCAAAAAAAACTACATTTCTATATACATTTTTCTCTAAATTTATTGTTCTACATGTCTTTGATAAAAAAAGTCCAATAAGTGTATATTTATTGGTTTGGGTAAAAGTTATAGCGTTTACAAACTATGGTGCAAAAAAGTGAATTTCGGCATTTTGAAGCAGCTCTGACTTTCTGAGCACCTGTCATGTTTCTTCAGGTGCTAGAATGCCAGGATAGTATAAATACCCCCAAATCACACCATTTTAGAAAGAAGACACCCCAAAGTATTTGCGGAGGGGCATGGTGAGTTCATGTATCATTTCATTTTTTTCACAAGTTAGCGGAAAATGACACTTTCTGAGGAAAAAATAAAAATAATAAAGTTTCCATTTCTGCTAACTTCTGGCAAAAAAATAAAATCTCATACGGGCTCATTATGCCCCTCAGTGAATACCTTGGGGTGTCTACTTTCCGAAATGGGGTCATTTGTGGCGTGTTTACTGTTCTGGCATTTTGGGCGGGGCTAAATTGTGAGCAGCCCTGTAAAACCTAAAGGTACTCGTTGGAATTTGGGCCCCTTTGCGCACCCAGGCTGCAAAAAGTGTCACTCATGTGGTATCGCCGTACTCAGAAGAAGTAGGGCAATGTGTTTTGGGGTGTATTTTTACATATACCCATGTTGGGTGAGAGAAATATCTCTGTAAACTGACAACTTTGTATAAATTTTTTTAAAGTTGTCGTTTACAGCGATATTTCTCACACAAAGTATGGGTATATATAAAAATACACTCCAAAACACATTGCCCTACTTCTCCTGAGTACTGGCGATACCACATGAGTGACACTTTTTGCAGCCAAGATGCGCAAAGGGCCCTAAAACCAATGAGTACCTTTAGGATTTCACAGGGCATTTTTACGCATTTGGATTCCAGACCTCTTCTCACGCTTTAGGGGCCCCTAAAATGCCAGGACAGTATAAATACCCCACATGTGACCCCATTTTAGAAAGAAGACACCCCAAGGTATTCTGTGAGGGGTATGGTGAGTTCATGTAAAATTTTATTTTTGTCACAAGTTAGTGAAATAAGAGACTTTGTAAAAAAAAAACAAAAAAAAATATATATAAATTTCCGCTAACTTGTGCCCAAAAATAAAAATTCTGTAAACTCGCCATGCCCCTCACGGAATACCTTGGGGTGTCTTATTTCCAAAATGGGGTCACTTGTGGGGTATTTATACTGACCTGGCATTTTAGGGGCCCTAAAGCGTGAGAATTCAAATGCGTAAAAATGCCCTGTGAAATCCTAAAGGTACTCATTGGTTTTAGGGCCCTTTGCGCACCCAGGCTGCAAAAGTTGCACACATGTGGTATCGCCGTACTCAGGAGAAGTAGGGCAATGTGTTTTGGGGTATATTTTTACATATACCCATGCTGGGTGTGAGAAATATCGCTGTAAACGACAACTTTTTACATTTTTTATTCAAAGTTGTCAATTTACAGAGATATTTCTCTCACCCAGCATGGGTATATGTAAAATACACCCCAAAACACATTGCCCTACTTCTTCAGAGTACGGCGATACCACATGTGTGCCACTTTTGCAGCCAAGATGCGCAAAGGGCCCTAAAACCAATGAGTACCTTTTAGGATGGCATTTTTACGCATTTTTCTTCTCACGCTTTAGGGCCCCTAAAATGCCAGGGCAGTATAAATACCCCACATGTGACCCCATTTTGGAAGAAGACACCCAAGGTATTCCATGAGGGGCATGGCGAGTTCATAGAAGATTTTTTTTGGCACGAGTTAGCGGAAATTGATTTTTATAGTTTTTCTCATAAAGTCTCCCTTTCTGCTAACTTTTGACAAAAAGTTAAATTTTTCACGGACTCACTATGCCCCTCAGTGAATACCTTGGGGTGTCTTCTTTCCAAAATGGGGTCACTTGTGAGGTGTTTGTACTGTTCTGGCATTTTGGGCGGGGCTAAACTGTGAGCAGTCATGTAAAAGCTAAAGGTACTCGTTGGAATTTGGGCCCCTTTGCGCACCCAGGCTGCAAAAAGTGTCACTCATGTGGTATCGCCGTACTCAGGAGAAGTAGGGCAATGTGTTTTAGGGTGTATTTTTACATATACCCATACTTTGTGTGAAAAATATCGCTGTAAATTGACAACCTTGTATAAAAAAAAATTAAAAAGTTGTCATTTACAGAGATATTTCTCTCACCCAGTATGGGTATATGTAAAAATACACCCCAAAACACATTGCCCTACTTCTCCTGAGTACGGCGATACCACATGAGTGACACTTTTTTCAGGCAAGATGCGCAAAGGGGCCCAAATTCCCATGTGTACCTTTAGGATTTCACAGGACATTTTTACGCATTTGGATTCTCACGCTTTAGGGGCCCCTAAAATGCCAGGGCAGTATAAATACCCACATGTGACCCCATTGTGGAAGAAGACACCCAAGGTATTCTGTGAGGGGCATGGCGAGTTCACAGAAAAATAAAAAATTTGGCACAAGTTAGCGGAAATTGATTTTTTTTTTTTTTTTTTACAAAGTCTCATATTCCACTAACTTGTGACAAAAAATAAAATTTTGCATGAACTCACCATACCCCTCACAGAATACCTTGGGGTGTCTTCTTTCTAAAATGGGGTCACATGTGAGGTTTTTGTACTGCCCTGGCATTTGAGGGCCTCCGCAATCATTACACGTATGGCCAGCATTAGGAGTTTCTGCGATTCTCCGTATATTGAGCATACGGGTAATGAGATTTTTGTCCGTTCAGCCTCTGCGCTGAAAAAAAAAAAAAATGAACTGCACAGATTTTTTCATTCGCATCAATCAATGTGGATGAAAAAATCTCGGCCAAAATCAGTGACTGCGGTGGGCTGGGCGCTAGCTACCTAACAAGTAGCTAGCTAACTGGTGGTGATAAGGGACCCTTATGCTCCATTCACACGTCCGAAATTCTGTTTGCGGAACGGAATTGCGGACCCATTCATTTCTATGGGGACAGACTTTGTCCCGCTCGGATCCGGAATTGCGAATCCGCACTTCCGGGTCTGCACTTCCGTTCCGCAAAAATATAGAACATGTCCTTTTCTTGTCCGCAATTGCGTACAAGAAAAGCATTTTCTATATAGTTCTGGCAATGTGCGGATCTGCAAAATGCGTAAAGCACATTGCCGGTGTCCTTGTTTTGCGGATCCGCGTCGCGGATCCGCAAAACACATATGGACATGTGAATAGAGCCTTACAGGGGGTGATCAGTGACAGGGGGTGATCAGGATGTCTATATGGGGTGATCAGGGGTTAACAAAGGGTTAATAGTAGTTATAAAGTGAGGGGGTGGGGGGGTTAGTGTAGTGTTTGGTGCAACTTTACATTGTTACCTGGTCCTCTGGTGGTCGATCCCAGTAAATGGGACCACCAGAGGACCAGGTATTAGGTATATCAGACGCTGTTAGCAACACAGCGTCTGATATACCACTTTGATCTCATTTATTTTACATTTACAGCCTGCCAGCGATTGATCATTGCTGGCAGGCTGTAGTACAACTGCAGAGCCGCGCTCTGCTGTGAACGCGCGCGCGCGCGTGCGCGCGTTCACAGCAGATCTCGGCTCTCGCGAGATGACGCACGGATGCGTCCAGGAGGAATAAACCTGCCGCCGCCTGGACGCATCCGTGCGTTCGGCGGTCGGGAAGAAGTTAAAGGGCTTCTGTCACCCCCAAAAGTCTTTTTTTTTTTTTTTTTGGGCTCACAAAAATGCTTATAGGGTGATTATTCTATATCTACTGTTTTTAACTTTTTCTGTAGGTTATTTTCACTAAAAAACGCAATTTTCTAATATGTAAATTACCTTGCTACCAGCAAGTAGGGCGGTTACTTGCTGGTAGCTTCCGCATCCTCCTTTCGAAAAAAAACGCCCCCTCCTCCTGTTGAGTGACAGCGAGCGCTCTCCTCCTCTGGCTGGCCCTGTCTCCGTTCAAAATCTCGCGCCTGCGCCGTACCGGTCTTCAGTTGGCGCAGGCGCACTGAGAGGTGGACGCTCGCTCGGCCGCTCCTTCCTCAGTGCGCCTGCACCGATGACGTCACCTCTGCACCTGGATGAGAAGACGTCATCGGCAAATTTTTTGCATCGATGATTCGTTTGTGTCACATGACCACAGAGCGGGAGTGAAGCGCTTGCTATTACTCCTGCTCCGTGGTCTCCCGCTGGCTTGGAATACTCACCTTTCCAGCAGGGGGCCTCCAGAAGCTCCACAGCATGTCCATGGTCCCGCGCTGCTCTTTGCCTGACGTCACACAGCGCATCAGGTCACGGCGCGCCTACGTCAGTAGATCATTGCAGCGCGGGACCATGGACATGCTGTGTAGTGTCCGGAGGCCCCCTGCTGGAAAAGTAAGTTGGTGAAACTGAGGGGGTGGGGGGCACGACTAAAGCCGGGCGTCCGGAGTGCACAGCGTCATAGAAACCAATAACGCTGTGCACTCCCGGTGTCAGGAGGAGCAGGACAGCAGAGATGATGGCACAGAGGGGGGGACAGATGATGGCACAGAGGGGGGAGAGATAATGGCACAAGGTGGGGGGAAAGATGATGGCACAAGGTGGGGGGACAGATGATGGCACTGGGGTGAGGTGGAGCTGGAGTCACTGGGGTGAGGAGAGCTGATGGCACTGGAGTGAGGTGGAGCTGGAGTCACTGGGGTGGGGAGAGCTGATGGCACTGGGGTGGGGGAGAGCTGATGGTACTGGGGTGAGGAAGAGCTGATGGCACTGGGGTGGGGAGAGCTGAAGGCACTGGGGTGGGGAGAGCTGAAGGCACTGGGGTGGGGGAGAGCTGAAGGCACTGGGGTGGGGAGAGCTGAAGGCACTGGGGTGGGGGAGAGCTGAAGGCACTGGGGGAGTGGAGCTGAAGGCACTGGGGTGGGGGAGAGCTGAAGGCACTGGGGGAGTGGAGCTGAAGGCACTGGGGTGGGGAGTGGAGCTGAAGGCACTGGGGTGGGGAGAGCTGAAGGCACTGGGGTGGGGGAGAGCTGAAGGCACTGGTGGAATGGAGTTGATGGCATTGGGGGATAGTGGAGCTGATGGCACTGGGGTGGGGGAGAGCTGAAGGCACTGGGGTGGGGGAGAGCTGAAGGCACTGGTGGAATGGAGTTGATGGCATTGGGGGATAGTGGAGCTGATGGCACTGGGGTGGGGGAGAGCTGAAGGCACTGGGGTGGGGGAGAGCTGAAGGGACTGGGTTGGGGGAGAGCTGAAGGCACTGGGGTGGGGGAGAGCTGAAGGCACTGGGGTGGGGGAGAGCTGAAGGCACTGGGGTGGGGGAGAGCTGAAGGCACTGGGGTGGGGGAGAGCTGAAGGCACTGGGGTGGGGGAGAGCTGAAGGCACTGGGGTGGGGGAGAGCTGAAGGCACTGGGGTGGGGGAGAGCTGAAGGCACTGGGGTGGGGGAGAGCTGAAGGCACTGGCGGAATGGAGTTGATGGCACTGGGGGATAGTGGAGCTGATGGCACTGGGGAGAACAGAGCTGATCACACAGGGGACCGAAGGGTGTTGGGGACTGATGGCAGGGAGTCTGATGAGTTTTTATAAAGGAAAACAGTCATAATTCATTTTTTCTTATTAGATTACTCGATTAAACGTAAAAAATAATCGATAGAATACTCTATTACTAAAATAATCGTTTACTGCAGCCCTAGGCATACTGTCATTTTCCACGCACAAGTGAACTCCATAGAGACAAAACCTAAGAAACAATGGATGGAATTGCAGTTTTTTACTTCACCTGACAAAGATATCAATACAAGATATGGTAGATCAAATGTTGCCATAAAAAAAAAAAAAAAAATGACCCACAAGGCCTCACATGGTGGTCAACAGAAACGTAGTATAGTTATGGCTCCTGGAAGGAAATGAAAGTTGGAAAAACATCAGACATGAAAATTGGCCTGGTCCTGAAGGGGTTAATGAAGAAAAAATAAAGGTGATGATACATTTGCCTTGTTCCTAAGGCTAATTTCACACTAGCGCTTTAGTTTTCCGGTCATAGGGGCTCAATACTGGAAAAAAACGCCTATTCACTGAGGACAGAACGTAACTGAACAGAACGGAATGCCCCAAAATGCATTCCGTTCCGTTTAGTTACGTTCCCATACCGGAGAGCAAACCGCAGCATATTGTATTTTGCTTTCCGTCCTGGGATGCGGAGCAAGACGGATCCGGCATGACCCCCAATGTAAGTCAATGGGGACAGATTTGTTTTCTCCGACACAATAGAAAACGGATCCGTCCCCCATTGACTTTCAATAGAGTTTATGACGGATCCGTCTTGTCACAACCGGATCCGTTCATAATTGATGCAGATGGTTGTATTATCAGTAACGGAAGCGTTTTTGCTGCACCCTGCCGGATCCAGCAATAACGCTCGTGTGAAAGTAGCGAAAGTCCCAACATTTCTTAAAATCCTCGAGATGATAATGCTTCAGGTCATTTTGCATACGTCCTATAAGCATACAATCTGTAGACATGAACTGCAGAATGCTGCTGTGTCTGCACTGCGGGCTGCACGAACACAATAACACGTGAAGTAACCAGTGATTTAAAAACTCTGGCGTGTTATGCTCCACAATCTAGCAGTAATGACACCTGCAGGCTATAAAAAGGTGTGAAATGACAGACATAAAAGAGAAGCGCAGAGCGGGCACTAACAAAGGAGAGCGTTCTGTCAGTGTCACCCGCCTCCTCTGAATGTTCAGAACCACAAAGGTCTCTGCTTTGGTACCACCACCCAGCAGAGATAAATGCGCTCTGCAATGCATAGCAAATGCCTGAGAGCCGCTCAAATGTGAAATGAGAAAAGTGTTATCTTGGAAATGTAGAACTGACAGCCTATGACTTGTGCAGGCTGTCTAGAATATACTGAGGACATCTCCTGAAGGTGAGTGTACAGGGAGAACGGAGTAACTGCAAAAGGCTTTGTGGTCATGTTCATTGGTTTTATGTAATGTTTCAATGTATGTATTGTACTATAGTTCTGCATGGTCAGGGTTAACTATCTGGATTCATCCCCTTTTATGATGCTGGGGGATACACTTAGGTCCGACCCTAGTTCAGTGTGTGAGTGTTGTGTGCTGGCTGAGGAAGAGAGAGGAGCTACATGTGCTCACAACTCAGAAAACTAGGCCTCACTCCCAGGGAACCATCATCTATAAGACTTTTACAGCAAGAAAGCCATTGCTTTATTAAAGTACTCCAGAGAGAGAGGAAAGAAGAACTAGGTATTGTGCTCGTTTAGGGATCAGAGACTTTACTGCTGTGAGAAGGACATTCACGATATACACTTCCACATTTTGGCACAATCCGGGCCAGCCATATCTTTTTCCTGTACCCCTCAGCCTGGGAGTTACAGGAACCTTATTGCCAACCTTCGATTCTGCAGAGAGAGAGAGGCTTAGGAAAGACAGAGTGAAGGAGTACCACAACCACCAGCATTGCTTCTATCCAGACATTGCTATTGGGGAAGAATTGCACTGTGATTTGTTTGGAACTGTGCTTTAATACCAGGGGATGCACTACAACTCCCTTTTTGCACTTTAGTAAAGAGAGACTTATTTATTTTCCATTCGCCAATCACAGCACCTACATCTCTTGCCTTGCACCCTTCCAATATGCTTCACACCAGAACCACCCCCAACTACCATGACGCAGGAGCCCCAACATCAGGGTGTGTCCTCAGGCAATAAAGGTGCCCTCCTATCATTGCCACTGTGCTATGTGTTAACAACTATCGTTGCCAGAACCACTACCACTCCCATCTTCCACTCTGCTTCTCCTGGACTTGAAGCAATATCGTTCACCTACACTTGATTTAGGACCTGCCATTTTCAGATGTAAAAAAAAAAAGATTCATTATGTTACGTTATATTTGGCACAAACTGATATTCAGGCCATACCTCCTTTCCCGCTAAAAAACGCCCCCCAAGTGTGATGAAGAAAACACTAGGGGGGGATGTATCACGATGGGACTTTTTGAAAAAGTTTTGCTTTGACTTTGAGTTGCTAAAACGTGCAAAAGAAATTATCAAAAGTTGCACAATGGGGCACATTTATTAAGAGCGGCGTCTTAGGCACCCTGTGCTGGCGGTGGATCGCCAAAGTTATGTAGAGGCGGATCCACCGCCAATTCTAAATGTAAGACAACCTCCTTGCTGTCTTACATTTACCCTCAGTTCACACTTGCGCGTTTTACAGCGCGTTCGAACGCGCTGTAAAACGCATAACCAATGCAAACCAATGCTTCCCTATGGGACTGGTTCACATTTTTGCGTTTACGCGCTAAAAAACGCCCGACGTATAAACAAGTACTTGAGCTTTTTTGGGGGCGTTTGTCGCGCGTTTTGGCCCACAGACTTCAATGGGAACGTGCAACGCTTGTATTTTGCGCGTTTTTGACACTGAAAACGCGCGTTTATGAATTTGCAACACCAGCAATGCACTCTGATTGGCCAAACTTCATATAGACAGGGATATTTGGTCATTGGACAACACTGCAGTCAATCACACAAACGCGCGTAAAACACGCGTTTACTATTGCCAAAAACGCGCGCGGAAAACGCGCGTCTCAGAAACGCTAAGGTCTGAACCCAGCGTTAGACCTTTTCCTATGCCTAAACCGGGTGTAGAAAATGATGAACGAGATGGGTCTGCCAGACGAACCCCTTCACCGCCCACGCCATGCCCATTTTTTTTTAGACCTGGCATGAGTGGAGAACAAGTCGCAGATTCTGCCGCAACATGGCGTGCGAAAGAATCTGCACCAGATATACGCCACGTATATCTGTTCATAAATGACCTCCAATGTTTGTTACATTTGCCACATCTTTAAACTGTCTACAAATGCTCCCCAACTTTTCCGATGACCCCCCCCGTAAAATAATTTTGGAACTTTTTTAAAGAGTCACAAAGATAAATCTGCCATGGAACTAATTAACATAACAAACCTTGCCCACTTTTACACTTTTTAAAAGGGGCACATGTGGCATAAAAAGGCAAATGTTGCCACAAGACAGCTGTTTGGAACCAACATTTTTCGCAAAGACGTCAAACATTTCCCTTTTTTGTGCCAAAATGCAACTAAATTTTAGACAAGATGGAGAGTCAATAGTGAATCTGGGCACGTAGAAAAACACTAGCACAAAAACAAGCCCCAAGCCGTGTGGCCCCAGGATGGGGTATAATGGTATGGCCCATAAGGCAGTGGGCTACCCTGGTAGACGCACTGCTAGTAAACAATACATTTGCCATTATCTGCTCGCTAGGCTTATTTGGTCTGCAGCTATTTCTCTGAACATTCTGTGCCAAGATAACAGGCAATTACAGGTAATGGCCTACACTACTCCAAATCATATCTTTCTCCTGCGATAGCACTCCCAGTACCTTTTCCAGCAGCTGAAAGCTACACAACCTCATCCTGTATTCGAGGTGATTACAATTTTTCCTTTCGCAATAATTTCCTTTTCTAAAAGAATCACAGAATCGTATACTAGGTGACAGCCGCCCGGTTATATGAAAAAAGATGTTTGGTCGAGAGATGGGCAGGCGTGGATGCTCTGCCTTGCTGCCCGCACGTGTCCTCAGTCATTGACTCTGCAGAGATCTTACAATTCTTCCATTAGCTTAAGGATTTATAATTTAGCCCAATCACAACAGGCATCCTGTAATAAACCATGCAGTATTGTATCATCGAGCAGATACAGATCCTCAATACATATCTGCTGCAGCGGTCCTGGGACTGAATCCACCCATACATCATAAAAGCAAAGAGTAAAAGTCTGACCTGAGCTATCCATACGTATATCTCTAGTGTACCATCACATATATAGATGCTAGGTGACATGGGATTAGAGCAGATTTTTATGTAGGATCTAATCTGTACTGTCCCATCATACATTGATTGTACAATGCCATTGGATCTGATCTGTTGATAGATCTGTTGTGTACAATTACACATGCTGTATAAATGAAAGTCTGATTTAGGGTCCATTCACACGTCCGTGTGGGTTTTGCGGATCCACGAATCCGTGGATCCGCAAAACACGGAAACCGGCGATGTGCGTTCCGCATTTTGCGGACCACACATCGCCGGCACTCTCATAGAAAATGCCTTTTCTTGTCCGCAATTGCGGACAAGAATAGGACATGTTCTATTGTTTTCGGGAACGCAATTGCGGACCCGGAAGTGCGGATCCGCAATTGCGGACCCGGCCGGGACATCGTCTGTCCCCAGCTTGAATGGGTCCGTGATCCGTCTGCACCGCAAAAAAATAGACCAAGTTCTATTTTTTTGCGGTGCGGAGGCACAGACAGAAACACCATGGAAGCCCTCCGTAGTGCTTCCGATCCGTGCTTCCGTTCTGCATCTCTGTAATTGTAGACCCATTCAAGTGAATGGGTCCGCATCCGTTATGCGGAGTGCACATGGGCCGGTGCCCGTGTATTGCGGACCCGCCGTATGCGGGCCGCAATACGGCCACGGGCACATAACGTTCGTGTGCAAGAGGCCTAACACGGAAGAGGCACAAATCGTTCCATTAGGCCCCATGCACATTAGTGTTGATTGTGAATATTCTAATCGCAAATTTTTATCGCGAATACTGGCACTTTGAAAATTCGCGAATATTTAGATAATAGTCCTATATATTTGCAATCGCGAATATTCTAGATTTTTTTTCATCAGTACCCATGATCCCTCACTGCTTCTTGCTTGTGGGCCAATGAGAAGGCTGCAATGTCTTTGATTTTAGGAGTAGTGTTGATTGCGAATTTTCGTATCGCAAATTTTTTATTGCAAATTTTTTGATTGCCGTTTTCACAATCAAGAAAATAATGACTGGAGATAACGAATTCTCGAATTTGCTAATTTATGGCGAATATTCACCCAAAAATGTGCGAAATATCACAAATTTGAATAGTGCCCATGCCGCTCATCACTAATGCACATGACCGCATCTATTTTGCGGACAACAGATTGTCTAACTGAATGCGTCTGGCGTTCAGCACCTGCGCCATAGTGCAGCAAGAATAAGTCACATGACCACCGCCATTTTGCATACTATGGACTTGCATGTATAAAACATTGCCGTTATGGGCTTTTTACAATTTTAGCCCTCATGGACATGACCGCATCTATTTTGCGGTCTGCAAATTGCAGATCAACAAAATACGGATACCTGCATTTTTCCATTCCATACGTTCCGCCCTATGTTAAAAATGCCTATTCTTGTCTGCAAAATAGACAAGAGTACGACATGTTCTATCTTTTTTGCAGGATGGCGGACCGGACATACAGATGCGGACTACACACGGTGCACTGTCCGGATTTTTCACAGCCCTATTGAAATGAATGGGTCTGCATCCAATCCACGAACAATGTAGACTGGATTTGGACCTCCCGATCAGCTGGTTTAAGATAAGGGCGTGCTCTGTGCGAGCCCAGCTTTCTCTTCATTGTTTACCTGCTCGCCGTGGACAGCGTATCCGTGAGCAGTGTAATTACAAGCCGTCCCATTCACTTCTATGGGACGGCTCTGTAGTATACACTTGAATAGGTGCGAGCCATTCCATAGAAGAGAATGGGAGGTCTTGTAATTACACGACAGCGAGCAGGTAAACAATGACGGGAAGGCTGCGCTGGCTTCAACCTGCTGATCGGGGGGTTCGGACGCTGATCTGATATTGATAAAAGTACCTTTGATCCATATGCAAATGAGCAGGTAAGTGCACCAAAGGCAGGCTCAAGCCACTTTGCCCCACCTGCTTCCTCTGCCTGGAATGCAAAGGTGTAATGGTACTTACAGTGCTTGGGGCCCACCCACGGTGCACCTAACTGCTCATTGGAATATATATTTAAAAGTAGATTTCTCAGCAACGGACGGCTGAGTGATCACATCACTATATTCAGCTGAGCTGGTTCTACGTTGTGCCTGGTGACGCTCCTGGTGACAGCCTCCCTTTAACCGTCCCTCGATGACCATTTAGTAAATTGCTGGGAGGTATTGATTGTGAGGTGCACTGATGACACACGCTGTGAGGAATCACATGTCAATGGAGCACGTCAGAGCTATACCAATAGTGATAACCCCCAACCTCCAGCCGTCTGTGTACAGCGCTGCGGAATATGGTGCCGATATGTAAACCCGTGCAGTACAGCGTCTGATCATTCATCCAGGGAGCCGAGGACGAGATGAAGCGGTGACCGTCACTGGGATGACTTGTGACCTCACACAAAGGACTGAGACTGATGCTCTCCGCTGTCATGACCCGTCCTGGGGCAAGGATTCTGTCTGTCGCCAATGTAAAGGTATACGGTGGGATACGACGCCAATACGCCCCCAGTGTGGAGCAGTGTACTCATGGAGGCGAGAAGGACACCCTATGGACATGTTTGGTACATACACAGTGTATACGCACATACAGCTATAGAGCCTAAATACTATGCCCCCTGGCAGCCAGGACATTTGCCCCCCAAGCACTGCCCAGTAGGGTTCCATACAGAAGGCTAGGCATGCATTCATTTTATAGCACCAACATATTCCACAGCGCAGTACACAGGTGTATTATAGGGCCACTCCTCACCTCACAGCATCTTTACTGAACTTTCCACAGTGCCACAGGGTCACCCATCCCCGCTGCCATAATGCCACCCAGCTGACAGCTGCTCCCAGCCCCTGTGGGCACCGCGGCTACTCACATGTCCTTGGCTGGTAAGTTCTTGCCCTCCACTACCCGAATGAACAGGGAGCTCCGTCTGGCCATGGCTGGGGGAGCAGAGGGTCCTCGGCTCCCTGCACATCAGTCCTCACGGCTCCGTATAGCAGGTGCTTGCGGCTGCAAAGAAATATCAATCAGATGGCAGCCAGTGGCTGAGGAGACCTCGGGGGGCGGGGCTAAGAAGTGCACACAGGCAGGACCTGCTCCCTCCCGCTCTCACTGGAGCCGCTGGAGTTCCCGGTGTGTGACGTCACGGTGTCGTGACGTACTGTCAGCCCGTAGAGAGTGCTGGGCGAGGGTCCCGAGGGGTCTGCTGTGGAGTAGGAGGCAATGTACATATTTTCCTCAATGTAAATGGACGGCATTAAAAATAATTCTTTAAAATGTGGGCTAACTATTCACCGTAGTAGACGTTAGTAGGAACACATCACAGCTGCTTACTTCACACTCAAGATGCTATATTGTATTCCACATCTGTCCATTTCCATTGGGACACTCACACACATGAATTTGACTGGAAAATAAAAAAAAAAGAATAAACGCTGGCATTCCTTATTTTTTCCTGGCGTTTTTAGCACCAAGGTGTCTTACCACTGGCGGTTTATCGCATTTGTCCACTATAGAAAAGGTGATGTGAAACGCCTGAAAAAGCACCAAAAGTTCCAGAATTCTGTCAAATTTCGTCATTCTGTTCCAACATAAGAACAGAATACCTGAATTATTGGTGCTGGACACGACTGGCGCCCGACAGATCCCATTCACTCTAACAGGATTCGTAGGATTTCCGGAAATACGTACCAGCATTCTGCTGGACACTGCATAAAGCGGTATTTCATCCTTTTTTTCTGGAATCTCAGAACCTCTGTCATAGGTATGAACCCAGCCTAACAGCATCCGTGGGGTCTAGCGAACAGCGCTGACACTATTTGCAGCAAATACACGTAAAGTAAGTCTAATAAAAATGAGCAGTATCATTTTCTAAGGCTGTGTTCACATCTACTGTATGTTGGAGGCTCTGTCACAGATTCTGCCATATTTTACCAGGAAATGATGGGCACCTTATTGGAAGCCAATGGACTGCAATATCAAGCAATGGCGTCTGTTACTGGTGTTTGTGGTGTGAAGGACGTGGCAGAGACTTGTGGCCATTGGTATGAACAGCAGCCACAATGCAGATGTGGACTGAGCCTAGTGTTTATTTGCAGGGATCTGATCTTTGTTCCTCTGATACACAGTTCGAGATATCCCTCTTATAGACCTGGGTGGGGGGATTTACATTTCATACAAATAAGTATTATGACAAAATTCATTCGGTAGTTTCTGTTCCCCGTCAGACCGGAATTTCCCATGGCCACTGCTGACAATCACTACCCAAGTCGGGTGCTTTAGGTTTTGCTGTCAATCACTGGCTTTAGCCGTCACATAGCAAGAATGGACTGTAAGCAGGTACGTTTTTTTTTTCTGTGGGCACACTTTTTGGCAGGGCTTTAAATTATGCTGTTAGGGCAGACAGTGCCTTTAAAGGGGTTGTCTCACTTTAGCAAATGGCATTTATCGTGTAGAGAAACTTAATACAAGGCACTTACTAATGTATTGTTATTATCCGTATTGCCTCCTTTGCTGGCTGGATTCATTTTTCCATCACATTATACACTGCTCATTCCCATGGTTATGCCCACACTGCAATCCAGCAACAGAGGTCGTGCTTGCACACTATAGTAAAAAGTGCCAGCCTCTCTGGTGGCCGGTGTTCCGTTATTTTTCCCTACCTGTGAACTTTCCATACCCTTGTCATTTCCAGTTGTGACGCAGCCGCACCGGAAGTGACGTTTGCGGGTGTGGAGGGAGGTGTGTCACGCCGCTCGCTTACTGACTGGCTCAGAAGGAGTTGCTGTGAACGCGCCGACGGAAGGGAAAAATTACGGGCAAGCGCACATGCACCGAGGGTAGGGAAACATTAAGTGCCAGTGCGCAAGTGCGGTATAAAGGTACAGATTAAAGAACTACATGCCCCGGGCTACAAGCAGCCATATGTTTTCCTCGCACCAGCCCTCCCCTTGTCTCGTTATCCACTTTTACCTTGGACAGCGCCATGTATACGCGCTTGCGCACTGGGCCATAATTTTTCCCTACCCTCGGTGCATGCGCAGTTGGCCGTGATTTTTCTCTACCCTAGGTGCGTTCTGTTAGCTCGCCTGCGCCAACTCATAATCAGCCAGTCAGTAAGCGAGCAGGGTGACACACCTCCTTCCACACCCGCAGACGTCACTTCCGGTGCGGCCGCGTCACAACCGGAAATGACGAGGGTTTGGAAAGTTCATGGGTAGGGAAAAATAACGGAACACCAGTACTGTGGGAGTGCACACAGCCTGGCGCTTTTTTCCGTTAGTTTGCAAGACAATGGATTGCAGGGTGGTCGTGATCCCTGTATACGAGAAGTGGATAATGCGATGGAAAAATGAATCCAGCCAGCAAAGGAGGCGATATAGACATTCACAATACACACTTTTACCTACCTCCGTTAGAGAAAGAAAACCCCACAATGGTCACTTAAATAACTTGAAACTGACAAAAGTAATAAGATATAAAAAAAAAATTACTGAAAATCAACTAATAAAAATCAGACATTGCTTTTGAATTGTAGTTCACCAGAATAATTTATAAAAAAACTAATAAAACTGGCCTGGACAAAAATGATAGTACCCCTAGAAAAGATTGAAAATAATGTGACCATAGGGACATGTTAATCTAAGGCGTGTCCTGTAATTAGCATCATAGGTGCCTTAAACTTGTAATCAGTCAGCCTGCCTATTTACATGGTGCAAAGTAGTCACTGTGTTGTTTGGTATCATGGTGTGTACCACACTGAACATGGACCAAAGAAAGCTCAGGAGAGAGTTGTCTCAGGAGATTAGAAAGAAAATTATAGACAAACATGCTAAAGGTAAAGGCTATAAGACCAACAGCGTGAATTTCCTGTTACTATGGGTCTGTAGCCACAGGTCTATGGGACTGTAGCCAACCTCTCTGGACATGGCCGCAAAAGGAAAATTGATGACAAATTGAAGAACGGATATTATGAATGGTAACCAAACAGCCAAGAACAACTTCGAAAGAGATTAGAGGTGAACTCCAAGGTCAAGGTACATCAGTGTCAGATCTTACCATCCGTCACTG